>CM061541.1:178720398-179970398 GCA_030864215.1 Capsicum pubescens
TCCGGGCATATGCTCTAGCGCTTCCACCAAAGGAACATTAATAGTCAGCTGCTTCAACATAGTCATGAATTTACTGAACCTGGTATCATCAGCTTTCTTCTTCAGTCTCTGAGGAAAAGGTGGTGGTGGAAGGGGAATAGTTTTCTCCACCACTTTTTTTTACCTTGCTTTCAACTATCAATCTTTTCAGGCTGCAAACGTCTAGGGGTGACGTCATGAACACACTCTTCAGCTTCTTCACATTCTGCATCAATAACATTATCCGCTATATCATCAACCACCTGCTTATCCTTGGATGGATTTTCCAACACTTTACAACTCCGGGTAGTAATAGCCATACACGATGCATCATTCCTTGGATTTTGCACTGTGTCGCTAAGTAGCGTTCCAGTTTTCCTTTGGTTGAATGTTGCTGAAAGTTGACTCAATTGCTGGTCCAGCTGCTTTATTGAAGTGGAATGCGAATTAACCAATTGATTCATTGAAGACAAATCGTTCTTCACCTCAGTTACGCCCATATTGGTTGCCTCCACTCCTTTCAGTAGTTTGGCCATCATATCTTCCATAGATATCTTCCCCGAACCAGATGTCGTGGCCTCATGATTTCCAGGAGGAATATACAAACCACTCCTGTCAGTCTGATTCTTCCAACTACCTTGATCGCGGTTCTTGTATCCAGATTTATCATAATAGTTCCAACCTTGGTTCCCTTGGGCATTGCCTTGGAAACCCCCCTGATTGTTCAAGTAGTTGGCTTCTTCTTCAGAATCAGATTCGTCTCTTCCTTTTGACGCAACCGCTTTGACTTTTTCAGTCTTCCCTGATAATAGATGCATTGTAAGAAAATCCATTTGTGTTTTCATGTGCGCCATATCTTGATCATGTTCCTCTTGTCTACGCCTCTTCTCTACATTCATGCCAATAGACAAAGTGGGGCTTGCTACCTCAGAATCCCTGGTGTGCCAAGCTCTACTTTGCTTTGTCATCCGGTCTAGCATATTGCTTGCCTGAACAAAGGTGAGGTCCATAAATGATCCTCCAGCCGCATTATCCACCACTGGTTTAGTTATTGAATTCAAGGATCTGTATAATATCTCCATTAGGTGGACATTGGTCATATGATGGTTTGGGCACCGCATTAGCTTCGTCTTGAACCTCTCCATGTTTCGTGGAGAGCTTCCATTGGAAGTTGTCGAAAATTGGTGATCTCATCTCTCAACTGTGCTCTTTTGGATGGCGGAAAGAATCTTTCTAGGAAAGTGTCTTTCAATTGCCTCCAATTAGTAATAGAATCAGGAGTCAGCCCATTCAACCATAGAGTTGCCTCCCCAGACAAAGACAATGGAAATAAGCGTAGTCGAATTGCATTCTGTCCAACGCCAGGATTGTCGAATGACTTGCATGTAGAAATAAAGTTGATCAGATGTATATTCGGATCATCGCCTGCTAGTCCACCAAATAATCCCTTGAGTTGCAAAAGCTGAATCATGGCGCTAGTGATATTGAACTTTGCTCCGGGTGCCAATGGAGGAAGAATAATATCTTCTGTGGCACCAGCTCCCTCCAGATCATCATCATCATCATCAAAAGGAATCTGCATAGCTCGGCGTTCAGGTCTAAATCTAGCTTGACGATCTCTTCTGTTAGCAGGTGTCGCCACCTCAGCAGTACGCCTAGGATTCAGTAGCTCCTCATCACCCAGGTCCTCATCATCAGGATTTGTTGCACGACCTGGATTATCAATATTCTGTTGATGCACTTGAGCAGTTGCCAACACAGCTAATCTAGCTTGCTCTTGTTGAGCAACCCTTCTTTCAATGTCACGTTGTGCATCCATTTTGCCAATACGATGTGGTTCAGAATTGATAGGTAATAACGGTTGACCAAAACTTTGAGTATTTGGCATGCACTGAACAAAACCTGAATAAAACAAAAACAACAACTAAAAGTAAAATCTGAGAATCTTTGACCAAAGGGTCTAGCAACTATCACAAACTTAGTTGACAACTGTATTCCCCGGCAACGGCGCCAATTTTTGATAACGCTCAAACTACAGCTCTCGTAAGAGTGTAAACGGTCGTTGTCAAATATAGAACCCAACTGGGTTGGGTATCGATCCCACAGAGAATACTTGGTCACTAAGTAAGCAAAGATTATTAGACTTTTGGTGCAAATCTCGTAATAGGGGGGATTTTGTAGCTTGCAATAATGTAACAAAGTGAAAATGGAAAATAGCAAAGTAAAAAAAAAGAATGTTTAGAAAGATGTTAATCAATGAGAATTGAGAGTTGGGGTTATGTCCACCTTATGAGTTATACGTCTCTATTGGCTATGAGTTATGCGGAATTCAGACATGCATATGCTTATAGAGAATTGTATTCTATGGTAAATTCAGGCGTCTTTCGACCATCAAGGATTATTTCACTTTAACTCTTTTGAGCTTAAAGCGTATCTAACGGTACAAATTCTCCAAGAGGTTAATCCAGTTACGGCACTAACTTTTTAACAGGGGTTGGTGCCCTATTACCTTTACATTATCTCTTTTCCAGACATATAACTTTTCTTTCGAACAAGTTAATGCTATACTGGCGTATTCTATGTGTTTGCAACCACAAGAATTTGCATTAAGATGAAGAGAGTAATGATATAAGCCTCATACGAGTCACGAACTCACAAACTCATAGCAATAGATAGTATCTCATAAGGCTTCCATAAACCCAACAAAGAAGTTTAGCTATTCATGAGTGCAACAGAAATCACAATAGACTTTATCATTATACCAAAATAAAGATCTCACGTGTAGTAGAGTTTGGTATGGCGTTAGGCGTGAATTCCCTTTTAGAATAGCGGTTCTCTTGTTGTGGAAATTAAGAATTGAATAAATGAAGAGAAAGTAATTAATTGAAAGAGAATTGTTTTCGGAACTCCAGAATGAATTGTATGAATGGAGAGAGATAATTATAAAAACTTCAGCAACATAGGGTATTTATAACACCCATATCCTATTCCTACTAGGCTACTGCGTACTTATCCTAATTCTACTAGGTTACTGCATCCTTATCCTAATCCTACTAAGTTACTGCTGATCCCCAAAGTCTTTAGAAATGCTGTTTTTGCCCGGGACAGATATTCCATGCGTCACTTTTGGTCCTTGGCGTCCAAGCTTTCCCTTCCTTCTTTCGTGAAGCTTCCTTGGGCGTCAAGTTATCCATAATATGTTGAAATCTTCATTGTTTATACCTGAAAACTTGCTAATCACGTTTGTTAGCTCACTTACAGGAAAAAGGACTAAAAGTGCATGAATTATATATTTTGTTCTCAAAACTTAGCTAAAATATGGGTAAATTATAGTACTTTAGGCGTGTAAATACGCCTATCATCAACAAGTAATTTAATTAAATCTACTTGGCATCTAGATTCAAGGGGTTCCAATCATATGATAGGTGATTTGTCCTAATTCTCAATATTTTCTAGCGATGTTTCTAAACATGTTATTCATACAGTAAACGGGCACACATTACTCGTGTCGGGTATTGGTTCTGTTGGAAATCTTTCTAATGTTCTTTCTGTTCCAAATTTGAAGGCTAATTTGGTTTTAGTTGGTCAACTAGTTGACCAACATTGTGTTGTAAAATTCTCACCCAATGGTTATGTTGTTTAGAATCTAAAATCTGGGATAATCTTGTCCACGGGGCATAGATTTAGCAGAATATTCCTAGTAGAGTCGGTTCACCGTCACTTGCATCATTGTTTCTTTCAGTTTCTGCAGTTGATTTACTCGTTCGAATAAATTACTCACTCTTTTGCATAATAGGATGGGTTATCCTCATTCTTCTCGGCTTCATCACATGCTTAAATCATGTCTTTTGGCAGCACATCAAATCCATTCCAGTCTCCTTTTGACATGTACAAATTGTGCCAGTTCAAAAAGTCGCAAGCTCCCCTTTCCATCCAGTTCATCTGCTTATGAAGATCCATTTGATTTGGTGTATAGTGATGTTTGGGTTCATTCTCCTATTTTGTCAAAGATGGGATATAATTACTTTGTCTTATTTATCGATCATGTATCAAGTTATACCTGGGTGTTTTTTATTAGAAATAAATCTGAGGTTCCAACTCTTACTATAAATTTTGTTGAGTATGTTCGTGCATAATTTCATAAGACTATAAAAGTATCTCGTTCTGATTCAGGAGGAGAGTACACTAAGACTAATCTTATTGATTTTTCAAAAACAAAGGAATTATTACCCAACACACTTGTCCTCATACTCAAGAACAAAATGGGGTCGTAGAAATGAAGAATCGACATATTTTAGAAACTGTATTGTCTTTGTTAAGTACGTCAAATATGCCAAAAAGTTTTTGGCCCAAAGCAGTACATACTTCTGTATATTTGATCAATAGACAAACTTCCCCAGTCATTGAAAATGAGACACCGTACTTCAAATTATTTCATAGTCAGCCTGATTATTCTCACTTGTGGGCTTTTTGTTGTGTTTGCTTTGTACATCTTCCAGCACATGAACGACATAAGCTTTTTGTAAAGGCAACATAATGTATTTTTGTGGGATACAGTGACACATAAAAAGAGTATCTCTGTTATGATGCATCTCATCGTTAGCTTCGAATATCTAGACATGTTATTTTCTTTGAGGATCAGTTTTCTTGCAAATACAATGCTAAACATGCTTCAAAATCTCTCTCTTTTTTCTACAAGTTTGATGATGATATGGTAGACACTGACCCTCAGCTTGAACCTACATAACATCCTATGGACTATGATAATGGTGATCTCCAGCCTTTATCTCCTTCAAATACTGATCCTCTACTTGAATGAACAATCCATGAATAATAGTAATGATGCTCTCCATCCCTCATCTATTTCTAGTATTAAATCTACATCGTCATTCTCATCTTTGGAAGAGGGATCCTCTCATCTAGTTACTCATCTACGTTGGTCTAGTAGAATAAATCGCCATTCTCCCGAATGACTTGGCTACTATCCAGGGAAATTTGGTAAGTCCTATACCTTGCATACCACAATACATTCTGTTGACGTTTCTACATCTTACTCCTAGACTTTTACACAAACCTGTTGGAAAGAGGTAATGTCGAAATAACTTTGTGCACTGAATAAAAATTCAACTTGGGACTTTGTTGATAAACCAGCGGATGGAGTTCTCATTGGAAGTAATTGGGTGTATTCTATTAAAATGAAGGCATATGGTACAATTGATTGCTATAAAGCTTGTTTGGTTTCTCAAGGGTACAAACAAAAGTATAGGGTGGATTACGAGGAGACTTTTGCACCTGTTGCTAAGATGACAATGGTACGAATATTATTGGCCTTGGTTTCAATTAAAGGCTGGACTTTACATCAGTTGGATGTGAAAAATGCATTTCTTCATGGTGATTTAGAAGAAGTTGTGTTTATGAAACCACAACTTGGGTATGTTATACCAAGATCAAATGTAGTTTGTCATCTTTAAAAATCACTTTATGGCTTAAAATAGGCTCCCAGAGCTTGGTTGGACAAATTTTGATCCATGATTCAAACTGCAGGCTTCTCTCAAAGTTCTCCAGATTATTCCTTATTTCTTCATACTTCTCCGGTAGGTATCATAGTACTTCTCATATATGTTGATGATATCATTATCACTGAAAATGATCAAGAGAATATTACTAAGTTAAAAGAATTTTTGCATACCTCATTTAAGATGAAGGAATTGGGACGATTGGCATACTTTCTTGGGCTTGAGGTTCTATACTTACCTATTGGTATCATGCTTACACAACAAAAGTATGATAGTGATCTTGTTGCTACGACTGGTCTTCCTGATGAAAAGGATGTATACACCCCAATGGATATTAATAGGGAAATATAAGGAGGTTGATGGTAAACTATTCAGTGATCCCACATTGTATCGGCAGTTGGTGGAATCATCAGTTTATCTCACTATGACAAGGCCGGACATCTCATATATGGTACAAGTTCTAAGTCAGCTTGTGGATAATCCTTATCGTATACATCACACTGTATTACTTCGTGTCATTCGGTATGCCTGTGGTTCTATGAATCAAGGTATTCTCTTCCGTTCAGATTCTCCTATATATCTTAAGGGATATACTGATGTAGATTGGGCTGGTTGTCCTGATTCTCATAATTCCATTACTAGTTGGTGCATATTTTTAGGCACATCCTTGATATCTTGGAAATGTAAGAAACAATCTAGTATGTCTAAATCATATACGGAGGTCGAGTATCGGGCTATGTTGGCAACAAGTTCAGAAATTATTTGGCTATGATGTCTACTATCTGAACTTGGTGTTGCTCTTATATCTCCTACGGTGTTACATGATGATAACACTTGTGCGATTAAAATTACCACAATCCCTGTGCAACATGAAAACACAAAGCGTATAGATGTGGACTGTTATTACATTCGGGAACTAGTTGCTGACCGTCTTATCACTCTACACCACATTTCTTCTTATGATCAACTTGCGAATTTTTTTACAAAGTCTATGACACACGCAAGACACAACTATCTTAGCTCCAAATTGCTATTGTATGATCACCGGTATCAATTTTTGGGGGGATGTTAGGCAATAGTATAATTGTATAGACAAAATATTCTCTTTCCTAGAATAGGACTTGATTACTGATTGTGTAGTTATAACAATATATATTCTTTCCTAGAATAGAACTCTAACCTACAATTGTATAGCTATAAGTATTTCATTATGTATTATGGAATGAGACAAGTTGCTATTCAGAAAATCTTGGTTTCTCTACTCATTTCTCTATCAAGGCCGCATCTCTTTATCTACTTATTACTTTCTATATCGTACCCATGATGAAAAATCATTCTTGTATGTGTAAAAATATATGAAACAGTATGAAATATTGTATACAAAATAGTTTCTTCAAAACTCAGGCAATACATTGGCAAAAATCTCATCTCGAGTATTACAATATCAAATCATCACAACAATTACTTCAATCCAATATTTTCCGACCTAAAAATACATTACACGATAAGTTTTCATCCAAGCTAAGTCTGAATGTAATGTAATTCACCCTTCTGTTAAAAAATTCTATTAATAGGATGGAAAATTTTCTTCATAATTTTATAAGGAACAACTATATTTACTCATAAACTACACTTACTAAACTGGAAGTGTGTCAAAACTTTTAAGGATGAGGGGTGGCCTTGGAATTCAATCCTTGAATATGAAAAATCATGTTTTTAACTATGATTATAGCTTGGCAACTAGTAAATCATCCTTCTACTCTTTATACTATTATATTAATTGATCATTATTCATCCAAACTCTACCCCTAAAGAAATTGTCACCCTTCTTTGGAAGAATATTCTAATGGGTTAGGTCCCATGTAAAAAACATCTTCAACAGAGGAGTGGAAATGGATATAATGTCAATCTTTGAGAGATGTATGGCTAGCCCCAAATATAACTATCAAACAAGTATCTGGTCCTTTACCTAGTAATAAAACTAAATAAATAGTGCCACACTACATGCATGACAATAACTAGAATCTTGAATCCATATCCTTTCTAGTGCAAACTACTCTATGCAACACGTTGTCTCAAATCACATCCCTATCTATCCACATTGCAAGGACACTCAATTTTTTGGGTCTTACTTTTGATGGTCACACTAGCATCAATTCTATGTATAGACTTCTTAAGAGAAAAGACCAAATAACAAATAAGTTCAGATGGATACAATACTTCAAATCCCACCAAATATCTTATACTTCATTTGGTTAGTTTTCCATAAACTTCTATGTACTGCAACCTATATTAACACACTAGGATTAATTCAGTTGGGCTCTTGATTTTGATGTCGTAACAATATATATAGCATTAGCCATATATTCATTTATTGTCCAAACACAATCTATCTCCGGACACAACATCTTAATCACTACATTAAGCATTTAAATGCATTTTTGGAGGAACCTCTTGTTTGGATTCCTCAACTAATATAGTCCAATCATAAAAATATGTTATTCTTCATGACAGTTGAACTGCTCATTTGTTTCAGTTTTGGTCGATCTACAACCTTCGCAATGGAAATTATTTTAACAATATCCACAAATTTCCCAATCATCTCATCACCTTCTCTAAGGCCCATGAATATCATATTCTAGGAAAGAATACTACTCCAAGGCCACCTAGAAACCAATCTACCTCATGTGGTCAAATTCCCCACTCAACACTTTCAAGTTAAACATTAATGGGGTTATTAATAGCTCTACGGTTCAGGGGTTTGGGGGTGTTTCTCATGATGCTACAGGTAATTGGACCCTTGGATTCATGCGCTCAATCAATAATCATACTAGTATAGGCTTAAATATTCCTGCTTCATATGAAGAACTCAAATTGGTTGCATTACATTATATAGGTCCACTGCAAATTAGAATTGATGCACATGAATTAACATCCCTAGTGCAGTGGCATAATTTAAAAATTTATACTATTTTCTTTACTATAAGTGATCACTCCACCAGATGAATGATCCACCATTCTTACATTGTCATAAACAAAGGGTACAGGGAAAGTAAAGCTACAAGGAGAAAAATATGAGGAAATCACAGTTGTAAATTGCAGCAAAAGAAACTGCAAGGAAGGGAAAAGCTGGAACTTTTTTGCTTTGTTTTCTAATTTTCTGGATGGATACAAATGCACAATGTGCCTCCTATTTATACTTGTCTACGGATTATTCTATATATCCTTCTAGATACATCTACAAGAAAAATTTAGTTATCCTTATATTCTACTACTCTAGAATATCTAGATAATTCTACAAGATATTTATTCAAAATACTACACTAAGATATTCTAGAAGAACCTATTCCAAAAAATATATAATATCTAGGAGTTTCTAGAGAAATCTTATTTCCTAACGCTCCTCCTTAAGATTTTTCATTGAAACTCCCTGTAACGTCCTTTGAAACTCAAACTTGTTGGTGGGAAGAGCCTTGGTTAGAATATCGGCTTGTTGTTCTTCACTTCTGCAATGGACCAACTTAACTTCACCATTCTTTTCTGATCTCGTAAAGCATGAAATCTGATGTTGATATACTTCATCCTTCTGTGTTGTACTGAATTTTCAGCCATAGCAATGGCTGATTTATTGTCCACATAGATCACTGTTGGTTCTTTTGGCAAAAGAACAAGATTTTTCTCAACCAAATTCCTTGATTTGTAGCAGATGTAGCAGCCACATACTCGGATCTACTGAAGATTGAGCTACGATATCCTGTTTCTTTGTGCTCCAAGAAAAATTCCTGAACCAAATGAAAAAGAATAACCAGATGTGCTTTTATAATCATCCAAACATCCACCCCAATTACTATCTGAATAGCCAATAAAAATTCCATTATCCACATTTCTGTACCAAATGCCATAATCAGTTGTCCCTCTAATATACCTCAATACCCTTTTAGCAGCCCTAAGATACTTGGTGCTAGGACATTGCATATATCGGGACATTAGACTAGCTGAAAACATCACATCTGTCCTGGTAGCAGTTAGATATAACAAGCTTCCAATAAGGCTCCTATAATGTTTTGAATCTGCCCGCTCTTCTCCATCATCCTTCATTAACTTTTCATTCACAACAAGTGGAGTTACAACAGGTATGTACTTATCAAGCTTGAACCTTTTTAAGAGATCCAGGGTATACCTCTTTTGGGATGAGAAAATTCCTTCAGAAGATTGAGAAATTTTGATTCCCAGGAAGAACTTTATCTCCCCTAGATCAGACATTTCAAAAACTTTTAGCATTATATTTTTAACTTCTTGAACCAAAAGAGAATCTTTACCTGTGATCATCAAATCATCAACAAAAATGGATAGCACAATTAACTTCCCATAAGCTTGCCTTTTGAAGTATAAAGTACGCTCATTTAGGCTTCTATTGAAGCCTTAAGACAACAAATGAGAATCCAACCTGCTATACCAAGCTCTCGGAGCTTGTTTAAGGCCGTAGAGAGCCTTTTAAGCTTATACACCATGTCTTATTCACCTTCAACTATAAAACCTTTAGGTTGTTCAACATAAATATCTTCTTCAAGAAATCCATTTAAAATGCAGTTTTGACATCTAAATGGTAGATTTTCCACTTGTATTGTGATGCAAGAGAAATTAGATATCTTACTGTCTCATGCCTTGCAACAGGAGCAAACGTATCTCCAAAGTCCACTCCAGGCTGCTAGGAATAGCCTTTAACTACGATCTTGGCTTTATGTTTTAATATGGAGCCATCTGGATTAAACTTTGTTCTATAGACCCATTTGACATCGATGATGTTTTTTTGTTTGGTCCTATCAACAAACTCCCAAGTATCATTTTTATTAATCATGACAAGCTCCTCTTCTATTGCAGAAATCCAAGCTTCATGACTTGTTTCTTCTTCAAAGGAAGATGGTTCCACAAGAGCAAAATTGTATTGCTCATAAACTTCAACTAGTGACTTGGTGTTCAAAATAGGAGAATCTAAAGTTAATTCAACATCTGAATTGTACTATTTTCCAGAAATAGGACTGGAATAAATATCACTCATCTTCGGATTTAGAGCTTGCAACTAAAGTACTCCCATCTTGGTTCTTTACAATAATATCTCGATCCTAATCATAGTGGCTAGACTCATTCACCGCAAGATCTCTACTGATAAGTCCCTTCTCTGTATGGACATTATACACTTTGTACCCTTTTGTAGTTGTGCTATATCCCAACAAAATACAAAGTTCTATCTTATTGTCCAATTTCCCTCTTTTATCATATGGAACATCGGCATAACACATAGAACCAAATACTTTCAAGTGTCTCGCAGGTAGCTTTATACCTTTCCATGCTTCAAATGGTGTCATGTCTTGGAGTGCTCTAGTTGGTAATCTATTCATAAAATAGACCGCGATATTGTAACGCCCCGAGTCAGTACCCCAGATGCTACACGATGCTCATAATCTCGAGGGACTACAAGCTAACCCATGACTGGTACCTGCTGTAATAACTAAATAATAATACTGTATTATGCAAAAATTAGGCAAAAACCTGCCATAAGGTTCAAAACTATAAATAAATATTGAGTAATAAAAATGAATAATGATACATCTTTCTGGAATACTCTAGTCTGATAAGCCTCTACTATCTGAATAAAGGATTGATGGGACAAACCCCCAACTAACCCCGACTACTAAAAACTAATAAACTGATATAAAAAAGTAATAATCATTTCCTCTAACTATGAGGACTCACCACTAGTCTGCTGCTGATGGATCGATCTTCTAAGTATGATCGGGAGCCGGTGCGTCTGAACCTGTGATATAAGACATCATATCACAAAAAAAGGTATGTGTCAGTATTTTGAATGTACTGGTATGCTAAGTGAGGTAGGCTGAGATGCATAGGTTCATATGCATGAACAATACTGACTGAATAACATGAGTATAACTAAATGAAAGTACATACATGAATACGTAAACTGTAACTGAGGTTGTGATAACACTGGATACAGAGTTCTGAATTTCAGATTTACTGATATTGAGTTTACTAATACTATATTATTTTTAACTGGGTGACTATATCTAATAGTTCTGATTCTTTAAAACTATTCAGAGTTCCGTACTGAACTGAGTGACTGTTTCTGACAATATTAATTTTTGAAGAACTGAACTGAGTTCTATTCTGAAGACTGAAACTGAAACTGTGGGAGGCAATCATCAAACTGATATTCCCTTTTCTGAATATATTGGGGTCCAACCTGTAATCCCAGTTGGAAGGGTATCAGTACCGTGCCATGGGTAAAGACAACTGTGAGTTAAACCTCTCTAACAGAAAGCTCTTTCGTCAACCCTCACTGCCAGGAAAACTCGTATGTGATGTATCAACCCTAGTATGGCAGAAAGATATTGAAACTTACACTGGCTACATAGTTCTGTAATGCAGGGATTGCTACTAAGGGTCAAACTCTCTGCTGGAAGAATGCCCCCATCCCTGGGTTTGCTCGATGCTGAATCTTACTCACAACTAAATAGACACTAAACTGATTCCTAGTTCATACTAGGCTTCACTAAACTGTTACTATTATACTATCTAACTAAACTGAACTAAGTTCACTAAGTTTCGTTGACTGATGGAAAACTACTGAATTCTGTTAACTGACTAAATTTACTGAGGTTTGAACTGAATACTTAACTGGACTGGACTGATACTGAGTCTACTGAGTTTTTCTTGAGTTCTATAACTGACTGAGAGTACTACTGATCGTGACATGACTGACATTATCTTATAACTGACACTGGCTCTAGGTAAACAAGTATATTATCTGGTATTAAATACCCCCAGGACTTGATAGCATGAAAAATAAATCATAGCATAAACTTGAAAGGCATAACCATATGCACCTGATCATAACTCATTCATAGAGACATTCCATCAAACACTTGCATTATATAACTTGCACATAAGCTAACATGACATGATTGTTTTCCATTTTTCTTTGTTCTCATGAGCAATTTATTAAATACTTGGAGAACATAATCCATGCACATGACACTAAACAACACATAGGCATCATAATTCAAATCCCCATTTACAATTTCAAGGGTTTAGGATGGATTCACATGATTCTCTCTCTCTCTATATATTAAATAACCCCACATGAAACTTGTAACAAACATGGATTAGAAACCCAATTAATCATTTTAATAATGTATATAATCAAACCCAACATAAAATTCATGAAATCAATACACTTGAAGTTTTAAAAGTAGTTTGTTGAACTCCAAGGGTGGAAGGGATCCTTTGATGAATACTTGATATACCTTAAAGCTTGAATTCTGAAAGAATTATGGATTTCCTTGGAACTTGGATTCTTGAATGTGATAAACTAGGGTTTGTTCTTGAAAACTTCTAGAGATAATGAGTAAATTTTGCCTTTTGGATGACTTAATTACATAATTTAGGGGATGATATAAGATGGGAAAAGACCTATTTATCCCTCTGGATGCGGGATTAAATTACTGAAAACTGGACTAGTGATGTATAGGCCAATATACCGCATCGTTGGCATTGATGCGATAGCCAACACGCCACGTTGATTCCGTATCGGTTCACTAGAATTTGCACTAAAAGCTGGGGAAATATTCTCATCGACGCGATGGGTGATGCGGCGCATCGAGATCTCGTCGATCTGGTTTGAGCTTTCAAATATGTTTCAAATAAAGTTTGAAAAATCCAAAACATGTCCGAGAACACCTACTGATATTCCTAATCATGATTCAACCTAAAAATCAGTACTTTAAGGTCATGAGGGTCTTGAAAAAGGATCGCCAAATTATGAAGGCTAAAATAACTCTAAGTATGAACACTTAGCTGAATTTTTCTAAGTCTAGGACCCCTTACTAGCTTTTATAGGACTGAAGCCTAGGATTTTGTGGGGTCTTACAATATCTCTCCTTTGGGAACATTCATCCTCGAATGAGATTAACTAAGCTGGGAAAACTGATAGACTGAATTTAGATACTGGATATGCATAACTGCAACATGATTTCATAAGTGAAACTACTGATATGCTGAAAATTCATACTGAACATGCATATCTGATGCATGAGTACATGGCTGGGATTGCTGATAAGCTGAGTCTTTTATACTGAACATGCATATATGATGCATGAATATCTGACTCATGAATGTATGACTGGATATGCAATGATAACTGATACCAAGTTTAAAAAGAAAATCTGAGCATGAAACTGAGTAAGTTCAAGGAAAAACTATTACCTTGGGCTAAGTCTGAGTTTGCGGAGAAGAGGTGAGGATAATTGGTACGCATATCTGCTTCTGCTTCCCAAGTAGCTCTCTCAACGGACTGATTTCACCAAAGAACTTTGACTAGAAGGGCCTCTTTGTTCCTCAGTTTGTGAATCTGATAATGAAGGATTTCAACTAGGATCTCCAAATAAGAGATGCTGTTATGAACATCAATAATCCATACAAGGACTACAACTGCTGGGTAACCTATGCATTTCTTTAGAAAGGAGACATGGAACACTGGATGGATTGAAGCTAAGTTTGAAGGTAATTCAAGCTCCTAAGCTACCTTTCTGAAATGGTTGAGAAATTGGTAAGGACCAACATATCGGGGATTGAGCTTCCCCTTTTTGCCAAACCTCTTCACTCCTTTCATAGGATAGATTTTCAAATACATATAATTACCAATCTCAAACTTGAGATCCTTTCTACATATATCTGCGTATGATTTCTATCGGCTCTGAGCTGTCTTAAGCCTTTCCCTGATCAATTAAACTTTTTCTAAGCTATCAAATACCAAGTCAGGCCCTACCACTGTGGCCTCACCCACTTCAGACCAACCAATGGGAGATCTACGTCTCCTCTCATAGAGTGCCTTAAATGGAGCCATCTCAATACTGGAATGATAGCTATTGTTATACGTAAACTCAATCAAAGGAAAGTGGTCATCCCAACTACCTTTAAAGTCTATCGCACACGCTTGCAACATATCCTTTAAAGTCTGAATGGTGCTTTCTTCTTAACCATCTGTCTGAGGGTGAAAAGCTATACTAAGGTGGACTTGGGTACCAAGACCCTTTTGGAAAGTGTTCCAGAAATAAAAGGTAAATTTGGTACCTCTAACTGATATTATAGATAACAAAACTCCACGTAATCTGACCAACTCTCTGACATAGAGTTTGGCATAGTCCTCAGCAGAATAAAAGGTATGGACTGGTAGGAAATGAGCTGATTTGGTCATCCTGTCTACAATGACCTAAACTAAATTGTGCTGATGATGAGTACGAGGTAAAACCATCACAAAGTCCATGTTCACCTCTTCCCACTTCTAAGTGGGAATACTAAACTCCTGCATAGACTCACTAGGTTTCTGGGGCTCAATCTTAACCTGTTGACATGTCAAGCAGTTAGCTACAAACTCTGCAATGTCTCTCTTCATCCCACTCCACTAATAGATCTACCACAAATCATGGTACATCTTAGTGGCTCCTTGATGAATAGAGTAACGCACCATTCACTTCTGTCAAAATCCGCTGTCTTAAGTCATCTACACCTGGCATACATAGCTGACCCTGAAAACACAATACAACACTCACCCTTGGGAGAAAACCTCTATCTTCTGATCTCTGACTGATTCTTTCAACTTAACTAGGCTGGGATCCCTATCCTGCTTTTCCTTTACTTCGGAAACCATGGATGATTCTGAACTACTCTGCGCCGATACATTGCCTTATGATGAATCGACTAAGAGGACACTTAGTCGGGAAAGCTGATGAACTTCCTGAGCTAACTTTTTCTTACCATCATCCACGTGAGGAACACTACCTATTGACATCCTACTTAGAGCATCAACCACTACATTAGCTTTACCTGGATGATACAGGATGCTCATGTCGTAGCTCTTCAAGAACTCCAACTACCTTCTCTGATGGAGGTTTAGGTCTTTCTAAGATATCACATACTGTAGGATCTTATGGTTAGTGAACACATCAACGTGCACTCCATACAAATAGTGCCTCCAAATCTTTAAGGCAAATACTACTACTGCTAACTCAAGATCATGAGTTGGATAGTTCTTTTTATGGGGTTTGAGTTGTCTAGAGGCATAGTCTATAACCTTACCTCTCTGCATGAGGACATAACCCAAACCTACTTTAGATGCATCACAATACACAACAATTCTTATCACAAGAATCTGACCACTGAAACTTAACTTTCTTCTGAGTCAATTTGGACATGGGGGATGCAATAGATGAAAATCCCTCAACAAACCATTGGTAATAGCCGGCCAAGCCCAAAAAACTCCTGATATCTGATAGAGAGATGGGTCTGGGCCAGTTTCTCACTGCTTCAGTCTTTTGGGGATCAACTCTAATGCCATCATCGAAAACGATATGGCTGAGAAAAGCTACTGACCTTAGACAAAACTCACACTTACTAAATTTGGCGGATAGCTAATAGTTTTTGAGAGTTTGTAATACTATTCTGAGATGGTCTTTCATGATCATATTTGCTGCGGGAGTAGAAAAGGATGTCATCAATGAAGACTATGACGAACATGTCCAAGTACTGCTTGAACACATGGTTCATCAAGTCCATGAAAACTTCTAGGGCACTGGTAAGAACCAAGGACATGACTAAGCATTCAAAGTGACCCTACCGAGTTCTGAAAGCTATTTTTAGAATGTCACATTCTCTAACTCTGAGCTGATGATAGCTTGATCTGAGGTCTATCTTAGAGAAGTAATTGACACCCTAAAGTTGGTCAAACAAGTCATCTATTTTGGAAAGTGGATATTTATTTTTGACCATGACTTTATTTAACTAATGGTAGTCAATACACATCCTGAGGGAACCGTCTTTCTTATGCATGAATAGAACTGGTACACCCCACGGGGGACACACTAGGTCTGATGAATCCCTTATCTAGGGGATTTTTTAACTGTTCTTTTAATTTTTTGAGTTCTTCTGGAGCCATTCTGTATGGCGGAATAAATATGGGCTGAGTATCTGAAAGAAAGTGTATTCTGAAGTCAATTTCTCTTTCGAGAGGAACTCTGGGAAGATCTTCAGGAAACACATCTGAGAATTCACATGCTACTGATACTGAATCAAGAGTAGGGGTTTTTGAACTAAAGTCTTGAAGTCGAACGAGATGGTAGACATATCCCTTAGATATCATTTTCCTTGCCCTCAGGTAGGAAACAAGCTGGCCCCTAAGTGCTGAAGTACTACCCCTCTACTCTAGGATAGACTCATTCAGAAACTGAAATTGGACAATTCTTATTATGCAGTCGACTGAGGCATAGCAGGAATGAAGCCAATCCATGTCGAGAATGACTTCAAAATCGATCATCTTTAATTTTACAAAGTTTGCTGAAGTGATTTTTTGAGATACCATAACCGGACAGTTCCTGAATACCCGCTGAGCTATGATAGATTTACCCACTAGGGTAGACACTGAGAAAGGATCTGCTAGAATTTTGGGGCTGACTCCGAAGTCAACAGCTATATAAAGAGTTACAAGAGACCAAAAAGCTCCTGGAACTAGCAAGGCATAAAAATGCAAATGATAAACTTGTAACATACCAGTGACCACATCAGGAGAACTTTGTTGATCTTATCGGGACTAAAGTGCATAGAGTCTGTTTGGATATTGCCCACTGGTGGCACTAGAAGCGGCACCTTGCTAATTTGGGCGACCGAACTGAGCTGAGAGAGGGTTATACTGACTCTGGAACCTACTTGAGGACACTGTCTAACTCTGTGGCCTAGCTTGCCACATCTGAAACATACGCCACTACCATCTCTATAGACACCCTGATAGTTTCTGCCACACTTCTGGCAGAGAGGATTTATTCGGGAATTGTTAACACTACCCTAGGGTTTAGGGCCCAACGCCCTATCTCTATCGTCGTCTCTAAATTTTGGCATATGTGCACTAGCTGAGGACAGAGCTAGAACTGAGGATTTTAGGAAAAACTAAGAATGATTCCCACCCTCTGACTTAGGCTGAGTGAAGTTGAAACTACCTATTCTCGCTCTTTTGTTCTCCCTCTTCTTATGCTTATTCTTAGCCTCCTCTATCTGTTGAGCACGGACCATGAGCTTCGATATGTCCATCTAATTAATCAACATTATGGTCCTACATTTCTTGATAACACTATTAGACACGCTAGACACAAACTTACTCATCTTAGATATGTTATTTGTTACTAGATGAGGAGTGTATCTTGATAATTGAGTGAACTTGAGAGAATACTCTTGCACCATTATGTTGCCCATCTTCAAATTTATTAATTCCAAAACCTTCTCTTCCCTAAACTCTAGTGGGAAGAACCTATCTAAAAAAGCAATAGAAAACTCCTCCTATTCTATGGGACCTGCATCTACAGCCCTCTCTACTTTTCTCTATTTAAACCATGAGTGAGCCAAGTCCTGTAACTGATATACATCTAACTCGGTACTCTCACTAGCTATCACCCCCATAATATTTGTAACCTTCTGCACCTAATAAAGAAATTCCTATAGGTCCTCATCTGACTTTGACTTGGTAAAAGATGGAGGGTTCATTTGGGTGAAGTCTTGAATCCTAGCTGCAGCAGTATTGACCACTAGGTTGGCCAGAACAACAGCTTGGCATTCATTCTGGGTTGCCACGGAATGAGCTAGGGTGGTGAAATCTGCTCTAAATTTAGCGTGGGTGAAATGTTCGTCTAGGGGATCTGGCTGGTTAGGCTGAGAAGTAGACTGATTTCTGGTTCTCCTTTTGTTAGTCTTTTTGGGAGGCATGTTCTGTAAATGAAAAGGAGAGAATAGATTAGACTGATAGTTTAACTTGAGCTTATGCTAACTCAAATGACATGATACTGAAAGAAGGGAAACTTTTCCTAAAACATCTAATAGCCTCCTGTCCATAAGTGTGGCACGCAACACACCCATGCACAAGACTCTACTAGATGTGGCTTTCAGACTTCCTAAGACTCTATTGAACCTTAGGCTCTGATACCAACTTTGTAATACCCCGAGTCTGTACCCCAGATATTACACGATGCTCATAATCCCGAGGGACCACAAGCCAACCCATGAATGGTACCTACTATAATAACTGAATAATAATACTGTATTATGCAAAAATTAGGTAGAAACTTGCCATAAGGTTCAAAACTGTAAATAAATACTGAGTATTGAAAACTGAATACTGATACATCTGTCTGAAATACTCTAGTCTGATGAGACTCTACTGTCTTAATAAAGGATTGATGGGACAAACCCCCAACTAACCCCTACTACTGAAAATTGATAAACTGAGATACTAAAGTAATAATTATTTCCTTGAACTATGAGGACTCACCACTAGTCTGCTGCTGATGGATTGGGCTGCTAAGTATGATTGGGAGCCCGTGTGTCTGAACCTATGATATAAAACATCATAGCATAAAAAGGGTATGCTTCAGTACTTTGAATGTACTGCTATGCTAAGTAAGGTAGGCTGATATGCATGGGTTCATATGCATGAACAATACTGACTGAATAACATGAGTATAACTGAATGAAAATACATGCATGAATACGTAAACTATAACTGAGGTCATGATAACACTAGATATTGAGTTCTGAATTTCTCATTTACTAATATCTGAGTTTACTGATACTGTATTACTGTTAATTAGGTGAATATATCTGACAATCCTAATTTTGTAGAACTATTTTGAGTTTCGTACTAAATTGAGTGACTGTGTCTGACAGTCCTAATTTCTGTAGAACTGAACTGAGTTCTATTATGAAGGCGAAAACTGAAACTGTGGGAGGTAATCATCTAACCGACATGCCCCTTTCTAAATAGATTAGGGTCCAACCCGTAACCCCAGTTGGAAGGGTGTCAGTATCGTTCCATGAGTAAAGACAACTGTGAGTTAACCCTCTCTGATAGTAAACTCTTCATCAACCCTCATTGGCAAGAAAACTCATATAAGATGTATCAACCCTAGTCTGGCAGGAAGATATCTCAACCTACACTGGCTACGTACTTCTGTAATGCATATATTACTACTAAGGGTCAAACCCTCTGCTGGCAGGAATGCCCCCATCCCTGGGTTTGTTCGGTGCTGATACTACTCCCAACTGAATAGACACTAAACTGATTCCTAGTTCATACTAGGCTTGGCTAAACTATTACTGATTATACTATCTAACTGAACTAAACTGAGTTCATTTAGTTTCATTGACTGGAGGAATACTACTAAATTCTATTACCTGACTGAATTTACTGAGGTCTGAACTAAATACTGAACTGGACTGGACTGATACTGAGTTTACTGAGTTTTTCCTAAGTTCTATAACTGATTGAGATTATTCTATAACTGACACTGGCTCTAGGTAAATAGCTAATTGTCGAGTATTAAATACCCCAGGACTCGATAGCATGAAAAATAAATCATAACATAAATTTGAAAGTCATAACCATATACACCTGATCATAACTCATTCATAGAGACATTCCATCAAACACTTGTATGATTTAACTTGCACATAAGCTAACATGACATGATTATTTTCCCTTTTTCTTTGTTCTCATGAGAAATTTATCAAATACTTAGAGAACATAATCCATGCACATGATACTAAACAACACATAGGCATCATAATTCAAATCCCCATTTACAATTTCAAGGGTTTAGCATGGATTCACATGGTTCTATACATATATCAAATAACTCTACATGAAACTTGTAACAAACATGGATTAGAAACCCAATTAATCATTTTAATCATGCATATAATCAAATCCAACGTGAAATACCTGAAATCAATCCAGTTGAAGTTTTAAAAGTAGTTTCTTGAACTCCAAGGGTGGAAGGGACCCTTGGATGAACACTTGATGTACCTTAAAGCTTGAATTCTGAAAGATTGATGGATTTCCTTGAAACTTGGATTCTTGAATGTGATGAACTAGGGTTTGTTATTGAAAAACTCTAGAGAGAATGAGTAAATTTATCCTTTTGGATGACTTAATTACATGTTTTGGGGATGATATAAGATGGGAAAAGATCCATTTACCCCTCTGGATGGGGGTTTTAATTACTGAAAACTAGACTAGCAATGCGAAGACCAACGTGCCACGTTATTAGCATCGACGTGATAGCCAATGTGCCGCGTCGCGTCCTCATTGGTTCACTGGAATTTACACTGGGAGCTTGGGAAAAATTCTCATCGACGCGATGGGCAATGTGGTGCGTCGAGATTGCGTCGATCCACTAGTTTGAGTTTTCAAATATGTTTCAAACGAAGTCCAAAAAATCCAAAACTTGTCTGAGAACATCTACTGAAATTCCTAATCATGATATAACCTAAAAATCATTACTTTAAGATCATGAGGGTCGTGAAAAAGGATCCCCAACTTCCGAACTAGAATAACTCTATGTTTGAACACTTAGCTGAATTTTTCTATCTGGGACCCCTTACTAGCTTTTACAGGACTGAATCAAGCCTAGTATTTTATGGGGTCTTACAGGTATTGAATGCCTCAGCCCAAAAACATTTGGGTATCTTCTTTCTGCTAACATATATCTCTCTATCTCCATCACGGTTCTGTTCTTTCTCTCAAAATATCATTTTGTTCGGGAGTGTAGCTCACAGTAAATTATTGTTGAATGCCCACATCTTTACAATACTTGCTGAACTAATGCGAAGTATATTCAGTTCCATTATCTGACCTGATATACTTCAATCGGGAGCTACTCTCTCTTTCTACCATAGCCTTGAATTGTTTGAAAATAGAAAATACCTGAACTTTGCTACTTAGAAAATAGACCTATGTCATTCAAGTTACATCATCTATAAAGAGAATAAAATATTTATTCCCACTCAAAGAAGACATCCTCATTGGTCCACATATATCTGTATGAACCAACTTTAGCTTTTCCTTCTCTCTCTAAAGACTTTCTTTAGGAAAGGATCGTCTATGCAATTTACCAAATTGACATGACTCACAAACATCTTGGTAGATGTCCATTTTTGGTACATCAAGCACCATACCCTTGGATTGCATATACACCAATGAACCAAGGTTGTAATGACCAAATCTTTTGTGCCAAATCTAAGTATCACTCATTTTAACATTGAAAGAGCAACTTTCAGCAAAATACCATAAAATTGGAAAGAAATTACCAATCATGCTAATTTTAGCTACTTTACAACCTTTAGGATCATAAATGACACATTTTTTATCCTTAAAAGTAAGTGAATAATTATTGTGAAACAACTGAGCAACACTCAACAAGGTTTGAGTCAAGCTTGGCACATAAAGAACATCATTTATGATTTTCATACCTTCGTCCGTAGGGAATTCACCGATCCTCTTCCATGAGCTTGAACCAGTCCACCATTTCCAGGCTTCACTTTGGTACTATCAGACCTGTCCAGGCTAGAAAATAGATTTTCATCAATTGCCATGTGCCTTGTGCACGCACTATTGACATACCAATTATATCGATCAACATATGATGTGTGCAAATCCAAGAATACCTCCTCCTTTATTTTTTCAACTTGGTGATCTTCTGCAAAATTTACTCATTGGGAAAACTGACCACTTTGAGTTTGCTTTTGCCTGTAATACTTCTCAATGCTCCCATACTTCTTGCAATATCTGCGTTGAATAGGAGACCTTTTGAACTTCTGCCAATAATTCTTGTCCAAGTAGTTTGTCTTCTTACAAATACCACAAGGTGGAAATTTTCCTCTCCTCAACAATTCACCTTGGTATCCACCAAATTTTACCTCTCCAGAGTGGTCTAAAGAGACTTTTTTGCCTTTATTTTGTTGCTTAAATTTATGCCTTACTTGAAAGGCATCTTCGATAATCCGTTCACTTCTCATGGTTACCCGATGCTCTTGGATTTGAAATTTAGAGATCAACTCAGTTATTGAAAGAGTGGTAAAGTCACAAGACTCTTCAATAGCTAAGATTTTTTATTCAAACTTGTCTGGAAGGATGACCAACCTTCTGATCTGGAAAGTTTTCACTAAGAATCCTTGTTTGGTTCACAATATCCATCAGCTTGGAAGAGTATTCTTTCACACTATCCAAATCTTTCATCTTTAAGAGCTTAAAATCCCTCTTCAAAGCTAAGACCTTAGTAGACTTAACTCTGTTGCTGACTTCAAACTCTTCCTTTAGATTATCCCAGGCTTCTTTGGCTTTCTCACAAGCCATAATCCTTAGAAGCATCACTTCTGTAAGGCTTGAATGTATGCAAGTGAGAGATCTTAGAGATCTAGTCACCAACAGAGTTGGATTTTTT
This sequence comes from Capsicum pubescens, assembly GCA_030864215.1. Lineage (NCBI taxonomy): Eukaryota > Viridiplantae > Streptophyta > Magnoliopsida > Solanales > Solanaceae > Capsicum > Capsicum pubescens. The sequence goes on from CM061541.1 coordinate 178,743,266, forward strand.
CTCAATGGATGGACAACACAAGTTGAGGACCTTCAAATAAGCCTTCATTTGAGTGGACCAAATATGATAATTCTCCCTCGAGAAAATTGGAGGACCCATTGTTGGTTGATTTTTTGGTGCCAAGTTTTTCAGCAAAGAGATCCAAGAAAAGGAGATAAAAATAAGGTGAGCCAATCAACAAAAGAAAACAGATTCAGATCCCGTAAGAAATGGGCTCTGATACCATGTCATAAAAAAAGGGAACGGGGAGAGTAAAGCTACAAGGAGAAAAATATAAGGAAATCACAACTGTAAATTGCTACAAAAGAAACTGTAGGAAAGGGAAAAACTGAAGCTTTTTCACTTTGTTTTCTATTTTTCTGGATGGATACAAATGCACAATGTGCCTCCTATTTATACTTGTGTATGGATGATTCTAGATATCTTTCTAGATACATCTACAAGAAAAATCTAGTGATCCTTATTTTCTACTACTCTAGAATATCTAGATAATTCTACAAGATATTTATTCAAGATACTACACTAGGATATTCTAGAAGAACCTATTCCAAAAAATATGTAATATCTAGGAGTTTGTAGAGAAATCTTATTTCCTAACATACATATTTACAGGGAAAACAATAGTGTGCAGACGTTCTACAAAAATGCTTCATCTGGCGTTTTCTTAGAATACTTACCTATTTTGTAGGAATCCATATTTGTTAATAGACTCATTTGCAGCATATCAACACAGAAGCGCATCAAAGACCAAGACCATATGTTATCTCAACTACTAATAGTATAGGAATAGATGGACCACCGATTGTTTTGTGCCTGCCAATTGCTCACCTTTTTGTGTAACTCTAACACATTGGGTCAACATCAGTCGTTGGTAGGGTTGTTCACTATTTGGTAAAAAATCAAATCAAATTAAACTGACTAAAAATATTACTCCCTCTGTTCCAAAATAATTGAATTGTTGAAATATGACACACATCTTAATTAAAAAAAGACAAACATAAATTGATCATGTTTTTTCATTTTAATCCTTTTCAAATTCCAAAACATTAGTAATGATCATTGAAACTAATCCTTGGAAATTTAATTATTGAAGGGTAAAATTAGAATTTTTTTCCAACATCTATCTTGAACAATGAACAATTCAAGTATTTTGAACACTAAAAAATACTCCAACAATTTTTTTTTTTGAACGAAGGGAGTAAAATTTAGTTTGATTTGATTTTAATTATTAAAAATTGACAATATTTGGTTTGGTGTGGCATGAATGAAGCGGAGGTTTGCCTTCAGAGTCTTGTGTGATAAAAAGATACAACCAAAACTTAAAGATAAGTTTCATAAAATGTTGGTTATAAATCCCCGACTTCTTTTTCTGCCATTTGCCACAATCTTGACCACCCTGAGACTGAGCACCTCCCTGGTATAAAACCCCGCTCCTCTTAACCTACCTATCTCCAAATTCCACCTACTTATTTTTTTCATCCTCCACTTGCTGCATATGAACAGTCAACCTAGAGATGTACATATCCTTAATCAGCAAGGCAGTCGTGCTCTCTAAAATCAAATTTTGATTCAACCCAGAAGTGAACTTCTTTATTCTAGCCCGCATGTCAGCCACTAAATTAGGAGAAAACCTTGACAATTGGTGAAACTTTAAGGCATATTTCTTGACAAAAATCCTCCCTTGCTAAAGGTTCACAAACTTCTCCATCTTTGTTTTTCTCAATTCTTGGGGAAAGAAACAATCTAGAAAAGCACTAGAGAAGGAATCCCATAAGGATGACTCCTCCACATCTCCTCTATCCCTATTCCACTCTTCATACCACTAATATGCAACCTCCTTGAGCTGATAAGTTGCAAGGTTTACTCCCTCCATATTTGTAGCTCGTATCACCCAAAATATCTTTTCTATTTCATCTAAGAAGCCCTGTGGATCCTCCTCCATCTTCACTCTAGAAAAAGTGGGAGGACCCATCTTCATAAATTATCCAACCCTTGTGGACTCAGTAGACAAAAAACCAACGCACCCCGCTTAGCGTGAGCAGTGACTATCTAAGCAATAATATAAATAGACAAATAGAATTTTGCGGTAGTCACCTAGCCTTAAGGAGGACTAGTATCAACTGATGGAACTCCAAAACTATTAGGGATAGGACCGTGAGATCGAAGATAAACCCTAGAGGTAGGATGCACCCCTTCAGTATTACCCCCAGATGGGATAGAAGAATTCTTTTGTGTTCTAGATCTACGAGGCATAATCTAACACATGAACAAAAAAGGATTAGAGAATATTCCAGGACTGAGAATCCAAGCATGAAAATAGAATACCAGGAAAGTGAAACATTCTAAAATGCCTTATAGCCTCTTCCTTATGAATGTGGCGTGCTACACAACCCTAAAAGAGACTTTACTCGACACGACATTGTGGACTCCCAATTGGCCATTTACCTAGGTTTTAATACCAACTTGATGCAACCCACCCTGGGGCCTTGTCCTAAAGGGCAACCCAAGTTCGACTAGGATCGGAGACCACCCCCATTACCCAACCCAACCTCCAGCCACCTACCCCGAGTTGAGTGAATTTCGAGCATTTAATAAAACAGTGTAACAACTCATATACAGACTCTGGGAATAAATCACAACCATGATCAACCCAATCGAGTCAAACCATCCCATACCAATAATCCAACCATACCAAACAATACTAAAAGAAGGGCCATAACCAAGGATATTCCAAGACATAATATAATTAATCTTAAAATAAAATAGGATGTAACAACCAACAATCTCATCCAATAATGTCAATGCTACAACTTATTCCAATGCCAAAGACGACACCAATATCGATCCCACCATTTCCATCCATAGAAGTACCACAAAGCCTCTAACCAAAGGAGTAATCAAATTCAGTTGGGATATGCCCCAACCACAACCAAAACCAATATCTAAAATAAAACAAAAATATCTAAAAATTTCCATAGCATGAAATGAAGCCTTCTGAAAGAATGAAAGCCCACCACTTCAGTCCAAATACTGTCCTCGAGTTAATCACTATGTAGGAGAATTAGAACGGCCGATTCCTGCATAACTTGGGTATATGGACTCCAGTAGACAGGGTTAGCCAGAGACCACTATCATGATCTAAAGGTAAGGATAAAATAATGCCATTTATAAAACCAAGTAAAACCCTCCATACACACATAACCATACATATATATATACCCATATTGGGAAAAAGGACTGGGTTTAGCATGCCTTTAAAACCTTTACCTGGGCTGTGTAGCTTTGCCATCCTAAACCACCCACGGGCTATATGGGTTCATCTCCCCGATTAAAGGGCCCAGTGCATGTATCCACACGATTAGGGAAGAAAAACTTAGGATGACTAGTACATCCCCCAAAATATAGTGTGATATCATGCACACGGTCACCAAGACCAACCTTATATCAACAAATATGAGTTTCCAATTTCGGCCCTCCGAAACCTCCACCTTCTATGGCTTTGCTACACATTCTACCATTATTGCCTTATTAAAACCAATTTCCAAATAGCCAAACCATTTACATTTATTGACCAAGGCCATTGATATTGGTATCATCATACCAATCCTTACTTGCAAGTATCATCCATAGCCAACTATTTATAGGTTTAAGGGGTCTTTTAAGTGCTCTTCCATTTACCATATTAAACCACTTGGGGGATTCCATATACCCCTCACGCATAAACATTAGTAATTTACCATTCCAAGCCATTTAAACCATGCATAATTACTTTATCAAGTTTTAAAACAAGCAAGAGTTCCATTAAAAGTAGTCAATACAATGTTTCCCTTTTTTTGTGATGTACTTTCGGGCTTTATAGTCTAGGGGTTGAAATCTTCTCTAATTCCCATATTTTTGCTTTTTAGATCATGCCTCCCAGAAGGTCTAATGCTCGTGAAAACTCCTCTATCTTGCTGAAGGACAGTATGGATGGGGCTCGTCCTACTTATGGAGTTCTAACTCGGTCTAAGGCCACTACTTTTGATTTCCCTAGTGGAGTTCCACCGAGCCCCATTGGTCCTTATTTGACTGGTGACACTCCTTCTTAGTCACCTCCAAGAGATATTACTAATGCTGAGTTTCGCTGTTCTATTCATCTGTTGACCCAGTTTGTGACATATTACTCATGTCAGTTGGGTTGTACTGGTGCTGCTGTGAGTTCTACTAAGGCCACCAGGGTTGTCCAGTATATGAGGTTGAAATATCCAGCCTTTACTGGTTCTAAGGTTGATAAGCATCCTCTAGAGTTCATAGATGAGATAGAGAAGATTTTTCATGTGATAGATGTTTTAATTATAAGGGTATAGAGTTTGCTTCATACCAACTGAAGGATGTGGTAGATTAGTGGTATAAGGAGTGCGACCAGTCTAAAGGTGATGATGCAGAGTTGGTATTATGGGAGAATTTCTCTGGTGGTTTTCTCAATTGCTTCTTTCTTCAGGAATTGAGAAAGGTAAAAGCTAAGGAGTTCGTAAACTCAAAGAAAGGAAAGATTTTTGTGAAGGAGTATGACTTAAAGTTTTTTTAGCTATCCTGTTATGCTCCTAAGATAGTGTTTAACATAAGGCCTAAGATGAGGAAGTTTGCTTCGGGCTTGTCTCGAGACTTGGTACTAGAGTGCAAGGCTACTTTGCTAAATAGTAACATGGATATCTCTAGGCTTGTGGTGTATATACAGTAGGTTGAAGATGAAAAAGAAACATGCCAAAGTAGGGGAGAGTTAAAGTAAGAATACCAATATACTAAGCAGGGTTGAGTCCAGCAAAATAGTGGTATGGATGGAAAGCAATGGTCTAAGAGAAAGTAAGAAAGTTTTGGTTCATATTCTATGGCTAGTTCTTCATATCCTAAGCTACTAGGTTATTATCATTTCTAGAGAAATAGTGGGTTTAAGGAATAAGTTTCCCAATCTCAGGCTAGTGGGGCTTAGTCTTCTCCGACATATTCTTCTTGTAGATTTTATGGAAAGTTGCACCATGGATTTTATGCTGAAGAGAGAAATAGGTGCTTCAGATGCCACTAGCCTGGCCACTTTCAGTGAAATAGTCCTTCAGGCGATGTTGCTACTGGGGCTAGTAAGGTCCCGGTAGCTACTTTTTCAGCTCCTGCACCAAAAAGTGCTACTTTTTTCTCCGACACTGGTCAAAATCATTTGTATGATCTTACCACCTATCAGGATTCTAAGGCATCTCGTGATGCTATTACTGGTATGTTAAAAATCCTCTCTCATGATATATATTATCTTCTTTATCCGAGATCTACTATTTATTGTGTGACCCCTTATGTGGATATTCATTTGGTTTTGGTCCCAAGTGTATTCCTAATATATTTTCTATTTCTACTCCAGTGGCTGACTCTATTATGGATAGAAGAGTCTAAAGGGGTCGTATGGTATCGGTCTGTGGTAGAGAGACCTTGGTGGATCTAATTGAGTTGGATATGCTAGATTTTAATATGTTTTTGGGGATAAATTATGGTATCGGTCTGTGGTAGAGAGACCTTGGTGGATCTAATTGAGTTGGATATGCTAGATTTTAATATGTTTTTGGGGATAAATTGGCTTTATTCGTGCTATGTGTCTCTTGATTTTTTGACCCAAAGAGTTAGTTTCCAATTTTTGAATAAACCAATGATTGATTGGGAAGGTATTAGTGCATAAGTAAAGGTTCAGTTCATATCTTAAAGCTCAAAAGTTGATTTCCAAGAGGTGTCTCTATTACTTGGTCTGGGTTAAAGATTCTAACTTAGAGTGTCTTCTTTTGCCATCTATCTCTGTCGTCTATTAGTTTCTCGAGGTATTTCTTGATGATCTTCCTGGTGTTCCTCCCATTAGGGAAATTGATTTTGGAATTGATTTTCTTTAGAACACTCATCTTATTTCTATCTCTCCCTATAAAATGGCTCCGACTAAGTTGAAAGAACTCAAGGAGTTGTTGAAACATCTTCTGGATAAGGGTTTAATTTATCCTAGTGTTCCTGTATGGGGCAATTTGGTACTCTTCATGCGTAAGAAGGATAAGTCCTTTTGGATATGTATAGATTATCTTCAATTGAATAGGGTGATTGTGAAGAATAAGTATCTACTTCCTAGGATTGATAATCTCTTTGACAAGCTATAGGGTGCTAGGTATTTTTCTAAGATTGATCTCTGATCGGGTTACCATCAGATGAAGATTAGACACTTTTCATACTCGATATGGCTATTATGAGTTCTTGGTCATGTATTTTCGATTGACTAATGCCCAGGTGGCATTTATGGATCTTATGAATTGGGTCTTTCATCAGTTCTTAGATTTGCTCATAATTGTATTTATTAATGAAATTTTGGTGTATTCTAAGGGTGAGGAATATCATGTCGATCATCTCTGCATTATGTTGTAGACCCTTAAGGATTGATTAACTATTATATGTGAATTTATCAAATTGTAAGTTCTGGTTGAATGCTAAGACCTATATGGGTCAGTTATTTTTGGTGAGGGGATCATAATGGATCCATAAAAAGTCAAAGTGGTTAAGAAATGGCCTAGATCTACGACTCCAATCGATATTTAGAGCTTTTTAGGTTTAGTCGGGTGCTATAGAAGGTTGGTGGAAAGTTTCTCCTCCATTGAGACCGCATTAACTAGGTTGACTCAGAAGACGGTGAAGTTCTTATGTTCGGAGGCTTGTGAGGGTAGTTTTAATAAGCTGAAGGATAAGTTGACTTCGGCTCCAATCTTCACCCTACCAGAGGGTACTGATGGTTTTGTACTTTATTGTGACACATCTTGTATGGGACTGAGTTGTGTGTTGATGCTGTATTGTAAGGTGATTGCATATGCTTCTAGGCATATGAAGGTGCATGAGATGAATTCCCAAACACATGATTGGAAATTGTATCTTTGGTTTTCGCTCTCAAGATTTGTCATCATTATTTGTATGGGGTTCATGTTGACATCTTTTCAGACCATAAGAGTTTGCAATATGTATTCACCTAGAAGGAGTTAAATCTTAGGCGAAGGTGATAGCTTGAGTTGCTCAAGAACTATAATATGAGTCTCCACTATTATCTAGGTAAAGTTAACATGGTTGCCGATTCTCTTAGTAGGTTTTCCATAGAAGATTGTCTTATATGGATGAGGACAAGAAAGATTTGGTGAAGGATATTCACCGGTTGGCTAATCTTAGGGTTCATCTCTTGGACTCTGAGAATGGTGATATGATTGTGTAAGAGGTGGTAAAGTCATCTCTAGGTGCTGATGTGAAGGAGAAATAGGTCTTGGACCCTACTTTGTTATAGATCAAGAATGATGTGGGTCACCATAAGGTGATGGTTTTTGAGATTGGTAGTGATAGTACCTTGAGGTACCAAGGTAGACTATGTGTTCCCGATGTTGATGGGCTGCAAGAGAGAATATTGGCTGAAGCTCATGAGTCAAGATACACTGTTCATCCTGGTTCAACAAAGATATAACATGACTTGAAAAAGATCTATTGGTGGAATAACATGAAGAGAGATGTGGCCAATTATGTGGCCAGGAGATCATGAAGTTGCATGGTGTACTTGATTCTATCATATCTAATCGAGGTACTAAATTCTCATCTCATGTTTGGCATTCTTTTTAGAGAGGTTTGGGAACCAAGGTGAACCTTAACACTGCTTTCCACCCTCATATAGAAGGACAAGTGGAGAGGATGATTCAAACCTTGGGGGATATGCTAAGGTCTTGTGTGATCGATTTTGGTGGTAGTTGGGTTGATCATTTTCCTTCTATAGAGTTTGCATATAATAATAGTTATCATTTTAGTATTAGGATGGATCCTTTTGAGGCTTTGTATGGTAGGAGGTGTAGGTATCCTATTAGGTGGTTTGAAGTTAGTGAGAATAGGTTATATGGTCCATACTTGGTTCACCAAGCTCTTGAAAAGGTGAAGGTGATTCGCTATAGGCTTAAGGCCACCCAATAACGCCAAAGTCCTATATGGATGTAAGGCAAAGGGACTTCGAGTTTGATGTGTATGATTTGGTATTCTTAAAGGTGTCTCCCATGAAGGGAGTGATGCTGTTTGGAACGAAGGAGGAGCTCAGTCCCTATATATTGGTCTGTATTGTATTTTTAGGCTAGTGGGAAATGTAGCTTATAAGTTGGGATTGCCTTCAAGTTTGGGTTCTATCCATCTGGTCTTCCTTGTGTTGATATTGAAGAAGTGTGTAGTTGATCCTTGCTTGGTCGTTTCTTTGGAGAGTGTTGGTGTGTCAAATTGCTTATCTTATGAGGAGGTCATAATTATGATTTTGTATTGGAAAGTCCGCCGGTTGCGAGCAAAGGATGTGGCTTTTGTAAAGGTTCTATAGAGGAACCAAAGTGTAAAGAAGCTACTTGGGAAGCGGAAGAGGACATGAAGTCCAAATATCCATTCTTGTTTCCCGCCTCCGAATAATCGTGCTTGAGGTGTGGTATTCCTTAACATCTTTGTTTTTTCACCTGGTTAAAGAAAATTGTAATTTCCTTAATATATTTGTTTTCTTTTATTGTCAAAGGTAAGTGTGGATGTTCTTTGTGTTAAATCGTGCTAATGAAAACCCTGTCTCATTATTCAGGGACGAATGATCCTAAGGGGGGAGAATGTAACACCCCAGATTTTGGTCCATGAAAATTTTCGTGTTTCTAGACTCATTGCCCATACTACGATTCTCATAACGAGTCATAACGTGTCATTACAGGTGTTAAGGACCCTATGGTAGCCTGGCCAGTATGTTGTCCTGGAGTTTCTGTTGTGACTATGACTAAGGGTTACGAGTCATAATGACTCTATACAAGTCATAGAGTCCCATCTGTAATCCAACCTGTGTAATGACCAAAGTATTTTGTCTTGACTACGACTTGTACCCTACGAGTCATAAGGTCTCATAACGAGTCGTAGGGTTACCAGGGGGTCCTTCAGCAACTGTCCATACTATGATTTGTGGTAACAAGCCGTAGTGAATCCTTACGAGTCGTATAGTCATTGACGATAATTTTTCAGCTTTTTAATTGAGGGTATTTTTGACATTTTCCTCTTCTGTCACTTAATACCCACGACCATAAAACACCTTTGGGACGTTATTTTCAATACTTAAGCACTCAAATCACTTTCTCAAACTTTTTGAATTCTCCAAGGTCAAGATACTTAGGGTTTCTAAGAAGTAGGTCATCTAAGGGCTTAAGGGGTGGTTTCTCTCCATAAATCTTAGAATTTCAGGCATGTTACTCATCCCTAATTCTTATTTTATGCAAAGCATATGTTTAAATAGTTTAATTTTATGGATTTGAATTTGGGTTTTGATAGGGTTGAGGTTTTGGAATGATTAGGCCTTGAATTGCTTTCCCATGTTTTTATGAGTTATTCATGCTTTGAAATTAATGATTTAAACTAATGAGGTGAATGGGTGTGGGATTTGGAACGGGGGTCAAGGTATTCCCCCAAGTTGATGTTTTAAACTTGGAATTAGTTTTTAATAATTGTGTTCCCTCAACCCACTTCTGTAAATGGTTTTGAATTGTGAAATTGCCACTTGGTTTGACTTACTCACCTATATTATTGTATTGCCTAAATGGTTAAACAATGAATATGGATTTTAAATTCCTTGTTGGCTATGTTTGATTTAATGAACAAAAGGGTTCGAGGCATTCCCCTAAGTTAATGTGATTGTTATGGCATAGAGATAAGTTTGCAAGAGTAAGGGTATGACCATACCCATGGTGTGCCTTAGCGATTGGTTCATTGGTTAATAAAAGGGGTTATGTGAAACTTAATTCAAATTGGGATTAATGGAGGCTATGTAACGAAGTCGTGAAGGTGTGGGTCTCGATTTACTTGTACTAGAAACTCATTTTTGCTAACGTGAGGTTTGGTCTTGATGACCGTGTGCATGTGTCACACTTGATATATATTTTTGGGACGACTAGTTTCCTTGATAACTTTAGATGTCCCTCGGTTTTTCTCCGATTCATGCGGCTAACATGCGTTGGGGACCTTTCAGCAGGTTGTGTTGAATGCATATAGCCCGTGGGTGCCTTTATGATGTTTAAGCTACATAGTCCATGATAACGTTTTACTTCACACTATGCCTTGTTCCCTTTCTCGACATAATACTTATACATATATAGATGATGTGTGCATGATTTTGAATTGGATTTGACTTGTCATTATCTTATCCCCAATTCTTGAGTTATATGCTAGTGCTAAACCCACTAACCGTCTCCAGACGCTGTATCTCCATGCGATGCAAGCACCAGAGATACTTCTACTTTTTCTGGATAGTGCTAGGTAGATAGGCTCGGTTCATCATCATTTGCGGTGAAGTGGTGAGCTTACATTCTCCAAAATACTTGATCATTCCATTAGTTTTCTTTCATAAATTAGAATTGAAGAGTTCATATTAACATTATCTTTGTCATTGTTAGAGTCGGAGGCATGTCCGGACGTTGGTTATTTTAAGACTAATAGAGACTTTATGGATATTACTGTGGATTGGGTTTTGATGTTAACATTCATAGTTGTCTTTGAGTTTATTTCTTTTCGATCTCATTATATGTTTGGATTTTAGTCACTGCTAGGTGTGTTATGTTATGTTTGGCTTGGCAACGGGGCTGGTCTCTGATCCTCGGTGGACTTGAGATACCCGTCACGGCCAGGCCCTGGTTCGAGTCGTGACAGTTAGCCCATTGCTTCTAGCTTCGGGCTATGGTTCGAGTTACCTACTGGTAGGATAGAGTAGGTGAAATCATGACTTGTAAATTGGATCCTGACATAATAACATTATATAAGACACCACATGGTCACACATAGAAAATAATGTCTCAAATTCTACCAAATAACAGCATAGGTCCCCACATGTGCACAAAATAATAATAAAACCATTTTCATGATTAGTTCCCACACCCATAACATACTTTTATATCAGTATTAACTACCCAGTCCAGACTGAAGAAAGTTAAGCTATAATCTACCTCGAATGAAGAAAAATTGGGTCCAAAGGCCTTAAACTTGGATCTTTCCCCTTACGATAGGACTCGAAATAAACTAAACCATACAAATATAGAATCTACACTTCAAAAGGAAGCCAACGATACCCATATTGCCCATTTTTGAGTTAGGGTCAAAACAGACCCCCAAAATAGGTTTTTGAAAAAGAAAGGTAAAATCAAAACTTTAGTTCAAAAATGTATTACCTATTATTAAAGGAATCCATAGGTGAAAAACCAAGTAAAAATGAATTAAAATTTGGGTTGAAATCAAAGAAATAAAAATTTAGGTCTTCTTCACCAAAATTCCCAAATTTTACATTTGAAATTGAGTTTTAACAAGCTTTTAATGTCAAGAGTCAAGGAAAAATAATAGAAATATAGATTTGGAGCTTACCCAAGCTTTTAAATGGAAGAAATCGCCTAAAAACTCTAAAACCCAAGGCTCCAAGTCTCAAAACTGATGGAAGGATCGAGAAATGGGTATTTATATTACCTAGGTGCCGCTAAAGTGTCCTAGCGCCCAGGTGCCGCTAAAGCTGTACTCGTACACTGAAGACCAGGTCACTTAAGCGGACAAGTGGTGCTAAAGAGGCTAGATCTTTAGCTTCTAGCTTGCTGCTAAAGTTGCATTTTCTAGGGTGTTAGGGCCGCTTAGTGTCACATCACCGCTAAAGCTCCCTTCGCTAAAGCGCCCAAAGGGCTGCTTTAGTTGTCATACCAGTTGCAATGGATCAAATGACAGACCCCTCGGTATTTATCTAAATCCCATTAATGAAAACAAACTATGTTACCCTACTAAATTCGATTCTCTAGACTCAATGTCTATCAGATTTTGAAAAAAAAAAATATTTTTCCAGAATTGATCCCAAGACTTAATTTTACAACTTTCCGAACTGAGGGTCAAAATGAGATACCTAAGCCGTAAAATTACACAAACCTTGTTACCAACCCAATATTGACATTCCAAATTTGTTAGCATAGTTCATTTTGCGATCTGATGTACAGAACAATAAATATTGACCAAAGTCAACTAATAAGGCTTTTTAACCTCCAAAAACCATAAAACCGTATAAATCATACTGGAATACAATGAGAACTATGCCATCTCACACCCCAGAAACACCATAAAATAATCATAGGGAGGGGTAAGATGGTCAAATCACATAAAAAATGAATGATTCACAAAAATCACAAAAGATCAAGTCATTACATTACCCACCACTAAAAATCTAGTTTGTCCTTGAACTTAAGGTAGGGGAAATACTTGAATCAGCAAAATACTGGGGATAACTACCATGCATATCGAACTCGGCCTCCCAAGTAGCCTTATCTACAGGTCGATGTCTCTACTGGTCCTTAACTACTGGAATATCTCTAGAACACAACCATCTAACATCCCTGGTTAGAATGGAGACGGGCTCTTCAACAAAAGACAACCTCCCATTTAACTGCATTGAGTATCAATGAATGACATGAGACTCATCTAGAGTGTAATTTCGAAGTATGGAAACATGAAAAAAATGGATGAACAGCTGATAAGTCTGGGGGAAATGCCAACTTATAAGCCACATTACCAATAGTCCAAAGAGTCTCAGAAGGTCCAATATAGCTGGGGTTAAGCTTGTCCCTCTTCCCAAACCTTATCATTCCCTCAATGGGTGATATACGAAGGAAAACTCAATCACCAACACAAAATCTCAAGGCACGAAGTCTACGATTTCCATAGCACTTCTGCCTACTCTGAGCCACTCAAAGTCTATCCTGAATGACCCAAACTCCATCTAAGGACTCGTGAAGAAGGTTTGTACCTCGAGGTCTAATATTAGAAACCTCAAATACAAAGCCTCGAAGGGATCCATCTCAATACTGTAATGATAACTATTATTATTTGCAAACTCCACCAAACATAGATGTTGCTCCCACTAACCTCCAAAGTCCATAAGATAAGCCTGGTGCATATCCTCCAAACCTAAATAATCTGATCCAACTGACCATTGGGCTGGGTGGGGTGAAAAGTTGTGCTAAGATAAACGCGGGTACCCAACTCCTCCCAAAAAGTCTTCCAAAAGTGAGATATGAACATTGAACCTCTACCTGAGATGATAGACACTGGTACACTATGAACATAAACTATTTCATGAATATAGATATGGGCCAACCTCTCAACAATAAATAAAACCTGAATAGGAATGAAATGAGATGATTTGGTCAATCGATCTATAGTGGCCCAAAGAATATCAGAAGTACGATAAGTACGAGTCAACCCAATCACAAAGTCTATAGTGATTTGTTCCCATTTCTATTCAAGAATGGGTAAACTTTAAAGAAAACCACCAGGCATCAAATGCTCAGCCTTCACCTACTGACAACATAGGTAATGAGCTACAAAGTCCTCTACATCTTTTGTCATACTACCCCACCAGTAGTGCTGTCTAAAATCATAATACACCTTTGTCACTCTCGGATGAATGGAATAACTAGAACAGTGAGCCTCCTCCAAAATCAAACTCACCTTATCATCCTCTCTTGATACACAAAAACTCGACCTCCAATCCTTAAAACACCATCCAAATCAAGAGAGGCTTCCTTAGCCTCTCCACTCAACAACTTATTTTGAATCACTCTCAACCCAACTTTATCAAACAGATGAGCCTACATCCACTTCATCAACAAAAACTTAGCCTCCAAAAATATTAAGACACATCCAGGTGTTGAAATATCAAGCCTAACCATCTGGTTAGTCAAATACTGAACCTATAAGGCTAAAGGCCTCTCCTAGGTTAAAGGACGTCCCAAGCTAGCCAAGCTAGTTGGCTTTCGGCTCAAGATATCCGCAACCACATTAGTCTTGCCCTAATGATAGAGAATAGTAAAATCATAATTGTCACAGCCCGATTTACAAGTCATGATGTCACCTACTAAATCCCACCAATAGGTAAGACAATACTGTAACCCGGAGCTAACACAATAGATTAATTCGATAAGAAAGGCCCAATATAGAAGAAATTCAAGAACATCAATTGTAAACATAAGGTTTCTAGATAGAACAAACAGTCCAAAAAGATACCAATCCCAAAACCTGGTATAGTTAGTACAAGATCATCTAATAGTATCAATACAACTCCAAGTCTAGAATAGTCAATATATTTGTCTCAAATACTAAAGATTGAATACAAGAGATAGAAATCATCATCATTGTATATAATAAGTAATCAAATAGAAATAACAGTATAACATAAGGCATCAACACATGCCAATATCATTGTGTATAGCAAGCAATAAATATCAGAATAAAAATGTATCATAAGACATCAACGCATACCAATATCACCGTACCTAAGAATTGGATAGTCTGAAATCATACACATAAAAAACATTAACATAAGCATTCACAAGTACAAAGTTAGTTCCCATACGCTAGCAGGTGTATAAAGTAAAGAACTCATCACGATGTCCCATACCACCGGAGAGTACACCCAAGAGAAACATAAAGGAATCAAGTCAACAATATATCCAAACTTCCTCATTATTCATGGTTTGCAACAATTTTGATCAATTGGACATTTTCCATCATTTGTAATTATCATTACTAAGAGTGGTTGACTAACATATACTAAATATACTCGTAACTGTAACATACCATCATTCAAATATCTACATCATCAATACACCCCATTCATCCATTATTAGTTAGCCAGCTCTTATTACTAATCCTATTACTTTCTAGGAATCATAACACCTCTAATTATTATCTATCCACTATTTATTACAAAATCACTATTCATGGGTCATCGATTAACCATTATTCACTAACTAGCCAATATCTAACATCTAGCCAAGATTCACCACTAGATCATATTCATTAATTAATTGATGTTTGTTTCTAGCCATCATGATCCTACTAATCACCATTTATTCACTATTCATCTATCAGCTAATGTCTTTTCTTAACTAGCACCATTGATCCATAAGTCCCCATTTAACAACTATTCAACATCATAGACTTAGTCATTAATATCCACTAATCATCACCATCACCAAAACCATTATCACTAATCTATATAATAAAATAATAATCACTATTGATAGCCACTAATACCACTACTCCTCTTTATCACTAAGGTTCACTAATCCTTTAGACACTATTAGCTACTTATGTAATATCCACCACTAAGCATCTTTCAACCTTAAATCAACAACTATACCACTTTATACCTTAATCAATAGGAGACTATAACCGACATATCTAATCTCAACATTATACCCAACTACATAAAAGCACAATGATACACCCAAATTACACCTCTCTTACGAGAGCGTAAATGGTCACTGTCAAATATAGAACCCAACTAGGTTGGGGTCGAATCCTACAAGGAATTTGGTGCTAATTAAGTTGTATGCAGATTAGTTGACATTTAATCATTCGTTTCCGTCAAACAAAAAGGGGGAATTTGATTCACTTCGCAAATTAATGGTTTTAGTTTAACAAGATGAAATATGTATAGTACTTTTCAAATTTAGAGAAATAGCAAGCTAGGGTTATGTCCACCTTGTAGTTTTCAATACTTTCTAACTATGGGCTTTATGAAATCATACATATTTAATGTTTACATAGAAACATATTGTATTTAATAACATAATCCTAGTGTTTCCCAACCATCAAGGACTAATTCACTTTAGTTCTCTCGAATCAAAAGTGTTTACAAAAACAATACGAAATCTCCAAGTAGTTAATCCTGGTAAGGCATTAACATATGAATAGGGGTTGGAAATCCTATTTTCTTGTCACTACTCTCTTTTTCAAACCCTAACCTTTCTATCGAACAAGTTGAGTTTTAAGGCACATCCTCTATGTTTGCAACCATGAGAATTCAACATAAACGGAGAGAGTATGATATAAGCAGATCAATAAATAATGAATTCAAAAACCCAAAGTAATAGATTGTATGCTACAAGGCTTCCATAACCGTAACTAATAAACTTAGCTACTTATTAGTAAAACAGAAATCACAATAGAAATATTCATCATACCAAAAATTAAGCCCCAATTTTGGTGGAGAAGATGAAGTTACGTGTTTCCCCCCTCTGTGCTAAGCCGCCACTCTCTAACTCAAAAAGATACAGAATAATGAATAATGATAAAAATTCAGCATCAAGTCTTTTTAATAATATTTTCTCACATAATTTCCTTCTAAGTCCCTGAACTAATTATAAATGAAAAATTAGTCTTGGACATAGTTTCTAGGCGCTACATTTGGTCCTGACTGCTACTCTCTCTTATGTCATATGTCATTCGCATTCCATAGTCCCATTATGTCTCCATCTACCTTATCAAAACCTGAAATCATGCTAATCACATCGGTTAGCTCAATTACATAGAAGTAGAGTAAAAACATAAGAAACTAGGCACTTTGTTCTCCAAACTTAGCTAAAATATGGGTAAGTTATGGTGCTTAGGCGTATAAATACGCCCAAGATCACCACCCTACACTTAAAGCTTTGTTCTTCCTCAAACAACTAATCCATTTATGCATACTACATATGTCTTAACACTCACGAAGGAAAAATAAGATGCTCAAATAGGTTCATACAACAATTATGAACAAGAAGTAAATTCATGGATCATTACTAGAGACAACCTACCCTCAAGAATAGACTCATTAAGTTTGGAAATTCATGCATACCGTTTAAGGAAAGAAATCATATAAATTACGCAACCTTCATCAACGATGTGCCCTCACAAAAAGAAAGTTACCCATAATCACTCACAATCATGCAATTTCTAACAAAATGGGTACAAGAATCAAGTTGCTCTCACTCTCACAAAGAATTCTCAAATTACAACTGATGACCATATGCTTTCCCTTAGCGTAGTGCCCCACTAATATCAGAAAGCTAAGATTAGGATCAAATAGGTCTTTTACGGGTTGTAATGCAGGCTAAGGGATGGGTAGGAACTATTTTGGCCAGAAATAGTGTCTATCTCTCCTAAGAACTTTAAGACACTACATTATACAATTAAGACCAATCTCTAACAACCAATTTCCATTTCTTCTATCTGCACAAATTTTCTTTTCACCCCAACTCGTTAAGCTCAATTAATAACACTATGGTGGGAGTATGCAACCCTTTCAAATATTTTATTTTGTACCTTTTTTATGTTACGCACCCCTATGATAGCCACCCTCAACTTAAGTGATTTGCCTTAGTTGAGCTGCACAATGTCCAAGAAGGACCAGGGCCAAAACAGGTTCATTGTAACATGTCCGGGATAAAATTTGGAACTTTTTCAACAATTTTTGCTACTCCTAACCACATCAATTTCACACACCAATAACTAGACTTTGGGGCATCAATTTCACCTTTTTCCTCTTATTGTCAAACTACTAACTCAAATTGATTTTACATTAAAGCGCTTAGGAGCTTTTGGATCAAATTATGGACTATTAAAGAGCGGGTTAGGCTACATATGAGGCTAACAAAAGAACAAGCTAAAGGATCAATGGGGATAGCTAAGATAATGTACAAAGGTAGGTCAAAAGAAGGTATGAATAATGGTTGTCAATGAAATGCCTAAATCATCTCCTAAACTCACAATCTTTATTTCGCTTTGCATACACACCAGACAAGTTCTACCATCAGTTGCAATAAGGAATATACAACAGTCTTACATACTCAGGGAACATGGTCAACTCAATTAGGAGCATTATAGATTCTCGACCCTACAATTACATGAATTCAAGTAAAACCAACAATCACAACAAGAGTCACAACTAGTGCCTAGGTGTTTCAAACATAATGATCCATCACATACTTATGTTATAATGTTATGTGATCCACAAGAATAGTTATATGTAATTAAATAACTAATTTTTTCTTAAGATAGTCGTCATCCATCCATCATTGAGAAAAGCACCTAATTATGACTAAATAACTAACTAAATAAACAAAATAACTAATCCTATCCAGAAGTACTCTAAGGAGAAGGTCCTATTTTCTTACAAAACAAGTAGCAAAGTAACCAGCCACCCCACACTTAAGCTAAGCACTGTCCCCAGTGCAAATAATAAGATAAAGAACCTGGCTAGTAGTACTCCTCATCCACATTAGGAGTCATGCCACCTGCATGGAGATCATCATTGGAGCCATTTTTCCTATATTCATCACATCTCCCATGTTAGCCATACATAATAAAACTAACTACAATTTAGATGAAGGTGGTGAAGTCACCACCCCACACTTAATTTTTTAGTATAAACCAATTAAGTGTTATTGTCGGGTACTCAGACTTCACCGGCATACACTTTGATATGGTGAACCAACATTAGTCACAATACAATTCACTCACTTCAATTCCCCTAATTCTATTTCAATGAAGCACTTTTTGAACAAAATCATGCCCTACAACTTCAACCATATAATGATATACAGAATAACATCACTTTCACACTATTTTCTCAACATCACGTTCAACACAATAAGATGGAAACTAATGGTTACACAACTACCATGTTGGTTGTGAACAATTCACTCACATGTACAAGATCAAGTTCTACAACAATGGTGCTTATCTTCCCAAGATGTTCAAAATACTTCTTTGACATAGACATGGCAAGAATTTAATTCATAATCCTCAAGAAATCAATTAACTATAACAAAAGGTCATAATAACTAAGGGTTAAGAAAGTAAAACTTACCTTGAAGATGGAAGATTGAAGAAGGAAGGGAGAAATTCTTAAGATTGTTAAGCAAAGAGTAATATTAAAGGACAAATAGAATGGTGACAGAGAAATCTTGTACAACTTAGGGGTGAAATAAGAATGACTTTGGGCATTCATGGTGTGGATTCTAATAAAGAGTGAAATTCGGATTGGATTGACCCAATTAAAAGTTGGGTACTAAGCTAAATTGGGAAGGGTATACGAAACATAAGGGAAGGAAAATATTTAAGTGTGCGCCGCATAGGTCATCGCACAAGTGAAACAGTGAGCATGTGCGTTAACCGTCGCGCATGTTATCGCACAAGGGTAAGTGTACTCCGTACAAGGTATCACACAAATTAGGTTAGGCGCCGCATAGGTAGTCGCACAATTAAAACATTGAAGGTGTGTGGTTGGGTGTGCGACGCACAAGCCATCGCCAAAGTTAAGATGTGCGCCGCATAAGGTATAACATATATGAGGGTGATCTTAGGCTATGTATTAGGAAATGCCTTTGCCATGGCCTATATAAACTTGGGCACCACACACCCTGTAGTACACTTAAACTTGGACTCCATGAACCTCTATCGGCCCAATCCCTACGCTACCACCATAGACCTCATTCAAAGTCACAAAATAAAGTCGCACCGCAAAACTTTTTGGTTTGGATTAACATAATTCAGGTCACGAATCATAACTTGAGCCTTACACATTTGACCACTCCAACTTACCTATAATGTTCTCGTTACTCCTAAACTTACCACCGTTAACATGGCTTAATTCCAATCCAAATTTGGTACCAATCACCTCCGTAGTACTTTATGCACTTACACTTAATCAAAAACAACAAAAATGATTAGAAGGATGGGTTGCCTCCCACCAAGCACCATAGTTTTAGTTGTGGCTCGACTGTTATTTTTTGTATTTTTATTTAACATGATAAAATGAAAAAAAAATCATGGGTCGCCTCCCATGCAACGCCTGATTTAACGTCGCGGCACGACTCGATTATCTTGACTACTCAGACTTCGTCAAGATACATCGATGGTACCATTTGTACCTCATTTGTTGGATCTAGAAAATGCTTTATTATAAGTCAGCCACTTTGAAGTCACTCACATCCTTGCTTTCAAGTTCAACCAAACCAGCTATGGTCTCCACAGCAGGCCTATCCTTAACTATTACATCTCGCTCATCTTCATAGAATACATCAAAAATTGAAAAGACACTCATCTTCTTTTGTTGTTTCATGGATTTACATACTTCAAAACTAACCTCTTTCCCATTGAGCCTAAATTTTAGCTTATTTAACTCCAGGTCAACTAATACTCTTTCGATTGCTAAGAATGGCATGTCCAAAATTATGGGTACTTCAAAGTCCACTTCACAATTAAGAATTACAAAGTCGGCAGGAAATATAAAATCAACCACCTTTACAAGTACCTCATGTAGAATCCCAACTGGCCTTTTCACCGATCTATCCATTATTACAAGTCGCATATTTATGGGTGTGGGGTCTCCCAAACCCAACTTCTTATAAACAGCTAGCTGCATCAGATTGATGCTAGCTCCCAGATCATATAAGTCCTTAGCAAAATCAAGAGACCTAATCATACAAGGGATGGTGAATGCTCCTGGGTCTGCCTTCTTCTATACCAGTGACCTTGTAAAAATAACACTACAATGATGGAGATTATCCACCGGATCATAGCTTACTGTTCTTTTCTTCATCACAAGATCTTTCATAAACTTAGCATATCCGAGCATTTGTTCCAGTGCTTCAACTAAAGGCACATTAACTATAAATTGCTTCAACATAGCCATGAATTTGTTAAACTTCTCTTCATCTTATTTCTTCTTTAATTGTTGTGGAAATGGGGGTGGTGGCCTTGGGATTTCAACTGGAGAAACTTTTACCTCCTTTCTTATGCCTTTCTCCACATCACTAACATGCTTTGGCTTAGGTGGTTGTTCCACTTCCGCACTCTTCTTTTCTGAACTTTCTAACTCCACAGGCACTACTGAAGATTCATGAACCATCTCCTAATCCATTTCAATCGTATCAGTATGAGAGGATGATCCTAATCCTGGACTAGATAACATCTTACCACTCCTAGTGGTAATAGACATACACAATCCATCAGTCCTTAGATTCTGAACTGTATCACTTGGTAGAGTCCCATTCTGTCCTTGGTTGAATACTGCGGATAATTGACTCATTTGCTCTCTAGTTGTTTAATAGCGATTGAGTGCGAACTTACTAGTTAACTTATGGAAGATATGTCACTCTTTATAGTAGTCACCCCAGAATTGGTCACCTCAACTCTCGTTAATAGTTTCTCAATCATGTCCTCCATGGACATTTTGCCTGAACTGATGGCAGCATTATCACGGCTTCTACGAGGTATATACAGTCCACTCCTGTCACTTTTATTCTTCCAATCTCCTTGATGGTTCCAATCTTGATTTCCTTGACCACCGGTCTAGAAACCCCCTAGTTATGCAAGTAGTTAGCGTCTTCCTAGATGTTTGATTTAGCTCTCTTACCGTAGGACCCCACATCTTTTACCTTTTATACATTCCCTGATAGCAAATATTTCATGAGCAGATCCATCTGGGTTTTCATATTAGCCATATCTGGATCACGCTCCTCTTCTCTCCTATGTTGCTCTACTAATATTATACTAGACCCAGTATTTCTTGCTACCACATAATCTCTGGAATGCCAAACTCTACTTGTCTTAGTCATTCTTTCTAATATGTACGCAACCTTAGTAAAGGTGAGCTCCATAAAAGCTCCTCCTGCAACATTATCCACTATTGGCTTTGTAAGTGAGTTCAAAACTCTGTAGAATATTTTCATCAAGTGTTAATCAGTCATCTTATGGTTTGGGCATTGAGTCAACTTCTTTTTAAACCTCGCCCAAGTCTCATGCAAAGCTTTATTAGCCAATTACCTAAAGTTGCTGATCTCATCCCTCAACTGTAACATTCTGGAGGGTGGAAAGAAACTTTCTAGGAAAGCTCCTTTCAATTGCCTCCAGTTTGTTATAGAATCAGGAGTCAGCTCATTCAACCACATAGTTGCCTCTACAGATAGAGACAGTGGGAACAATCTTAAATGAATAACATTTTGTCCCACTCCAGGATTATTAAATGACTTACAAATACTGATGAAATTCACCAAATATAGATTTGGATCATCACCAGGTAATCCATCAAAGAGTTCTTTCAAATTCAGTAGCTAGATCATAGTACTAGTGATGTTGAATTTCACCCCAAAAGCTAGTGGTGGTAGAATGATTACCCCGGTAGATACAGTTTCATCTAAATCATCCTTATCATTGTCGACATCAAACTGCGTAGCTTGGCGGTCTAGTCTTCCTCTGAATGGACAATTTCAATTTATGGGTGCAACTACCCTTGTTGCACGCCTCCTATTAGCCGGGTCAATTAAATCATCATCTCTCAGGTCCCCTTTATCTAGATTAGGTACCTGACTTGGGTTATTTGTATTCTGTTGATTTAATTGAGCATTAGCCAAAGTGGCTAATCTTTCAGCTTCCTTAGTTAGCCATTCTTTCAATGAGATGAGGTTCAGGATTGAAGGGTAATAATGGTTCTCTTGAACTTCTGGTTCGTGGCATAAACAACAATGAGCCTGTAACGAACACAAAAAATAAATAAAGGTAAAATAAGGAAACTTGACTAATATTCAATTAACACACTTAAACTCAATCGACAACCGTATTCCCCGACAATGGTGCTAAAATTTGATACTTCCAAATTGCACCTCTCTTGTGAGAGTGAAAGCGGTCGTTGTCATATATAGAACCCAACTAGGTTGGGGTCGAATTCCACAGGAAATATGGTGCTAATTAAGTAGTATGCAGATTAGTTGACTTTTAATCATTTGTTTCTGTAAAATAAAAAGGGGGAATTTGATTTAGTTCACAAATTAATGGTTCCAATTTAACAAGATGAAATATGTATAGTAGTATTCAAATTCAGTGAAATAGCAAGCTAGGGTTATGTCCACCTTGTAGTTTTCAATACTTTCTAACTATGGGCTTTACGAATTCATACATGTATCATGCTTACAGAGAAACATATTGTATTTAATAACATAATCCTAGTGTTTCTCAACCATCAAGGAGTAATTCACTTTAGTTCTCTCTAATAAAAAATGTTTACAAAAACAATATGAAATCTCCAAGTAGTTAATCCTGTTAAGGCATTAATATATGAAATAGGGGTTGGAAATCCTATTTTCTTGTCACTACTCTCTTTTCCGAACCTCAACCTTTCTATCGAACAAATTGAGTTTTAAGGCACATCCTCTATGTTTGTAACCACAAGAATTCAAGATAAATGAATAGAGTATGATATAAGAAGATCAATACATGATGAATTCAAAAACCCAAAGTAATAGATTGTATGCTACAAGGCTTCCATAACCCTAACTAATAAACTTAGCTACTCAAGAGTAAAACAGAAATCACAATAGAAATATTCATCATACCTAAAAGTAAACCCAATTTTGGTGGAGAAGATGAAGTTGCGTGTTTTCCCCTCTGTGCTAAATCGCCACTCTCTAACTCAAAAAGATACCGAATAATGAATAATGATAAAAATTCAGCATCAAGTCTTTTTAATAATATTTTCTCTCATAATTGCCTTCTAAGTCCCTGAACTAATTATAAATGAAAAATTAGTCTTGGACATAGTTTCTAGGTGCCACATTTGGTCCAGACTGCTACTCTCTCTTGTGTCATATTCCATTCGCATTCCATAGTCCCATTATGTCTCCATCTACCTCATCAATACCTAAAATCATGCTAATCACATCAGTTAGATCAATTCCATAGAAGTAAAGTAAAAACTTAAGAAACTAGGCACTTTGTTCTCTAAACTTAGCTAAAATATGGGTAAGCTATGGTGCTTAGGTGTATAAATACACCCAAGGTCACATAAATAAATGTATAATTGCCATACATAGGGCTATCCAAACTCGAATTGGTATAATCATATCATCTATATATCATCCAGCTGCACCGGGTGTCATCATCTCATCACAATATCATGTGGCCGCACCGGGTATCATTATATCATCATAATATCCTCTGTCCTTGCCGAGTATCAGTATATCATCACAATATCCTCCAGATGAACTGGGTATAATCATATCATCAACATATCATCTAGTCAAACTGGGTATCATCATATCATCAATATATCATTCGGCCACACCAGGTATCATTATATTATCATAACAACCTCCAGCCTTATCGGGTATCAATATATCATCACAATATCCTTCATCCAAATAGGGTATCATCATATCATTACAATATTCTCTGGCCTTACCGGGTATCTAATCACGCCCAAGCTATACCTTTAATCTAAAAATTATGCGATTTTTGTCAAATATAGTAAACCAATAAAGGTTGGGGTCGAATACCAAGGGAATACATGGAACTTCGTATCTCAACTATTGTAGTTAATGGGAAGAACTGGAAAAGTAAATGGGGGGGGGGGGTTGTAGAGACAATATCAAACAAGTAACTAATATCAACTTTGATTGTAATTCAGTCGCAGGAGAACACTAGGTCTGTGTTCCCCCTGGCGTCTAACTCAGTAAGTTTCTTGTGAGAAATCCAACCATATAACTGTTGTTCATGTAGAGTATGGTAAGATATGTATCACCAACCTCATTTCGACACTATTTGGTAAATTTCAGTCATCTCTTCTCAATCTCAGAGTGTAGCCTTACTAACACTTACCTTAGACCCCAGTTACAACTATCTCCTCTCAGTCGGAAGTTGATTTTATGGGAATTAACTAGCTTAAGAAAATAATACAAGTAAGCTTATTTTAAGAATTAACCCCAAATCACCATTGTCATTTCCCTTTCCCAATATCTACCTCCCCATTGAGTTCATAGTGAATACAAGTGGGATCCTAATGTGTGCACTTGTTAAGAAATCAATAAAAGCGAAGGATACCCCAATACATGTAGAAATAATACTCTAGAGGGATTGAACATTTCCCTTACTTTGTTATGTAGTCAGGTTCCCACAACCCTATCTAAGGGAAATTATCCGCTCATATTTATGTAATGATTAAAGGAAATCATGTTTGAAAGAATCTAACAATCACACAATAATCAACAATTGAAAATCCTAAAACTTCACTTAACGAGCAATCAAAGTCAATACAAAATAATTCTAATACCAAAGATGAATCTCAGAATTAGAATATATGTTTGTGAGTATAAAGAGTGTGTAAACTAAATATAAAATGTCATTAGGTTATTTATAGAATACATAAAAACCCTAAAAATCAAAATCGAATAAAAAAGGAAAACAAAGTTGGTTGCTACTTACTAAGTCTACATACAGACCGTATGTTAAACATACAGTCTGTATGTTGGACTTAGTATGTTTCCACCCTTGAATATGGATCTTTAACTCTATCAAATTATTTTTTTTACAGACTAAGTCTACATACGGACCCTATGTTGAATATACATACCGTATGTGGATGATCTTGATTTTCCCTGCAGCTTAGTCTCTGGACTTTTAGTTTCTCAACAAACTTTGCTCACATACGCTAAGTATATAACACTTACGCCCAAAGGCAACTTAGTATGTACCCAAAAAATTCACTTCTTTTTTTTTTCTTCAGCATTGCATCCAAAATCTAGTTTCCTGCAAAACATATCCAAAATGCATCATATCTAACAAAACTTCCTAAGAAACTTGCATATTTTTATTGTTTTAAGTGTCGAAAGTGCTATATTTATATAGCACATCAACACCCTCAACTTAGAACTTTTGAATGTCCTCAGGAGACACAACACAATAAAACAAAAAAAAACACGATGCTTAACTAGGAGAATCTAAGCTATCCAAGGTAGTCAGTCAATACTTTAAGCTCAAATCACAATGCCCTCTCCTATTTCAACCTTTCAAACCAACTGTGTATAAACATGAAGCATAATAATTTGACACAATGGATCAAGATATGTCATTACATTTGAAACAAACAATCATTCATGTATATATAAGTTATACTACCCAAAACTAGTAAGCAACTAGCAATATGACTCATGTGCCCTCACAGCAAAGAAGTCCCACTCACGCATATAAAATAATACATGTCAATGTAGGTAAAGTCAAGAGACACCCATACTTAAAAGATAAGTTCCAATAAATATGCATCAAATACCATAGGCTTGCCCTTATTTTCTTTACCTTAGTTTTTGAACAGCCAAGTTAGGATCACTATAGGACTTTACTCGGCTTGTAAAATATTGGCATGAGGGCTGGTATGATATTTATGGATATATCAAGTGACTAAGCCTCCTTGAAACTATAACTACTTTTGGGGTCCACACTTAACCAATTTTCTTTAGTTCTCCCTTTTTGTTCTTTATTTCACATTCAGGATAGGTGTGGTCTTTTTTTCTTTCTTTTTTCACTTTTTTACCAAATTTTTATTTTATTTTTCTTTTTTCTACCAAACCCAGCCATACTATATTTTTCTCTTATTTGACCCTTCTACATACCTACTTTACATCACACACCCCTATGATAGCCACCCTTAACTTCGGCAATTTGCCTGAATGGAGGTGCACAATGCCCAAGGAGAAATGGGCTAAAATAGGTTATGTAACACAAATGGGAAGGTAAAAGGTGTAATAAGAAAAATAGTCTATAAGGCTCAAAATCAGGGGTCAAGGGATACAATTCATACATGGAAGGTCATTTAGGCTGAAAGTGGACTAACATTAAAAATGGCCTTTGATCCTTTCCTAACCAACTATCCTACAACCTAGGCAAGACTAACCGGGAAAGTTATGGATTAAACACACAAAGGGAATGAAGTAGCATCTCACACATACATGGTAAAGAGGCAGTATCACAAGCTACTACCTATCCGATTTATGCAATTATTAGAAAATAAATATCATGTCCCTAGTCCTAATGCCATAAGAAGATCCAGAATGCTCACACATATGAATACACACACATATATATATTCACTCAGTTCTAAAAAAATTTTGGAGGGTATTATTTTTCTCAAAAATCAATCAAAAACATGACAACTTTCCTAAATACTTAAAAATATCCTTATTGCACAAAAACACAACATAATAGGAAACAAAACACAATACAACACAAATTTTAACCTAGGCATGCTGGTTCTACAAACATACTATGGCCGATAGGAAAAGAAGAATAACAACAAAAACCCACGACGACTATGGTATACCTTACCCTAACTAAAATACCATGCACTATCCCCAATGCACTAAAATAATATTAGACAAAGGGAATATGGACATACTTGGGATGCACTAGGCGTCTCTATCATTATCTTCCCTAGATGGGGGAATATCCACTAGATGAGGCCATGGTGGTGGCGGTTCACTATGAGAAGATGCACCCGTGGTTATCTTGGCATGCCTCTACCTATCAACAAATATAATATCCATAGAATCATGGGTACCCCTTTTTAGGGCTTGCTCATATGGCCTATTTGAATTTTGTAGGTTCCTCTCTCGGCCTCTCTTGCTCCCAACTATTGGGACTACCATATCATCCTTCACAAATAAATAAAAGTGTATGGGAACACACAGAAGTAATGGCTAAATAATTAGGGATACAAATGGAGAGATTGATGATATGTGGCTCTTAGAGAGAGAGCATACCTCAGTTCTAAGTAGGTCTACCTCCTTCCTAATGTCTCCTATATTCGGCATATCAATCCTACTGAACTAGGTCAATACTTGACCCTCAAAAAATTTATCCGTGTGTGAAACTTAGCTCGTAAATTTAACATGACATCACTCATGTGACTCATCGGTCTCAATAATCGATAGCCAAACGTCCATCACCTCTATTCTCTCCTCAACACCTAGAATATCTAGCACACTAGCCTCTGTAACAACATCCACATCAATGGTGTCTATCACAGACACCACTCACATATCGTTTAGCTACTGCACTATTATATATATACCAAAAACTACTAGTTCATCATTAGTTTGAAGGTGATCTCTCCTAATTCCATATCAATCAACACCCTACCAGTGTATAGAAAAGGTCTACCCAATATAATGGGCTTTGCACAAAACACCCATTGGTTTTTCACAGATGAGTCAACCATAAAAAACTTTATAGATATAGGATTAAGTTCCCTCATCCACAAAATCTCATACATAGTCAGTGGCATCACATTTACTCCTGATCCGAAGTCACCAAAAACCTATTTGACTTTAAAAGGCATAGTAGAACATGAAATAGTGACTGCTTCGGGGTCATTCTTTTATACTAATGGTAAGAAAGAGGTTACACTATAAGGGTGAAAATGATCATTAGGCTCTACGAACCAATCCTCAACACAATCACACTCAAAATCATTATGACCCCATGTCAACTTTATAGACTCTGCCAAAGGCGTATGATCGCTCTCAGTGCTATCAATCTTAAACTCCTCAATAGTAGGTATAAAGAGATCATCAATAGTGGTGCCACTATTAGTGGAGATAGATAGATAATGATTGAGTTTTGAAGGATTCTGCACTATGGTTTTGAGAGGGTTCCCGATTGCTTTTGATGTAAAGTGGCAGACATTTTCCCAAACTAATGCTTTAACTGCTTGATAGCTGTTGCATAAGACTCAACCTTCTAGGTCATACCTAAAATATCATCCTTGATATCTGTAAGGATAGCCTCCTAAATTTCTTTTCCCTTCACCACTTTGTTCAATATTTCTTCCATTATTAATTTTGTATCTCGTTTCCCAGGTGAAATGTGCCTATCTCTCTTTTTCTTGTAATCATCTCTCCATCTTCAGTCACCATCTCTGTCCATACTAAGGTCTTTAGATCTGTCATTATTGCAGTTCCAACCTTGGTTTCCTTGCCCTTGGGCTCAGAAACCCACTAACTAATGATCCTGATACCTAACCTCCCCTTTTAATTCAGACTCATAAGCTCTAGAAGTTGTACCCTGTACTCCTACTGCATTCACTTTCTCATAATTTGATATTGCAAACTACTTAGGTAGCAACCCAAGATAAGTCCTCAATAGTGCAATCTCTTGCACCAAAGAATTATCAACTACTCTCTGGTCACTGGGGGCACCAATAGCATAAGTTATAGAACCTCTCTCAACCTCTTGAGCCTTCCACCCTCAGTTAGTGGGAGAGATTTGGTCTAGAATATCAGAAGATAACTCCCAGCACAATCTCATAAGCGCTACTCCATAGATAGTGTCTACCATGTCTTTGGAGCTAATGTTCAAGGCTTTGTAGAATATCTTCAGTAAGCTTGTCCCTGAAATCTAATGGTTGGGTACCATACTCAGCTTCTTCTTAAACTGAACCAAGCCTCATACATAGATTGAGACTATAGCTGTCTAAAATTATAAATCTCATCTTTAAGCTTCAACATATTGGCTGGTGAAAGAAATAGTTCAAGAATTTTTTGTACAACTCATTTAATGTAGTGATAGATCCTCTTGGAAGTTCCCCTAACTATAAAGATAATGTCCAGTTAAAAGAAGGGAACAACCTCAATCTAAATGCCTCTTGATCAACCCTCGAATTTGTATATAAAGTGCAGATCCCAGTGAAATTAGCCTGATGCATATTTTCGTCATCTGTAGGCAACCCTTCAAACACACTCTTCGAGTATAGAAGCTGGATCATGGAATTGGTTATGTTAAACTTAACACTTGGGGGAAAAATAAGAGGAATGTTGGATCATGTTTCCACTGGCTCAACATACCTACTTTCTCATCATCATCTTCATATGGCTGCAAGTACTGGTATGCTGGGATCACTTGAGCTCATCCACCTCTAACTCTGGTATAATTACCACTGAATGTTACTCGGCAGTTTGCTTCCTACCTCTACACATCTAACACTGCCTCTCGAGCTATACGCTGAGCATCTTCTTCCCTTCTCTGATTAGCAGATTGTGATAATAACATCTCCATCTGCTGGGTAACAATGTCCTGAACTCCTTTAGGCGGAGGTGAGACACCTAGAGTGCATCATCATGAACCCCTTCAGGAATATCATTTTTTTTTGGCTCTATCATCCTACTAAGTATTTGTAGGGTCCTCTACAGTTTTTGATTTAGTAGGAGTAAGGGAAATTGGATTCTCATGTTTGTGTAAAAATTAAAAGAATTCATGTTTGAAAACATCCAACAATCTCACAATAATCAAAAATCGAAAATCCTAAAGCTTTACTTAATTAACAACCAAAATCAATACAAAATTATTCTAAGACCAAAGACGGATCTCAGAATCAAAATATATATTTGTGAGTATAATGAGGGCATAAACTAAATACAAAAAATCATTAGGGTATTTATAGAATACATGGAAACCCTAAAAATCAAATCCAAAATGAAAAAGAAAAAACAAAGTCGGTGGCTACTTTCTAAGTCAACACGTGGATTGTATGTTAACATATGATCCGTATGTTGGACTTAGTATGTTGCCACCCTTGAATCTGGATCTACAACTCTCTAGACTTTTTCATTTTTTTACAGACTAAGTCTACATACAGACCATATCTTTAACATGCGTACCATATGTTGACTTAGTATGTTGATGATCTTGCTTTTTCCCGCAGCTTAGTCTCTAGACTTTCAGTTTCTCAATAGACTTAGCTTACATACGCTAAGTATGTAGCACATATGCCTAATGTGACTTAGTATGTTACCAGAAACTTCACATCTCTTTTTCTTCTTCAGAATTGCATCCAATACCTGGTTTCCAGTAAAACATACCCAAAACACATCATATCTAACAAAACATTCTAAGAAACTTGCACATTTTGATAGTTTAAAGCATCGAAAGTTCTATATTTCTATAGCACATTAGTATCAACATATCATAATAGTACCCTTCAGCCTTGCTGGGGGTATTAATATATCATCATTATCAATAACAACAACATACCCAGTGCATTCCCACATAGTGGGGTTGTAATAACCTGATTTTCTGGAACCAAAATGTCACACGGTGCTCATGATCTCAAAGGACCACAAGCCAACCCTCTACTGATATCTATACCTGAACACTGTATAATATAGATAATAAATGCAGAAACTGGCCATAAGGTTCAAAACATCTAAAAATACTCAAAATTAAAAATTAAATACTGATATACCTGTCCGAAAAGCCTCTAAACTGTCTAAACTATGAAGTTGATGGGACATGTCCCAAACTAACTCCGTCTACTAAAATTAAACCAAAACTAATACAATAATAATAAAAAAATAAGGATCATCCTCGACTGAAGAGGACTCACAGCTATGTCTACTGCTGCTGACTGGAACTGAGCTACTAAGGGTACTCTGGATCTTGTGTCTCTGATCTTATGGTGTCAAATAAAACACCATAGTGGAAATACATCAGTATGGGAATTTACCGAGTATGAAGATGAGGTAAGTCTAAATGCAAGGGCTTATGCATGAACAATTACTTAACTGAATAATCATGAGAGTACTGAATGAGAACACATGCATGAATGCACACACCATAACTGAAATCATCGTGACTCAAAATACTGAAGCTGATTAACTGAATCTTCTTATATCAATGACTAAATTCTAAACTTTCTACTCTCGATTGACTGCATCGGAGATCAAAACTCTCTAACAGATGATTCCGGAATCTACTATCAACGATAACAAATTATCATGTCCGAATCTGACAACAAGAATACTCAACTGAATCTGAGACTGAGATCAAGCCTATCTGAAGGGTGATCTCTAGATCTGATAACAAGAATACTCAACTGAATCTGAGACTGAAATCAAGCCTATCTGACGGATGATCTCTAGATCTGATAATGAGATTACTTAACTGAATCTGAGACTGAGATCAAGCCTATCTGACGGTTGATCTCTAGATCTAATAACAAGAATACTCAACTGAATCTGAGACTGAGATCAAGCCTATCTGATGGGTGATCTCGAGATCTGATAATGAGATTACTCAAATAAATATGAGACTAAGATCAATCCTATCTGATGGGTGATCTCGAGATCTGATAATGAGGATACTCAACTGAATCTGAGACTGAGATCAAGTCTATCTGACGGGTGATCTCAGGATCTGATAATGCAATTTTCAACTGAATATGAGACTGAGATCAAGCCTATCTGATGGGTGATCTCTAGATCTGATACTGAATAACTTTATATGGGACCAAGCCTATCTGACGGGTGGTCCATGATTCAATGGAACTATCTGAGTTCCTCACTGAGATAGATGACTGTATCTGACAGTCCTGATTTATGAAGATTGATATTGAAACTGTAACTATGGGAACTAGTCACTTATCCAACATGCCCCAAATCTCAACTGGTGGGGTCCAACCTATAATCCCAGATGGAAGGGTGTCAATACCATACCACGGGTAAAGACCTCTCTGGTCAAGCCTATATGATGGGTGACCCTCGCAAGAAGTCAAGACTAAGCATATAATAGTCAAGCCTATCTGATGGGTAACCAGCCTTTTCTGACGGGTGACTTCTGTATCCTGCGTTGGCTACGCAGTTATGGAGTTCAGGGATTACTCCTAACGTCTCTACCTCTCTGACGGGGAGTCGCCATCCCTACCCTCGCTCGGTGCTAGCTCCTACTCCCAACTGAAAGACTCTGAACTGATTCTTAACTGAACACAAACTAAGATGAATCTGATACTGATCATATTCCTCGAATGGTCTGACTGAGTTAAGTTGAATTCAATTGGTTCCATATCTGACGGAATACTACTGAACCTCTTTAGCAGAATGAACGACACTGAGCTTTGAATAGAGTCCTTGATTTTTACAGAGGTCAAAACTGAACACTTGAATACTACTAAATTTGAGTTGGGTACAAAATTAAGGCTAGATTACTAGCGATACTGAGATTACGCAATTACAAAGATTACTGAGATTTCTTAAGTTCTGTATCTATCAGAGAATATAGATTTCTATAACTCGCTGAGTTCTGAGAATCATGGCTCGCCTAGAATTATCATGAAAACTGACATGAGCTCTAGTCAGCAGCTAAATTGTCGGGTATAAATACCCTTGGACTCGATAACAAAAAAGTAAAGCATAACCATTCTTGAATAATCAAGACCATGGACAATCATTAGCCATCACAATTACTAAGGCATATCTTCAAGTATTTAGGAATCCTAAACATGCAATAACATAGGGTGACATGTTATTGGATCATTCTCCATTCAACAAGGCCTTGCATCAAGCACTTCGCACATATTTAAGTCTTGGCATGTACCGGAGAACATAAAATTGAGGAACTTCATGCTATCATATTACAATTCATTCATCAAACACTTAGCATGTATTAAAGTCTTAACATGCATCAAAGATCCTATAATTGGGGAATTTTATGCTATCATGCCACAATTCATTCACTAAGGCTTTTCAACAAACACTTGGCATGCATAGGCTTACACACAATTGGGGATTTCTAGTCAACATACTATAATGGATCTAATTTATTCACATAAGCATTTTATCAAACATATGGGGAGCATGCTTTGCTTATTCAACAATTTCTACACTTAATTGACATGAACACATCACTTAACAAGCAACTTGAAGAGGGTTTATCATGAACATCACTTGAATATCACTTAATAAGGTCAAAGCTTGAAAACCTTGTAAACAAACATGAATCACAACTCAATAATTGCATGAACATCAATTTCAACTCACATGAATCATGAAAACTCATAAACATAAAAGATTTGAAATTTAGAAAAGTGTTCTTGAGCTTCTTGAATGAAAGGGACCCCAGAATCAACATCTACATACCTTGGAGAAACTCTTTCTTGAAAGATCTAGGAGAGATTCTTGATTTCATGATTTCTCTTTAAGAAGAAGGAAAGGTTTTGATTTTGTAAAAACCCTAGCTCTTGTTCTTGAAAAAATTTGAGAGAAACTAGATTTTTTAGGTTAAAATGAGGCCAAATCCCGTGTTAATGAGTATATATAGGGGTAGCAAAATGACCTATTTTGCCTTTGGAAATAAACTAAAAAATCCCAATTTTACATATTGGCGCTACACGCCATAATCGTGCTAGATCACTGGAAATTGGATAATCAAGAAACTGCTTGATGGCACGACGCGGTGGAAAGTGCGTTGCCACCTTGGTTGCGAAGTGGAAAGGCACCACGACGCGGTGAAATTGCGTTGGTGCACTGGAAATTAACAATTCTGAAATTAATCCTTGGAGCGACGCGCCATAATCGCAGAGTCTCACTGGATTTTGACGATTGCCATTTTGGCTGGCTCCGCGATGCGCTAAAGTGATAGGTGGCACACTGTCTCACTAAAATAACTCTAACTCTTTGCCTGACTGTCGGATTTAGGAGAATTTGGTATCTCCAAAATTTGGAGAAATTCTACATGGTTCAAAATACTTCTCACTTGGGAAGACACTTCTCAACCTTTTAGGGCCAGTTTAACACTTTACTGAACATGCTCTAAGGATCAGACTATGAGAGAATTTTTCGGGGTCTTATGGGGGTCTAGCGAGGGTAGAGTGTACGTAAACCATACCACTACCTCAGGTGAAGTAGATAGGCTATTTTCGATCGACCCCTGATTTAGGACCAATAACAGTATACCAAACATAAAAGATAAGTGCATATAAACTAGTACATAGTATATAAATTAATATCATTAATAAAAGATAAGCCCCATGAAGGTAAGAGTAGAGAGAAAGACCCATGAGGGCTAAAGTAAAAAACCAAGCCCCACGAAGTATAAAGTAAATAACACAAACAAGAAGCAAAGTAGAGCATACCTCCATAATCCATCGTTCATCATCCATGTCACCTTATCAATAGACATATGTATATATAACATTAATATTATAGACTATCATCAGGTTTTCCCTATGAACTTATACCTTCAATACCAATATCTTTCTCCATCCCATACTGGAGAGATATGTATATAGGTGTGTATAATAAGTGGCAAAATAATTAGCATAAGTAATCATATAAATAAGTATCATGAATCTAAGCATAATCTATAAGATATATTTACACATAGTTAATAAGCATGCCTTCTAGCTCCATTAACAACATCATTTCCAATATTGATAATAAGGAAGACTTCTAATATGATTTATTAGCGTAATTATTAAGCATGATCATAACTTGGGAAATAACATAGTTAATGGCCCGGACACTAGCCTAATCAATGGATTAATAAAAAGTATAATCAAGGAATACAATGCTGATTTATGTTTTGATATTTTGCAGTTTATGGGTTTTTATTTTGTTTTTGTTTTTAGTTGGGTATTTACTAGTGTATGTATATCACAAGGAGTAGAGAAAATCTCTTACTCCGAGTGAATTCAAATCCAGAGAGGATCCTACAAACATCTAGTAAGATGGTGGAACATAAAAGAGATGATTATCCAGAAGGGGTTCGTGATGTTGTACCTTTCCCTTTTCCCGATAAAGTGTAGGATATAGTTGATTGACAGATTAATGAGATTTTAGCTCAAGCTAAAATTGAGAGAAGGGAAACAGAAGAAGCTTAGAGGGTAGCTTGAGAGGCAGAGCTAACTGAGTAAAGATAGGAAGTGGACCGCTGAGAAACACTTAATGGAAATTAGAGCAGATCTGGAGGTTCTCGTGTTCAAGTAATCCCAGCATATCAGTATGTGCAGCCATATATAGATGATGAAAAAGATCCGAGATATATTGAGTTGGTAGATACTGGAGCCATTATTCCTTTTATTTTACTCTAAAGCATCAAGTTTGACATCACGAGCGCAATGATACAACTCCTAAATCTGAAGGGTGTGTTTGCAGTTTTGCATACAGATGATGCAAATATACACCTCGCTAATTTTATTGGGATATGCAATTCGTATACTATTCCAGGGGTGAATTAGGAAGCACTTAGACTGAGGTTGTTCCCTTTCTCACTCACAAGAGAAGAATCTCTACAGTTAGGGGAACTGCCTCTATCACTACATGGAATGAGTTGTGTAGGAAATTCTTAAACCGATTCTTTCCCTTATCTAGGATGTTGCAACTCAAGGATGACATTAATAATTTCAGGCAACTACAGTCAGAATCTATATATGAGGCATAGTTCACGTTCAAGAAGAAGTTAAGTATGGTGCCCGACCATCGGATGTTAGGGATGATCTTATTCGAGATATTTTATCGAGCCTTGACCATCCATTCAAGAGCCATGGAAGATACCATCTCTAGAGGAGCTTTTATGAGACTGCACTGGGAGACAGCAATAGAAATGCTAGATCAGATTTCGCTCACTAACCAAAGGTGGCAAAGTCGGAAGTCTGAGAGAGGATTTGGAACATATGCTATTGGTGCCTCCTGCAATAAAAAAATAGTTAATGATTCAGTAGTGCAAGAAATTATGCTACTAAGAACTAATCTAGGGGTACTAGTAATACATCTTATAGCAGTGACTTCTGAGAAAGTGAATGCAGTAGAAGCACGAGGTTCAGCTTCCAAAGCTTATAAGTTAGAATTTGAGGAGCAAGCAAATTATTTGGATCATTAGTTGGCTGGTTTTCGAGCCCAAGGGAAAGGGAACCAAGGTCAAAATTACTATGTCAAATACAGAGATTTTAGTAGAGAGTGAGATTGTGACTGGAGGAAGAATGATGACTACAGAGAGCAGGGAGATAGGTACATTCTTACTGGCATATGAGATATAGAATCAAGAATGGAAAAGATACTGACTAAGCTGGCAAAGGGTCAAGAAAATTAAGAGATCAACCTTAAGGAGATTAAGGGCGACATTTTAGGGTTGACCCAAAAGGTCAAATCCCATACAATTGCTATCAAGAAGTTGGAGCACTAGTTTGATCAGATTTCAGATACTCTAAACTAGAGGCATCCAGGTACCCTTTCGATCAACACTGTTTAGAATCTAAAAATTGATGGTCATATTCTTGCCATTACCATGAGGAGTGATATTACTACTATGGATCCCCTACTACCTTCTGTAAAAGTTGTTGTTGATGAGCCACCGTTATGAAGTCAGAAAAGACAACAGGTGGTGATGATGCAGTCGCTAAGAAAAGATGGAAGGATTTGGTTGTTGAGCAAGAAATAAGACAAATTCTGAGATTGCCCCTACCTTTTCATCAGTGACTAAAGCAAAAATGAGAGAAACAAAAATTCAAGCAATTTATGAGATGCTGAAAGAATTGAGCTTGAATATTTCTCTTCTCAAGGCATTGGAGCAGATGCCTAGATATGTCAAGTTTATAAAGAAATTGGTCACAAATAAGAAAGGATCTACGATCAAGGATGTTGATGGCTTGCACCACTGTAGTGCAGTCACTATAAGGTCTTTGCCTAAGAAAAAGAATGACCCCAGAGCATTCACTATACCATGTACTATTGGGTCATCTCGATTTGCTAAAGCCTTTTGTGACTTAGGAGCCAGTATAAATGTGATGCCGATGTCCATATTCAAGAAATTGGGTTTGAACCCTCCAAAACTGACTTCAATGTGGCTATTGATGGCTGACCGTATGATGAAGAAACCTATGGGAATTTTATTTGATGTGATCGTGACATTGGATAATTTCATCTTCCCAACTGACTTTGTCATTTTGGATTATGAGGTTGATACTATGATGCCCATTATAGTAGGAAGAACATTTATGGACACAGGTAGCGCAATGGTTGACATAGAGAAATGAGATTTGAAATTTAGATTCAATGGTGAGGAGGCCATATTCAACATCCTAAAATCAATAAAGTAGCCTACCAACATGGGATTGGTGTTGGTGATCAATTGTATTGATGACCCTAGAGGGTACTCTTATGGTAATTAGGATACCCACATCGTAACCCATGTCATAACCCACATCGTAATTACTCTGATGAATTTTGAGTAATTATGATACCCGCATCTTGCTGCAATGTTAAATCAAGAGCTGCATGGAAGCAAACCCATGGTCTTGTTGGTGAAGTCTTAGTTACCAAGACAGCCACATCGTGCCGTGACATTAAATCAAGCACTGAGTGGGAGGCAACCCACTATTTTAGTGATAATTTTTTCATTATTTTTATTTTTTAGGTTTCTAGCTTATGGTCTTTCCCAAAACATGATAACATTGTTATATTCATTAATTTCCAGGTAAGGGGATGGTGTGATCAATCTATCATGGTCACAAGTCCCAATGGGCCAGGTAAGTTGAGTAATAAATTGAAAAGGTGAAATTTTGAGGATGAAAAATGGAAAGTTATGGACTTTGGAACCTAATCATACTTATGGGAGCATAAACATAGGTTAATGGACCATAAGTAGTTGGAAAATATCAAAGAGCCATGTCCAAATTGCAGGAAAGTGGGCCAAAATTTTTGGCCCTACACTTGCGCCCTGCATATGCTAGCCGTATGTGGCACTTGCGCTCTATGCCTAGCTGCATGTAGCAGGCACAGGTAGTTACCGCTGCTAGGTCATGAGTGGGCCTAAATTTTAATTAAAATTTTGGGCCCACCAACATATATATAAGACCTAAAACAGTCCCCCATCTTTATTTAAACATCACTAGCCTCATTCAAACTCATTCAAATCATCAAAACTTCACTTTTCTTATTGAATTCAAACTTATCTCTTAAAACATAAACTAAGCCCACACTTAAGTAAAGGCTAAATTGAAACTTGTTTGAGATACCAACATGTCCCAACACACTAAAAATAAGTTCCAACTTTGTTTTTTCTTGATTTCTTCTTTGTTTACTTCTGGATTTTCATAAAAAACAACTTTCTCAGCTCCTAATGGTTATGTATTGATTTATTTAATGTTTAAACAAGTTGATAAGTGTATTCCCATTAAAAATATATAGATTCTATCATGATTGTATGTAGAATCCTTGAAGTTGCCTAAAATCACAATGTAGGGCCTTGTTTTGAATTAAATTCTAAGGTTAGGTCCTAACCGAAAGTTGAACTTGAATGAGTAGAGCAATACCACAAGTTGAGCATGTTAGTTTTCTTTGAAATTCATGATTCTTGATAGATGTATGTACATCTGTATTTTTGGGATTTCAAATAAGTTCAAGGCACATAAAATGTACCCAATCCTAGTGGTTCATTAGAGGAGTACCCGATGTATCAATGTAGAGATGCTATAGTTGGGGTGATACACATAGTTACTAAAGGAAAGATGTTCCAGGATGCTCAGGCAGTTACAACCCAACCAAGGATGAAGTCCGAATGGATATCACCCCCACACACTCCTACACCAAATGATGATAATGATGAGAAAGAGACACATTCTAAGTCTACTCCACAAGTTGCAGCTCAAGACCCCTAGTCTGAAGAGGGGTCCCTAGATTTATCTGAGGATGCAGAAAAAGAGAAGGCATTAGTGGTACCCCAGTTTGAGGAGGGTACCACCACCTAGGTATAACACTCAGATGTACCCCAATCTAAGGAGGGTACAAAGCAGGCTACCCATGATGCACTAGTACAACAGGGGTTGAGTCCTGTACCGATATATGCCTCAAAGGGACATATGAGGTGGTATGTAGAGGATATGGAAGTATTTTATGATATAGAAAGTTGTATCTCAGATATTGGCAAACCTAAAAGGCTTATTCATGAGGAGCGTAGGATCTATCTATCTAGACTGAGGTGAGTACCATAATTATGGGATACATTCGATCGTTACCATGGTACGTGAGTTTTATGCTTTGTATCGTACTGTAATAGATCTTTCCATCCATAAATTTCCAGGCCTGATGAGGTATATGAAGCAGCCACATCTTGATCATACATTTATGAAAAGGGTAAGAGTTGATCTTTCTGTAGAGACTATCCATCGGGCCATTTTTGGTCTAGATTATATTACTCCCAAATTTACAAATAAGTTTGACTACATGCTGAGAGTCACACATGATATATATATTATGTGGAAGGCTGAGCATAGATGATATAGGGTTGAGATGTCTAGGTGTATAGCTAGCTATATTTAACCTTTAGGTGGTTCTACCCCATGGATTGAGGGTCATGGTGTGATAAAGAAGGGTACGTTGACCTTTGAGGCCAATTTTTGGTATTTGCTAATCAGATATTAACTATTCCCTACCTTTTTAAATAATTTATTGACTTAGGAGGGAGCAACTCTTGTTGCTATTATGATGGCCGAATATGCTATTGATTTTGTAGCCATCCTCCGTCATGAGATCCATGACTGAGTGTTTAGGGAGATGACTAATCTTCCATTCCCTTACATGATTCAGAGACTATGTTACGAAGCCAGTGTACCTGAGATACCGAGAATAGATGAGAGGGTACTTGCGACGACTACTACATAGACTAAGAGTATGAAGGATCTAGCATATCTAGGCCTTCCTCGAAGATCTAAAGAGCCTATCACAGTACCTCAGGCCTAGATTGAGGGTCCATCAGTTTCCATAGATCCTGGTGATGCACATCGAGACACTGTGGGTATTTTGTTGATATTGAGATAGAGGAGCAGAGAAAGGCTCTAGATTTGAGTACTCAGGGCAAAGGGACACCATCCACTTCTTCATCAACCCTGGCATCAACCTCAGAGAAAGTTTTCATATCTTCAGAGCCTACTCGCCCATCCACTACATCCCCTGCTACAGGTATGATTACTATATCCTGTGAGTTCTTGTAGAGTTTGGTGGATAGTCAGAGGGCCAGTAATGCTTGATTGAGGTGTGTTGATATCAAGATGACTACACTATACGGGTAGATGATATCAGGGGTTTGGACTTGATTCAAGCATGTGTGTTGAATTCATAGCTTGCCCGGTTTTTCTTTCCTAGGTTGTAGGATGGTCAGTTAGAAAAGGATCACAAGCCTCTTTTTATTTTAGTTCACTTTTAGCCTAAATGACCTTCCATGTATGAAATAGTATTCCTTGATCCTTGTTGGAGACTTGTAGCCTATTTCTTTGTTTTCACCTTTCCATTTTTATTACAATGAACCTATTTTGGACCTTGTCTTCCATGGACATTGTGCATCTCAACTTAGGCAAAACACCTAAGTTGAGGGTTGCTATCATAGGGGTGTATAGTAAAGTGGGTATGTAGAAGGGTGAAATAAGAGAAAAAAGTTAGTATGGCTGGGTGTGGTGGCAAAAGAAAAGAAAAAAGAAAAAGAAAAAGAAAAAATAAAAGACTGCACCCAACCTGAATGTGCAATAAAGAATAAAAAAAGGAGAAACAATGGTGGAATAAAAAGGAAATTGGCTAGTAAGTGAGACCCTAAAGTTAGTGTAGTGCCAAGGAGACTTAGTCACTTGATATGTCCATATGTACCATACCAGCCCCTATGCCTACATTACAAGCCGAGAAAAGTCCTATTGTGATCCTGTTGGAACCCTTGGGGGTTGTATGACATAACGAGGGACCAGGTCCCTCAGAATCAAACATAGGAAATCATACAATAAAGTACAAGAAAACTAAGGTCAGTGTAGGAAAGAAACAACACACAAGATTTAATGTGGAAACCCCCTTTCTCAAGGGAGGAAAAACTATGGCTTGTCCTCACAAGAACCAATAAAATCTACTATAATCAACCTCTTGATTACAGACTCGATTTCAGCCTAACTCTAGTCTCATTTCTCTTGTAATAACTTTACTACAAACTCATCTTGGCAACTTCGCCAAGGACTATCTACACTGATTAGCTCTAGTCAGTATCAAAACTTAGGCAACTCTACCTAAGCACTCTGGAGAAACTACAAAGATAACACTACTCTTATAGCATGAGTAAATCAATTACAAATCAACACTGAAGAAAACTCACTCTGTCTTTAAGCATATTGCAAAGATAAGAACATAAGCAATGCTTGAGCAATCTTGAAATGGAGTTTTAGCTGCCTCTCTTCACTCTTTAGATTTGTGCAAAAACTATTTGATGAATAATCCTTTTTTTCCTTTTATTACTGGGTGATGATTAGGTCTAAAATATCATTGGGCCAGGTGTCCTAATCAGTAATAGCAACACCTGTAAGTTTGTTACACAAAAGGACAAAATTCTGCAGACACGCGTGCCAGTTGTACTGTATCAAGAACATCCAAGGACCCGGTCTTTTGTAGTTAGCTGCTCATAATCAAAACTAAATATAACAATTTTCCCTCTTTTTGATGATAACAAACCAACCATACAGCTTTGGGATCACCTATCACATTTAATTAGTGTGATTACCACTATGAAGATGAATGTTCCCCCTATCATCATGCTCCCACCATCATGCAACTCAGGAGCCTATCCATTGTTGTTATTTGCAGCAAAAACTTTGATTTCTTCCCCCTGTTATCACTTACCTTCATTTAGTGCATTTGTATACTTTCCCTATCAATATGACTTCCATCATTCCTTAATTCAGCATATTCACTTACTTCCCTCTATCAGTTTGCCATTCAAATATTTGAAACTCAATTCACCTAGTACCTGGTTCCTACTACATGAACTCAATATTCCTTATTTTTTCATCATTAAAATATGAGTACAGTAAACATAAAGTAAAATAAGCACAAATTAGTTTACTCATGGACACTGAGGCAACACTAACATAAAGAATAACTTTGCAATTTAAAGGTAACACATGTAACATACAAAGAAAAGATTTATTCATAAGTAGAGGATAAGTATCATTAAAGTGCATAAATCTAATTTTTTGGGGGAAAAAGGCACAAGAGTCAAGAAGGATTAACAAGTGAAGGATTGGAAAAAGATTTAGAAAAAGTAGGATTAGGTTGTTATTTAGATGCCTTATTTCTACATTCAGGCTAAGGACCTCATCAGTTAAGATTGACACACTATTCTTTAGTTCAACATTCTCAGTTCTGTGCAACATGGTCTTCTTTTGGAGAGATGCTCAATTTTGACCTAGATCTTGATGATTTCTTCATCCTTGGTAGCTAGGTTATACTTTAATTTCTGTACTTCCTTGCTGAGATCCCTTTGATAAATGCTACCTAATTTAACATATTCAATTTTGACTAATTTTTTCATGCCAAGCATTTGCAGCACAGTCCCTTGGGTTCCATTTTCACAGAAAATACCAAATTGATCAAATACCTTGTTCAACCAATATCCATAAGGCATGCCATTGTTTCCATTATTTCCAAGAACCACTTAGTGAATGTATTCCATCATCAATATAGGTAGATTAATGAATTCAAAGCTACTAACACATTCCATTACATACAAATCAGTGGCTGAGTCAATGCTTTTATTTTGGGATCTAGGAATAATCACTATGTCCACAAAGTCAAAGACCAATTAAAACTCACTCTTGAGTGATTTCCCATTCACTGTAGCCACAGATTTTCCTTTGACCTTAGATGCATTTGCTAAGAATTCTATTGAAAGTAGTTTCTTGGAGATACTCTCACCCCATATATAGGAGCTTCTAAAATTCTTTCTAGTGTTTCCTCATTTAGCTTTATTTTCTTCCATTTGACCTGTGCAGACAGATTCATCCCATCTTCTGAGAATTTCAAAGTGAAATAGAATTTATGGACTATCTCATCAAAAAGTGTGGGAATAGGTCCTTCCATGAGATGCATCCAACCTTAATGTTTAAATAGCTCAACTAATTTCACCATACCAGGTTTTGTTTGCATATTAGAATAAACAATCCTTCTAGTTAACACCTTTTGATTCTTTAAGAACCTGTTTCTAACTTTCTTGGATACAATCTCACTTTTCTCCCTATTCTTTCTTCCAGTATAAGTAATCATAAATTTTCTTTTAGCAACTTTTCTCTTCTTAGAACTATGTCCTTCAAGAGTTAGCTGCTTCTCTGTAAGACTTCTTGACTACTATTTTTTGGGAATTT
Organism: Capsicum pubescens; assembly: GCA_030864215.1. Lineage (NCBI taxonomy): Eukaryota > Viridiplantae > Streptophyta > Magnoliopsida > Solanales > Solanaceae > Capsicum > Capsicum pubescens. The sequence goes on from CM061541.1 coordinate 178,786,884, forward strand.
TTGATGTTTTACTGACATTGATTTTCTTGTGATAAACTATGCTCTTTCCTGGGCTCTTTGACAACAAGATTAGATTTTTATTAATTCAGATTTCATCCACTACAATACTATTAGAATAGTTTTGAAGATTCATGAAAGATTTTTCATTAACAAGTTGAGTGTTGATGGATTTAAGCTTTGGACGAGTAGGAAAAGAAGAATGTTTTTTAGAAAGGTTTGGGAGGGGATTTTTCATAATTCTAAGCTCAAAATCCTCTGTAGGACATGCAAATAGAATAACTACAATCATCAAGAAGGTCTTTCTCTTAGAAGAGCTATTTTGGGATTTGGATTTTCCTTTTTGACAAGAGAAGGAGTGAGTGAAACTAAATTTAAGGGAACAATAATCACAAGGAAGGGTTTTCTGGGGGAACAAGATATGTTTAGTATTAGATTTTAGGTTACTTACCTTCCCTTTTAGAATAAGACAACCTTTTTCTGACGTGACTTTTTCTTGACAGAACAGAAAAAATTTCCACATACAAGATGTTAACTTAAGAGATGGGACTAGGTCCCTCTCTAGTTTGAGCGAATCTTTAAATTTGTGATTGTCATATCTGTGCACCTCCAAAGTTTCTCTCATAGGCGTATACCTACAAGAGTATGGTACTGAGTTAGACAAACATGCACCTAATTTACAAAGGATACCTGCCTCCTGAACATAGCCAATTCTGTGAAGAGACACTAATTCACTTTATAGTAGGTCTGGCTAATCTGTTCAATCCCAACATTAGCTTATTATACTCATTAAACCACTTCATGCCATGACTTTTTTTCGAAAATAGGTCTTAAGTACAGGTCTCAAACTTGACTTTATTGACAAGGCTGGAGAATCTTCACCTGAGATGAGTTTCTTCAAGACTAGGTCCCTAAGAAATTTATAATAACCTTTTCCGATTATTCTTAGTCTTGAGCTGGGATCAATGTATGACATTTTTCATCATTACCATTCTAATATGCATCTTCCAACTTTTACTCATCATCCTCAGCATCATAAACCCTTTTTCTTCAAATTACACTATTTTCTTCTTATCATGGTAATTTCTAGCTTTATTTGGCCATGGATTAATTGCTTTGAATTTGATTATTTCATCTAAGACACTTCTATCTTGAAGTATCTTAAGAGAGAGAATACATTCAAACCTTTTGTAATGTGCATTCATGACTGTAACTCTCTTCCTCATACTTGAGACCATGATCACTTTTCAAATTTGGGAACCACTTGAGTTTGAGTTCCCAGTAGTAGGACAATGGAGTGATCAAATCCTTCTGGTCTATCTAGGTAGAGACTTTTCTTCGTACTTTTCAAGTACATGAAATTCCTTGGATAGGAATTCTCTTGTTGGATATATCTATCATTGAACATTCTTTCTCTATTCAGATTTTATAGTGTTCCTTCAGGTGTCCATCTCTTCCACAGTAGGTGCACAGGGTTTATGGATTTTTTTTGATATCTTGAACAACCTTGTCTTGTGACCCAGAAGATTAAGCTTTGTACATATACCCAATCCCCTTACCATTATTAACTCAATGACCAGCGAGATTAGAGAGGATTTGTGAGGATGAAGTCCACTAAAGATAGTTTTTGAGTTCTTCCCTCAGACAGACCAGGTCCCTTTCTAACTCCTTATTCTTCTGGAATGAAAATATGAAATACTTTTGACAATTCTTCAGCTTCTCTTTAATCTTTATTAGAAGCTGTAGGGCTTCTTTCTTTCTTTTCCTATCTGAAGCATCTATTTTCTCTAATTGACTTACCAAACTCATATTTTCATGTTTCATCTTAGCAATCTGTTTCTCAATTTCTAATATCTGGAGAGTCAAATCTATCAACTCAAGCTCTAGATCTTCTATTTTTTCTTCTAGGGCATTATTCTATTCTTTGTTGCAAGCATCATCTCTTTTCTCCAGTTGACTAACTAAATTTAGATTTTTAGATTTTAACTTAGTAACCTGCTCTTCAGTTTTAGATGTTTGGAGAGTTAGAGAAATTAACTCAAGCTCTTAACTTTTCGCCTTTTCTTGTAGAGCAATTTTTTTCTCAAATGTTTCACACATATAGTCAATTAATACATTTGCAAGATTTTTTTTCTTTCTAGTAGAATAGTTGTCCAAGTTTTCTTTAATGTCAAAAAGTGTTAACTAATTTTCTTCTCCATCTTCAGTGTTTTCCATAAAAGAAAAAGAAAAATCATAGATCACCTTCTCACCCTCCACAATAAGAATGGAAACATTTGCAGACTTGTCAGTTTCATCAAATTCACTGGAGGAGTCACCCCAGCCAGCTAAAGCTTATTTAACTACAAAATCAGTTGTAGCCTATTGTCTTAATTTTATAAGGACCTGGTCCCTATTTCTTCCTTTGTCACCTATAGTGTTGTGATAACCCTGATAGTCCATTTTATGCATTAGACAATCCTTAATAAAATGTTCAGGACTTCCACATTCATGACAAACTTTCATAGTAGCTCATTTTCTACTGCTACTTCCACTTCTTTGAAACTGGCTACTTTTCTTCATAGCTCTAAAAATTCTTTTTGACAAGTGGGAAACATCAGTGTCTTCTTCATTTGAACCTGAACTTGAAGCTTTTAGAGCCAAAAAAATTTCCTTTTTTACTTCCTACTCCTCTTCTCCTTGCTACTTCTTGAGTTTATAGGTTTTCTAATTTCTAATAAGTTCATCCATAGTAAGGGTCGTTAGGTTTTTTTCATTAGTTATGGCATCTACTTTTATTTACCATGACTGGGGATGAACACCCAAAATCTTCTTCACTTGCTTGTACAATGGAATGACTTCTCCTAAGCACTATTGTTTATTTGTAATAGAAATGAATCTTGTGTACATTTCTTCTATTGACTTTAATTTTTTCATAGTGAAGGTTTCATACTATGTTGTCAGCTTGTCAACTTTAGAATCCTTCATATCTATAGTTCCCTCATGAGTAGTTTTCATGTAGTCCCAGATTTCTTTAGCACTATCACCAAAAAAAATCCTATTGTATTCATCTGGACCTATATCACACACTAGCAGTTTCTTTTTGTTGTAGTTCTACTCGATTTTTTCCTATCTTCTTTATTGAATTCCCTCCTGCCTTTGATCACCATTCTTGTAATATCTCCTTCTTTGACTTTTTTTTATAGGAACATGAGGTCCATCAAGGATTATGTCCATTAGTTTACTATTTCCAGCCATAACAAAGTCAAATATCTTTGTTTTGAACCACCCATAGTATTGTGCATTGAATTTAGCTAGTCTAGTGGTTGATTGACCTTCTTCCAAGTTAGGTAGAGTATCCATGCTAACCAGGACACTCTAGGTATGAGCCTTTTTAAGTGAACTTGCTCTGATACCAATTGTTGAAACCCTTGAGGGTTGTACCACACAGTGAGGGACCATATCCCGCAGAGTCAATCACAGGAAATCATATAATAAAGTACAGGAAAACTATGGGCAGTGCAGGAAAGAAATAACACACAAGATTTAACATGGAAACCCCTTGCTTAAAAGAGGAAAAACCATGGCTTTCCCTCACAAACACCAATGAAATCCACTATAATCAACCTTTTGATTACAGACTCGATTTCATCCTAACTTTAGACTTTTTTTTCTTATAAGAACTCTACTACAAAATCATCTTGGCAACTCTACCAAGGACCCTCCATATTTATTAGCTCTAATCAGTATCAAAATTTAGGCAACTCTACCTAAGCACTCTCAAGCAACTGAAAAGCAAACACTACTCTTATAGTATGACTAGTTTGATCACAAATCAGCACTCAAGTTCACTGACTCACTCTATAAGCATATTATAAAGATCAGAAAATAAGCAATGCTTGAGCAATCTTGAAATAAAGTTTTTTCTGCCTTTTTTAACTCTTTAGATTTGTGCAAACTATCTTTGATGAAGAACCTTATATTTTCTTTTATAGTTGGTGATGATTAGGGCTAAAATATCATTGGGCTAGGTGTACTAATCAATACAAGCAACACCTAAAAGTTTGTTACACAAAAGGATAAAATTGTGCAGAAATGCATGCCATTTGTATTGTACCATAAACATCCAGGGACCTGGTCCCTTGCAGTTAGCTACTCATCATCAAAACTACATATAGCAGCTCCTAACTTGACTGTCTGAAAACTAAGGTAAAGAGAATAAGGGAAAGCCTATGGTATTTATGCACATTGATTGGAACTTCTTTTCTGAGTGTAAGTGTGTCTTAACTTTCTCTGCATTGGCATGCATTATTTCATATGAGTGAGTTGGAACTTGTTTATTGTGAGGGCACATGATTCATATTGATAGCTATTTGATTATTTCGGGTAGTGTAACTTGTCTATATACAAGGTTGTCTACTGCTAATGTAATGACCTACCTTGATCCCATTTGTCAGATTATTGTGCTTCATGTTTATACACGGTTTTGAAGAGTAAGATTGGAGGGGGTGTTGTGTTTTGATCTTAAAGTGTTGATTGACTTTCTTAAACATCTTAGATTCTCCTTGTTGAGCATTATTTTTTTTTGATTCCCAAGGAGATGCAAATGTTCTAAGTTAGGGTATTGATGTGCTATAGAAATATAGCACTTTTGATGCTTAAAACTACGAAAATATGTAAGTTTTTGAGGTTGTTTTGTTAGATATAATATATTTTGGGTATGTTTTGCAGGAAATCATGTTTTGGATGCTAAGTTTGTGAAAAATATAAAAAAGGTGTTTTGGATACTTATGGGAGAAATTATGGACGTTCGAGACACTTTTTAGCTTGTTCGTGATCAAAACATGTGTCGAAATTTAAGGAGAGATCAAAAGATGATTCTCGACACTTGCTAAGTCAACATGCAGACCGCATGTAGTACATGTGGACCTAATGTGGGCAAAGGATATGTCGGAAGGCTAAAATACTAAGAGCTAACCTATAGGATATTTTGGTGAAGGTACTTGCAGTCACTACTTGCACCCACCCTACAGACTGCAAGTACTACCTGCACCTAGGGTCAGGGCACAAGTAGGGACCATAAGTAGCCACCAACCCTTTTTTTCCTATTTTGTTTAGGCTTTGATTTTAGGGTTCTCTCATGTACTATAAATACTCCTTATGTGTTTTTAGTAGAAAAAATGCACTCTTTATACTTACAGACATATTTTGATTATGAGATTTGATTTTTATTTTAGAATTGTCTTGTATTAACTTCAGTTGATTAATTCAGTTATGGTTTTGGGTTTTTACTTGTTATTATTGTGATTTCAACTTATTCTTTCAGTTATGAATGTTGTTGATTACTTCACAATCATGAGAGTCTAATAATCCATATCTAGAGTTGTGGAAACCTCGACAGATTGACAAAGTAGGGAAAGTGCTATTGTTGTTTTGAAATGATACCTATGCATGCATTACTTTATCTTTAATATAACAGTCTTCTTAACGGGTGCACACATTAGGATCCCACTTAGATTATGGCTACTTACTCCAAAAGAGGAGTAGTGACTAGGAAAAGATAAAAACAATAGTAATTTGGAGTTTAACTATCGATCCACGCTTCTAGGTTTTATCTTAGTAAGACGGTTAGATTTCATCTAATAACTAGAGACTTAAAAAGGTAATAGTTAACTGGGATTAAGATAAGGGTTAGTAAGGTGACATCTTGAGACTCAAAAGGTAAAGGGTGAAATCCTTCTACTCATCCAAAAGACTGTAGAAGGTACATAACTTATTAATTCTACATACAAGGTATTCATTCAATAAAGCATGAGAAGCCTATAGATTTGAGAAGATAGGGGAACTGAATCCTACTGTTCACTTACAACTAATTACAACAGAAGTAAGTATTTGCTACTAGTTTGATATTGACACTCAAAATCCCCAATTTACTTTTCCAATTTTACCTGTTGATTACGATAATTGAGATCCACGATTCCATGTATTCTCTTGGGATTTAACCCCAACCTTTGTTGGGTTACTATATTTGGAGCGACCATATCATATTTTGAGAGAAGGTGTAACTTGGAAGTCATGACTGGGTGTTCTTAAAAGTATCTCCCATGAAGGAGTGATGCAGTTTAGAAAGAAGAGAAACCTTAACCCCCATTATATGGTCCCATATTTGATCTTAAAAAGAGTGGGTAATATGGCTTATGAGTTAGAGTTACCTCCTTGTTTGGTTTCTATACACCCGATTTTTTATGTTTTGATATTGATAAAGTGCATGGGTGATCCATCATTGGTGGCTCCATTGAAAAGTGCTGGTGTTGCAGACTCTTTATTGTATGAGGAAGTCTAGGTTGAGATTTTGTATTGGTAAGTTCGTCGGTTGTGGAAAAAGGAGGTGGCTTTGGTGAAGGTTCTATAGAGGAACCAAAAATTTGAAGAATCTACTTCGAAATCTAAAGAGGAAATGAATTCCAAGTACCCATTCTTATTCCCCATTCTAGATAATCATGCTTACGGTATGTGTTAATCTTAGTATCTTTGTTTTCTGTCTTTGTTAAAGAAAATTGTGATTTCCTTAGCACCTTTGTTTTCTGTCTTTATTAAAGGTAAGTCTTGTTGTATTCCATGTTAAATCATGCTAAGGGATGCCTTTTCCCATTATTCAAGGATGAATAATCCAGGGGGAGGGGATGAAATACCCCAAATTTTGGTCTTTGAAAATTTTTTGAGTCTTAAGCAAACTTCCCTGACTACGATTGTCCCTACGAGTCATAGGGTGTCATTACGGGTCATAGGACCCAAGTTGTAGGGTGACCAATGAAAGTTTCCCTTGGATTCTGACATGACTACTATTGGCCCCTAGTGAGTCATAAAGACTTCTTACGAGTCATGCTGATTAAGTCATTGGGTGTCCAGTGTTTTCCCAAATGGATTTTGTGGTGACTACGACTGGACCATACGAGTCATAGGGTCCCATTACGAGCCGTAGGGATCAAGTTATATGATTATAAGTGTGTGAGCCCAAGGACACTTTCCAGCCTATGACTAGATGATATGAGTCATAGGGTAACCCTACAGGCTGTAAGGTCACCTATAGCGACTAGGCAACAAATTTTAGTCTTTTTATTAAAGGCACTTTGGACATTTCCCATTTTACCCAAGTCATAACCCACGACTTAAACCCCTTTTAGGGTGTTATTATCACCCCAAAAACAATTGAAATAGCTTCTTAAAATTTCTCAATTCTACAAGGTTAAGGTACTTAGGGTTTCCAAAAAGTTGAGAAATTAGGGTTCTTAAGGTCAAATTCTCTCAATAAGTCTTGATATTTTAGGCATGTTTCCCTTCCCCAATATTTATTTTATGAAAAACATGTGTTTTAAATAGTTTATTTGTAAGAATTTAAATATGGGTTTTGATATGGTTGAGGGTTTTGGAGTGATTGATCTTTGAATTATTTTCCCATGGTTTTGAACTAATGGGTGTGAGATTATGAATAGGGATCAAGGTATTCCCCCAAATTGATGTTTAAACTTAGAAATTGGTTTTGAATAATTGTGTTCCCTCGACCCACTTGTGTAAATGTCTTTGAATTGTAAAATTGTCTCCTGGTTTGACTTACTCACCTATATTATTGCATTTCATAAATGGTTAAACAATGAACATAGATTTTGAAGGTCTTATTGGCAATGGTTGATTTAACGAACAAGGAGGTCAAGGCATTCCCCCAAGTTAATGTGATTGTTATAGAAAAAAGATAAGCTTGCAAGTGTAAGGGTATGATGATACCCATGGTGTGCCTCAATGTTTGATTTTTTATTGATAAATAGGTTATGTGAAACTTGTTTTAAATTGTACTTAATGGGGTTATGTAGCTAATCTGTGAAGGTGTTGGATGACTTATACTGGAAACTCATGTTTAATGATATGAGGTTTGGTCTTGATGACCGTGTGCATAGTTTATACTATTGATATATATAATTGTATCTTAGATTAACGTGGGGTGAGGATATTCCTTGGTCTTCCTTGATACCTCTGGTTCGTGCGGATAGCATGCACTGCGGCTCTTTCAGAAGGGAGAGCTGAACCCATATAGATCGTTTGTGCCTGTTTTTTATGGTTGAGCTACATAGTCCAGGATAATGTTTTACTATCATGCTAAACCTTTTTCCCTACCCTAATATCTATTATATATATAAATGCATATATGTGAACATGTACAGTGGGTTTGAAATGGATATGACTTGCCATCATGTTTTCCCCTATCCCTGAGTTTCATGGTAGTGGTCAACCCACTAATCATCTCCGAACATTGTATCCTCCTGTAGTGAAGGAATCAGAGATACTTCTATTTTTCCTGTGTGCAGTGTTAGGTAGTTCGGCTCGGTTCATCGGTCGGTTGCGGTGAAGTAGTGAGCTTCTATTCTACGAAAGACTTGATTATTCTACCAGTGTCTTTCCCCTTAAGTAGAATTAAAGAAATTATCATTATTATTAATATTGTCATTGTCATTATCAGAGTCAGGGGCATATCCTGACTTAGATTGATTATTGATTTGGTTTAGAAGGTTTAGGTATATTATAGTGGTTGGGTATTGGTTGTTGACATAGACTTTGAGTTTCTATTTACTCTACCTTGTAATATGTTCAGAATTCAATAGTTTCTAGATGTGTTATGTTCTATATGGTTAGGCAAAAGGGGTGGTCTTTGGTTCTCTATGGACTTGAGATACCCGTCACAGACAGGACCTGGTTTGGGTTATGATAGGTACAAACCTTGAACAGGGTTGAATAGATGCCTTGGTGATGGTTCATGGGAAAGATAGCTGACCAGGCTCACCTATATACCATTATTTTGGTGTAGGATGATCATTGTCAATATAATAACCTAACTTGAGTTGGGGTCGAATCTACGAGGAGTGTAACTAGTATTCAAAACGTATGTGTGTTGAAAGCTACTAAGTATTTACCCGCAATGTAAACATATTGTAAGACATAATTTAAAATTTGGGGGTATGGTTTAAAAGGTTGTTTGAACAAGTTCTACTTGAACTACCAATTTATAGAAACAATTATAATTTGAAAGACTAACATCAAAACCCCTAACCTAGAATGCCCATACATCCATTAACTAGAGTTTGAATATGACTCACATGTACAATTATAGATGAAATTCCAATAGGAGAATAGTCTTGGGGTTATGTTTTCCTAGGGGAAAAATAGTCCATGAGTACATGTGAGTCATATTCAAACTCTAGTTAATGGATGTATGGGCATTCTAGGTTAGGGGTTTTGATGTTAGTCTTTCAACTAAACACCAAAATATCACACATAGATTTCTTTGAAGTTGCCCAAGACATAGTAAATTCACAATCCATCCTTATTTCAAAGACAATATAAAGGAATAAGCTAACATCTAATTATTTTTCACAAATACTTGTCACTGATATTCCTCTTTCAAGGGTGATATAGGATCTAAAAGAATACCCATATCCCTCTTTGAAGGATGATGTGGGGTTTTGGGAAATTGGGGTTTTCACCCATAAATTCCAATTAGAGAATCAAGTATTAATGAAACCCAACATCATTAATCAAGAATCTATACTAACAATCAAGACCCACACATATTTGCACTATATACATAACCCCAAGTTAGATGGTTAGCTACTCATGAAGTTTAAGAGAAGAAATATACCCAAATTCACATTCAAACCTTCCATTAAAGAGGCAAAGCATGGGTATTCTCTAATTCAACTACAATTACAACTAAAATCACTTGGTAAATTAGCTACAATAGTCTTTCCCATTTTAGTAGGGTTTTTACATTGCTGAAAATTAAATTCTAGTTGGGAGATATATCTAAAGTAAAAGGTTTTTGTCCCTTTGAAGGATTTGGATTTAGCTGCTTGAAATGACAAATCTACCCTGGACTATTTTCTACTCCATCGCGATCGCACTCACTGGATCATATTAGTGATAACTAAGGCTCATCCATTACTCTTATATCTTGACCATGATTGCGACTCTGGGCATCATGATCGCGGTACCTAAGGGCCACCTAAATTTCATATTTTGGACTAACTCTTTCCTTTTTTATCTCTTTTCAGCTCACTTCACTTCTTTTCTTCTCATTACCTATATACTTGCATAACATGGGAATTAGTTCATTTAAATGACAAATTTGTCTCATTGACAACATTTAACCATAATAGTGTGCACAAATTTAGATGTAAATAAGTGGTAAATTTACTACTCATCAATACGCCAACTTAAACTTTTGCTTGTCCTCAAGCAATACTATATCTTACTTAATTAGACTATGCAATTTTAAGCCCATTTATATGATCAAATAATCACAATGACTTTGAACTTGATTAGAACCAACAAATAGCTCTCAAGTTATTCTCACAACTACCCTCAACATGAAGTACAATCTCAAAGATGCAAAAGACTTTTAAGAACAATAATGAAACAATCACTATCTCTCTAGAAGTGACTCTCCATCAATAGCGACTCAACTATACTTCTTTACCTCATTTTTGATAGATGAAAATTTCACCCACCTTAATTAGTTTACATGCCTCCTCCCAAAAGAAAATCCCACACACAAAAGTATCTATCACGTAACAAGGGATTAAAATGCAAGTGCTCACACTCGCAAAGATTCTCTCAATGCAAACAAGTATCATACCATATGCTTGCCCTTATTTTCAATCGCCACTACTTTGAATACACTTGGTTGGAGATCTCAAGGGGCTTTGTCAAGTATGTAGGCTCGGGAAAGGGTATGATTCATTTGGTAAAAAAGTGACTACACCCTCCTTGAATATCTACATCACACTACTTAATGAAACTTTGTACCATGGGCAACTTTATTTGTTTTTATTTCACACATGTGCCTACTTTCACTACCTTGATTCACCTATTTCTTTTGAAAACATTTGCTTATCATTTATTTCTTTTGTGCAATCTATTCTTTTCCTTCCTTTGATGATTCCTTTTTTTTCACTTCTTTACTTGTCCTCTCTGCTTAGCTCTTAGGCATCCACTTACAAGACCATGTCCCAAAGTCATATATTCCAAAATTTACCACCCAAAACTTAGGCTTTTGGCCCCAAGTTGCATTTTCAAATTCAGAAGGGTAGAGTTCAAAAGAGGGCTAATATTAAAATGGTTCAAGTCTTGTAATGTGGTTTCCAAAGAAAGGCTTGAAGGCAAAAAATGGGTTACTAGTGAGAATATTCTATGTACGGGTAGACTATTTAGGCTAAAGTGGGTTCCTATGTTCACAAAGAAGGCCTAAGATCATTTTATCAACCAAGCATAATCACAATTAACCTTGAGAGACTAATGGAGAAAGTTCTAGATGATACAAGTAAGCATCGGAGTTAAACAACTACGCTCACCACACATGACATGAAAACTTTTCAAGGAGGCTCAATTGCATTTCCTAATAGAGACAAAAAGAGGCATTTATCATATACTACAAACTAAGGACTTTGGAGTCACAAAAAATGGTAAAGCATTTTTATAAAATTATTTACATCCATGCCCTTGGTTATCAAAAAGTTTTGCACAGAGAGGGTGTTTGCTTCGCATTGACACCACAAAAAATTTCTATTAATGGCACCAAACAAAGCCCTTATCTCACATATGGCTCTCATGAGGGAAAACTATATGGCTACTCAGACTTCACCATAGGAATAATGGAAATCCTAAAACTCCAATGCTATGGGTACTTAGACTTCCCCTGCATCTATGGATCCAAACCCAATCACGACAATTTTCCATTAAGAATATCATCATTCAATCTATCATAGGTAAAGATTTGTCCGATATCAACATAAACAAGATAAGAGTAAAATGAAAATCTAAGAAGGAAGACGGATAACTAATCCATGAAATGTAAGCACCACCAAGGTGCTCGAATATTACAACCCAGAATAAAAATATGATTATCCAAAACATCTAAAAATAAAATAAAAACATCCAAACAAATATCCAAATAATATAGTCCAATCAAATAGCTACGACTACAAAGGAGACGGACACCTACAAAAATGATCAATGTCATCGAATCCAAAGGATATGATAAAGAAGAAGCCAAGAGGCTTGAAGAAAAAATTAGATACTTGGCAAACTACTCATGGGGTTTTTGCCCTGCCTTTCAAAGGCAAGTGGGAACCAGGGTTAGGCCGATCATGATCGAGAAAGGGAATGATATGATAGAGATAGAGATTGTGATTGGAGTCATAAGGAAAAAGAGTATGATATATATGTGCCCTCATGACTGAGTGAAGAGCAAGGAGTAAAATCCCATGGATATAAAAAATTTCAAAGTCGAGAATGTTCTTGCAAGAATCTTATGAGAGTGGAAGGGGTGAATAAGATGGTCTGTGAATTAAAAGAAATTTTTTATCAAATCAACCATACTATTATCTCAGACTCCACTTTAATCAAATAGTTGGAGACCCAAATTGGTGAAATCTCAACCACACTCAATGCTAGGTCCAAGGGTCTCCTCCATAGTGATACAGTGGAAAATTCAAAAACTAATGCGCGTCTTAGAAATTATCACTCAAAGCAGTAAAGAACTTGGGGCACAAGAGGTTGGGGTCAAAGAAAAGTCTCAAGACTAGCAAATGAACACAAATAAGAAGCATGTAGGAGAGCCTAATAATTAGTCCCTAAAGTCTCAAGAAGGGGATAACAAAGAACCAATGATAATTGAAGATATGGTTGATGATAAGGGAGCTCCTAAAGAAGTTAAGGGTGCTAAAATGCAATGTGACACCTTGTCTCCAATTAAAATCCCTCCTCCTTTCCCTCAAAGACTAATGAAAAAAGAGGAAAATTTCAAATTCAAGAAATGTCTCGCCAAGCTTAACAATCTTTCAATCAATATTCCATTGCTAGAAGCCATTCAAGAAATTCTGAGATATTCTAAGCTAATGCAGACATTGATGTACAAAAATGCCTTGTGGATGGTGAAATAATTGAAGTTACCCATGGTTATAGTGCTATCATAACTAGTGCTATGGCAGAAAATAAAGAAAATCCGGGATCCTTCACAATATCTTGCACTATTGGGACATACAACATTGAGAAAGACTTGTATTACCTTGGTACAAGCATCAATCTCATGACATATAAAATCTATCAAAGACTTAGTTTAGGCACTCCTACTCCCAGAACAATGAGGATCTTGATAGCGGATTACTTTATTAAGAAACCGATTAGAGTCTTGTATGATGTCTTGGTAAAAGTCGATCATTTCATTTTGATGGTGGACTTTGTTGTCCTTGATTGTGATATCAACCAAGAAATACCTATTATTCTTGGGAGACCCTTTTTGGTAACGAGGAGAGAAATTGTTGATATAGAGCAAGGGGAGATGAAATATTGGGTTTAAGATGATGAGGTTACTTTTTGGCTATGAAAGTTGAAGAACGTCATGCCGCAATGATAAATTAGGCACTGTATGAGAGGTAACCCATCAATGCCATGAATATGGCCCTTATCCTTTAAATTTTGATCAATAAAGAAGGTTTCATATTTGTTTGTGATTAATCTATGAAATTATAGTTCTATAAAGTGTTTTGAATAAGGTTGAGGAAGGGGAAGTGTGGTGAGTTCTAGTAGTGGGATGAATAGGGGAAAATAGAGGACTAGAAATTGGCCTCAGTTGCCGCGATCTCAGTACGCATGCTATTGCAATCGCGATCGCTATGTAACCATGATCTCAAAATTTGGACCGCGATCACAATCAAGCAAATTTAACAGATGAATCGGCACCCATAGTTTCCCCCACACTCTATTCAAATAACTCTAAATTGAAATTATTTTTTATTGTATTTTTGGAATCTAATTATGCATTGCATCCTCCCTTGCATTCCACAATCTGGTATGTGCTTCAAATTCTTTCTCAATGCGTATGTGTAGGCCTTAGAACTCATATCTTAGGAATGACCTAAAATTGTGATTTGCATGCTAAATCTTTGTTTAATTATGCTTTATTGATGTGTTTGGATATTTTTAATGGTGTAGACACAATTGGGGAAGTCTTGAGTACAAAAAATTGTTCCAAATGATAAGAATAAAAAATTCATGCCAAGTGTTTGATTAAATGCCCGGAAAAATTTCATACGAATTTTCACATGTTCTAAGGGCATGATCGAACATCTAGGGACTCTTTTGCTTGTTCATAATGTAAATTTTTTATTTGGAACATAAATAGGCATTGAAATTGGAAGTTTGGAATTTTAAAAATTTTGGTCAAGCATGCTTCAGTTACTGCAATTTCACTCACAATATCACGACTGCGTTAACACGATCACGATGACTCAGTGGCCCGCGATTGCAACAACTGAGGCTATTTTCTTCCAAGACCAAAAAAATCCTTTAAGTCAGGCCCAGAAATTTCCAAAACACCATCCGATTAGCTTAATTAAATAACATAACATAGTTTTCACATGTAAATATTTGATAATTAATGATTTTGTGTTGTTCTCAGGTTTTTAAAGCTAAATATGGGAGATTTTGACCAAACCCACTTCATGTCCACAAAGTGTGAAACCCTTTACTATGCATACCTTCCCTAAGATAATGCTACTTTTGGTGAGAGGAATATACTTGGATAAGGTGCCAGAGAAGCTCTCGGTGTTCCATGACAAACTTGTAGCCACAAGGTGGAGATGTTTCATCCGGGATCCATGTCGAGAAAATGATCATTGGGTAAGGAAGTTCTATGCTAACCTCAGCATAGTATCTTTCTCCAAACTAGTTTTAAGGATTCAGGGAAAGAAAGTTCACTTTGGGGGAAAGAAGATAAATGACCTATATGGGCTACCAGAGGAAGACATGGACCAATTCAAGGCAAAAAGGTGTGAACCAGGAAGTTGGTTGGTTCAAAAGTTGTGTCCTAGTAGAGAAGTCCGTTTATCTATCACAAAAATGGGGATATCATTGCATGATTTCATGACTGAGGCAAGGATGGTTATCCATCATTTGTAGCTGGGTTTCCCTATGCACTTACATGACCTATGCTCTAGATCTTTGAGCCTGAATGATTGCATGTATCTTAGACAACATTTCTTTGAATGTTGGGTGGCTTGTGATTTTAGACATGAGGCATTTCAAAAATTGAGGTGGCTTCCTACTCTTGTTTTCTTCTTTGAGAACAAAGCTTTGTAGGTGAACCGAGGTTGAGGAGTATCTCGAAGACACTTGAGTGCATCAAAAAATTCTATTTACCCTCTCAATATTTAGGGTTAAGGCATACTTGGTAAGAGAAATAAGAGGAAGATCAACTTAGGCAAGTTAATGGATGAAGATATAAACTCTTACAAGCCATCCACAGATGGGCCGTTTGAGGAAATATCGGTTGAGATGGGGGTGATCAAGGATCTTATGTTTGGGTTGCCTATAGGGCCAGGAGGTCTATCTATAACTCTCCATTCTTATGTTGTTTAGACTGACTATGAGGTATTTATGGCAGATCAGTAGTAGCAGGAGACCACCATCTCTAGGATTAAGAGAGCCTACTCATCCTTAGCACAGTTGCATAGGGAGATTAAGAAGTCTCATGTAAAGATGAAAAAGATGGAGAATAAGAGAGATAGGTTCTTTAAGAAGATTTGGAAGGGGGTAAAAGGCCTATGGAAGGTCCTAAAACCCAAAGAAAGAATTCCTTCTCCTCGGGCTAATGATGATGATGAGGTCCTAGCTACATTGCCAAACTCAGATGATGTCGAGATCGAGAGATATAGCAGTGATTGATGCCGTTATAGGGACCACCCTTTAATCTTTTCTTAAACTTTCATGATTATGCAGTGAGATCACTGCAAGTTTTGAGTTGGGGGTACCCGTCTCCTTTGTAGCCTTAGTTATTTGATTGGTCTGTATTATTTAGATAGACTTTTGGGTGTTTTTATTTTGTTTTTTTTATATTTAGGATGATCATATTTTTATTCTGGGTTGTAATATTCGGGTACCTTGATGGTGCCTACATGTCACGATTTAGTTATCTATTTTTATTCATAGATTTTCATTTACTCTTATCTTATTTATGATGATGTCGGATGAACCTTTCCTTATGATAGATTGAGTGACAACATTCTTAATTGAAAATTGTTGTGATTAGGTTTGTAGCCATAGATACAAGGGAAGTCTAAGTACATGTAGCATTGGAGTCTTGGGATTTACCTTATACCTATGGTGAAATCTGAGTAGCCATATGGTTTTCCCTCATGAGAGCCGAAATGTGAGATGATGGCTTGGTTTGGTACAGTCAATAACAAATTTTGCATGGTGTAAATTCAAAGCAAACACCCCCCTCCATCCAAAATTTTTTGAAAACCAAGGGCATGGATGTTAACAATTTAGTAATAATGTTTTACCTCTTTTTGTGAATTCAAAGTCATTAGTTTGTAGTATATTGTAAATACCTCTTTTTTTATCTAGTAGGAAATGCAATTTAGCCTTCTTGAAAAGTTAGCATGCCATGTGCAGTAAGAGTACTTGTTTAACTCTCATGCCTGCTTGTATCATCTAGAACTTGCCCCGTTAATCTCTCAAGGCTAATTGTGATTATGCTTGGTTGGTGAAATGATTTTAGGCTTTCTTTGTGAACACAAGAACTCACTTTATACTAGATAGACTAACCATGCATTTAATAATATCCCTAGTCACCCATTTTGAGCCTTCAAGCCTTTCTTTGGCAACCACTTTGCAAGCCTTGAACCATTTTAATTTTACCCCTCTTTTGAACCCTACCCTCCTTGAACTTAAAGATGCAACTTGAGGCTAAAAGCCTATGTTGGGAGTGTTAGATCTTGGAAGAGGTGACCTTGGGCCATGATCTTGTAAATGGATACCTAAAATCTAAGCAAAGAGTTCAAGTGAAGAAGTGAAAAAGAAAGAAATCATCAAAACAAAGAAAATCATTGATTGCACAATAGAAATAAATAAGAAGATAATACTTTCAAAAGAAATGGGTGAATCAAGGTAGTGAAAGTAGGCATATGTGTGAAATAAAAAAAAATAAAGTGGCCCATGGTCTAAAGTTTAATTGAATAGTGTGACGTAGATATTTAAGGAGGATATAGTCTTTTTGTTCCTAAATAATATTATACCCTTTTTTGAGCCTACATTACAAGCCTGAAAAAGCCCTTCGAGATCTCCAACCAAATGTATTTAAAGTAGTGGCGATTAAAAATAAATGAAATCGTATGGAATGATACTTGTTTGCATTGAAAGAATCTTTTTGAGGTTGAGCGTTTGCATTTTAATTGCTTGTTACATGATAGATACTTTAGCGTGTGGAATTTTCTTTCAGGAGGAGGCATGTAAGGTAATTGAGGTAGGTGAAATTGTCATTTTCAAAAAATAAGGCAAAGGAGTATAATTGAGTCTCTATTGATGGTTAGTCACTTCTAGAGAGTTAGTGATTGTTGCATTGTTGTTCTTAAAAGTCTTATGCATCTTTGAGAATGTACTTCATGTTGAGGGGAGTTGTGAGAATAGCTTAACCCATGCTTGAGAGCTTCTTGTTGGTGCTGATCATGCTCGAATTCATTGTGATCATTTGGTCATATAAATGGTCTTAAAATTGCATAGTCTCATAAAGTTAGAAGTAGTGTTGCTTGAGAACAAGCAAAGTTTTAAGTTGGGGTGTTGAAAAGTGGTAAAATTACCACTAATTTCCATAGAAATTTATGCACACTACTAAGGTTAAATGGTGTTAATGAGATAAAATTTTCATTTGAATGAACTAATTCTCATATTTCACAGGTATATAGGTAATGATAAGAAAAGAAGTGAAGTGAGCTGAAAACAGATCAAAACAGGAAGAGTTAGTGAAAAATCTAAAATTTAAGTGGCCTTTTGGTATCGCAATCGCGATGCTCAGAGTTGTGATGGCGATCAAGAAATCAAAGGAATGGATGAGCCTCAGTTATACTGAACATGACCCAATGGTCACGATCACGGTAACGAGATTGTGATCTAATGAGAGCAATCATGATGGAGTAGAAAATAGTCTAGGGTAGATTTATCATTTTAAGAAGTTGAACCCAAATCCTTCAAAGGGAAAAAACCCTTTCACTTTAGATATATCTCCAACTAGAATTAAATTTTAGGCATTGTAGAAACCCTACTAAATGGGGAAAGACTGTTATAGCTAATTTTCCAAGTGATTTTAGTTGTAATTGAAGTTGAATCTGAGAATACCTTGATTTACCTCTTCAATGAAAGCTTTGAATGCAATTTGGGTTTATTTATTTTTGTAAACTTCATGAGTAGCTACACATCTATATTGGGGTTATGTTGGAATAGGTTGAAAATGTGTGTCTTGATTGTTAGTTTAGATTCTTGGTTAATGACGTTGGATTTCACTAATACTTGATTTTCAAATTGGGACGCGGTCGTTCACCTGTGATGGCGATTGTGGTAACTGAAGCATGCTCAACCAAATATTTTAAAATTCCCAACTTCCCTTTTCAATGCCCTACAAATCAAAAATATATATTATGAACAAGAAACATAGTCCCTAGATATTCGATCATGCCCTTAGAACATGTGAAAACCAGTATAAAATTTGTTCGGGTATTTAGTTGAATAGTTAGTGTGCACATGATATTTCTATTATTTTGAAAAATTTTAGGTACTCAAGACTTCCCCAATTGTGCGCACAGTAATAACAACAGCCAACCACATCAATCAAGTACACTCAAACAAAGATTTAGCATGCAAATCACAAATTTAGTCTATTCCTAAGACATAAGTTCTAAGTCCTACATATACACATATAGAGAAGGAATTTGAAGCACATACCAGATTAGAGAATGCAGGAGAGGATACAACGCACAATTGGATGCCCAAAATACAATAATAAATAATTGCAATTTAGAGTAATTTGAATGTAATGTGGGGGGAAATGTGGGTGTCCAATTCATATTTTAAACAGGCTTGATCGCATTCACGGTCAGAGTTTCGACATCACAGTTACACATCAATCACAATTATGATAGCATGTGTACCGTGACGCGGTAATTGAGGCCAATTTATGGTTCTCTATTTTCCACTGTTTTGCCCACTACTGCAATTCACCATTCTTCCTCTCTCTAACCTCATTCAAAACACCTTATAGCACTAAAATTTCATGGATTAATCATAAACAAAAATAAAATCTACTCTACTAATTAAAATTTAAAGGATACATGCCACTTTTGGGGAATTGATGAGTTAACTCCCATCCAACAACTAATTTATCTTCGTGGCACGACATTATTAAAACTTCAATTTGGATCCATCATAGATCCCTCATCAACCTCCATATATACTACATCAGTGATAGATACCCTTATAATTCCATTGGTTCTTTCTCAATTTTACATACTCAAAAATAAACCTCATTATTTTGAACCCAAAATTTCATCTCTCTTTACTCCATATCAACAATTTCTCTCCCAATTTCCAAAAAGGGTGTTCCAAGAATAGTAGGTATTTCTTTACCGATTTCAAAAATCATGGACAATAAAGTCCACTGGTAAAATAAAATGATCGATCTTTACCAAGACATCATACAAGACTCCAATCAGTTTCTTAATAGAGCAATCCACCATCAAGAGCCTAATTTTTATGGGAGTAGGTGTGCCAAAACCAAGTCTTTGTTAGATTGCATATGGCATGAGATTGATTCTTGCACTAAGGTCACATAAGGCTTTCTCAAATCTGTGTGTCCCAATGGTACAAGGGATTGTGAAGGCTCCTGGATCTTTTTTCTTCTCCGCCATAGTACTAGTCATGATAGCACTATAACCATAGGTAACTTCTATTGTTTCACAATCCACACGATGCTTTTTGTACATCCATGTCTTCATTAGCTTAGCATATGCCAAAATTTCTTGAATAGTTTCTAGCAATGGGATATGTAACGACCTAATTTTCTACAATCGGAACGTCACACGGTGCTTATGATATCGAAGGACCTCAACCCAACACTCTACTGATATTTGTACCTGAACACTACATAATATAGATAATAAATGCGAAAACTGGACATAAGGTTCAAAACATCAAAAAATACTCAAAATTTAAAACTGAATACTGATACGTCAGTCCGAAAAGCCTCTAAACTGTCTGAACTGTGGAGTTGATGGAACATGTCCCCAACTAACTTTATATACTGAAAATAAACTAAGTCTGAAATGATAATAATAAAAATATGGATCATCCTCGACTGAAGAGGACTCACTGCTATGTCTACAGTTGTTGACTGGGACTGAGCTGCTAAGGGTACTCTGGATCTCATGCCTATGAACCTATGGTGTCAAATAAAACACCAAAATGCAAATGCGTCAATACAGGAATGTACCGAGTATGAAGATGAGGTAAGGCTAAATACAAGGGCTTATACATGAACAATTACTTAACTGAATAATCATGAGAGTATTGAATGAGAACACATGCATGAATGCACAAACCATAACTACAACCATCACGACTCTGAATACTGAAACTCGGATACTACATTACTGTCATCTGAACTCTCTACTAATATTGAGATATTGAACAACTGAATCATCTGTTATAAATAACTGAGTACTGGAGTTGATATTAGTCTTATCTATCAAGTGATCTCAGAATCTGAGGATACTGAAGCTGATTGACTAAATATACTCACGTCATTGACTGATTTTTGAGCTTTCTACTCTTGACTGACTGCATCAGAGATCAAAACTCTCTAACAGATGATTCTAGAATCTACTATCGATGATAAGAAATGATCATGTATGAATCTAACAACAAGAATACTCAACTGAATCTGAGACTGAGATCAAGCCTATCTGATGGGTGATCTCTAGATCTGATAGTAAGAATGCTCAACGGAATCTGAGACTCAGATCAAGCCTCACTGATGGGTGATCTCTAGATCTGATAACAAGAATACTCAACTGAATCTGAGACTGAGAACAAGCCTATTCAATGGGTGATCTTGGGATCTGATAATGAAATTACTCAACTGAATCTGAGACTGAGATCAAGCCTATTTAATGGGTGATCTCTAGATCTAATACTGAATAACTTTATATGGGACCAAGCCTATCTGTCGGGTGGTCCATGAATCTGTGGAACTATCTGAGTTACTCACTGAGATAGATGAATGTATCTGATAGTCCTGATTTCTGAAGATTGATACTGAAACTGCAACTGTGGGAAGTAGTCACTTAACCAACATGCCCCGAATCTTAACTGGTGGGGTCCAACCTATAACCCCTGCTGTAAGGGTGTCAATACCATGCCATGGGTAAATACCTTTTTGGTAAAGCCTATTTAACGGGTGACGCTCGCAGAAATTCAAGCCTAAGGCATATAAAAGTCAAGCCTATCTGACGGGTGACCAGCCTTTCCTGATGGGTGACTCCTGTATCCTACGCTAGCTATGCAGTTTTAGAGTTCAGGGATTTCTCCTAATGACTCTGCCTCTCTGACGGGGAGTTTTTATCCCTGTCCTCGCTCGGTGCTAGCTCCTACTCCTAACTGAAAGACTCTCAACTGATTCTTAACTGAACACAAACTAAGCTGAATCTGATACTGATCATATTTCTCGAATGATCTGACTGAGTTAAGTTGAATGCAGTTGGTTCCATATCTGATAGAATACTACTGAACCTTATTATTTAACTAAATGACACTAAGCATTGAATAGAGTACTCGATTACTACAGAGGTCAGAACTGAACAATTGAATACTACTAGATCTGAGCTGGGTACAAAACTGAGGCTAGATTACTAGTGATACTGAGATTATGGCGATTACAGAGATTACTGAGATTTCTTAAATTTTGTATCTGTCTGAGAGTACTAAGTTCTATAACTTGCTGAGTTTTGAGAATCATGGCTCGACTGGAATTATCATGAAAACTGACACGGGCTCTAGACAACAGCTAAATTGTTGGGATAAATACCCCCAGGTCTCGATAACATAAAAGTAAAACATAATCATTCTTGAATAATCAAGACCATGGATAATCGTTCACCATCACAATCACTAAGGCATCACTTCAAGAATTTAGGAATCCTAAACATCTAATAACATAGGGGACATTCTATTGGATCATACTCCATTCAACAAGGTCTTGCATCAAACACTTGGCATGTATTAAAGTCTTAGCATGTATCAAAGAGAACATAATTGGGGAATTTCATGATATCATGTCAAAATTCATTCACTAAGGCTTTTCAGAAAACACTTGACATGCATAGGCTTGCACACAATTGGGGATTTCTAGTCAACATGCTATAATGGCTCTAATTCCTTCACATAAGCATTTTATCAAACATATGGATAGCATGGTTTGCTTATTTAGAAATTTTCTTTGCTTAATTGACATGAACACATCGCTTAACAAGCAACTTGAAGAGGTTTTATCATGAACATCACATGAATATCACATACTACGGTCAAATCTTGAAAACCTTGTAAACAAACATGAATTAAAAGTCATAAATAGCATGAACATCAATTTCAACTCACATGAATCATGAAAACCCACAAACATAAGATCTTTGAATTTTAGAAAAGGGTTCGTGAGATTCTTGGATGAAAGGGACCCAAGAATTAACATCTACATACCTTAGAGAAACTATTTCTTCAAAGATCTTGGAGAGATTTTTGATTTCTTGATTTCTCTTGATTTTTTTTATGAAGGAAGGGTTTTGATTTTGTAGAAACCCTAGTTTTTGATGTTGAAGATGAGAAATGAAGTTGTGAGCCTTGATCGGATATAAATAGGGTATGAAAAGAGTGGGAAAAATATCAAAAAGCCCTTTTAAAAATGAGTTAAAAATGTTGAATGGGCTCTATGATGGTCGAAGCGATGGTCCGTCACTCAGTCTGACGGTCCGTCGGATCGTTCATCGCATATTGGCTTAGAAAAGAATACACTGCCTCAAGGTGACGGTTGAAGCGACAGTCCATTGCAAACCCAATGGTCCATCGGACCATCCGTCGCACGTTGGCCAAGATGAGGTCACACTGCCTCAGCGCGACGGTCCCAACGACAGTCCGTCGTAGCCTCGACGGTCCGTTGTCCTGACCGTCACACTTGGGTGTCATTTCATTGGTTGTGATGGGATGGGCGATGTTCCATCGCAAGATCGACAGTCCGTCAACCCGACCATCGCACCTGGGCAGTTCTGATTATTTTCAACCTTTTTGGACAAGATTTACGCTTTACTTGACACGCTCTAAGGCTCAGACTACGAGAGAAATTTGCGGGGTCTTACATTATCTCCCCCTTGGAAATATTCATCCTTGAATGTCTCTTGATAAGATAAGAATACTGATCAGCTGAACTTAGTCAAGGAATGTGAACATTTGAAACATAACTATGCAATTGGAACCACTAATACTCTGAGTCCTCATACTGGACATGCATACCTTACGCATGGAATACTCGACTGAAGCTTCTCATAAGCTGAATTGTCATAATGGACATGTATATCTGATGCATGGATGCATAACAGGGCAGATATCATGAATGCATGACTGAACATACTGAAAAGCTGAACTCTTTCTACTGAACATGCATATCTAATGCATGAATGTCTAACTGAACTGACTCTCGAAAGCATGACTGGCTATGCTATGATCACTGATGTTAACTTCATAAGAAGAGTCTGACCATGCAAATAAATGAGTCTAAGAACATGGGAGCATCTCAATATCATGGGGTATCTCCCCCTTGGGACTTTATGTCCCTCTACAAACACTTTGCTGAAATACTGGGCCGGTGCACGGGGCACCTACGAACTGGGTCATGATTGACCGACTTAGATCTGAAACTCATGCATGACTCATGCTGACATATAAGCTCAAAATGGAATCAAAGGATCTAGCAATGCATATCACAAAGATAAAGGACTCATAACATACCCGTGTCTATATCAAGGAACCTTTCCTGATCATGAAGAGCTTGAAACGCATAGAGACTGTTCTGACACTGACCACTATTGGAACAGGAAGGGGCACTCTATTGAAGAAACTCTCTACCCCTCTGAGCTTGCACTCTACATTCTCGCATCCTTTGGCTTGGCTTACCATACCTGAAGCACACATCACTACCGGCTCTACACATACCTAGGTGGCTCTTCCCACACTCTCCACAAAGAAGATTGGTACGAACGCCACTAGCAATACTCAGGGCTTTGGATCTTGGCACCCCATCATAACTGACATCCCTGAACTCTTGTGTGGGTACACTAGCTGAGGATGGAGTTGGGATTGAAAATCTCTGACTATGCGGAGAATGACTACTACCCTGGGACCCTTCCTGAGAGAAACCATGACTACCTATCCTGGCTCTCTTACTCTCTCTCTTTTTTTTTGTCTTATCAGCCTCAATTTGTTACACATGAATCATCAGCCTATCAAGGTCCTTATCTCTGTGAAGCATAGCAGTTCGACACTCTTTCAACACTAACCTAGACACACCAGTCACAAACATACTCATACTCGTTCTAGGGTCAGCTATCAAGTCAGGAGCATACTTAGCTAACTGGTTTAACTTAAGTGTAACACCCCGTAAATTTTTTCGTACACTTATCGCGATTATATGGAGTCCTAAAGGCTTGCGTATGGGTTAAATTAAGTTTATGGTGTTCGGAAGTATCCCGTCAATACTTGTATGTGTAGGTATTGGAATAAGATTTCAAACGATATAAAGTTTTCCCAAAACAGAGGAGTATTTCATATAAGCGAGCACATTCGAAATTTCAAAACGGTGGTCGGGAAGTCTGTGAACAGTATATCTGCAGGAAAATTACTGCAGCTAGGCAATTTTTTTTTTCGATCAACTTTAGACGATCATCACTCCTTGTAAAAATAGAACTGTGTGAGCTTTTATATATAGACGAAAAGCTATGAGAGTCTTCTTTCTGATGAAATTGGTTTCATCCAAATCAAATGTCTGAGTAAGGAGCTATACCCGTTTTACTACAGCCTATCAAAAAAAAAACAGAATTTTGGGACAGATTTTTGGGTCAACTTTAAACGACCATAACTCCTTGTACAGGAATAAATGGGTGGTATAATATATATGAAAATGAAATACCTTTGAATTATATTTTCAATTCAATTGGTTTCACCCAAATCCGATACCGGATCAAAGAGTTAAAATCGATTTACTTCAGCCTGTCAAAACTGTCCACTGGGGACAGATTCGGATTTATTTAAATTTTTAGGGCAAAATGGTCATTTTCTATTACCTCTTGGACGAAAATTGTCCTTTATAAACATACACTTAGCCTCATATATCATCCAATTATTAAGAGAAGGTGAAACCCTAGCCTAATTTCAACTTCAAATATTTTGTGATTCAACCGTAGAAAATTCGAATTGGTTCCGTAGTTGTGTTCACCATCTCAAAAGCTTCGAGAAGCACCCCATGGTTATGTAAGGAGTATTCTAAATACAAGAGTTCATTGTTAAGGTATGAATATTGTTTATTCTTGATTCTTATCCATGAATAAGTATTGATAAAGGATTATGAGTATTGTCTTGATGTTGGAAGATAACTAGAAACATAGTTATGAATTGTTTTGTATAAATTGTTAGTAGTAAATTATGAAAGTTGTTGTATTGGATTATGGAGGATGAATTGTGATGATATATCATTATATAAGTGGTTATGTATGCCTAGTGATCATGTTGGTATTGGATGGTGATTAAGAGGGGAAATAAAGGCTAAGAGTGATGGTGAGGGATATTGCATGAAAATGCATGATATGTGAATGTAATAAGTGTATAAGAGGATGTATGTAGCACTCTTATTGATGAGTTAAAGGATTACTTCTTAGACATTATTTGGTGAAGTTAATACCTAAATGGTAAGGTTTGGTTGTTAATACTAGTTTGCCACAAATGACTTATTGTAGATAAGTGTTCGAAGAGTACGGGAAGTCAAGTTGGACTTGTATTGAAGTGGTTATATCAAGGTATGTAAGACATACTCTATCTAATCTTTGGCATGAATAATGACCCATGACACTCTCAAGTAAGCTTCCAACATTTTCCTATGACACATGACACATAATAACATCATATGATCTTCGACACTACCAATTGAACTTGTTTTCACTTTTAAGATGTCCGGCTAGTCAAAAAAAATGTCCATATACTATTGTTGACTCCGAAATGGTTTAATGAGGTATCCATGATTCTCTACTTCATTTTCATGATATTGATTACCTATTTACATGTTTTTCCTATTGAAGTATCATGGTTTCAAGTTCCATAAGGTGTGACCACAAAGTAACCAATCTCAAAGATTAATTGAAGTAAGAAATGGAATGTCTTTATTTTAAATTGTTGATATGATGTATTGTATTAGTAACACTGATCAGTTGGCCATTGTATTATAAAGATTATGTATATACGCTATTCCAGGGGTGTTCCCTGATGTATTGTATTAGTACCACTAATCAGTTGGCCATTGTATGACATATGTTATGTATTGATAAGGAATACGGGAAGTAATGATATGAAAGTAATGTGCAGGTATCCCATCAGCTCTTTTAAGTGTGGTCTACTCATACTGTTTATTCACTGGTATCTGGGTTCTGTTGATCTTTTGTATCTCATCTTGATACTCACTGCCTTACATACTCAGTACATATTTCCGTACTGACGTCCCTCATGGGGGACCTGTATTCATGCCTGCAGGAACAGGTACTTCAGGTCGTACACCTCCGTAGTAAGAGCCAGGACATTCTGTAGATAGTGGTGAGCTCCAGTTGTTTTGGGGCATCCCAAGTCGTTTCTATATGTATTTTTGGTATTTGTATAAAGGTCTTTTGTGGGCGGGAGTTTATCCCGACCCTAACTCAGTTGTGTATCTATGTAGAGGCTTTTGTAGACATATTGTACAGCCATAGGAGTGTTTGGTTGATAGACGTGATGGCTCTGACGGCCAATTACTGTTTATATATATATATGTGCGTGTCTGCTGGGCTGATACAGGTAATTTTTTCTTCTATTTACAATGAAGTGCTGCCCAAATTTCTAATTTTCATAAGTAATGTAAATGTGAAAGTATAGGTTATGAACGGGTTCTGCCGGGCCTCCTCGGCTACGGGTGCCAGTCCGCTCCAATGGGATTTGGGGCGTGACAGAAGTGGTATCAGAGAAGTTAGTCCTAGTGAGTCTACAAAGCCGTGTCTACGTAGAATCTCGTTTATCGGTGTGTTGTGCACCATATCTATAAACAGGAGGCTATGGACATTTAGGAATTATTTCGTTTCTTCATGTCTTAGATCGTGCGATAGAGCTTATATTGTATATGAAGTCATAGTTGACCACTGAATAAGTTTGTTTCTCTTATTATAGTAATGATGCCGGTTACCAGAAGCAAGAATACCGGTAAGCAAGTAGATGTGGCTGCCGGAGAGGGGACTAGTAAGTCACCCACTATACCAGCTTATCAAAATGAGGCTCCAGCTGAGCATGCATCAGAAACTTCCCCCAGTCCGGAAGAAATAAGGGGGAGGAGAACTATATCCCCAGAGCCACCTATTAATGCTGTTGATCAAGATCTTAGAAATGCAGTGCTACTTTTGACTCGTATAGTTGCTGGGAAAGCTCAAGGGCAAGCTATTCCTACTGTATGTCCTAGTAGTATAGATAGGGCGGCTAGTCTTCGAACACAAGATTTTCTTAAGATGGATCCGCCTACTTTTACCGGATCCGATCTTAACAAAGATCCGCAGGACTTTATTGATCAGATCTAAAGGGCCCTAGAGGTGATGCATGTATCGGGCAGAGAGACAGTGGAGTTAGCCGCGTATAGATTCAAAAGTGAGGCTATATATTGGTATGAAGACTGGAAACAGTCAAGGGGCATTGATGCACCCCCAGCTACTTGGAAAGAGTTCAAAGATGCATTTATTGATCATTATCTTCCATTTGAGACTCGTCAGGCCTGTGAAGATCAATTCTTAAATCTTTGTCAGGGTAATATGAGTGTAAGGGAGTATAGTCTTCGATTTAACTCCTTGTCTCGATATTCTTCTAATGTGGTAGCTACTATGGATGACAGAGTTCATCACTATGTGGATAGATTGGAACCATACTTGGTTAGAGATTGTACCATTGTTGCTTTGAACAAGGACATGGATATAGCGAGGATACAAGCTTTCGCTCAGAAAATGGAAGGGTAATGTTGGCGCGCCGAGAGGTAGATTTATTTCTTACTTTAAGGCAAGAAAAATGATTTCCAAGGGGTACATATACCATTTGGTTAGAGTAAGGGATACAGAGGCAGAGCCGCCAACTTTTCAGACCGTTCCGGTTGTGAATGAATTTCCTGATGTATTTCCTGAAGAACTACCAGGTTTACCTCCTGAACGAGAAGTGGAGTTTGGTATTGATATGTTGCCAGACACACAGCCAATCTCAATTCCTCCTTATAGAATGGCACCAGCAGAGTTGCGAGAATTGAAAGAGCAACTGAAAGACTTGCTAGAGAAGGGATTCATCAGGCCTAGTATGTCCCCTTGGGGAGCACCAGTATTGTTTGTGTGTAAGAAAGATGGTTCGCTGAGGATGTGTATTGACTATCGGCAATTGAATAAGGTGACTATCAAGAATAAATACCCTCTTCCCTGAATTGATGATTTATTTGACCAGTTGCAGGGTGTCCAGTGTTTTTCCAAGATTGACTTGAGATCAGGCTATCATCAAGTCAGAGTCAAGGATAAAGATATACCCAAGACAGCTTTCCAAACACGGTATGGTCATTATGAATTCCTGGTTATGTCATTCGGGCTGACAAATGCACCCGCAGTTTTTATGGATCTGATGAATAGGTTGTTTAAGCCGTTTCTAGATGTGTTCGTGATAGTTTTCATAGATGATATTCTGGTCTACTCTAGATCAGAAGAGGATCATGTTAATCACTTAAGGCAGGCGTTGCAGATTCTTCGTGATCGTAAGTTGTATGCGAAGTTTTCTAAATGTGAGTTTTGGCTCAAGTCAGTGGCATTTTTGGGCCATATTGTATCCAGTGAAGGCATAAAAGTTGACACTCAGAAGATTGAGGCTATGAAGAATTGGCCAAGACCCACGACGCCTACGGAGATTCATAGTTTCCTCGGGTTGGCAGGTTATTATAGAAGGTTTGTTGAAGGTTTTTCTTCTATTTCTGCACCCTTGACTAAGTTGACGCATAAAGCCTCCAAGTTTCAATGGAATGATGCCTGTGAAAAGAGTTTCCAAGATCTGAAGAACAAGTTGACTTCTACACCGGTATTGGTACTTCCTGAAGGCACAGAAGGGTATGCAGTGTACAGTGATGCTTCGAGAATTGGCTTAGGATGCGTATTAATGCAATATGGTAGAGTAATAGCCTATGGCTCTAGACAGTTACGACCACATGAGAGGAATTATCCCACGCATGATCTTGAGCTAGCTGCAGTTGTATTTGCTTTGAAGATATGGCGCCACTACTTATATGGGGTTCATGTTGACATATATACCGATCATAAGAGCCTGCAATATATCTTCAGTCAGAAAGATCTAAACTTGAGGCAGCGGAGATGGCTTGAATTGTTGAAAGATTATGATGTTGATATCTTGTATCATCCAGGGAAAGAGAATGTGGTAGCGGATGCACTGAGTCATAAGTCTAAAATAGCACCTATATAAAAGCAGGGGATGATTAAGGATCTTCACCAACTAGCTAATTTGGGAGTTCGACTTCTCGAAACTCCAGATGAAGAGGTTATTGTACGTAATATAGCGGAATCTTCATTGATAGCTGAAGTGAAAGAGAAGCAGTATGCAGATCCAATTTTATTGCAGCTTAAGGAGGATGTGCAGAGTGGCACGACAAAGGCATTTGAGCTTACGCGAGAAGGAGTGCTTCAGTGTCAGAATCATTTATGTGTACCTGATGTAGTTGATCTAAGAAAGAGAATTATGAAAGAAGCACACTGTTCAAGGTATTCCATCCATCCAGGGTCTACTAAGATGTATCAAGATTTGAAAGCAATATATTGGTGGAATGACATGAAGAAGAATATTGCCGAATTTGTAGCTGAATGTCCGAATTATCAAAGAGTCAAAGTAGAACACCAGAAACCCGGTGGTTACATGCAATGTATAGATCTTCCAGTCTGGAAGTGGGACAAGATCAATATGGATTTCATCACGGGTTTGCCTCGTACATTTTGGAAGTTTGATTCCATATGGGTAATCATTGATAGGCTTACCAAATACGCGCACTTCTTACCAGTTAAGACAACTTATACGGCGGAAGAGTATGCGAAGTTGTATATTAAGGAGATCGTTCGGTTACATGGAGTTCCAATTTCCATTATATCCGATCGAGGAGCCCAATTTACCGCGAATTTCTGGAAGTTTTTTCAAAGGAGTTTGGGGACACAAGTAAATCTAAGTACGACTTTTCATCCTCAAACAGACGGACAAGCGGAAAGTACCATCCAGACACTTGAAGATATGCTACGAGCATGTGTATTAGATTTCAAAGGCAACTGGGATGATCACCTACCTCTTATCGAGTTTGCCTACAATAATAGCTATCATTCAAGTATCAAAATGGCACCATATGAAGCATTGTATGGAAGAAAGTGTAGATCGCCAATAGGATGGTTTGAAGCAGGTGATGCGGTCTTGTTTGGACCGGATCTTGTTTATCAAGAAATGGAGAAGGTTAAAGTGATCCAACAACGGCTTGAAACAGCTCAAAGTCGACACAAATCTTATGCGGATGTTAGAATAAGAGGACTTGAGTTTTCTATCGACGATTGGGTATTCTTGAAAGTATCACCAATGAAAGGAGTGATGAGGTTTGGCAAGAAAGGAAAGTTAAGTCCACGATACATAGGTCCGTACAAGATCATTCAAAGATTTGGACAAGTTGCTTATGAGTTAGAGATACCTCAAGAGATCTCAACAGTTCATCCCATATTTCATGTTTCGATGCTTCGCAAGTACATCGGAGATCCATCGCACATCACTACTACGGAAGATGTACAAGTTACAGAAGATCTCACTTTTGAAGAAATGCCTATTGCTATTCTTGATCGCCAAATTAAAAAGATAAGGAATAAAGAGATAGCATCCGTAAAAGTACTTTGGAGGAATCAACAAGTTGAGGAGATCACATGGGAAGCCGAGGAAGCGATGAAGATTAATTACCCTTACCTATTCAACGATGAGGAGGAAGTTCATGAGACGGAAGAAGAACAATAACAGGTAAGTGTTTATTTTTATGCAAGTATGTTATGATGATGAATATGTTAATTGTAAGCTTGGACATGTCTTAATTGAGTTACTATGCTAACATTCGAGGATGAATGTTCTTAAGGGGGGGAGAATGTAACACCCCGTAAATTTTTTCGTACACTTATCGCGATTATATGGAGTCCTAAAGGCTTGCGTATGGGTTAAATTAAGTTTATGGTGTTCGGAAGTATCCCGTCAATAGTTGTATGTGTAGGCATTGGAATAAGATTTCCAACGACATAAAGTTTGCCTAAAATAGAGGAGTATTTCATATAAGCGAGCACATTCGAAATTTCAAAACGGTGGCCGGGAAGCCTGTGAACAGTAAATCTGCAGGAAAATTACTGCAGCTAGGCAATTTTTTTTTTTGGATCAACTTTAGACGATCATAACTCCTTGTACAAAAAGAACTGTGTGAGCTGCTATATATCGATGAAAATATCCGAGATTATTATTTCCGATGAAATTGGTTTCATCCAAATCCAATGTCTGAGTAAGGAGCTATACCCGTTTTACTACAGCCTATAAAAAAAAACAGAATTTTGGGACAGATTTTTGGGTCAACTTTAAACGACCATAACTCCTTGTAAAGGAAGAAATGGGTGGTATAATTTCTATTAAAATGAAAGCCATTTGAATTATATTTCCAATGAAATTGGTTTCACCCAAATTCGATACCGGAGCAAAGAGTTATGATCGATTTACTTCAGCCTGTCAAAACTGTCCACTGGGGACAGATTCGGATTTAATTAAATTTTTAGGGCAAAATGGTCATTTTCTATTACCTCTTGGACGAAAATTGGCCTTTATAAACATACACTTAGCCTCATATATCATCCAATTATTAAGAGAAGGTGAAACCCTATCCTAATTTCAACTTCAAATATTTTGTGATTCAACCGTAGAAAATTCGAATTGGTTCCGTAGTTGTGTTCACCATCTCGAAAGCTTTGAGAAGCACCCCATGGTTATGTAAGGAGGATTCTACATACAAGAGTTCATTGTTAAGGTATGAATATTGTTTATTCTTGATTCTTATCCATGAATAAGTATTGATAAAGGATTATGAGTATTGTCTTGATGTTGGAAGATAACTAGAAACATAGTTATGAATTGTTTTGTATAAATTGTTAGTAGTAAATTATGGAAGTTGTTGTATTGGATTATGGAGGATGAATTGTGGTGATATATCATTATATTAGTGGTTATGTATGCCTAGTGATCATGTTGGTATTGGATGGTGATTAAGAGGGGAAATAAAGGCTAAGAGTGATGTTGAGGGATATTGCATGAAAATGCATAATATGTGAATGTAATAAGTGTATAAGAGGATGTATGTAGCACTCTTATTGATGAGTTAAAGGATTACTTCTTAGACATTATTTGGTGAAGTTAATACCTAAATGGTAAGGTTTGGTTGCTAATACTAGTTTGCCACAAATTACTTATTGTAGATAAGTGTTCGAAGAGTACGGGAAGTCAAGTTGGACCTGTATTGAAGTGGTTATATAAAGGTATGTAAGACATACTCTATCTAATATTTGGAATGAATAATGACCCATGGCACTCTCAAGTAAGCTTCCAACATTGTCCTATGACACATGACACATAATAACATCATATGATCTTCGACACTACCAATTGAACTTGTTTTCACTTTTAAGATGTCCGGCTAGTCAAAAAAAATGTCCATATACTATTGTTGACTCCGAAATGGTTTAATGAGGTATCCATGATTCTCTACTTTATTTTCATGATATTGATTACCTATTTACATGTTTTTCCTATTGAAGTATCATGGTTTCAAGTTCCATAAGGTGTGACCACAAAGTAACCAATCTCAAAGATTAATTGAAGTAAGAAATGGAATGTCTTTATTTTAAATTGTTGATATGATGTATTGTATTAGTACCACTGATCAGTTGGCCATTGTATTATAAAGATTATGTATATACGCTATTCCAGGGGTGGTCCCTAATGTATTGTATTAGTACCACTGATCAGTTGGTCATTGTATGACATATGTTATGTATTGATAAGGAATACGGGAAGTAATGATATGAAAGTAATGTGCAGGTATCCCATCAGCTCTTTTAAGTGTGGTCTACTCATACTGTTTATTCACTGGTATCTGGGTTCTGTTGATCTTTTGTATCTCATCTTGATACTCACTGCCTTACATACTCAGTACATATTTTCGTACTGACGTCCCTCACGGGGGACCTGTATTCATGCCTGCAGGAACAGGTACTTCAGGTCGTACACCTCCGCAGTAAGAGCCAGGACATTCTGTTGATAGTGGTGAGCTCCAGTTGTTTTGGGGCATCCCAAGTCGTTTCTATATGTATTTTTGGTATTTGTATAAAGGTCTTTTGTGGGCAGGAGTTTGTCCCGACCCTAACTCAGTTGTGTATCTATGTAGAGGCTTTTGTAGACATATTGTACATCCATAGGAGTGTTTGGTTGATAGACGTGATGGCTCTGACGGCCAATTACTGTTTATATATATATATGTGCGTGTCTGCTGGGCTGATATAGGTACTGTTTTCTTCTATTTACAATGAAGTGCTGCCCAAATTTCTAATTTTCATAAGTAATGTAAATGTGAAAGTATAGGTTATGAACGGGTTCTCCCGGGCCTCCTCGGCTACGGGTGCCAGTCCGCTCCAATGGGATTTGGGGCGTGACATTAAGACAATACTCTTTCACTATCATGGAGCCTTGACTTAGGTTCATGAACTCTTCTACTTTATCTTCCCTCATCTCTAGTGGGAAAAACTTATCTACAAAGGCATCTTGAAACTTTAGCCAAGTCACGGGAGTTGCATCCTCCCTTCTACCCTTCTTCCATATTACTACCCAATCATAAGCAATATCCTTCAGCCTATAGGACGCTAACTCTACACTCTCCTCCTCAGAAACATAAATAATCTAGCTAATCTTCCCCACCTCCTCTAGATAAAGTTGTGGGTCCTCAACTGCTACTGACCCAAACAATTCTGGCGGGCTCATTCTCATGAAATCTCAAATTCTGGCTGCGGCTGAACCCCCATCTTGCTGAGGTGGAGCCACAGCCTGACGGTTTCCCTGAACATTCGTCATAGCTTGGGCTAGTGCCTGGAAAGCAGCTTAAAACCCAGCATGGGACACACTCTCATTCTCTGTATCTACTGGCGGAGGGAACTAGTCATCAACCCTATGGACATAATCTCTTCGAGGAGGCATACTCTGTAAATGAAAAAAAGAAGTGTATTAGACTGAGGATCAACTCGATCTCATTCTCACTCGCACGACATGAATACTGAAAGAAGGGAAATTTCTCCTAAAAACATCTTATAGCCTCTTGTACATAAATATGACACGCAACACATCCATGTACAAGACTCTATTAGATGAGGCTTTCCAGACTCCCTAGGACACTATTGAACCTTAGGCTCTAATACCATGTTTGTAACAACCCAATTTTCTGGAACTGGAACGTCACATAGTGCTTATGATCCCGAAGGACCACAATTCAACCCTCTACTGTTATCTATACCTGAACACTGCATAATATAGATAATAAATGCAAAAACTGTCCATAAGGTTCAAAACATCAAAAAAATACTCAAAATTTAAAATTAAATACTGAGACATCTGTCCAAAAAGCCTCTAAACTATCAGAACTGTGGAGTTGATGGGACATGTCCCCAACTAACTCCGTCTACTAAAAATAAGCTAAGTCTGATATGATAATAATAAAAGTATGGATCATTCTCGACTGAAGAGGACTCACTGCTATGTCTACTGCTGCTGACTGGGACTAAGCTGCTAAGGGTACTCTGGATCTCGTGCCTCTAAACATATGTTGTCAAATAAAATACCATAGCATAAATACATCAGTACGGGAATGTATCGAGTATGAAGATGAGGTAAGGCTAAATGTAAGGGCTTATGCATGAACAATTACTTGGCTGAATAATTATGAGAGTACTGAATGAGAACACATGCATGAATGTACAAACCATAACTACAACCATCACGACTCTGAATACTGAAACTCAGATATTGCATTACAGTCATTTGAACTCTCTACTAATACTGATATACTAAATAACTGAATTATCTGTTATAAATAACTGAGTACTGGAGTTGAGATCAGTCTTATCTAGCAAGTGATCTCGGAATCTGAGGATACTGAAGCCGATTGACTAAATATACTCACGTCATTGATTGAATTTTGAGTTTTATACTCTCAACTGACTACATCAGAGATCAAACCTCTTTAACGGATGATTCTAAAATCTACTATCAATGATAAAAAATGATCATGTCCGAATCTGTCAATAAAAATACTCAACTAAATCTGAGACTGAGATCAAGCCTATCTGACGGGTGATCTCTAGATCTAATAGCAAGAATACTCAACTGAATCTGAGACTGAGCTCAAGCCTATCTGATGCATGATCTCGGGATCTGATAATGAGATTACTCAACTGAATATGAGACTGATATCAAACCTATCTGATGGGTGATCTCTAGATCTAATAAAAAGAGTACTCAACTGATTTTGAGATTGAGATCAAGCCTATCCGATGGGTGATCTCAAGATCTGATAATGAGATTACTCAACTAAATATGAGACTGAGATCAAGCCTATCTGATGGGTGATGTCTAGATCTAATACTGAATAAATTTATATGGGATCAAGCCTATCTGACGGGTGGTCCAAGAATCAATAAAACTATCTGAGTTCCTCACTGAGATAGATGACTGTATCTGACAATACTAATTTCTGAAGATTGATACTGAAACAACAACTGTGGGAAGTAGTCACTTAACCGACATGCCCCAAATCTCAACTGGTGAGATCCAACTTGTAACCCCAACTGAAAGGGTGGCAATACCATGCCACGGGTAAAGGCCTGTCTATTCAAGCCTACCTGACGGGTAACCCTAGCAGGAAGTCAAGCCTATAAGGCATATAATAGTCAAGACTATCTGACGGGTGATCAGCCTTTCCTGATGGGTGACTCCTGCATCTTGTGTTATCTATGCATTTCTGGAACTCAGGGATTGCTCCTAACTACTCTGACTCTCTGATGGGGAGCTGCCATCCCTGTCCTCACTCGGTGCTAGCTCCTACTCCCAACTGAAAGACTCTCAATTAATTCTTAACTAAACACAAACTAAGCTGAATCTGATATTGATAATATTTCTCAAATGATCTGAATGAGTTAAGCTGAATTCAGTTGGTTCCATATCTGACAGAATACTACTGAACCTCGTTATCTAACTGAACGACCCTAAGCTTTGAATAGAGTACTCGATTACTACAGAGATCATTACTGAATACTTGAATACTACTATATCTGAGTTTGGTACAGAACTGAGGCTAGATTACTAGCGATACTAAGAATATGACGATTACAGAGATTACTGAGATTTCTTAAATTCTGTATCTGTTTGAGAGTACTGAGTTCTATAACTCACTGAGTTCTGAGAATCATGTCTCGACTGGAATTATCATGAAAACTAACACGAGCTCTAGACAACAGCTAAATTGTCGGGTATAAATACCCTTAGGACTCGATAACAAAACAGTAAAGCATAACCATTCTTGAATAATCAAAACCATGGACAATCATTCACCATCACAATCACTGAGGCATCACTTCAAGCATTTAGGAATCCTAAACATGTAATAACATAGGGGGACATGCTATTGGATCATACTCCATTCAACAAGGTCTTGCATCAAACACTTGGCATGTATTAAAGTCTTAGCATGTATCAAAGAGAACATAATTGGGGAATTTCATGATATCATGTCAAAATTCATTCACTAAGGCTTTTCAACAAATACTTGACATGCATGGGCTTGCACACAATTGGGGATTTCTAGTCAACATGCTATAATGGCTATAATTCCTTCACATAAGCATTTTATCAAACATATAGAGAGCATGTTTTGCTTATTCAATAATTTTCTTTACTTAATTGACATGAACACATTGCTTAACAAGCAACTTGAAAAGGGTTTATCATGAACATCACATGAATATAACTTACTAGGTTCAAAGCTTGAAAACCTTGTAAACAAACATGAATTAAAACTCAATAATAACATGAACATCAATTTCAACTCACATGAATCACAAAAATCCACAAACATAAGATCTTTGAATTTTAGAAAAGGGTTCTTGAGCTTGTTGGATGAAAGGGACCCAAGAATTAACATCTACATACCTTAGAGAAACTCTTTCTTGAAAGCTCTTGGAGAGATTTTTGATTTCTTGATTTCTCTTGATTTTTCTTGAAGAAAAAGGAAGGGTTTTGATTTTGTAGAAACCCTAGTTTTTGATGTTGAAGATGAGAAATGAAGTTGTGAGCCTTGATCGTATATAAATAGGCGCTAAAATGAATGGTAAAAAGACCAAAAAGCCATTTTAAAAATGAGTTATAAATGCTGAACAGGGTCTGCGACGGTCGAAGCGATGGTTCGTCGCTCAGTCTTTATGGTCCGTCAGATCATCCATCACACATTGGCCCAGAAACGAATAAAATTCCTCAAGGTGATGGTCAAAGCGATGGTCCATCGCAAACCCAACAGTCCATCGGACCGTCCATCGCACATTGTCCAAGATGAGGTCACACTTCCTCAGCGCGACGGCCCCTGCGATGGTCCGTCGCAGCCTTGATGGTCCATCATCCTGGCCATCACACTTGGGTGTCACTACCTTGGTTATGAAGGTCTTGGCGACGGTCCATCTCAAGCACGATGGTTCATCAACCCGACCGTCACACCTGGACGGTTCTGACTATTTTCAATGAAACGACCATAACTTCCTCGTCTGATGTCGGATTTTGACGAAATTGGTATCGATGGAAAGCTTATTCAATGATATACATGACAAAAAGTCGATATTGGGGAAATTATACATGGTTAAAAATATTTCTCACTAGGGAAGACACTTCTTAACCTTTTTGTACTGGATTTACACTTCACTTGACAACCTCTAAGGCTCAGACTACAAGAGAAATTTGCGGGGTCTTACATTATCTCCCCCTTGGAAATATTCATCCTCGAATGTCGCTTAATAGGCTAAGAATACTGATCAACTGAACTTACTCAAGGAACAAGAACATCAGAAATATAACTATGCTATTGGAACCACTGATACTCTGAGCTTTCATACTAGACCTGCATACCTTACACATGGAATACTCGACTTAAGATACTTATAAGCTAAATTCTAATTATGTACATGCATATAGGATGCATGGATGCATAACTGGGCTGATATCATGAATGCATAACTAAACACACTAAAAATCTGAACTCTTTCTACTGAACGTGCATATCTAATGCATGAAAGTCTAACTGAACTGACTCTCAAAAACATGACTGACTATGCAATGATCATAGATGTTAACTTTATAAGGAGAGTCTGAACATGCAAATGAATGAGTCTTAGAACATGGGAGCATCACAATATCACGGGATATCTCCCCCTTGGGACTCTATGTCCCTCTACAAACACCTTGCTGAAATACTGGGGCGGTGCACGAGGCACCTACGAACTGGGTCATGATTGACCGACTTAGATCTGAAACTCATGAATGACTCATACTGATATATAAGATCAAAATGGAAGCAAAGGATCTAGCAATGCATATCACAAAGATGAAGGACTCATAACATACCCGTGTCTATATCAGGGAACCTTTCTTGCTCATGGAGAGCCTGAAACGCATAGAGACTATTCTGACGCTGACCATTATAAGCACCGAAAGGGGTACTCTGCTGAAGAAACTCTCTACCCATCTGAGCTAGCACTATACATTCTCAAATCATGTGGCCTGTCTTACCACACCCCAAGCATATATCACTACCAACTCTACACACACCTAGGTAGCTCTTCCTACACTCTCCACAAAGAAGATTGGTACGAACACCACTAGCACTACTCAGGGCTTTGGATCCTAGAGACCCATCATAACTGACATCCCCGAAATTTTTTGTGGGTACACTAACTGAGGATGGAGCTGGGAATAAAAATCTCTAACTATGCTGAGAACAAATACCACCCTGGGACCCTACCTGAGAGAAACCATAACTACCTGTCTTGGCTCTCTTACTCACTTTCTCTCTTTCTTTTGTCTTTTGGCCTTAATCTGCTGCGCATGCATCATTAACCTAGCAAGGTCTATATCTCTGTGAAGCATAGTAGCTCTACACCCTTTCAACACTAACCTGGATACACCAGTCACAAACTTACTCATACTCGCTCAAGGGTCAGCTATTAAGTTAGGAGCATACTTAGCTAACTTGTTAAACTTAAGAAAATACTCTTTCACTATCATAGAGCCTTGCCTTAGGTTCATGAACTCTTATACCTTATCTTCCCTCATATCTAGCGGGGAAAACTTATCTAGAAAGGCATCCTGAAACTTTTACCAAGTCACGGGAGCTGCATCCACCTCTCTACCCTTATTCCACATCAATACCCAATCATGAGCAATATCCTTCAGCCTATAGGATGCTAAATCTACACTCTACTCCTTAGAAACATAAATAATCTGGGTAATCTTCCCCACCTCCTCTAGATAAAGTTGTGGGTCCTCACCTGCTACTGACCCAAAGAATTCTGGCATGCTCATTCTAATGAAATCTCTAATTCTAGCTGTGGCTGAACCCCCATCTTGCTAAGGTAGAGCCACAGCCTGACGATTGCCCTAAACATTAGTCACAACTTGGTTTAGTGCCTGGAAAGCTACATGAAACTTGACCTATGGGACACTCTCATTCTCAAGATCTACTGGTGAAAGGGGCTAGTCATCAACCCTATAAACATAATCTCTGAGAGGAGGCATACTCTGTAAATGGAAGAAAGAGGTGTATTAGACTGAGGATCAACTCGACCTAATGCTCACTCGCACGACATGAATATTGAAAGAAGGGAAACTTTTCCTAAAAACATCTTATAGCCTCTTGTACATAAATGTGATGTACAACACACCCATGCACAAGAATCTATTAGATGTGGCTTTTCAGACTCCCTAGTACACTATTGAACCTTAGGCTCTAATATCAAGTTTGTAATGACCCAATTTTCTTAAACCGGAACGTCACATGGTTCTTATAATCCTGAAGGGCCACCAGCTAACCATCTACTGATATCTATACCTGAACTCTGTATAATATAGATAATAAATTCAAAAACTGGCCATAAGGTTCAAAATATCAAAAAATACTCAAAATTTAAAATTAAATACTGATACATCTGTCTGAAATGCCTCTAAACTGTCTGAACTGTGGAGTTGATGGGATATGTCACCAACTAACTCCGTCTACTAAAAATAAGCTAAGTCTGATACGATAATAATAAAAATATGGATCATCCTTGACTGAAGAGGACTTACTGCTATGTCTACTGCTGCTGACTGGGACTGAGTTGCTAAGGGTACTCTAGATCTCGTGCCTCTGAACCTATAGTGTCAAATAAAAAACCTTAGCACAAATGCGTCAGTACGGGTATGTACCGAGTATGAAGATGAGGTAAGGATAAATGCAAGGGCTTATGCATGAACAAATACTTAACTAAATAATCATGAGAGTACTGAAGGAGAACACATACATAAATGTACAAACCATAACTACAACCATCACGACTATAAATACTGAAACTCGAATATTGCATTACTATCATCTGAACTCACTACTAATACTGAGATACTGAACAACTGAATCATCTAATACCGATAATTGAGTACTGAAGTTGAGATCAGTCTTATCTAGCGAGTGATCTTGGAATCTGAGGATACTGAAGCTGATTCACATCATTGACTGAATTTTAAGCTTTCTACTCTTGTCTGACTGCATCGAAGATCAAACCTCTCCAACGGATGATTTTGGAATATTCTATCGATGATAAGAAATGATCATATTTGAATCTGACAACAAGAATACTCAACTGAATCTGAGACTGCGATCAAGCCTATCTGACGGGTGATCTCTAGATCTGATAGCAAGAATACTTAATTGAATCTGAGACTGAGATCAAGCCTATCTGATGGGTGATCTTAGGATCTTATAATGAGATTACTTAACTGAATATGAGACTGAGATCAAGCCTATCTGAAGGGTGATCTCTAGATCTGATAACAAGAATACTCAACTAAATCCGAGACTGAGATCAAGCCTATCTAATGGGTAATCTCTATATATAATAATGAGATTACTTAACTGAATCTGAGACTGAGATCAAGCCTATCTGAAGGGTGATCTCTAGATCTGATACTGAATAACTTTATATGGGATCAATCATATCTGACGGGTGGTCCATGAATCAATGAAACTATCTGAGTTCCTCACTGAGATAGATGACTATATCTGATAGTCCTGATTTCTAAAGATTGAAACTGAAACTGCAACTGTGGGAAGTAGTCACTTAACCGACATTCCCCGAATCTCAACGGTGGGGTCCAACCTGTAACCCCAGCTGGAAGGGTGTCAATATCATGCCATGGGTAAGGACTTCTCTGGTCGAGCCTACCTGATGGGTGACCCTCGTAGGAAGTCAAGCCTAAGGCATATAATAGTCAAGCCTATCTGACGGGTGACCAGCCTTTCCTGATGGGTGACTCCTACATCTTGCGCTGGCTATGCAGTTCTGGAGTTCAGGGATTGCTCCTAACGACTCTTCCATACTTACGGGGAGCCGTCATCCCTGCCCTCGCTCGGTGGTAGCTCCTACTCCCAACTGAAAGACTTTCCACTGATTCTTAACAAAACATAAACTAAGAAGAATCTGATACTGATCATATTTCTCGAATGATCTGACTGAGTTAAGTTGAATACAGTTGGTTCCATATCTGATAGAATACTACTGAACCTCGTTATTTAACTAAACGACACTAAGCATTGAATAGAGTACTCGATTACTACCGAGGTCAGAACTGAACACTTGAATACTACTAGATTTGAGTTGGGTACAGAACTGAGGCTAGATTACTAGCGATACTGAGATTACGACGATAACAATGATTACTGAGATTTCTTAAATTTTGTATCTATCCGAGAGTACAGACTTCTATAACTCGCTCAGTTCTGAGAATCATGGTGCGACTGGAATTATCGTGAAAACTGACATGGGCTCTAGCAACAGCTTAATTGTCGGGTATAAATACCCCCAGGACTCGATAACATAAAAGTAAAACATAACCATTCTTGAATAATCAAGACCATGGACAATCATTCAACATAACAATCACTAAGGAATCACTTCAATCATTTAGGAATCCTAAACATGTAATAACATAGGGTACATACTATTGGATCAGACTCCATTCAACAAGGTCTTGCATCAAACACTTGGCATGTATTAAAGTCTTAACATGTATCAAAGAGCACATAATTGTGGAATTTCATGCTATCATGTCACAATTCATTCTCTAAGGCTTTTCAACAAACACTTGACATCCATGGGATTGCACACAATTGCAGATTTCTAGTCAACATGCTATAATGGCTCTAATTCCTTCACATAAGCATTTTATCAAACATATGGAGAGCATGCTTTGCTTATTCAACAATTTTCTTTACTTAATTGACATGAACACATCGCTTAACAAGCAACATGAAGAGGGTTTATCATGAACATCACATGAATATCGCATACTAGGGTCAAAGCTTGAAAACTTTGTAAATAAACATGAATTAAAACTCAATAATAGCATGAACATCAATTTCAATTCACATGAATCGTGAAAACCCACAAACATAAGATCTGTGAATTGTAGAAAAGGGTTCTTGAGCTTCTTGGATTAAAGGGACCCAAGAATTAACATCTACATACCTTAGAGAAACTCTTTCTTGAAAGTTCTTGGAGATATTTTTGATTTCTTGATTTCTCTTGATTTTTCTTGAAGAAGAAGAAAGGGTTTTGATTTTGTAGAAACCCTAGTTTTTGATGTTGAAGATGAGAAATAAAGTTGTAAGACTTGATTGGATATTAATAGGGGATGAAAAGAGTGGGAAAAAGACCAAAAAGCCTTTTTAAAATTGAGTTAAAAATGTTGAACGGGGTCTACGACGGTCGAAGCGACGGTCCGTTGCTCAGTCTGACGATCCATCGGATCGCTCGTCGTACATTGGCCCAGAAAACAATAAACTTCCTCGAGGTGACGGTCGAAGAGATGGTCCATCGCAAATCCAACGGTCCATCGGACCGTCCGTCATACGTTGTCCTAGATGAGGTCACACTGCCTCAGCGCGATGGTCCCAACGATGGTCCATCACAGCGTCGACGGTTCGTCATCCCGGCCGTCGCACTTAGGTGTCATTGCCTTGGTTGTGATGGGCTGGGTGACGATTCGTCGCAAGATCGACGGTCCGTCAACCCGACCATCGCACCTGGGCAGTTCTGACTGTTTTCAGTAAAACGGCCATAACTTCCCCGTCTGATGTCAGATTTTGATGAAATTGGTATTGATGGAAATCTTATTCAATGCTCTACATGACAAAAATCGATATTAGGGAAATTCTACTTGGTTCAAAATATTTCTCACTTGGGAAAACACTTCTCAAGCTTTTTGGACCAGATTTTCCCTTCACTTGACACGCTCTAAGGCTTAGACTACAACAAAAATTTACAGGGTCTTACAGGATATTGATTGAAACACTGAAAAGCTTGGTGAGGAAATTCTTGAATTTGACATTCTCCTTCTTTTTATTTAGTCTTTGAGGGAAAGAAGGAGGGGGCTTTTCATTGGAAACAAGGG
Organism: Capsicum pubescens; assembly: GCA_030864215.1. NCBI lineage: Eukaryota > Viridiplantae > Streptophyta > Magnoliopsida > Solanales > Solanaceae > Capsicum > Capsicum pubescens. The sequence continues at coordinate 178,830,924 of CM061541.1, forward strand.
GTCACATTGCGGGTCATCACCCTTAACTACTTTAGGAGTTCATTCCTCATCAACCATCTCTTCAATTATCATCGATTCTTTATCATCCCTTTCTTGAGACTTTGAAGCCTCATAATTAAACTCACCTTCATGATTGTTCTTTGTGTTCATTTGATCATCATGATACTTTTCTTTGACCTCAACCTCTTGTGAACCAAGTTCTTTACCACTTCGGGTGACAACTGCTAAGTCTTGAGCATCATTTTTTAAATTTACCACCGTATCACTAGGGAGCCCACCCTTGGGCCTAAGATTGAGTGCAGTTGAGATTAGGCCAATTTAGGTCTCCAACTATTTTATTTAAGTATAGTGTGATACAACCATTTGCTTGATTTTAGAAAGTCTCTTTTTAATTCTGGGATGATCTTGTCCGTCCCTTTTACTGTCATCAAAACTCTAGCAAACACATCCTCGGCTTTGAACTTTTTGGGATCCATAGAATTTGACTCCTTGATCTTCACTAGGTCATGGGGGGAACATACCTATTATACTCCCTTTCCTTACCCCTTCAATCATGATCTCTATCTCTATTAAGCCATTCTCTTTCTCGATCACGATCGGTCCAACCTTAGTTCCCACCTTGCCTTTAATAGGCCAGGTGGGAACCCCTCGAGTAGTTTTCCACATATCTTGTTTCTTCATCAAGCCTATTGGATTATTCTTCATCATATCCTTTGGATGCCATGACATTGATCATTTTTATGGGTGCACCTATCACATGCTTTGTAATGAGGTCTAATTTTGTCATTATTTTGGCTATGTTTTCCTCCTCCTCTTCTTCTTTCTTCATTTGTTCCTTATTCACAATTGAGGCACTGGGAGAAACCGTCGATACCTCGGATACCAAGTGTGCCACCCCCTATTTTGATTTGTGATTTGCTCAAGTAAAGTTGAAGCCACACCATATGACAACCTTATAAGTGATCCACCAACCGTGTTGTCCACCACGGTCTGGTTGAGTTGGTCCAGCACCCTATAGAATATTTGTAGGAGCATATTATCTAGTACTTCGCGGTTATTACATTGCACAAGTTTTTCATTAAATATCTCCCAAACTTCATATAGAGTCTTCCCATTAATTTGATGAAAGTTTATGATTTTGTCCCGTAATTGCAACATCTTTGATGGTGGAAAGTAACGATCTAAGAAGCATCGATAAGCTTAAACCACGATGTGATTGAATCAGTGGGAAGAGAACTAACCCACAACACCTCCTTACCCATTAGAGAGAACGAGAAAAGGCGTAATCGTATGGATTCTTATGAGATTTGAGAAATGTCCAACGGGGCACATACTTCCATAAAAAATTTCAAGTACAAGTTTGGGTCTTCATGAGCTTGACCCCCAAAGAGGCCTTTTATTTGAATCATGTGTAACATCAAACTTGTGATGTGGAATACCCAATTCCCTTTATTCAGTGGGATGTATATGACACTAGCACTCCCCATCTTGTGGAGATAGTCTTGTTCATCTAGGGGACCATCAAAGGTCCCGACATTGCTTTCATGATCAATCATTGTGCCATGGACACTATTAAAATTACCTATAAAGAAACAAAAACAACAAAAAAAGTAAACAAAAACCACTATGGGTAAACCCAAAGTCACTATCAACACCACATAAGCAAAAACTAAGTTTAACTCACCGGCAACGATGCCATTTTGATCACGCTCACCTATACCATTTTTTTGGTAAGGATGATTGTTGTTAATATAATAAACCATCTTGAGTTGGGGTCGAATCCATGAGGAGTGTAACTAGCATTCAAAACCAATGTATGTTGAAAGCTACTAAGTATTTACAAGCAATGTAAAGATAATTTAAGACATAAATTAACATTTGGGGGTATAGTTTGAAAGGTTGTTTGAAAAAATTCCACTTGAACTACCAACTTAAAGAAACAATTGTAGATGAAATTCCAATAGGAGAATAGTCTTGGGATTATGTTTTCCTAGGGGAAAATAGTGGATGGGTACATGAGAGTCAAATTCAAACTCTAGTTAATGGATGTAGGGGTAGGCTTTGTTAGGGGTTTTGATGTTAGTCTTTCAACTAAACATCAAAATATGACCCATAGATTCCTTCAAATACCTTATGGGTGTGGCAAAATAATCAAACCAAAACCTCAATTAGGCATCCCTATATCTAGGAAGATGCCCAAGACATAGCAAATTCATAATCCATCCTTATTAATAAGATAATGTATAGGAATAAGCTAACATCTAATTATTATTCACAAATACTTGTCACCCATATCCCTCTTTCAATGATGATATGGGATCTAAAAGAATACCTGCATCACTCTTGCATCACTCTTTCAAGGATAATGCAAGGTTTTGGGAAATTGAGGCTTTTACCCACAAATTCCAGTTTGACAATCAAGTATTAGTGAAACCCAACATCATTAACCAAGAATATACACTGACAATCAAGAACCACACACATTTGCACCATATTCCAACATAACCCCAAGATAGATGTTTAGCTACTCATGAAGTTTGAGTGAAGAAATATACCCAAATTGACATTGAAAGCTTCCATTGAAGAGGAAAATCAAGGGTATTCTCAAATTAAACTTGAATTTCAACTAAAATCACTTGGAAAATTAGCTAAAATAGTCTTTCCTAATTTAGTAGGGTTTTTACAATGCCCAAAATTGAATTCTTTGGGAGATATATCTCAAGTGAAAGGTTTTTTTACCCTTTAAAAGATTTAGGTTCAACTACTTTAAATGATGAATCTATCCCTAGACTGTATTTCTCTCCATCACGATCGTGCTCACTGGATCGCTATTGCATTACCGCAATCACGACCATTGGGTTGCATTCACAATAACTTAGGCTCATCCATTCTTCTGATTTCTTGACCACGATTGCAACTCTGAGCATCGTGATCATAGTACCTAAGGGCCACCTGAATTTCAACTTTTGCATTAACTCTTCACTTTTTAATATCTTTATATCTCACTTCACCTCTTTTCTTCCCATTACCGATATACCTGCAAAACATGGGAATTAGTGCATTCAAATGACAAGTTTGTTTCATTAACACCATTTAACCATCGTAGTTTGCACAAATTTGGATGTAAATGAGTGGTAAATTTACCACTCATCACTGGCTTCCCATTGACCTAACCATCACTTTAAATCCTAAAAATGTGGATTCTAGATAAAGAAGATAGGTAAAGCAACATACTGTCAGGAACCTAACGAACCTTCGCCTTAACTATCACTTAGCATTCAATTGTGAGACATTCTTGTTAAGGATAACATAGAATTCCAAGGACCATCAACCATGTGATGGTTTTTCACCTCAACTCTATGTTGTCAATCAATTGAGGAACGTAATGGATAAGCTTGATGGCTTTTCTTATGGATCGCCAGGCACTTGATGGATCGTACGACCTACATTGGGCCTAGGTAAGTTTCTTTTCCTTTAATTAGTTCCATTCTACCATTTCCTAGTAAAACACCAACCCATCACAGTTCACCCAATGCTATTCTGATCCAAACCCAACAAAACCTAACCCGATCCAACTAAAATGCACCAACCCAATCTAGACCCTAACAAGGGAATTTAAAGAGAACCATTTTAAAGTTTGTCATTTTTTCTTCATTCCCTCTCTAACGTTTTTACCCATGATCAAAGAACTATCTCTCTTCTATAAGTTACATCTTCAAATCCATATAACATCTCCAAACTCTGTAAGTAACCATCACTATCATAAATTTCCTGTGTTGTTTTTGATAAAACATTGTTTGGTCGCAAGTGTTAAATCTTTTCTTCCATACATCTCCATCAAGATGAGTCTTGTTACTTATTTATTTTAGTTTATTTAGTGTTTTATTGGCTTGGTGATTTATTTATGAGAAAAAAAAACCTTTTATTGAGATGGAGGGCAACACAAATTTTGAATTTTAAAATTGAAATTCTTTTATAATTGTGTTGCCCACCAACTCAATCTTGAAATGGATGGTTGATGAAAGGGTAAGGTCTGAGTAACTATCACAACCTGAGTCTACACCCTAGATTTAACACGATGCTTAGAGTCGCAAGTGACCCTAAACTAACTCATGGCATGCCATAACACTAAACAATTTAAATTAACTTAATAACTAAATGCAGAAGCTAAACTGAATCTGAATATATATATATATATATATATATATATGTATTTTATGTTAAACACCAAAATAAACTAAGTCTAAACAAAATTGTAATATTGGACTAAAAGATAAAATAACTGTCTCAATGTCTAAAAGTATCTACTAACTGATGAGTTGTTGGGACAAGTCCTTAGCTAACTCTAAATGTTTGAAATCAAAATTATAAAATAAGAGATAACAAATATCATCCTTGGATAATGATGACTCACTATTGGTATCTACTGAAGAAGTATTGGAATGTGCTAACCACGGTACTTAGATTGAGCACTCAAACCTATACCATAAGATGATATCGAGCAAAAAAATATGCAATTAATACTTTTAATGTACTGAGCATGTGAGATATGCAAAACAAAAAGTAAATATGAAATATTATACTGAATGTAAACTGAACTGAACTATATTATAATGACCCAGCAATGAGATGCAAAATTATTCTAAAAATCATAATCTAAATGCTAGTAATGTAGGACTGAGGATCATCACATATAACCCGCTCCTATCATTATTGCTCCTCCAATTTCCTTTCTCCTGGTTCTTATATCCAGACTTGTCATAATAAGTCCTACCTTGATTTCCTTGGCTATTGCCTCGGAAACCCCCTGATTATTTACATAGTTCGCCTCTTCTTCTGAGTCGGACTCCACTTTTCCCTGCAATCCCACAGTCTTCACTTTCTCAGTTTTACCCGATAGTAAATGCTTGGTTAGCAAGTCCATCTGCATTTTTAGGTGAGCCATGTCTTTATCACAAACCACCAGCAGCATTATCTATAATCGGTTTTGTCACAGATTTAAGAGCCCTATACAAAGTCTTCATTAAATGTATGTCCATTATGTTGTGGTTCGGACACTGCATCAACTTCTTTTTGAATCTCTCCCAAGTTTCATACAAGGATTCAGTTAGGAGTTGTCTAAAGTTACTGATCTCATCCCTCAACTGTACCCTTCTGGAAGGTGGAAAAAACCTTTCTAGGAAAGCTCCTTACAACTACCTCCAGTTGGTTATAGAATCGGGTGTCAGCTCATTAAGCCACAATGTTGCCTCCCCAGAAAGAGACAATGGAAACAATCTCAAACGGATAGCATTCTGACCTACTCCTGGGTAATTAAAAGATTTACAAATGGTGACAAGTTTCACCATATGCAATTTTGAATCATCCCCAGGAAGGCCACCAAACAACCCCTTCAGATGAAGGAGTTGAATCATAGTACTCGTAATGTTGAATTTAGCCCCATGTGCTAACGGTGGAGAAATATTGCACCCATTGTACCTGCTCCATCCATTCCATCATCATCATCACTGAGGTCATACTGTACCGGTTGGTGATCTTTCCTTCCTCGGAATGAAAGGTTCATGTTAGCATTACGTTGTATTAATGCAGCTATTTTCTCTGCACGCCTTGGGTTACCAGGGTTTAGCAACTCCTCGTCTCCCAAGCCTTCATCCTCAAGATTTAGATGTTGTACTTGTTGACTATCATTCTACACATTCACCTGAGCTCTAGCTAAGGCTGCTAACTTATCAGCCTCCTACTGGTCTGTCATTCTGCCTATTAGTTGTGGTTCCGGATTAAATGGTAATAATTATTCTCCAAAACTTCTGGTTCTTGGCATACACCACAAAATTCCTGCAGCAAACAAAAATAACAAATAAACATAAAACTAAAAAACTTGACTAACAGACAATTAGCGCACACAAACTTCAATTTACAACCATATTCCACGGCAATGACGCCATTTTTTATAACTCTCAAACTACACCTCTCATATGAGAATTTAAGCAATCATTCTCAATATATAACCCAACTAGGTTGGGAAATCCCACTGGTAATATGGTGTGAATTTGAGTTATCTACGGGTTAATCAACTTATAGTTAGCAATTTCCTGTGAATGGGTTTTTTTTTGGAAAGGTATCAAATAATTATTTATCAATTCAGTTTTTGAAATTAATATGATAAGGGAAACCATACTTATGTTCACTATGGGTGTTGGGATTTGACAGACGCTAGTAACGGTTCAAGATTCTTGTGGTAGGTAGGAACAATAGACTATCCTTGTAGAAGTTATGTCTAAATATTTCTCAACCTATTTAGACATTTAACCACCTAATTCTTTCAAACTTAGGGAATTTATATTTCATAACAGGATGTTATCTCAAGTTAATTAATCTTGTTACAACATTAATTATTAAATGGAAGTTTGATGCTTCCAAGTCCCTGTTGATAATTCTCTTCTTACTAGGGTTGATTTCTTATCTCAAGCAAATCACTAGTAAGAAAGGCCTATTGTTTGCAACCAATAGTCAGAATATAAAATAATGAAATTAACAAGAAGTTTCTACCACCGTTAGAGTCTTGAACACTTAGTTACATTACAAACCCAAACCCATAGATCCCACAACTCGGGTTAAGGGAATTTAGCTAATCATAATATAATAAGCAAGACAACAAGTTGAATGCATAATTTGATAGACGAACTTACAGCAAGATGAATAGCAACAAGTATTTCTCAGATTTGATCACAGTAGAAAATCCCCCCAAAAAAGTAATAATAATTTCTCCAAAAGTAAACTGTAATGTTGCAGAGAAAACTAGAGAGAAAACTTGATGAAAATGTGAAGTTTAAGATGGTAAGAAAAACCCTAAATTATACCTTAACTACTTCAGCCTAATTATGGAAACAAATCACATATTACAGATCTTTTCTTGCACAGGTGACGGAAGTGTGATGCCTTATCATAAGTCTGGGGACTTATCAGAAATGTCGTCAGCTTCTTCTCCAAGTTTGATGATTTCTTCCTTAGGCTGATGATGACACTCTGACGGCTTATAAGGAGTCTGACAACTTATCAGAATTGTTGTCAGGTCCTCATCCACTTTCATGATTTCTACCTTGGGATGATGGCATTCCTGACGGCTTATTAGATACGTGACAACTTATCAGAATTATCATCACTTCTTCACTTCAAGTCCCATTCCCTGCCTAAGACTGACGACGAGCCTGATGGCTTATCACAACTCTGACGGCCTATCATAGGTTGTCGTCACTTCTTCCAGCTGAATCTCATTCTCTGTTAAGGCTGACGGCAACTCTAATAGCTTATCACAAGTCTGATGACTTATCAGAAAAGTCATAAGCTATACTTCCCTCTGCTCACACATCAATGACATGTAGGTTGATTTCTAATAACTGGTAATTTATACTAGTTAATATGCAATCTTATGGCTTCTTTGCATCTAGTCAAGGTCTTAAACAAGGGGACCCCTTATCTCCCCATACTTTTTATCATTGCTACTGAGGCGTTAGCTAGAAGCCTTCTTAATAAGATCAAGGAGGATAGATATTTTGTTGGCTTTGGGATTCCTAAATGGAGTGAGCAAATTAATCATTTATCATATGTATATAACACCATTCTTTTATGTTCAGGGTTGAAGAAGTCTATAAGAAAGATGATGAATGTTTTGAGAGATTATGATAAGGTGTTAGGTCAGTTAATTAATTTAGCAAAAAGTTTTTGTATCTTCATAAGAAGGTGCTAATTGTAGTTAACCAGAGGTTAAGAAGAATAACTAGTATTGGGTAGGGAACTTTTCAGTTTACCTACTTAAGTTGTCCTATATTTTATAAGAGGAAAAAGAAATCCCATTTAAAGGTTTGATAAAGAAGATAATGGGTAGAATTATGTTGTGGCAGAACAAAATGTTCACTTATTGAAGAAGATATACTCTAATTATTCATGGCCTTTAGTCAATGCTAATATATCTAATGTCAGCCATGAATCTACCCAAAGGGGTAATTGACCAAATACACAAGATACTGGTAAAGTTTTTCTGGGGAAGTACTGGAGGATTGAAGGGTAAGCACCGGATTGCCTGGGATTCATTATGCTTGCCTAAAGAAGAAGGTGGAATTGGATTTAGATCACTACATCATGTTGTTGATGCTCTTTTTACTAAGCTATGGTGGAATTTCAAAACTTTAATTAAATCTCTATGGAGTGCTATTATGTGGAATAAATTTTGTAAAAAGTGGCACCCAATATTAGCACAATGAGTTGGGGCATCTCATGCTTGGAGGAAAATGATCAAAATGAGGGAGAATGTAGAGCACAATATCTGGTGGCAAGTCATGGAGGGTAGTGTCAGTTTTTGGTTTGATAACTAGAAAAAATTGGGATCTATATACTTTGTTGATTAGGAGGGACAAGGTGAAGAGGAAATTAAAGTCAAGGAATTTGTGAAGGAAGGTGGCTAAAACAGGGAGAAACTAGAGCTCTATGTTTCAGCAGATTTGGTAGATCATTATGTGAAAACATATCCCCACCATTAGAAGATAGATAGTATGATAAAGCATGGTGGATGGTTAATTTAGATGGAATATTCTTAGATAAATCAACTTAGGAGATGATTAGAGTTAGTTTTTTATTATGGAGGGCCTATAAAGGAAGAATTGTGACATTTGATATTATACAGAGTATGAGAATAAATTTTGTGTCAAGATGTTGGTGTTGTGAGGAGTGAAGACAGGAAACAATGGCACATCTTTTTCTAACAGCTCCTATAGCTAAAAGTCTTGGGAAGCATTTTGCTATATATGCAGGTTTTGGCCTTGAAGTTCTACAACTTCATCAATTGGTTAGAAATTTAGTACCAACAACAAAGTGCAACAGGTGTGCAAGGTAATCCCAGCTATGATATTATGGAAGTTGTGGAAGAGTAGGAACAAAAGGAAACATGGAGGAGATGTTACTTTTGAGCAGCTGATACATAATATGCAAACAATAACATATTAGATGGTTAAAGCTTTGTATCCCTGTATTAGAATAAAAGGTGTTAAATGGATTGAGATAATTACCACCTTGGGAAGATATAAGCCTAAGCTTCATCATTAAATGGTAAGATGGGATAAGCTAGAACAAGTAGGAATAAAGTGCAATACAGATAGTGCTAGTAAAGGTAATCATGGTTCTACTTCTTATGGTTTTTGCATACGTGACTACAAAGGGGACCTAATACATGATGAGGCAGAAGCATTGGACAAACTACAAATATGGAAGCTGAAGAAAAAGCCATCTGTTAGGTAGTAAAATGTTTATATGGAAAGAATGTTCAAGAAAAAGTACTTAAAACAAATTCTTTGGCCATACTTGAATTTATAAAGAATGTATAGAGGATCCCCTGGAAGATTACAAAGATAGTAGATGATGTTTATAAGTAAGTGTTAAAACAAAACACCAAGATGAATCAAATCTTTAGAGAAGAAAATCAATTAGCTGACTATCTTGCTAATTATGCACAGTAGGAAAATACTAAGAAACAATTTCATAATTTTACTAAGCTACTAGCGAAAGGAAAAAAGATACTAAACATAGGAAAGTGGCAAATACCAATAATAAGGATTAGCACAAGAAGAATTAAACTACATCAACCATGAACATTCAGACAAGTGACATGTGGAGAAGAAGATTGGGGAAAATAACCCAAGTTATAGCAGCAGAGATATTTACATAAAAGTATGCCGGATTTACATAGACATTAAAGTTTCTAAGCAAGGTTTACTAATCTACATTTTCAATCAAAAAAGATTACCAAAAATAAAAGAGCCTGGCATCAGATGTATTCATAATCCAAGGAGGTCATCTTCAATCCTGAATCTACTACAGGGTCTTTGCTTTAAGTCAAAGTTAAGGAAAAGAATAACAAATGATTTTATAGGATGAAAGAAAGATAAAAGAGTAAGGTGTGGTTGTGTGTACTTATAGTCAAGGAAACTTTCTCTGGATGGTTCTTTCCTTGAACTCTACTTTGCAATGGTCAAACCCCAAACACCTATGATGATCGAGAGTCTAAATGAGTTGATGCAAAACTTAAAAAAAGAAATACAAAGGCCTTACCTTGATGCAGTAAAGATTATTTTGTAGTAATGGTTGATTAAAAAAGAGGCGCAAGGACATGGATAGCCCACAGAAGGAGGCGGAGAAACTGCAAGTTTAGGCGGCACCCATGTAGGAGCATCTTGGGATTACTGAAGAATATGGAAAGCCAAAAACTGAAAAAAGTGTTTAAAAGAAGTCTTGTTATTACACCCTTTGGGTTATTTTTAGGTGGTCGGGCCTTTATTTTTACATTTACAGAATTTTTGTTTTTTCATTTTGGGCCCAAGGCTAGACATTTGTTTGGAGTTTGGTGTTAATCAATAAAATGGCTTAATAGCCACCAAAAATTTGATTAGAAAAATCATATTATGATCATGAGAGTATTGTATTAGAAGGAAATTTTTAATTAAATAAGAACCCTATAATCATTATATTTGAATTTGATGTTTAACTAAAAACTTTTTAAGACACAAGGGTGAAAGAATACCCACTGTTGGAATGCAATATACGTAGGTGAAGAGTTCTTTCTAAGAACTTGATGTTTTGAAGCTCATAGGGAAGAACCCTAGTTTCTTACATTGAAAGTTTGATCGCCTTCTAAGTTTATTTTTGAATTCCTTCTGATGGAATGGGTAAAAGTAATCAAATTCCCCTTTAATCCCACTTAGAATAGTCTTAAATGACATAGTATTATGAGTTGGAGAGTGGGAAAAGATGAAAATAGCCTTATTAAAATGTAACTAATATTTTAGAAATGGTCGTCATGGATTTAGGCACGACTCATTACCTGAACCAATGTGTCATCCCATGACTCGTGGTCTTTGGGATGCAATCTTGGCATGGGCATGATTTTCCACCTCATAAATCATCAAGTATGGCTACGAGTCATGGATGGACTCATGGAATTTGAAGAAAAATACCAACTCTCAAATTTCTTATCATAACGAGTCACCTAACGAGTCATACAGTGTCAAATTTCTTATCAGAACGAGTCTACTGTCATTCTTGACAGTCAACTCATCTACAGATCAATATACTTAATAGAACAGATTAGATTCAAATAAATAAGCAAGTAAGAAATTAATTGAAATATAGACACAAAGTTTTTTCTTATTTCAAAACACTAATGTAGTGCCTACTTTGAGTCCTCATGGGTTTCAAGGTTTCCTTAGAAATTTCAAAGTAGAGTCAGAGTACAAACTTAGTGGACAAGTTTTGAAGATTATTTTCATTTTCAGATCATATGACACAGCATCAACTGGTACAACTATGTTGACTCGATCATATTATTTTGTAACTATTGTAAACTGAGAAGTACAAAGCTTTATGAGACTAAGATTGAGACACACTAAGAATTTCTTATGAATTTATGTGTGCTCTTTGATATTTAGTCCTTTATTTTATATCCACTAGCTGTTTTATCTTCCATTTTTCATAAGGAAACTAAGGGATTTCTTCTCAATCAAGAATTTAAATTGATTCCTTGATATAGGGACTGCGTTATTTGGTATGTCCATATTAGATAATTCATTACAAGGTGCAACCTTCTTTTCTCGTATATAAGCTTATAACAATACATATGCATATCAGATATGCTTGTGTAGAGGGTGTAATCTTCTTTTCTTTTGCCTTACCATGAGAGATGTTGTTGTGATTGATTTTTCATTCATCTCCTTTTACTTGGGGATCTAATACCATCCATGATTGATGTGATTCTAGGTTTAGTGTCGGCTCCATTATGGGTAGATACTTATTTCCTTGTGAGATATTCACCCATATATTGATTCCTTAGAGATATTCTTTGATGCAACTATATCTTCATTGTATCCAACAAAATATTTGTTTATTAGTTTGTCATTATTAAAACATATTATGAGAATGTGTGGCTAAAAATCTTTGCCTTTTTCATAATGACAAACAACAACATCAGTTGACTTCCCTGTTCCTGTAGTCAATTTTCTCCTCCATACTTGCTGGCTTCCTTATCTTGGAGCATCAATTAACTTCCATGTTTTGATAACGCTCAACTTACACATCAATTTAGTGCAAGGCGGTCGTCGTCAATATATTTACCCAACTTTAGAGTCGGGGTCAAATCTACTGGGAACAATGTGAGTTGCGATTAAACTAATTTGAAAATATATCTACAAGTTGAATTCAAACAACTGGAACGAAAAGATAAAATGGGGGTTTTGGAGATTAGCAAATAATTTTTTGTCACCTTAGTTTCAGCTTGTAATCAAGAGTTTATGGAAAAACCAGAATTATGTTCACTAGGGATTTTGGTACTTGACAGATGTTAATAGTGGTTCAAGATTCTCATAGTAGGTAGGACAACAAGTTATCTTTATCGAAGTTATGCTTAAATGTATCTCGACCTACTTAAGCATTTAATTACCTAATCCTCTCAGACTTAGGGAATTGATATTCACTGCCTAGATTTTACCTCAGGTTAACCAACCTTGTTATAGTGCTGATTATTAGACGAAGTATTTCCAAGTCCCTGTTGATAATTCACTTCCTACTATATTTGATTTCTTTCTCAAGAAAATCACAGAAGGTGGTATCTATTGTTTGCAACCAATAGATAATAATTAAAACATCAGAATCATCAAGGAGTCCTACCACCTTTCGAATCTTGAACACTCAACACCTTATCAAGACCTAACCCTAGATCCCATAATTCAGGTTAAAGGAATTTAGCCGCTCATGACGTAATAATCAAAACACCTAGATGAATTCATGCTTTGAAAGATAAACTTACCACAAGATGAATAGAAACTAGAGATTCTCTGATTAAATCACAAAGGAAATCCCAAAATAATGATTAAATTCTCTTCAAAGTAATTGCTTTTTCAAGCCAAAAAGTTAGAGAGAGAAAATATCAAAGTATCGTGTCACAAAACTCAAGGTTCAGAACCCCTAACAAAACCCTAAAACAGGCTTTAAATAGTTTACCCTAATTATGGAAACAAAATAATAAAATTCAAAAATTCTTTGGATTAGGTGACGTCATTTGTGATAGTCTATCAGGAGGCTGATGAATTATCACAAATGTCATCAACTTTCTTTATGCTTTTGGTGTTTTCTTCCTACCGCTGATGACCAAAAGTGATGCCCTATTAGCTTCTTGACGACCTATCACAAAATGTCATCAAGTCTTCTCTTAGTTCTCATGTGCTGCCTTAGGTTGATGGCATTCTTGATGGCTTATCAGATCCTTGATGACCTATCACAAAATATCATCACAGATTTCAATCTTAGGCCAATTCCCTTTCTATGGCTGACGATGAATCTGATATCTTAGCACAAGGCTGACGACATATCAGAAATATCGTCTGCCACACTTTTGCCTCTATCTACTTCTGATTTCAACTCCTTTGCTTCCATTCTTGTTGGTTCTCTATCATATTATCTTATACTACAAAATCAAACATAAACCAATCAAAAACGACAAAATTTTCTTAAGACTTCATAATTATTCTTAGTTAAAAGCCTCAAATATGTTAGCATTAGCTTACACATTATGTCTTTGTTGTCGACCTGCTCCCCTTTAATAGAGGACATTTTTTATGTTTCCATCTTCTCCCCCTTTTGACATAATCAAAAATAGCAATACAATAAACAATAAGAAAAAATGTAGGCAAGGAGAAACAACAGGCACATAATAGATAAGCAGTCGAAGTACTTACATCATAACATTTCATATTTCTAAGAGAGCATTTTTTAGGAATCAATGTTGTGGAGATGATATGAGCAATGATTTGGTACTTAAAGCTGAGATACAAGGGACAAACATTGGATGAATTTATGTCTAGGTCGGACATAACCTTTTTAGCTTCCTCAAAGATAACTTCAAAATCTTTAGGAACCAATCATAAAAGTAATTACCCCAAAGAATATTGTATCAAACACTTTTTCAGATAGGAAATCATGGAGTATGATTCTTGTACCAAGACCAAGAGTTTCCAGTTCACTACTGTCACGAGAAAGGCAAGGAATTGCATAGAACATATGAATAGGGTCCTTATATACTTCAAGTCCACAGAGATGAGAAACTAGACATAAGTTTTGAGATTTAAAGAAGAAACTTCCATTGCAATGTGATTCCTTTAACTTGGAGTGATTCCCAATTTGACTGGGCACAATAGAGCTATTTTTAAAAGTTGTAAACTTATCTCTTTGCGAACAATTCAAAAATTTATGCATGTCCTATGGTGGAAGAGAATCTAAATGAGTTGAATGATATTTATTGATCGATGATTTAGGCCTTGGGGCGGAATATTTCTTAGTGATAAATTAGTGGTATGAATGAAAAGTGGCTTCATCAAAAGAGCCAAAGATAAGTACAATATCAAGATTATTATAGTGATAGTCAGGAAGGGTTTTGGTGAGATTATCCATCGAATGAGTTCTAGTCATTTGAGTGAAAGGGAATCTGAGAGGATTTAAAAAGATAGAGAGAGAGATCAAAAGTTAGTGAAGTGAACCAGGAAGAAGGTGAAAATATGTGAAATAAATAAAGGAGACTACTGAAGTGAAAAGATGACAGACGGTGTTGGGAAAATAAAAGGGGAAATGTAATGCCCCGAGAATTCAAACCGATAATAGAACCATGCTTCAAGCTCATGAAAAATAAATTATAGTGCAATGTTAGTTTTATGATCAAGGTTTGTGTGTATTAAGGCATCAAATATGTCCTAGCTATTAGGCGAATGAAAACATCCCTTACCAATTGAATTCTTGAGAAGGATTTTGGTATAGTCAACTTCAAATGAGTATATATTTTGTTATACTATGAATATTTGTACTCATAACCCACCAAAATATATATAATTGAATTATATTTCCAACGATACAAATTGTACCAAAATATGGTATCAGGGTAAAAAGTTATGGCCGTTTTACAGTGAGCTATCCGGACTGTCAAAGTGCGATGGGAAGGCCAACGGACCGTCGCCCAAACCATCGCAGCTGAGGTAGTAAGCCTATTTTCTTTCCAAGAAGCAATGTATTGAAAGGACGGTTCATCCCCAGGGCGACGGTTCATTGCCCAAACCATCGGGGACCTCCGTTTAGCAATTTTAAGCCATTTTTAAAAGGATTTTTGGGACTTTTCTACCATTTTTAACACCTAATTACCTCAAATCAAATCTCACAACTTCACATCCATCCATAGCATCAAAATTAGGGTTCTTCTCAAGACTATCTCCCAAGAAAAATATTCAAGAACTTCTTCAAGAGTACTCAAGAATCAAAACGTCACCATTCAAGAACCTTCAAGAAAAGCCTCCAAGAACTTTCTCAAGGCTTCAAAAGTCAACTTGTTCCATTGAATCAAGCCAAATAAGGTATGTAGGGTTTGAAAAAGGGTAATCCTTTCACCCTTGTGCCCAAAGACTTACTTTAATTATAGATTTTCTGAATTATATATGATTTTCCTATGAAATTCAAATTAGAGTTTATACCCATCATTATTATTTACAAGATTTTGAGATTTTCCATGATTTAGAAGTTGAATTACATGATTATGTTTGTGTTTACATACATATTGCTGAAATTTCCAGAATTTAAGTTTGTTTATGAATGATTACTTTATCAAGAATGAATATTTAAATGATTTATCATGAGTTTGATGTATGGGTCGACAAGCCCTAAATAAAGATTGTTGTTTAAAGATTGTATGTGCTATAAACACCCCATGACTAGATTATTTTTAGATATGGGATAAAGATTTGCCTTTTTTGATATTAAACTAAGATAAGAAACCCACATTATTCACATTGTTTGAAATTTAAAAAAGAGAAGCATAATTTGTCTTTATTATAAACTCTTGTACAGTTTTAAGGTGTATTTCCTAAAAGTTCTAAGCCTAAGAATGGGAGTAGTATTTATCACCGAGTTGGGTATAATTCCAAGGTCTCATGCCCCAGAACTACGAGCCACCATAGGATTATGATTTACCCCAAGGGGGTTAAGATAGTGATCACTAAAGTTAAGGTTCTATTTGAAGGCAAGGAAAGAACAGCTCTCCCCAACGTGGGCAAGACTTTGGACTCCATGTCAGCTCACACGGTTTATGTCGATTAGAAAAAAATACCAAAGTCACCCAAAGATCCCTAATCCCAAGTCCTTGTGTCCCTAAGTCCTATCTTCCTCAAGATAGAAAACATAAGTTTTGAAAATTTTTGTTTTAAGATTCCTTTTTTCTTACAAACTTTGAGAATAAGAGGAGAATAGAGATTTTAGAACTAAGTATAATGACTCACAAGATTTATGCTACATGTTTCATTATTCATGATTTATGAGATTTATATTTAGATTTATTCAAGCTATATGAGTCATTTATATCAACATGTATAGTTTTATAAAGATTAATGATATTGTTGACTTAATACATACACCCCCCATATACTCAATACATCCTCAAAGTACTGATCCACATATATGTCTATGTGCTACATTATCTCATAATGTAGGTACAAGATTTAGTAGGCACATTCTAACTCAGACAGTTGCAGATTCCAACCAGCAAGGTGATGAGTCCTCCTACTTTGGGGACTTCAGTTGGATTTATTTATGATGTGTCTTTTATTATTCATATGTATTGATTAGTGATAGTTGGAGTATCTTCCCAACTATTCATAGTCAGGATAGTAGAGGCTTCACAAATGTCAGTTAGAGTCAGTATTATAATTTTAGTCCCTCTCTTCAGACTTTATTAGAATGTAAAAGTGGTATCAGTATTGTGTTTTATAGATTTCAACATTTTTCTATGTTTTCACACAATAAACTCAGTCATTCATTCAAATTTAATTAGTTTTTAGTAGTATGTCATTAGAAGGGTTAGCTTGGGATAACTTGTGGTCCTAAGCACCGTGTGACATCTCGGGACTAATTTTTGGGGTATTACAAACTTGGTATCAGAGGACAAAGTTCAAGTTTCCTAGGGCGTCAGTGAAACCGTGTGTTGTAGAGTTTTTCAGAATGGTACGGATATGTCTGTACTTTTCTTCGAGAGGCTACAGGGCATTTAGGAAATGTTACCCTTTTTTCAAGGCTCAGATTGTGCTATAGAAAGTTTCTCTAAGAAACTTATATAGATTCTCATCTTGCTCTATTCAGACCATCTCTGCCTTATTTTCAAGGTACTAAAAATGGTCAAGCTTAAATCGTTACAGATAGAGCTTTCTCAGATAGTTCCAACAGATAGTTATTGGATTGTACGAAGTCTCAAAAGTATTTCATCAATGCTTATAAGTTCCAAGTTTTGAAGAACTTCATTCGTGTTCTTGAAAATAGTGCGCTAAGCCCAAGTCAGATGTGCTTTCAGATCCCTCCTCAGAATTCATAATTTTACTCTATACTTCCCATCTATAAATTATTCTTGAGATAACATAATTACCAAGTTCCAATTTCCTCCCCTGATAATGCTCTCAGATTTGCTAGAAAGAAGTTTCAGAATGTACCCAAAGGGGTTGAGAAGAGCTCTTTAGTGTGTTACAAATCCCTCAAGCTAAAAGTTATATCCTCATTCTTATGAGTTGTTCAGTTAATGAAAAATTAGATATCTATTCAGATTGCCCGTTGAACCTTTTAATACAGATAATGCTCATGAGAGAAGATAGTATGAACCTAAACTGTTAAGTGTAGTATGCATTCGAGGGATATTATGAACTTCAGTGTTATGATTTATGAATAGTAGAACCTTATTATAGTTGGAAGTGTGGATATAGAAGAGTAGTGGCAAGAAGAGTGAACATGATGATTGATAAAAAGTATAGAGATAAATTTATGCATACTATAGATTTTGCATTATGTTGATATATTCTTGTATGTTAGTTTGGTGAAGGATAGAGAGGGAGTTATTAGTTAAGGTGAATTGTTGTTTATTTGAAGTACGAAAGGAGTTATTTATGGTATTTATTATAGGATATTAATGAAGTATTTGGTGGTTTAGTATCATTAATTTAGGCTTCCTTAGAGGCTGCAAAAAGGAATTTAGCTGAAATTTATAAAGCTATGATAGTAATTTAGATGTATAGAAGGGTAAATAGAAATGATGTGTATAAGGAGGATGTATTAATTGATTATGATAAGATAGGACATATTATTATGATCGAATATTGTTTCTATGAAGTTCTAGTGGATTAGTGTTTCTTGATGTTTTATTCTATAGATTCCAAGTGAGATTAGTATGTGAGGTTAATCAAACCTAGCACCAGACACTAATTTTGAATAATAGATGATTAGCAAGGTGGATATAATAATTTCTTGGTTAGTGTAGCTAGTTGTATGGAAGTAATCTAGTAGGCTTGAATAGCGTATGCAAAAGCTTAAGTTTATTTGATTGAAATGAAGTACGATGTTACAGTATGATGTAGAGGAGTGCCTAAGGTGATATGGGGCTTCATTATTTTTGAAACTTATTAAGTGTTGTGTGGTTAGTAGTACCCCTTGAATTGATAAGTATGAATGAGGTTGAGTAGTATATCGTGTTCTTGTCAGTTAACTTATGGGTTACAGGTTGGTGATATGGTAAGTTAGAGATGTGATATTAGCAGAGTATGAGGGAAGTTCAGCAAAGGTTTAGACATATCTATGTTTAGTATTAGAATCTAAGTTGGTGAGTGTTTAAGTTGTTATATGATGGCTTATGGGCATATAGAAATCTTAGAGTTGAATCTTAGAAGAAGGTGTTAGCATTGGGTGTTATACGTGAAGATGTAGTCCTTCATGGTAAGTTTAGTTTTATGTGTATTAATTTTATCCCAGACTCTAGAATAAAGTGATTACGGTTTAGATTAAAGTTTATATAGTGGTTCACAAACTGAGAGCGTTGGCTTAAGTCTGAGGAGGGGATGGCAAAAGGAGTAACGAAGTCAGACTTCCAGATTCTAATTGAAATGCCTCTGTAGTGTACAAAACCCGTAAGAGAGGATGATGCCCGACCCATTATTATTTCAGTATTTCAGTTATCCCACTACCTACTCATGCCTTATGTTTCTGTTCTATGATCATAGTTCATGTTCATGCATATGATATAGAATCATGTACACTCATAGTTCCCAAAATGAGGAGATCCAATTTTTTCAGTAGTTGGAATCACATTCCATAAGTGATGAACTCTAAATTAAGGTCAAGAAGATCATGACTCATGTACTCAAGCTTTACAGTATGTTCAGTTCAAGCACTCAAGCAATACTCTTAATGGTCAGCAAAATTCAGATTTATATTATTCATGTCCTCATATTAGACCTCTTTGATGAGTTCATGATGTTAAATATTCTATTCCTCAAGCCTCATTTGAGTGTCAAGTTATACATAGTATCCCTTCATATTTCAGGTCCTCATGTTCTAACCTTTTATTATCTTTTCTTAGGTCAAGACAGTGATGACGAACAGTTGTCTGGATGGGAGAGAGTAAATATTTCTTATTAATGGAAGATTGTTGTATGCTTATTTTAGCTAAGGCTATAAGGGTGAAGTAGGGTTGAGGCCAAGTCATTGATACATGTCATGGTTAGTTAAGTTTTTATATGCTATGTGTGAGTAGTTGAAATTTTATGTACGTCTTCTTAAGAATAGTACATGGAAGTTGTTCTTTATAGATGTTTGTAGGATATGGAAAAGATGTTTTATGAGCGTTTGTTTAGAAGTGAATATGGGGTGATGAAGATAGGCTTGAATGTCATGTTTGTATATATGCGGAGGGACGCATTGAGCGTTAGTGAATGTCTAGTACTAGGTGGATTATAGTTGTTGGAGTGGTAATGAGGATTATTCTGGAGATAAGAAGTTGTGAAAAGTGTAGATGCGTGTGAATGCATGATTCTGACTGATGTTATGTTATGGTGTTATGTGTGATATGTTGTGATTTCGAGTTAGGCTTGACCATAATGAGAGAGTTGGGTTCAGTTAGACTTTGGTAGATGGATTTAACAATGGCCATGTGAGAATCATAAGTTGTGTCAATGAATATGGTATATAAAGGGAAAGTTTAGTTGAGAGAGTATTTTAGAAGTGTGGCTAAGCTTTAAAGTGAGAAGTTGCATTGCTTGAGGCCTAGTACTTCTATCCCAACTTATGATTCACAGGTCTATGTTCCATGCTATATTTTGAGAAATGTTATAATTCCTTATTCTGAGGTCTTGTTCAGATCATGCCCAGAGTCCCTTACTCCCTAATGGCCTTAGAAATTTCATAGAAAGGTGTTGAAGAAATACCCTATTTTGGGGAGAGCATTCAACATCATTCAGTCCGTGCAGCTAGAAATCTAATTTACATCTTCTGATTTAGTCTAGTCTCACTAACTAAAATTTCATGAGTATGACCATTTTAAGAGGTAGTTTGTTCGCATCCAAGTAGATTGCGAAATTCAGTTCAGTACATGCATCATGCATCAGTTTTAGATTCAGATATTAAATCATGGTTCAGTCCATAAGTATATTGTATATCATCTTAGTCTTTGCTAGTATTTCAACAAAATTAGTATTATTCGAGGACGAATGATCCCAAGGAGGGGGTGTTGTAATACCCTGAGTTTTAATGTCATAAGCCTCTCATCTCTTCTCCTCGAACTCAGATCCATCCGAAGGTGATAATCTTCCTTAATTCAGTTCTTTTATAATCAAAGATTGAACTATATAGCTATTCTTATTATAAGTTCATGCATTCCCAGAAGTACTCAAAGGATTAGGATGATGTAGAATTAGTTTAGTAATTTATTTCAGCTGTGCATCCTCAGTTTTCTCAGCTATCCAACCTCATTCGAGGATGAATGTTCCCAATAGGGAGATATTGTAATACCCCAAGAATTCCAACAGATAGTAGAACCATGCATCAACTCATGAGAAATAAATTATAGTGCATTGGTAGTTTTATGATCAAGCTTGGTGTGTATTAAGGCCTCAAATATGTCCTAGCTATTAGGCGAATCAAAATATCCCTTACCGATTAAATTCTGAAGGATTTTGGTACAGTCAAATTCAAACAAGCATATCTTTTGTTATACTAAGAATTTTTTAGATCATGACACACTAACAGATAGATAATTGAATTATATTTCCAACAATACCAATTTAGTCAAAATCAGGTATCAGGGTAAAAAGTTATGGCCGTTTATAGTAAGCTATCCGGTCTACCAAAGTGCAACGGAAAGACCGACGGACTGTCGCGCCTGCGATGGACCTTCTCCCAAACCATTGCAACTGAAGCAGTAAGCCTTTTTTCAGGCCAAAAAGCGATGGGTTGAGGGGATGGGTCATCCCCAGGGCGATGGTTCATCGCCCAAACCGTCGGGGACCTCCGTTTAGCGATTTTAAGCCATTTTTAAAAGATTTTTTGGGTCTTTTCCACCCTTTTTAACACCTAATTACATCAAATCAAAGCACATAACTTCATATTTATCCATAGCATCAAAATTATGTTTCCTCTCAAGACTATCTCCCAAGAACAATATTCAAGAACTTCTTCAAGAGTACTCAAGAATCAAAATGTCACCATTCAAGAACCTTCAAGAAAAGCCTTCAAGAACTTTCTCAAGGCTTCAAAAGTCAACTTGTTCCATTGAATCAAGACAAATAAGGTATGTGGGGTTTGAAAAAGGGTAATCTTTTCACCCTTCTTCCCAAAGACTTACTTGAATTATAGATTTTCTGAATTATATATGATTTTCCTATGAAATTCAAATTAGAGTATATACCCATCATCATTATTTGCAAGATTTTGAGATTTCCCATGATTTAAAAGTTGAATTACATTATTATGTTTGTGTTTACATACATATCACTGAAATTTCCAGAATTTAAGTTGGTTTATAAATGATTACTTTACCAAGCATAAATATTTAGATGATTTATCATGAGTTTGATGTATGGGTCGACAAGCCCTAAATAAAGATTGTTATTCCAAGATTGTATGTGCTATAAGAACCCCATGACTAGATTATTTTTAGACATGGGATATAGATTTGACCTTTTTGATATTAAGCTAAGATAAGGAATCCACATTATTCACATTGTTTGAGATTTAAAGAAAAGAAGCATAATTTATCTTGATTACAAACTGTTGTGATGTTTTAAGTTGGATTTCCTAAAAGTTTTGAGCCTAAGTATGGGAGTAGTACTTATCACCGAGTTGGGTATGATTCCAAGGTCTCATGGCCAAGAACTACGTACCACCGAAGGATTATGATTTACCCCAAGTGGTTTAAGATCGTGATCACTAAAGTTAAGGTTGTATTCTGATGGCAAGGATAGAAAAGCTCTCCCCAACGTGGGCAAGATATTGGACTCCATGTCAGCTCACATGGTTTATGTCAGTTACAAGAAACTCCCACAGTCGCCCAAAGTTCCCTAATCCCAAGTCCTTGTGTCCCCAAGTTTTATCTTCTTCAAGATAAAAGCATAAGTTTTGAAAAATTTTGTTTTAAGATTTCTTTTTGCTTACAAGCTTTGAGAATAAGAGAAGAATATAGATTTTAGAACTAAGTATAATGACTCATGAGATTTATGCTATATGTTTCATTATTCATGATTTATGAGATTTATATTTCAGATTTATTCAAGCTATATGAGTAATTTATATCAGCATGCATGGTTTTATAAAGAGTAATGATACTGTTGACTTAATCCATGCACCCCCATTTCTCAGTACATCCTCAAAGTACTGATCCACATATATGTCTATGTGCAACATTATCTCATAACGTAGGTACAAGATCTAGTAGGCATATTCAAACTCAAACAGTTGCAGATTCCAGCCAGCAAGGTGATGAGTCCTCCTACTTTGGGGACTTCAATTGGATTTATTTATGTTGTGTCTTTTATTATTCATATGTATTGATTAGTGATAGTTAGAGTAGATTCCTAAATATTCATAGTCAGTATAGTAGAGGCTTCACAAATGTCAGTTAGAGTAAGTATTGAAATTTCAGTCCTTCTCTTCAGACTTTATTAGAATGTAAAAGTGGTATCAGTATTGTGTTTTATAGATTTCAAAATTTCTCCATGTTTTCGCACATTAAACTCCATCATTCATTCATATTTAATTAGTTGCCTAGTAGTGTGCCATTAGAAGGGTTAGCTTGGGATCACTTGTGGTCCTAAGCACCGTGTGACATCTCGAGACTAATTTTTGGGGCATTACAAACTTGTTATCAGAGCATAAAGTTGAAGTTTCCTAGGACGTCTGTGAAACCGTGTCTTGTAGAGTTTTTCAGAATGGTACGGAGACGTCTGTACTTTTCTTCGAGAGGCTACAGGGCATTTAGGAAATATTTCCTTTTTTTCAAGTCTCAGATTATTCTATAGAAAGGTTCTCTAAGAAACTTTTATAGATTCTTATCTTGCTCTATTCAGACCATCTCTTCCTTATTTTCAAGGTAATAAAAATGGTCAAGCTTAAAACTTTACAGATATAGCTTTCTCAGACAGTCCCCACAGATAGTTATGGGATTGTACAAAGTCTCAAAAGTATTTCATCAATGCTTATAAGTTCCAAGTTTTGATGAACTTTATTCGTGTTCGAGAAAATAGTGCGCTAAGCCCAAGTCAGATGTGCTTTCAGATCCCTCCTCAGAATTCATAATGTTACTCTATACTTCCCCATCTATACATTATTCTTGAGATAACACAATTACCAAGTTCCAATTTCCTCCCCTGATAATGCTCTCAGATTTGCTAGAAAGAAGTTTCAGAATACACCCAAAGGGGTTGAGAAGAGCTCTTTAGTGTGTCACAAATCCCTCAAGCTAAAAGTTATATCCTCATTCTTATGAGTTGTTCAGTTAATGTAGAATTAGATATGTATTCAAATTGTCCATTTACCCTTTTAATACAGATAATATTAATGAGAGAAAATAGTAGGAACCTAGACTGTTAAGTGTAGAATGCATTCGAGGGATATTATGAACTTCAGTGTTATGATTTATGAATAGTAGAACCTTATTATAGTTGGAAGTGTGGGTATAAAAGAGTAGTGGAATGAAGAGTGAGAATGATGATTGATAAAAAGTATAGAGATAAATATATGCATACTATAGATTTTGCATTATGCTAATATATTTTTGTATGTTAGTTTGGTGAAGGATAGAGAAGGAGTTATTAGTTAAGGTAAATTGTTGTTAACTTGAAGTACGAAAGGAGTTATTTATGGTATTTACTATAGGATATTAATGAAGTATTTGGTGGTTTAATATCATTAATTTAGGCTTCCTTAGATATTGCAAAAAGCAATTTAGCTGAAATTTATAGAGCTATGATAGTAATTTAGATGTATAGAAGGGTAAATAGAAATCATGTGTATAAGGAGGATGTATTAATTGATTATGATAAAATAGGCCATATGATTATGATCGAATATTGTTGCTATGAAGTTCTAGTGGACTAGTGTTTCTTGATATTTTATTCTATAGATTCCAAGTGAGATTAGTATGTGAGGTTAATCAAACCTAGCACCAGACACTAAGATTGAATAGTAGATAATTAGCAAGGTGAATAAAATAATTTCTTGGTTAGTGTAGCTAGTTGTGTGGAAGTAATCTAGTAGGCTTGAATAGTGTATTCAAGAGCTTAAGTTTATTTGTTTGCAATGAAGTATGATGTTACAGGTATGATGTAGAGGAGTGCCCAAGGTGATACGGGGCTTCATTATTTTTGAAACTTATTAATTGTTGTGTGGTTAGAAGTACCCCTTGATGTGATAAGTATGAATGAGGTTATGTATTATATCGTGTTCTTGTCAGTTAACTTATGGGGTACAGGTTGTTGATATGGTAAGTTAGAGATGTGATATTAGCAGAGTATGAGGGAAGTTCAACAAAGGTTTAGAGATATCTATGTTTAGTTCTAGAATCTAAGTTGGCAAGTGTTTATGTTGTTATATGATGGCTTATGGGGCTATAGAAATCTTTGAGTTGAATCTTTGAAGAGGGTGTTAGCATTGGGTCTTATACATGAAGATGCAGTCCTTCAGGTTAAGTGTAGTTTTATGTGTATTGATTTTATCCTAGACTCTAGAATAAAGTGATTATGGTTTAGAGTAAAGTTTATATAGTAGTTAACAAACTGAGTGTGCTGGCTTAAGTCTAAGAGGGAGATGACAGAGGGAGTAACCAAGTCAGACTTCCAAATTCTTGTTGAAATTCCTGTGTAGTGTAGAAAACCCGTAAGAGAGGATGATGCCCGACCCATTATTATTTCAGTATTTCAGTTATCCCACTACCTACTAATGCCTTATGTTTCTGTTCCATGATCATAGTTCATGTTCATGCATATGATAGAGAATCAGGTACCCTCCTAGTTCCCAAAATGAGGAGATCTATTTCTTTCAATAGTTGGAATCACATCCATAAGTGATGAACTCTAAATTTACGTCAAGCAGCTCATGACTCATGTACTCAAGCTTTATAGTATGTTCAGTTCAAGCACTCAAGAAATACTCTTAATGGTCAGCAAAATTCAGATTTATATCATGCATGTCCTCATATCAGACCTCTTTGATGAGTACATGATGTTAAATATTCTATTCTTCAAGCCTTATTTGAGTGTCAAGTTATACATAGTATCCCTTCATGTTTCAGGTCCTCATGTTCTAACCTTTTATTACCTTTCCTTAGGTCAAGACAGTAATGACGAACAATTGTCTGGATGGGAGAGAGTAAATATTTCTTATTAATGGAAGATTGTTGTATGCTTATTTTAGCTAAGGCTATAAGGGTAAAGTAGGGTTTAGGACAACTCATTGATACATGTCAAAATTAGTTAAGTTTTAATATGCTATGTGTGAGTAGTTGAAATTTTATATATGTCTTCTTAAGAATAGTGCATGGAAGTTGTTCTTGATAGAGGTTTGTAGGATATGGAAAAGATATTTTATGAGCATTTGTTTGGAAGTGCATATGGGGTGATGAAGATAGGCTTGAATGTCATGTTTGTATATATGCGGAGGGGGGCATTGAGCATTAATGAATGTCTAGTACTAGGTGGATTATAGTTGTTGGGGTGGTAATGAAGATTATTCTAGAGATAAGAAGTTGTGAAAAGTGTAGATCCGTGTGAATTCATAATTCTGACTAGTGTTCTGTTATGGTGCTATGTGTGATACCTTGTTATTTCGAGTTTGGCTTGACCATAATGAGAGAGTTGGGTTCAGTTAGACTTTGGTAGATGGATTTGTCAACGGCCATGTGAGAATTATAAGTTGAGTCATTGAATATGGTATTTAAAGGGAAAGTTTAGTTGAGAGATTATTTTAGAAGTGCGTCTAAGCTTTAAAGTGAGAAGTTGCAATTCTTGAAGCCTAGTACTTCTATCCTAACTTATGATTCACAGGTCTATGTTCCATGCTATATTTGGAGTAATGTTATAATTCCTTATTCTGAGGTCTTGTTCAGATCATGCCCAGAGTCCCTTACTCCCTAATGGCCTTAGAAATTTCTTAGAAAGGTGTTAAAGAAATACCCTATTTGGGGGAGAGCATTCAACATCATTCAGTCCATGCAGCCAGAAATCCAATTTACATCTTCCGATTTAGTCTAGTCTCACTACCTAAAACTTTGTGAGTATGACATTTCAAGAGGTAGTTTGTTCGCATCCAAGTGGATTGTGAAATTCAGTTTAGTACATGCATCATGCATCAGTTTCAGAATCAGATATTAAATCATGGTTCAGTCCGTAAGTATACTGTATATCATCTTAGTCTTTGCTAGTATTTCAACAAAATTAGTATCATTTGAGGACGAATGATCCCAAGTAAGGGGTGTTGTAATACCCCAAATTTTAATGTCATAAGCCTCTCATCTCTTCTCCACGAATTCAGATCCAGCCGAAGGTGATAGTCTTCCTTAATTCAGTTTTTTTCTAATCAAAGATTCTGCTATATAGCTATTCTTATTATAAGTTAATGCATTTCCAGAAGTACTCAAAGGATTAGAATGATGTAGAATTAGTTTAGTAATTTATTTCAGCTGTGCATCCTCAGTTTTCTCAGTTATCCAACCTCATTCGACGACGAATATTCCCAAGAGGGAGATATTGTAATACCCCAAGAATTCCAACAGATAGTAGAACCATGCATCAATCTCATGAGAAATAAATTATAGTGCATTGGTAGTTTTATGATCAATCTTGGTGTGTATTAAGGCCTCAAATATGTCCTAGCTATTAGGCGAATCAAAACATCCCTTACCGATCGAATTCTTGAGAAGGATTTATGTATAGTCAAATTCAAATTAGCATATCTTTTGTTATACTGAGAATTTATGAGGTCATGACCCACTAAAAGATAGATAATTGAATTAGCTTTCCAACAGTACCAATTTAGGCAAAATCCGGTATCAGGGTAAAAAGTTATGGCCATTTATAGTGAGCTATCCAGACTACCAAAGTGCGATGGAAAGGACGACAGAATGTCGTGCTGTAGCGCCCTGAGAACCTATACCGAGACATCACATGGTGCTCAAGGCCTCACATGGCCTCAAGCTAACCCTCTAAGCCTGTCATCACCTTCGGAACTCTCTACGACACGAATCATAATAAAGTAGGGAAGAATCATCATGACATGAACATACTGAGATACAAAGTTATACCAAACAAAGTACTAAAATCTCTGTACATGCTGGCATACTAGTCTGACAAAGCCTCTACTTCATAGAACTGAGGATCCATTGGGACAAGTTCCCAACTAACTCGTACTGAACTGAAAGTAAACAACCATCTATTAACAAGACAAAATTGGAGACACAGGTCCTCGAACCATGAGGACTCACCAACCGCAGAAATGTAGATGAATGTACTCAAAGATCATTGTCGCTGCTGAGACTGAGCACCTGAACCTATATCATGAGGAAATATAGAATACAAAAGAGTGTGGGAGTCTGTACTTGGTAATGTACTGAGTATGTGGGGGTGGATGAAACATTTTAAATAATATCATAAATGTATAAGAAAATCATGAATGCTGACAATAATAACTCTCTTCGCTTGAATTATCTAAAACATCATTTCCGTAAGTCATCAGTAATAACATATGCTTCATAAATCTCATAAATCATTTAACTCAACTCGAACTCTTTGAATCATGACTTAGAGTGAATCGGTATCTCATGTAACTTAGATCATTATGGACGTGGGAGTTTCTTATAACCGACATAACTATACAATGTGAGTCGCATGGAGTCTAACGTTTTGCCCTCCTAAGGAGAGAACCCCATATTGGAAGGGGTGTTGTACTCTTGCCAGGGAGTACAACCTCAATCTCATTATCTCAATCCCATACTCGGCCTCTGGCCCACAATTATTAACATCAATCCTACGATGGCACATAGTTTTGGGAAAATACCACATTTCCCGCTCGATGCTAAATACTCCTCCCAAACTTAGATCAGAACGCGTTAGGAAATCCACCTTAATCAATATCAGCTCATGGGTATATCATAGAGACCAAAACATAAATATATCTCATCTATAAATCATGAACAACTGTGGATTCCTAACTCGACACAAAATCAAAACAATTCTTCTCAACATCAAGTACATTTGCTTTTCGAATCATTTTTAAATATCAAAAGCTTCAAGGATCATAGGACTCATTCTTGACTTTCAATCTCAAATATCGATATGCATTCAATAATCAAATTTCTCATGGAAAGGAATAACTCATGACACTTATCTTAAATCGCTTAGAAATCATCAATACGTAATGACAATATACAACTCATGAAATAAATTCTCAATTTAAGAATTATGATGGTGAAATAATCATAAATATCAAACTTATTCAACTCAAATCTCATAAATCATAAATAAAGAAATTTGGGTGTAAACCCACTTGAAAAATCTTGTAAATCAGTAATAGAAAGTAAATCTTTAGGCACTAGAACGAAAGGAGTGTTCTTATTCAAACCCCACATACCTTGAATTATGATTTTGGAGATGTAGAAACTTGATATAAACTTCTTTATAGAATTCTTGAGCTAAATTTCTAGATGCCTTTAATTAGGAAAGCTTGATTCTTGGATCACTTTGAATCTCTATGGAAGATTCTTGAATTTTCTTGGAAGAAGATTGAATTTTTGGGTTTTGGAAGTAACCCTAATTTCTAGATGTTTCTTGGTAGAGGAAAGGAGAAAATGAAGGGATATTCTCTACTAGGATATATATATAAGACCTTATGGGGTGGAAATGAAAAAACTCCTCTTTTGAAAAAAAACTAAAATTCGCTGATCGGGGCCTGTGACGGTCGATCTGACGGTCCGTCAAGTCTCCTGACGGTCCACCAGATCGTCCGTCACTCGAGTGCCAAAATTGGAATGTTCTGCCTCGACGTGACGGTCGAAGTGACGGTCCATCAGGAAACTGATGAACCACCAAGTCATCCGTCACTCGAGGGCCAGAAATGAGACATTATGTCTAGACCTGACGGACCCCTTGACGGTCCGTCAAATCTTTGACGGTCCACCAACTTGGCCGTCGCACAATGGCCTGATAAAGGATTAACTTCCTTGGCTTGACGAGGCACTTGAAGGTTCACTAGGGACCTGACGGTCTGCCAGGTAGACCGTCAAACCTGGGCGATCCCATACCGTTCAGTAAAACGGCCATAACTCCCTCGTCCGATTTTGGATTTCAATGAAATTGGTATCGATGGAAAGCTTATTCAATGCTCTACACGACAAAAAGTAGAAATTATAGAAATAAAACATGGCTTAAACATAAATCGCTTTAGAAGTCATACAAATCCACTCAAAAGATGGATTTAGGTTTAAGAAACGATCGGGGTATTACAATATCTCCCCCTTGGACACATTTGTCCTCGAATGTTGCCAAATAGGCTAAGAACAAGAGAAAATGAGGATGCCCAGCTGGAACAACTCACATTAAAGGGCTCACTATACTCTAAACTTTTGAGTACTTCACCAAATGCACGACTCATAGAGGGAATAACCATATAGCTGAATACATTAGATTAGGAGGAAACTGAATTAAGGGAATAGTACCTTCATCTTGATTCAAACTCATGGATAAAAGATGAGGGTAACTGGCTCGCATATCCGCTTCTTCTTCCCAAGTGGCACCCTCTACTGATTGATTTTGCCACAGAACATTAACCAAGGGAACTTCCTTTTTCCTCAGTCTACGGACTTGATAATCTAGGATTTCAACCGGGATTTCATCATACAAAAGGCTATACTAAACATCACAACCTTCCGACGGATCAACAACAATAGAGTCTCCAATGTGATTCTTGAGCATGGAAACATGAAACACAGGATGGACAGCTGACAATTCTACAGGCAACTCAACATCATAAGCTGCTTTCCTAACATGATTCAAAACTCTCTAAGGGCCAACATATCTGGGACTCAACTTCCCTTTCTTTCCAAATCTTTTCACCCCTTTCATGGGTGAAATTTTCAAATACACCAAATCATCGACTTCAAACTCAAGAGTTCTTCTTCTCACATCTGCATACGACTTTTGACGACTCTGGGATGTCTTTAACCTCTCCCGAATTAACTTAACTTTCTCCATAGCCTCAAATACAGCATCAAGTCCAATCACAACAACTTCACCCACTTCGAACCAACCTATGGGCGATCTACATCTTCTCCCATACAAACCTTCAAAAGGAGCCATTCCAATTCTAGCATGAAAACTATTGTTGTAAGCAAATTCAATCAACGACAAATGTTCATCCCAACTTCCTTTGAAATCAAGAACACAAGACCTCAACATATCCTCTAAAGTCTGGATAGTCCTCTCAGCCTGACCATCTGTCTGCGGATGAAAAGCGGAGCTAAGATAAACTTGGGTGCCAAGATCCTTCTGAAAGGCTCTCCAAAACTGAGAAGTAAACTGAGTACCTCTATCGGAGATGATAAACAACAGAACTCCATGCAACCTGACTAACTCTCGAATATACAACTTAGCATAGTCCTTTGTGGTGAAAGTTGTATGTACTGGCAGAAAATATGCTGACTTAGTTAACCTGTCTATAACGACCCAAATAGAATCATGATGACGATGAGAGAGAGGTAAATCGGTCACAAAATCCATGTTCGCCATTTCCCACTTCCAAGTAGGAATGTTAAATTCTTGCATCACACCACCGGGTCTCTGGTGTTCTATCTTTACCTACTGTCAAGTTGCACACTTTTCTACGAACTTTGCTATATCCTTTTTCATACCATTCCACCAATAAATTTCCCACAAATTACGGTACATCTTGGTAGTATCGGGATGAATAAAATACCGCGCGCCATGCGCCATGCGCCTCAGCCACAATTCTCTGCCTCAGATCATCAACATCAGGCACACATAATCTATTCTGAAATCTCAATACACCATCTCCCCCTTGGGAGAAAACCTTCACCTTTTGGTCTTTAACTGATTCTTTCAGTTCGACCAAATGAGAATCTGTATCCTGCTTTTCCTTCACTTCAGAAATTAGGGAAGATTCAGAACTACTTTGGACCCAAACATTACCCCCAGCTGAGTCGAGCAATCTAATACCCAACCTAGCCAAACGGTGCACTTCATGATCTAATTCCTTCTTATTTTCCTCTACATGTGCTACACTACCCATGGACGATCTGCTAAGGGAATCCGCCACTACATTGGCCTTGCCCGGGTGATACAACATACTCATATCATAGTCCTTTAGTAATTCTAACCATCGCCTCTTCCGAAGATTCAACTTTCTCTGAGTGAACACATACTATAAACTCTTGTGATTTGTAAAGACATCAACATGAACACCGTACAAATAGTGTCTCCAGATTTTTAAAGCAAAAACCACTGCAGCTAACTCGAGGTCATGGGTTGGATAATTCTTCTCATGAGTTTTCAACTGTCGGGAGGCATATGCTATAACCTTACCCTTCTGCATCAACACATAACCCAAACCAATTCTGGGAGCATCACAATATTCCACAAAATCATCTACACCATTAGGCAGGGTCATTATAGGGGCTGAAGTAAGTCAAGTCTTCAACTCCTGAAAACTCTTCTTGCAAGAATCTGACCACTGGAATTTAACCTTATTTTGGGTCAACCGGGTCAAAGGAGCAGCAATGAAAGAGAAACCTTTGAAAATATGACGGTAGTAGCCATCTAGACCCAAGAAAGTCCTAATATCAGACGGGGAAATAGGTTTAGGCCAATTCTTTACAGCTTCTACCTTTTGAGGATCAACTCGAATACCATCAGAAGAAATAATATGACCCAGAAAAGCAACTGACCTTATCCAGAATTCACACTTGCTAAATTTGGCAAACAACTATTGATCCATAAGGGTCTGTAAGACAATTCGAAGATGATGCGCATGGTTATTTTCACTCTAGTAATATACAAAGATATCATCTATAAAAAATATAACGAACATATCTAGGTACGGTCTAAACACCCGATTCATGAGGTCCATAAAAGTTGTAGGGGTATTCGTTAGCCCGAAGGACATGACCAAGAATTCAAAATTACCATAACGAGTGTGGAAAGTTGTCTTTGGAATATCACACTCTCCGACTTTAAGTTGGTGATAACCGAATCTCAAATATATTTTTGAAAATAACTGGCACCTTGCAGCTGATCAAACAGCTCATCAATTCTAGGAAGATGTACTTGTTCTTGACTGTGACCTTATTAAGCTGACGATAGTCAATGCACATGCGCAATGAACCATCTTTCTTTCGCATGAATAGAATGGGTGCACCCCAGGGAGACACACTGGGCCTTATAAAACCCTTATCAAGAAGATCTTTGAGTTGCTCTTTTAACTCCTTAAGTTCTGCGGGGGTCATACAATACGGAGGAATAGAAATAGGTTGTGTATCAGGGAGAAGATCAATTCAAAATTCTATCTCTCTATCGGGAGGTACCCTTGGGAGATCTTTCGGGAAAACATCAGGAAACTCATTGACAACACTAATAGATTGAATAGTCGGAGTCTCAGACTTACTGTCCTTAACTCAAACTAAATGATAGATAAAACCCTTGGATATCAATTTTCTAGCCTTAAGATAGGATATGAAATGAATTTTAGGAGATACAGAATTTTTGGACCACTCAAAGACTGGCTCATTGGGAAACTGAAACTTAACTACACGGGTACGGTAGTCTATAGACGCATAACAAGAGTAAAGCCAATCCATACCCAGAATAATATCAAAATCAACCATGTCTAGCTCAATCAAATCTGCAAACATGACTCTGTGAAGGACAGCGATAGGACACTTCTTATATACTTACTTAGCAACAACAGATTCACCCACTGGTGTAGAGACTAGAAAAGGCTCGAAAATCTTTTCAGCACTGATTTCAAAATTCACATCCACCAACGGAGTCACATAAGAAATACTTGACCCAGGGCCTAACAACACATACACATCAAAATGAAATACACGGAGCGTACCAGTAATAACATCTAGTGAATCCTCCTGCTCCTGGCGGGGTGGTATAGCATAAAAGTAATTCTAGCGCTGACCACCTGTAGTACTAGACGAGGCACCCTGAAGAGGAGTAGGGCGAACTACAGGGGTTGGAGCACTAATAGTCTGACTCTGAGGAGGAACATCGCGACTCCCCTGTCTAGTATAAGGGTAATCCCTGAACTTGTGTCCCAACTTACTGCAACCAAAACAACCCCTCTGACCGACTGAGCACTCACCGAGATGGTTTCTACCGCACTTCAGACATGGGGGAGGACGAGGTCTGTTACTTACACTGTCCTGGGACCTGGACATAGTAGGCCTATTACCCTACTCCGGCTTAATTTTGAATATAGGAGTACTGGTTGATGAAGGCGCTGGCATAAGAGAACGGTTCTGGATTTGAGGGCGGATCACTCCAAAAAATCGAGCCTGAATATACCCCTGCTGCTCTGATCTAACTCTCTTATTCCCTCTCACTCTCTCTCTCTCCTTCACTTTGTCTGCTTTAATCTGCTGAGCATGAACCATTAGTCTTGAAAGGTCCATATCCCTATTAAGCATAGCAGATCTATACTCTTATACAACATAACCAGATACACCGACCAAGAACTTACTCATACTAGTTCTAGAATCATCCATCATACCGGGAGCATACTTAGATAACTGATTAAACTTATGGCAATACTCCTTAACTGTCATGGGTCCCTATCTCAAGTTCATAAATTCATCTAATTTTGCTTCCCTCAGCTTTGGGGGAAAGAATCTGTCTAAGAAGGCATCTTAGAATAATTTATAATTCACAGGAGTATCATCCTCCCCTCTACTCTTCCTCCACATGTCCACCCAATCATAAGTAATATTTTTCATTCGATAGGCAGACAATTCAACACTCTCCTCCACAGTCACGTGCATAATTTAAGTGATCTTTCTCACTTTATCTAAATATATTTGCGGGTCCTCACCTACTTTTGATCCATAGAACTCAGGTGGATTCATTCACATAAAGTCACGAACCCGGGCTGCAGCAGAATTATTCCCTTACGGAGGTGGAACAGTAGTCTGGGTGTTGGCTCGAGTGTTGGCGGTGACCGCTTGGACTAGTGGTTAGAAAGTTGCTCGAAATTCAAAATGGGACACCATCTCACCTAAAGGATCAACGGGTTGAGGTCGTTCGTTATTTCTGCAAGCTCTACGAGAAGGCATTTTCTGTCATAAAGAAGCACAAATTAACAACAGAGAGAAACAGTCATAGGCACGATAGACTCTTGAAAGAAAGAAAAAACTTTTCCTAATGCATCCATAGCCTCTTGCTCATAGATATGGCGCGCTATACACCGATGATCAAGACTCTACGTAACGCGGCTTGTCAGACTCCCTAGGACTCCTTGAACCTTACGCGCACTGATACCAAGCTTATAACGCCCCGAGAACCTATCCCGAGACATCACATGGTGCTCAAGGCCACATGTGGCCTCAAGCTAACCTTTTAATCCTTTTATCACCTTCAGAACTCTCTATGACACGAATCATCATAAGGTAGGGAAGAATCATCATGATATGAACATACTGAGATACGAAGTAATACGGTTATGTACAAACAAAATATTAAAATCTCTGTACATGCTAGAACCTAGTCTGACAAAGCCTTTACTTCATAAGACAGAGGATCCATTGGGATAGATCCCCCAACTGACTCATACTGAACTGAAAGTAAACAACCATTTATTAACAAGACAAAATTAGAGACACAATTCGTTGAACCATGA
The DNA here is from genome assembly GCA_030864215.1 of Capsicum pubescens. Classification (NCBI taxonomy): domain Eukaryota; kingdom Viridiplantae; phylum Streptophyta; class Magnoliopsida; order Solanales; family Solanaceae; genus Capsicum; species Capsicum pubescens. The sequence goes on from CM061541.1 coordinate 178,866,204, forward strand.
GGACTCACCAACCGCAGAAATGTAGATGAAGGTACTCAAAGATCATTGTCGCTGCTGAGACTGAGCACCTGAACCTATATCATTAGAAAATATAGAATACAAAAGAGTATGGGAGTCAGTACTTGGGAATATACTGAGTATGTGGGGGTGGATGCAATATTTTAAATAATATCATAAATGTATAAGAAAATCATGCATGCTGACAATAATAACTCTCTTCGCTTGAATTATCTAAAACATTATTTTCGTAAGTCATCAGTAATAACATATGCTTCATAAATCTCATAAATCATTTAACTCAACTCAACTCTTTGAATCATGACTTAGAGTGACTCATTATCTCATGGTACTTAGATCATTATGGACGTGGGAGTTTCTTATAACCGACATAACTACACCGTGTGAGTCGCATGAAGTCCTACGTTTTACCCTCTTAAGAAAAGAACCCCACATTGGTGGGGGTGTTTACTCTTGACAGGGTGTACAACCTCAATATCATTATATCAATCCCATACTTGGCCTCTGGCCCACAATTATCAACATCAATCCTACGGTGGCACGTAGTTTTGGGGAAATACCACTTTTCTCGCTTGGTGATAAATACTCCTCCCAGACTCAGCTCAGAACGCATTAGGAAATCCACCTTAATCAATATCATCTCATGGGTCTATCATAGATACCATGAAATAAATATATCTCATCTATAAATCATGAACAACTGTGGATTCCTGACTCGACTCAAAATCAAAACAATTCTTCTCAACATCAAGGACATTTGCTTTTCGAATCATTTTTAAATATCAAAAGCTTCAAGGAAACATCATAGGACTCATTCTTGACTTTCAATCTCAACTATTGATATACATTCAATAGTCAAAATTCTCATGGAAAGGTATAACTCATGACACTTGTCTTAAATCGCTTAGAAATCATCAATACGTAATGACATTATACAACTCGTGAAATAAATTCTCAATTTAAGAAATATGATGGTGAAATAATTATAAATATCAAACTTATTCAACTCAAATCTCATAAATCATAAATAAATAAATTTGGGTGTAAACCCACTTGCAAAATCTTGTAAATCAATAATATAAAGTAAATCTTTAGGCACAAGAACGAAAGGAGTGTTCTTGTTCAAACCCCACATACCTTGGATTATGATTTTGGAGATGTAGAAACTTGATATAAAATTATTTATAGCATTCTTGAGCTAAATTTCTTGATGCCTTTAATTAGGAAAGCTTGATTCTTGGATCACTTTGAATCTTTATGGAAGATTCTTGAATTTTCTTGGAAGAAAATTGAATTTTTGGGTTTTGGAAGAAACCCTAATTTCTAGATGTTTCTTGGTAGAGAAAAGGAGAAAATGAAGGGATATTCTCTAATAGGATATATATATAAGACCTTATAGGGTGGAAATGACTAAAATTCCCTTTTGAAAAAAAACTGGAATTCGCTGATCGGGGCCTATGACGATCGATCTGACGGTCCATCAAGTCTCCTAATGGTCCACCAGATCGTCCGTTACTCGAGTGCCAAAACTGGAACGTTCTGCCTCGATGTGACGGTCGAAGTGACGGTCTGTCAGGAAACTGACGGACCGCCAAGTCATCCGTCACTCGAGGGATAGAAATGAGACATTCCGTCTTGACCTGACGGACCCCTTGACGGTCCATCAACTCTTTGACGGTCCAACAACTTGGCCATCGCACAATAGATTTCAAAAGGAGTCAATGCCTTGGCTTGACGGGGCACTTGACGGTCCATCAAGGACCTGATGGTCCGCCAAGTCGACAGTCAAACCTAGGCGATCCCATACCGTTCAGTAAAACGGCCATAACTCCCTCGTCCGATGTCGGATTTCAATGAAATTGGTATTGATTAAAATCTTATTCAATGCTCTACACGACAAAAAGTAGAAATTAGAGAAATAAAACATTGTGTAAACATAAATAGCTTTAGAAGTCATACAAATCCACTCAAAAGCCGTATTTAGGCTTAAGAAACGATCAGGGTATTACACGCGCCTGCGATGGACCTTCTCCCAAACCATCGCAACTGAGGAAGTAATACTGCTTTATGGACAAAAAGCGATGGGTTGAAGGGATGGGTCGTCCCCAAGGTGATGGTTCGTCGCCCAAACCGTCGGGGACCTCCGTTTAGCGATTTTAAGCCATTTTTAAAAGGTTTTTTGGGTCTTTTCCACCCTTTTTAACACCTAATTACATCAAATCAAAGCACATAACTTCATATTCATCTATAGCACCAAAATTAGGGTTCCTTTCAAGACTATCTCCCAAGAACAATATTCAAGAACCTCTTCAAGAGTACTCAAGAATCAAATCGTCACCATTCAAGAACCTTCAAGAAAAGCCTCCAAGAACTTTCTCAAGGCTTCAAAAGTTAACTTGTTCCATTGAATAAAGCCACATAAGGTATGTGGGGTTTGAACAAGGGTAATTCTTTCACCGTTGTGCCCAAAGACTTACTTTAATTATAGATTTTCTGAATTATATATGATTTTCCTATGAAATTCAAATTAGAGTTTATACCCATCATCATTATTTGCAAGATTTTGAGATTTCCCATGATTTAAAAGTTGAATTACATTATTATATTTGTGTTTACATACATATCGCTGAAATTTCCAAAATTTAAGTTGGTTTATAAATGATTACTTTACCAAGCATAAATACTTAGATGATTTATCATGAGTTTGATGTATGGGTTGACAATCCCTAAATAAAGATTATTCTTTCAAGATTGTATGTGCTATAAGAACCCCATGACTAGATTATTTTTAGACATGGGATATAGATTTGACCTTTTTGATATTAAGCTAAGATAAGGAATCCACATTATTCACATTGTTTGAGATTTAAAGAAAAGAAGCATAATTTATCTTGATTACAAACTGTTGTGATGTTTTAAGTTGGATTTCCTAAAAGTTTTGAGCCTAAGTATGGGAGTAGTACTTATCACCGAGTTGGGTATGATTCCAAGGTCTCATGGCCAAGAACTACGTACCACCGAAGGATTATGATTTACCCCAAGTGGTTTAAGATCGTGATCACTAAAGTTAAGGTTGTATTCTGATGGCAAGGATAGAAAAGCTCTCCCCAACGTGGGCAAGATATTGGACTCCATGTCAGCTCACATGGTTTATGTCAGTTACAAGAAACTCCCACAGTCGCCCAAAGTTCCCTAATCCCAAGTTCTTGTGTCCCCAAGTCCTATCTTCTTCAAGATAAAAGCATAAGTTTTGAAAATTTTTGTTTTAAGATTCTTTTTTGCTTACAAGCTTTGAGAATAAGAGAAGAATACAAATTTTAGAACTAAGTATAATGACTCACGATATTTATGCTACATGTTTCATTATTCATGATTTATGAGATTTAGATTTCAGATTTATTCAAGCTATATGAGTCATTTATATCAGCATGCATGGTTTTATAAAGAGTAATGATACTGTTGACTTAATCCATGCACCCTCATATACTCAGTAAATCCTCAAAGTACTGATCCACATATATGTCTATGTGCGACATTGTCTCATAATGTAGGTACAAGATCTAGAAGGCACATTCAAACTCAGACAGTTGCAGATTCCAGCCAGCAAGGTGATGAGTCCTCCTACTTTGGGTAATTCAGTGTGATTTATTTATGCTTTGTCTTTTATTATTCATATGTATTTATTAGTGATAGTTGGAGTAGCTTCTCAACTATTCATATTCAAGATAGTAGAGGCTTCACAAATGTCAGTTAGAGTTAGTATTGTAATTTTAGTCTCTCTCTTTAGACTTTATTTGAATGTAAAAGTGGTATCAGTATTGTGTTTTATAGATTTCAACATTTCTCTATGTTTTCGCACAGTAAACTCTGTCAATCATTCATATTTAATTAGTTTCTTAATAGTATGCCATTAGAAGGGTTAGCTTGGGATCACTTGTGGTCCTAAGAACCGTGTGACATCTCGGGACTAATTTTTAGGGCATTACAAACATGTTATCAGAGCATAAAGTTTAAGTATCCTAGGGAGTCTGTGAAACCGTCTCTAGTATAGTTTTTTAGAATGGTATGGAGACGTCTGTACTTTTCTTCGAGAGGCTACAGGACATTTAGGAAATGTTTCACTTTTTTTTACTCTCATATTATGCTATAGAAAAGTTCTCAAAGAAACTTATATAGATTCTCATCTTGCTCTATTTAGACCATCTCTGCCTTATTTTCAAGGTAATAAAAATGGTCAAGCTTTAATATTTACAGATAGAGCTTTCTCAGACAGTCCCCACATATAGTTATGGGATTGTACAAAGTCTCAAAAGTATTTAATCAATGCTTATAAGTTTCAAGTTTTGAATAACTTCATTCGTGTTCATGGGAATAGTGCGCTAAGCCCAAGTCAGATGTGCTTTCAGATCCCTCCTCAGAATTCATAATGTTACTCTATACTTCCCCATCTATACATTATTCTTGAGATAACACAATTAGCAAGTTCCAATTTCCTCCCTTGATAATGCTCTCAGATTTTCTAGCAAGAAGTTTTAGAATGCACCCAAAGGGGTTGAGAAGAGCTCTTTAGTGTGTCACAAATCCCTCAAGCTGAAAGATATGTCCTTGTTCTTATGAGTTGTTCAGTTAATGCAGAATTAGATATGTATTTAGATTGCCCGTTGACCCTTTTAATACTGATAATGCTCATGAGAGAAGATAGTAGGAACCTAGACTGTTAAGTGTAGTATGCATTCGAGGGATATTATGAACTTTAGTGTTATGATTTATGAATAGTAGAACCTTATTATAGTTTGAAGTGTGGGTATAGAAGAGTAGTGGCAAGAAGAGTGAGCATGATGATTGATAAAAAGTATAGAGATAAATTTATGCATACTATAGATTTTGCATTATGCTGATATGTTCATGTATGTTAGTTTGGTGAAGGATAGAGAGGGAGTTATTAGTAAAGGTGAATTGTTGATTACTTGAAGTACGGAAGGAGTTATTTATGGTATTTATTGTGATTGAAATTATATGATATTAATGAAGTATTTGGTGGTTTAGTATCATTAATTTAAGCTTCCTTAGAGGTTGCAAAAAGGAATTTAGCTGAAATTTATAGAGCTATGATAGTACTTTAGATGTATAGAAGGGTAAATAGCAATGATGTGTATAAGGAGGATATATTAATTGATTATGATAAGATAGGCCATATGATTATGATCTAATATTGTTACTATGAAGTTCTAGTGGACTAGTGTTTCTTGATGTTTTATTCTATAGATTACAAATGAGATTAGTATGTGAGGATAACCAAACCTAGCACCAGACACTAAGTTTGAATAGTAGATGATTAACAAGGTGGATATAATAATTTCTTGGTTAGTGTAGCTAGTTGTATTTAAGTAATCTAGTAGGTTTAAATAGTGTATGCAAGTGCTTAAGTTTACTTGTTTTCAATGAAGTATGATATTACTGGTATGATGTAGAGGAGTGCCCAAGTTGATATGGGGCTTCATTATTTTTGAAACTTATTAAGTGTTGTTTCGTTAGTAGTACCCCTTGAATTGATAAGTATGAATGAGGTTGTGTAGTATATCGTGTTCTTGTCAGTTAACATATGGGTTACAGGTTGGTGATATGGTAAGTTAGAGATGTGATATTAGCAGAGTAAGAGGGAAGTTTATTAAAGGTTTAGATATATCTATGTTTAGTGTTAGAATCAATGTTGGTGAGTGTTTAAGTTGTTATATGATGGCTTATGGGGCTATATAAATCTAAGAGTTGAATCTTAGAAGAGGATGTTAGCATTGGGTATTATACGTGAAGATGCAGTCCTTCAGGGTAAGTTTAGTTTTATGTGTATTGATTTTATCCCAGACTCTAGAATAAAGTGATTACAGTTTAGATTAAAGTTTATATAGTGGTTCACAAACTGAGAGTACTGGTTTAAGTATGAGGGGGAGATGACAGAAGGAGTAACCAAATCAGACTTCCAGATTCTTATTGAAATGTCTGTGTAGTGTAGAAAACTCGTAAGAGAGGATGATTCCCGACCCATTATTATTTCAGTATTTCCAGTTATCCCAGTACCTACTCATGCCTTATGTTTCTGTTCTATGAACATAGTTCATGTTCATGCATATGATAAAGAATCATGTACCCTCCTAGTTCCCAAAATGAGGAGATCCAATTTTTTCAGTAGTTGGAATCACATTCCATAAGTGATGAACTCTAAATTTAGTTCAAGAAGCTCATGACTCATGTACTCAAGATTTACAGAATGTTCAGTTCAAGCACTCAAGCAATACTCTTAATGGTCAGTAAAATTTAGATTTATATCATGTATGTCCTCATATCATACCTCTTTGATAAGTTCATGATGTTAAATATTCTATTCCTCAAGCCTCATTTGAGTGTCAGGTTATACATAGTATCCCTTCATATTTCAGGTCCTCATGTTCTAACCTTTTATTACCTTTTCTTAGGTCAAGAAAGTGATGACGAACAATTGTCTGGATAGGAGAGAGTAAATATTTCTTATTAATAGAATATTGTTGTATGATTATTTTATATAAGGATATAAGGGTGAAGTAGGGTTGAGGCCAAGTCATTGATACATGTCATGGTTAGTTAAGTTTTTATATGCTATGTGTGAGTAGTTTAAATTTTATGTATGTCTTCTTAAGAATAATGTATGGAAGTTGTTCTTGATAGAGGTTTGTAGGATATGGAAAAGATGTTTTATGATCGTTTGTTTAGAAGTGCATATGGGGTGATGAAGATAGGCTTTTATGTCATAATTTTATATATGCGGAGGGACGCATTGAGCGTTAGTGAATGTCTAGTACAAGGTGGATTGTAGTTTGTGGAGTGGTAATGAGGATTATTCTGGATATAAAAAGTTGTGAAAAGTGTAGATGCGTGTGAATTCATGATTCTGACTGGTGTTATGTTATGGTGTTATGTGTGATACCGTGTGATTTTGAGTTAGGCTTGACCATAATAAGAGAGTTGGGTTCAGTTAGACTTTGGTAGATGGATTTGTCAATGGCTATGTGAGAATTATAAGTTGAGTCAATAAATATGGTATTTAAAGGGAAAGTTTAGTTGAGAGAGTATTTTAGAAGTGTGACTAAGCTTTAAAGTGAGAAGTTGCATTGCTTGAGGCCTAGTACTTCTATCCCAACTTATGATTCACAGGTCTATGTTTCATGCTATATTTGGAGCAATGTTATAATTCTTTATTCTGAGGTCTTGTTCAGATTATGCCCAGAGTCCCTTACTCCCTAATGGCCTTAGAAATTTCATAGAAAGTTGTTGAAGAAATACCCTATTTGGGGGAGAGCATTCAACATCATTCAGTCCGTTCAGCCAGAAATCCAATTTATATCTTCCGATTTAGTCTAGTCTCACTACCTAAAATTTCGTAAGCATGACCATTTCAAGTTTGTTCGCATCCAAGTAGATTGAGAAATTCAGTTCAGTCCATGCATCATGCATCAGTTTCAGATTCAGATATTAAATCATGGTTCAGTCCATAAGTATATTGTATATCATCTTAGTCTTTGCTAGTATTTCAACCAAATTAGTATAATTCGAGGACGAATGATCCCAAGGAGGGGGTGTTGTAATACCCCGAGTTTTAATGTCATAAGTCTCTCATCTCTTCTCCACAAACTAAGATCCAGCAGAAGGTGATAGTCTTTCTTAATTCAGTTCTTTTCTAATCAAAGATTCAGCTATATAGATATTCTTATTATAAGTTCATGCATTCCCAGAAGTACTCAAAGGATTAGAAAAATGTAGAATTAGTTTAGTAATTTATTTTAGCTGTGCATCCTCAGTTTTCTCAGCTATCCAACCTCATTCGAGGACGAATGTTCCCAAGGGGGAGATATTGTAATACCCCAAGAATTCCAACAGATAGTAGAACCATGCATCAAGCTCATGGGAAATAAATTATAGTGCATTGGTAGTTTTATGATCAAGCTTGGTGTGTATTAACGCCTCAAATATGTACTAGATATTAGGCGAATAAAAACATCCCTTACCAATTGAATTCTTGAGAAGAATTTTTGTATAGTCAAATTCAAACGAGCATATCTTTTGTTATATTGAGAATTTTTGAGCTCATGACCCACTAACAGATAGATAATTGAATTATCTTTCCAATAATACCAATTTAGCCAAAATCTGGTATCGGGGTAAAGAGTTATGGCCATTTATAGTGAGCTATCCGGACTACCAAAGTGCGACGGAAAGGCCGATGGACTGTCGCGCCTGCGATGGACCTTCTCCAAAACCATCGCAACTGAGGCAGCATGCATGGTTTTATAAAGAGTAATGATATTGTTGACTTAATCCATGCATCCCCATATACTCAGTACATCCTCAAAGTACTGATCCACATATATGTCTATGTGCTACATTGTCTCATAATATAAATACAAGATCTTGTAGGCACATTCAGACTCAGACTGTTGCAAATTCCATCTAGCATGGTGATGAGTCCTTCTACTTCGGGGACTTCAGTTGGATTTATTTATGTTGTGTCTTTTCTTATTCATATGTATTGATTAGTGATAGTTGGAGTAGGTTACCAATATTTATAGTCAGTATAGTAGAGCTTCACAGATGTCAGCTAGAGTCAGTATTGTAATTTCAATCCCTCTATTCAATCATTATTAGGTGGTATTAGTATTGTGTTTTATAGATTTCACCATTTCTCTATGTTTCCGCATAGTAAACTCCGTCATTCATTCATATTTAATCAGTTGCTTAGTAGTATGCTATTAGAAGGGTTAGCTTGGGATCACTTGTGGTCCTAAGCACCGTGTGATGTCTCGGGATAGATTTTTGGGGAATTACAGTAAATGCATGGTATTTAAGGAGGGAGATAAAAAAGAGATGTAGAAAAGGGTCAAATAATGATGATGTTGATTCAAAAAAGGAATTACCAATTTTTATTTTTAAAAAAAAAATTACAAGTCATTAATATAGGTAATACAAATCCTTTTTCGTAAGGAACAAAATCTTTCTTCAAATAGGGGTTTTGTAAAAATATCTGCCAACTGATTTTAGAAATCAAAAAAGGTGAGAAAAAATTGTTGTTTTCTACACGATCTCGAATAAAATGATGTTTAATGTCAATGTGCTTAGATCTAGAATAATGCACAACATATTTAGAGATACTAATAGCACTGGTGTTGTCACACAATATAGTCATATATTCAAATGACTAATTCAATCAAGTAATTGATGCATAATCCAAGAAATTTGCATACCATAATTTTCAACAGCTATTTATTCAACATCAATAGTTGATAGAACAACTAAAGTTTGCTTCTTTCTATGACATAAAATCAAGGCATCACCAAGAATTGGACATCTTCCTCTAGTGTTTTTTTTATCATTCTATCACCTACAAAGTTAGCATCTAAATACCCAACTAAATCAAAATGAGAGAAATAAGGGTACCATAGTACAATATCTTGTGTTTTGATGAGACATCAAATAATTCTTTTGACAGCATTCAAATTGGATTCTTTGAGAGTCGACTAGAACCTTGAACACTTACACATGCTAAACATGATATCTAGTCGACTAACGGTCAAGTAGAGGAGTGATCCAATCATCCCTCTATACATTTTTCATCAACATCTTCTCCATATAAGTTTAAATTAAGATTTGTAGAGGGACTCATTGGAGTTCCATAGGCCTTCCCCTGTTCCATACCAAACTTTTTATGAGTATCTTTGTATGTATGGTTTGATTTATAAAAGTACCTTTGGGAGTTTTCTTGATTTATAATCCCAAGAAAATGTGATCTCTCCCACTCCTTTCATTAAGTTTGCAAAATTCTCACAAAAAAAACCATTAGCGCTACCAAAGATAATATCGCCAATGTAAATTTGCACAACGAGTAAATTTGAGTCAATCTTTTGGGTGAAAAGAGTTGTATCTATTTTACCTCTTTGGAAATTATTATTTAACATGAAAGAACTCAATCTCTCATACCAAGTTGTTAGAGCTTGTTTAAGACCATAAAGTGCTTTTGATAGTTTAAAGACATGGTTTGGGTAGGATGGATTTTCAAAATTAGGAGGTTGTTTTACAAAATCTTCTTTATGAATAAACCCATTTAAAAAGGCACGCTTAATATCCATTTTATAAAATTTAAAGCATTTGAAGGAAAAAAAAAGTTAACAAAATTTGAATTGACTCTAACCTTGCTATAGGAGCAAAGGTTTCATCATAATCAATACCTTCTTGTTTGGAGTAGCCTTAAGCTACAAGTCTAGCCTTATTTATGATAACCTTACCTTCTTCATTCAATTTATTCCTATAGCTCCATCTGGCTCCAACTGTTGAGCAGTTCTTGGGTCTTTCAACTAGATTCCAGGCTTGATTTCACTCAAATTATTCTAATTCTTCCTCCATGTCCTTGACCCAGAACTCATATTTGAGGGCCTCATAAACCTTATTAGTCTATATTTGATACACAAGAGTAAAAGAAGCTTTTTTTTTCTTAATGAGGCTATTATCTACATCTTATCATCTGGGTTTCTAATGAAAAATTTCATTTGGAAAACTAGCATTGTGTATTTATTCTCGTGGAACATTTGTTTTATTGTTTAATCAATGGGAACTAACTCTAGATGGGTTGCATTCGACTTATTTAGAATGAGCTTTGTCATAGTATAATTATGATATCTTATTAGATTGGAAGGGGTTTAGGTGTTGGATGTTGATATTTGAAGACTTGTGGTTTGTTGGATCTTTTAGGTCATTTGGACCCATTTAGTGAAATTCCTAGATTGTTGTCTTGAACCTTAATGGATTTAACTTAATGCCTTATGCTTAACATGAGAATGCTTATAACTACTCTACTTAGAACACAGTTTCTTTATCACTCATGCTTAGGGCAAGATTGTTCTTAGATGCTACTGTAATAAAGTTTATTTAGTTCCAATGGACTTAGTGATAGTATTTAAGTAGGATCCCTACTTTGCACTTAATGGTGGATTGCTATACATCTAAGAGTTGAACTAGATACCTTATCCTAGTTCGGGTAGAAATGAACATAGAAAGTATATTAGGGGATTTAGAAGTGGGCCTTGACCCACCTTAAGCCGAGATTGAGGTAGTCCTCTTGAGACCCATGGATTCTTATGAAATGCCTAGAAAATGCCCCTTGTGGCAATATGTAGTAACCTTGATAGTAAATTTATTAATGATGCAATAATTAGCTATTGTTTATACTATTAAAGAAGTCCATGACCTTATTCACTAAGCCATCGATGCGGCTATCACTCGGTCTATTGATTAGGCTATTGCTTGGTTATTGAATGGTCCAACGAATACCTTATTATATAGGACCTTGGATACAACATAGCTTAAGCCATAAAGTACGATATCGACTATGCTATGAATAAGATATAGACTATGCAATGGATTTGATATTGCTCACGTTAGTGATAAACTTTCTTTATAATAATGGTGGGCCAATAAATAGGTTACTTGTGGGCCATTGCTCATGATAATTCTTATGGTTATGCTCGTGGTCTAATGGACTAGATTTTAGACTTATCACTTATAAAATTCATGTTGCATATATATACACTTATTGATAATGTGACATTGATGACGAATGAGGAAATATAGAGGTATGCTCTTCTTACTTCTCCCCTTATGTTTATTTACTTTATCCCTCATTGGGCTTGTTCTTTACTTTAGCCCTCGTGGGGCTTGTTCTTCACTTTAGCCCTCTTGGGATTGTCCTTTACTCTATCCCTAATGGGGTTTGCTCTTTATTATTAATATTAATGCAGATATTATGATGATGCCTAAAAAGGCCAGAGGATATTATGATGATATGATGATACCCAATAAAGATGAAGGATATTATGATGATACCCCACAAGGCCGGAGGATATAATAATTATATAATGATACCCAATATGGCTGGAGGATATTAGGATGGCTTGATGATACATTGAAAAGTCGAAAGATATTGTTTGAATATGATGATACCTAGTAAGGACGTATGATCTCCTTTGATGTGTGTGTATCGTCCAGAGCATCCCTGGTTCAAACACATAGAGTGAGCTCCTGATGTTCGGAATATTACCTATTTCTCTTATGTGTAAGACTAGTCTTTATGTTGTATTCATAGATAAGTTATATTAGTGTATTCAGTTGAACTTCACTTTGTACTTTTTGTATTATTAGCAGCTCTTGTACTGATACCACTAGGTTTTGGGATTATATTATGTATTTGCTTCTTTATTTTATCTATTTTGAAATTTTGTTCATAATATATTTGGTAGTTCGTTACTAGTCATTCTGAACTACTGGTTTGGCTTAGCTACTGGTGAGTTATAGTAGGCGCCATCATAACCTAGGAAATTAGGCCATGACAAATTAGTATTAGAGCCTAGGCTTCACCGGTGTGTTAGTCTAAGCGCAAAGTATTAGTAGAGTCCTGCGAATCAGTGTATAGACATCCATAACCTATATTTGGGAGGCTACAAGGACATTTTAGGAAATTTCCTATTTGATTCCTTATCATGTGTTCACATTGCTATGAACCTCAAACATATCCCTTGAATCTATTATGTCCCTAATGAATTATGCAAGATGGGCGATGTTGTCGATGGATGTAGACAAGACTTTAGCATGCGTTTCTAGAGTTTTAGTGCAACACCATATTAGAGAGTCAAAGATGGATATCAATGATTTTCAGCGTTAGCCAAAAGGATTTTTATGACTACTTCATCCTTTTGAGGGTCAGCATTAGGGATCCAAGTCATGATTGTAGAACCCTCTCAGACATGGATAATATTTGAGTCATCAATAGTTCTTAGGGTAGAGTTGGGTTTATTGGTGTTCATCAGGGTTTTTGACCAGTTTCTAAGTATGAGATTGGGGTTCTGGAGTGGGCCTAACATATTCTTATGCTATACTCTTTTGAGCTACACTTGGTGCATGAATTTGTTAAAGTACTAGCATTGCCACTCTGCTTGGCATCTGAGCATATGATAGTAATTAGGTCTTTCTTCTATTATATTGTTGATTATATGAGGTCCATAGAGAGAGAAAGTATTGAGATTTATTTAGGAAGAGACAAGAGGCCATGCCATCAGTACAATGTTGGTATTTTGTTTAAGATCACATTTTGGTTGTGGAAAGATGGGACATTGGTTTAGAGAGCACCCCAGGGGTGAGTTAGTGATTGGACAGAGTCAGTATGTATTCCCGGACAGCCTATAGTTCCTAAGGCAGGCTATGACAGTGGGAGGGATGATCATTGGTAGTAGAAAGTTCTCTCAACGTCAGTTGGATAGCCATTTGGGCTTAGTTGTGTTTTCCTTCAGGATTCAAGCTTTAGGAGTTGTTTCTATTGTTAAAAGATCGATTAGTAGTCTAGCGAGTGTCCTTGGCATGGGATTTTTAGTCATTCAACTCATTCATATTAGCCTTATGAAGTTTTGGCTTTATTAGTTAGACATAGAGCGCTTAACGCCTCACTCCATGATTTAGTCGATCGGTTTGAGTCTGGACCAGTTCAGATTTATTCTCCCTATGCCCGTTAGGTATATGATTAGGCACTTCACCATGATTGGTGTACTTTTATTTCCCCACATTTATCTTCTTCATTATATGTATTAGGGTTTTCATAACAATTGATGATTATACGCCTTGATGAGTTCATATTGGTTATTGTGTGCCTTGTTATTGAATTAATAATTATGTGACTACTTTGTGGTCTATTTCTTTTAGTAGTGGATGGAGTAGATCTATATTGTTATTTCCTCCCTATGGGTGTAGCATTTGGGTTCGAGTCCTATTTATATTGGCACATTATCCTTGTTGTGTCCCCCAAGCAGTATATGATATAGATGTTTATTTTTGTACCACCTATTCGTTATATTGATGTTGATATAGTTGTTACTATTGCTATCACTGCATGTGGTTATTGATGTTATTAGATATTATTAGATATTATTACTTAATGTAATTGATCCTTGATGGGTAGTTGTATAGACTAGTGTAATCTAGTTATAATTTCATCTCCTTCCAATTCTTAACCGTTGTTGTAGGCAAACTCAATCAAAGGTAAGTGATCATCCCAACTACCTCTAAAGTCAATAACACATGCTCTCAACATGTCTTTTAAGGTCTGAATGGTCCTCTTTGCCTGACAATCTGTTTGAGGATGAAAAGTTGTACTGAGATGAACTTGGGTACCAAGACCCTTCTAAAAAGCCTTCCAAAAGTGAGAGGTAAACTAAGTACCTCTATATAATATGATAGAAAATATAATCCCATGCAACTAAACCAACTCCCTAATATATAGCCTAACATAATCCTCAGTTGAGTAAGATGTATGAACTGGCAGGAAATGAGCTGATTTGGTCATTCTGTCTACAATGACCCATATCGAATCATGCTGACAACGCGTGTGAGGCGACCCTTTCACAAAATCCATGTCCATCACCTCCCACTTCTAAGTGAGGATATTGAACTCCTAGAGCTCAGTGTGCCACTAGGACTTTGGTGTTCAACCTTAACCTTCTGACAATTAGAACACTTACCTACAAACTCTGCAATATCCCTCTTCATACCACTCCACTAATAGATTTCCCGTAAGTCATGGTATATCTTAGTGGATCCTGGATGGATAGAGTATCGCAAACTTCTAGAAGTATTTGATGTATTAAGTCATCAACATACGGAACACATAATCTACCCTGACAATGAAGCACACCATCTCACCCTTGGGAGAAAACTTCTACCTTTTGATCTCTAAATGCCTCCTTCAACTTAACCAGACTAGGATCCCTATCTTGCTTTTCTTTTACCTCGGTAACCAAGGATGATTTTGAACCATTCTTAACCCATACACTACCTTCTATTGAATCAACCAACCAGACACATAATCTAGAAAGCTGATGAACCTCACTGAATAACTTTTTCTTATCCTCCTCAATATGCGCAACACTACTCATAGACAACCTGCTAAGGGCATCTGCCACTACATTGGGATTGCCCGAATGATACAACACACTCATATCATAATCTATTAACAACTCAATCCACCTTCTAGATGAAGATTCAAATCTTTCTGTGAGAACAGATACTGCAAGCTTTTGTGATCCGCGAACACACCAACATGAACCCCATAAAGGTAATGTCTTCATATCTTCAAAGCAAACACAACAGCTACCAACTAAAGATCATGGGTAGGATTATTCTTTTCATGGGACTTAAGATGCCTAGAGGAATAAGCTATGATCTTAACTCTCTGCATCAAAACACAACCAATACCAACTCTATAAGCATCAAAGTAAACCACAAATCCATCTGACCATCTAGAAAGGTTAATACTGGAGCGGAAGTGTGTCAAGTCTTTAACTCCCGAAAACTCTTCTCGCAAGAATTTGACCACTGGAATTTGACTTTATTCTGAGTCAATCAAGACATGGAGGACGCAATAGAAGAAAACCCCTTAACAAACCATCTGTAATAGCTAGCCAAACCGAAGAACTCCTAATTTCTGATAGAGAGATGGGTCTGGGCCAGTTCCCCACTGGTTTAGTCTTTTGAGGGTCAACCCTAATGCCATCATCAAAAATAATATGGCTAAGGAAAGCTATAGATTTTAGCAAAAATTTGCACTTCCTGAATTTGGCAAACAATTAATGAGCTTTATAGGTCTGCAACACAATTCTCAGATGGTCTGCATGATCATCCTCACTACGGGAATAGACAAGAATATCATCAATTAAGACTATTCCAAACATGTCGAAGTACTGCTTGAACACTCTATTCATCAAGTCCATAAAAGTTGCAGGGAAATTCGTTAGTCCAAAGGACATAACTAAGAATTCTAAGTGACCATACTGAGTTCTGAAAGTTGTTATTGAAATGTCACATTCTCTGAATCTAAGATGATGATAGCTAGATCTGAGGTTTATCTTAGATAAATAACTGGCACCCTGAAGTTGATCGAACAAGTCATCAATTCTGGGGAGTGGATACATAGTATTGATTGTCACTTTGTTTAACTGACGGTAATCGATGCATATTTTGAGAGAACTATCTTTCTTATGCACAAACAAAATTGGAATGCCTCTTGGGGAAATATTGGGCCTGATAAAACCCTTATCTAAGAGATCTTTCAACTTCTCTTTCAACTCCTTATGCTCATATGAAGCTATTCTGTAGGGTAGAATAGATATAGGCTGGTTATTTGGAAGGAGATCTATTCCGAAGTGAATTTTCCTTTTGGGAGGAACTTTGGGGAGGTCTTCAGGGAAAACATCTAGAAATTTTGTTACTACTGAGTCTGACCCAAGACTTGGAGTCTTAGAATTAGAGTCCTTGACTCGAACAAGATGCTACATATACCCTTTAGATATAATTTTTCTTTCCTTAAGATAGGAAATGATCTGACCCCTAAGAACAAAGGTACTACCCCTCCATTCAATGACTGGTTCAGTAGGAAACTCAAACTAAACAACTCTATTTCTATAATCAAATGAGTCATAACATGAGTAGAGCCAATCTATGCCGAGAATGACATCAAAATTAGTCATCTCTAACTCCACAAGATCCACTGAGGTAACTCTCTGGGACACTATAAACGGGAAGTTCTTGTATACCCACATAGATACAATAGAGCTACCTACTGGAGTAGACACTGAGAAAGGTTTTGCTAGATATTAAAGACTGACACCGAAATTGACTTCTATATAAGGAGTTACAATGGAAATTTAAGCTCTGAGGTATAATAAAGCATAAACATAGAGATGAAAGACTTGTAACATACTTGTAACCATATCAGGAGAAATATCCTGATCCTATCTAGACTCAAATGCATACAATATGTTCTGGGACTGACCACTGGGCACTGGAAGCGACACACTACTGAGTCAGGCGACCGGCTAGAACTAGACGACGATTGGACTGACCCTGCTAGCCAGCCTTTGGGCAATATCTGACTCTATGGACTGTCTTTCTATTTCCAAAACACATATCACTGTTATCTCTACACACCCTGATGATTCCTTCCACACTTCCCATAAAGCAAATTAGTACAAACACTGTTCACACTACCCTGGGACTTGGAGACTGGCACTCTATCCCAACTATCTTGCCTTAACTTAGGCACTGGCGCACTAGTTGAAGATGGGGATGGGGCTGGAGTCTTCTGACGGAACTAAGAATGGTTACCACCCTCTAACCTCGGATGTGAAAAATTAAAACTACCCGTTCTGGCTCTCTTATTCTCTCTCTCCTTCTCCTTAAGCTTCTCTTCTTTAATCTGCTGAGCATGACCCATACGTCTAGGTAAATTTATTACCTTAATCAACATTGCATTTCTACATTCCTTGATCACATTATCAGATACACTAGACACAAACTTACTAATCCTAGACCAATTATCAGCCACCATCGAAGGAGAATACCTCTCCAACTAAGTAAACTTAAGCGAGTATTCCTCCACACTCATACTACCCTGCTTCAAGTTGATGAACTCCTAAACCTTAGCTTCCCTTAACTCTAAAGAAAAGAACCTATCTAAGAAAGACATTGCAAACTTATCCCACTCTATAGGCCCTGCCTCAGCACCTCTATCCTTATTCCACTACTTATACTAAGTGAGAGCTATATCCTATAACTGATATGTCGATAACTCTGCACTCTCACTCAAAGTGACACCCATGATATTTGTTACTTTTTGAATCATATCAAGAAAATCCTGTGAATCCTCTTCAGACTTGGATCCTGAAAACGAAGGGGGATTCATTCGGGTGAAATCCCGAATCCTAGCTGCAGTTGTATTTGCCACTGAGTTAGCTGTGGCAATAACCTGCTAATTGTTCTGAGCCGCTACTAAATGAGCTAAGTTAGTAAAATTAGCTCTGAACTTAGCGTGAGAGACATGTTTATTCAGGGGATCTTCCTAAGCAGGCGGAGGTGAAAGCTAGTCCCCATCCCTTCTTCTGTTCTTTCTTCTAGGAAGCCTAATCTGTAAATGGAATGAACGATGAGTTAGAAAGAGAGTTTAAATAAAGCTCATTCTAATTCACATGACATGAATACTGAAAGAAGGGAAATTTTTTCTTAAAATATTTCATAGCCTATGTCCATAGGTATAGCGCACTTCTCACCCATGAACAACACTCTACTTAATTCATCTTTCAGGCTCCCTAAAAAACTTTAAAACTGTGGGCTCTGATACCAATTTTTGTAAGGACCTAAGGTTACCCCCTAGTCGTGACAACTGTTTTTATGATCATAAGTTAGCACAAGCTAACCTATGTGCTACTACCAGATGTGTGCACTAAATAAATAGTAATAAAATGCATGATCTGAAGATAAATTATGAAGGAAAATATAAATCTAAATACCGAAATAAGGAATCAATCATAAGTCTGAAACATATGATAAAAACTGAATGTAACTGACTGACTGTCTAACTGACTTTCTGAATGTCTGAAAGCCTCTAAAGTGACTGATGAGTTGATAGGACAGACCCCTAACCAACTCTGACTGACTGAATAAAGTGAAATACTGAAATAACTAAGTAAACATAATATGTCCATGATGGATGAGGACTCACCACTATGACTGTTGGATTACGTTGAGCTATCTAAATGTGGCCAAGAAACTGTGCATCCGAACCTATGATATAATAGATCATAGCGCAAAGAAGATTATGTGATTAGTGCTTTGAATGTATTAGTATATAAGATAAGGTTAGGATGATATACATGGGGTACTGTACATGTGAAATAATAACTAACTAAATTACATGAGATAACTAAACATGAATGTATGAAAACTGTAATATCTGAGAATGCAAGTTCAAGCATAAATCTATAATATGAAATAAGTCTGAAATCTAAAAGACTGTAAACTGTATAACTGAATAAGTGAAAGTCTGTACACTTGATCAAGCAAACTTGAACTAAAACTATACTGAATATTGTACTGAGACTATGGGAGGTATCATCTAACCGACATGCCCCAATCTGAGGTGATTGAGGTCTAATCTGTAACCCTAGTTGGAAGGGTGTTAATATCGTGTCATGGGTACTAACACTAGTAGTATGGTTCCACTAAACTAGTGTCCTGAAGGACTAAGGAGTTACCCTCAATTGGCAAGTTCTCTACATAGATGTGTCACCCTCAACTGGCAGGTAACCACTTTGTCAACCCTCTGCTAGCATGTAGACATCCCTACCCTACACTGGCTATGTAGTTTTGGGACTCGAGAATCTCTACTAAGGGTCACACCCTCTACTATCAGGTGAGCCCTTTTCCCTAAGTTTGTTTAGTACTAAATTCTACTCCCAACTGAATTAAAACTGATACTGTGATAGACTAAACTAGACTGAAAAGTATTACATAACTGATAGTGCTCATCATGATGATAAACCTGTAAGTATACTGATAAGAGTCATGGATTAACTATCTGAGTACTTGAAAAGATAAATTCATGTAAATCACATAGGTATCGGGTGTTTATAACCCACTAACACTAAATATAATCAACAATAATGCCATATAAAATTTTTAAAACCATAGTAAGGGATCATTGTTCAAAACCCAACACTTAAGAATTTCATCAAACACACGAGAGTCATGAACTTAAGCATGGGAATGGTTAAAGCATGTGAGAATAACATGATTACAAGACCAAAATCATAACTTAGGGGATTAACATGGAGATTACAACATATAAAACATGTAATGGCTCATCCCACTTGAAAAATACTTATAAACATAACGTGTAATTGAATTAACAAGAGATTTAGGGAGATAATTTAACTTAAACATGAAGACTCATAATTTAAAATAAAAAGGGATTATTGGACTCCGTGGGTGAAAGGAACCCATGGATGAACATCACGCATACCTCACTATATGATTTCATGAAGATTCTCGGGAATTTCTTAAGATTTGAAGCTTGAATTCCTTGATTGCTTGAGAATAGGTTAGGGTTTATACTTGAGGAAAGTGGGGCTTCTTTTGAGAGGATTTGTGATTAAAAGAGCAAATAATGCTCTTTAGAGAGTTAAATTTTGTGTTATGGACTGATTGGGTGAAGGGAAATATGCCAAATGCCCTTAATTATCGAGGAATAAAAAGTTGGACGGGTGAAGAAGGGTGCGCCACCTGCTCCAGAGCGGTGTACTGGAGGGGGCGTCATGGGCTCTAGAGCGGTGCACTGCAGGGGGCGACGCGGGCTCTAGGTCGGTGCATTGGAGGGTTCTTCGTAGGCTCATCTTAGTGCTGCTACTATTTTGGTGATCAAAACACACCCCTACGCTTGTCTAAAAATTTCAAAACTCACCTAAGATGTATTTTTAGCTACCCAGGTCATGAATCACTAGAACACTGATTTTGGCCTTTTTGACTTTGGTGGTTCCTTCATAGATTACTTATAATTTTTCCCACATTTATTTTGTGGTTACACAGGTTGATATCTTGTCATATTATTTACCGCTAACTACACAAAGGAGTAAAATTATATCTCTTGCATTAGTTTAAATTACCTCTTATTGTTCTTTGGTAACTTTGAAGTTTTCAAAGTCCTCTATGTCAACACTACTTGATTCCTTGTCCTTCAATTTTTCTTTGAGTATTAGGATGGGCTTTGGTCCTTTATTGATTACAACCCATGCTTGAGTCATTTGACTAAATAAAGATTTTGAATCTATTTTTCCAAAAGGATTAGCGCTATCCATCGAAGTACGGTGGTCTCTTAGAAGAAAGACTATCTTGAAGGAGAGATCCTGGAGTCTGATAGTTTTCTATTGGATCATTACTCACGTATAGTTAACCAATACTATCATTGAGACCTCTCTTGAATACTAATAAAAATTCAAGAAGGGGTGAATTGAAAATTTTCCTTGAGTTGACTGGTCAGTCTTGACACTCAACTCACCTGCAGATCAGTATACTTAACAGAATAGATTAGATTCAAATAAATAAACATGTAAGCAATTAATTGAAATAAAGACACAATGATTTATCCTACTTCAAAATACCAATATGGTGCCTACTTTCAATCCCCTTAGGTTTCAAAGTATCCCTAGAACTTTTCAAAGTAGAGTCAGAGTACAAACATAGCGGAAAAGTTAGGAAGCTTATTTTGATTTTTAGATCTGGTGTCACAGCCTCAACTGGTATGACCATGTTGAATTGATCTTATACTTTTGTAACTATTGTAAACTGAGAAGTACAAAGCTTTATGGGACTAAGATTGAGACACACTAATAATTCACTGTGAAGTTGCATATGTTCTTTGATCTTCAATCTTTTCTTTTATATCCTTCAGTTGTTTCGACTTCCTTTCTTCATAAAAAAACACAGGGGATTTCTTCTCAATTAAAGATTTGAATTGATTCCTCGATTGAGGGATTGCACCATGTGGTATGTCTATATCAAATATTTCCATGCGTGGTGAATCATTCTTTTCTCGTATATAATCTCATATTCATACATGTCCACATCAGATATGTCTATATAGAGAGTGTGATCTTCTTTCCTTAAGCCTTGTTGCAATTGATTTGTCAATAATCTCCTTATACTTAGGGATCTAATAACATTCATGATCGATGCAATTCCAAGTTTAGAGCTGGCTCTTTTGTGTGTAGATACTTATTTCCTTATGAGATATTCTTCCATATATTGATTTCTTAGAAATCTTGGATGCAACTGTATCTTCATTGTATGCTGCAAAGTATTCGTTTATTAGTCTATCGTTATTAAAACATATTATGAGAATGTGGGGCTAACATATTTTAGGCAAAATCAACCCGAACTAAGCTTGAGGTATCTAAATCCACTTTTAAATGTATAACAAGACATAATTAGTCCTAAGGTAAAGATTCTTCCCAACTACATTAACTAAGTCGAATAGAAATCTAGGTAACCTTCATGGGTGTAAGCAACTAATCCCAAACTTACCCTAAACATGAGTAACTAGAGCATTTTTACTTAGTCCTGAGTAATCTAAGGAATTCCCATTCTAAGCAAGAGGAATGAAATCCAATTCAACTAAGGCATAAGGAAATGAGCAAACTATTCAACTCTATGTTTTCAATATGGCCTAAATTGTCCAACTATCCCAAATCTTGCATTTTATCTATCCAACACCTAAAATCCATCCCAAATCTAACACAATATTGTAAAAATACTTTGAAATATCTGAATCTAATAAGGGATAAACCTACCTACCTCAATGCCGAAGAAAGCTTAACGAACAGCTAAATCACCATTTTTCCCTTCCGAGAAGCCTTCTCAAGATTCCAAGCTATCAAAAATATATTTTAATCATCAATTTGAGAATATTTATACCCATACTGCACCATTGTGCTTCAGGTCCAAATATAACATCAAAAACCCCATATGGGTCCCACTTACGAAAATTGCATTTCCAAGACCAACCTAACATTCTCACAAGCTCAAGGAACCATTACCCATAAAAATGGGTAAAAACTTAGCTAAATTAGGGATAATCAAGCCTTAAAGGTTTTGGGGTTTTGAGCAAGTAATTAAGAAATTTCACCGAGAAAAGAGTGAATTCTTACCTCAAATCAGAAGATAATCGCAAAAATAAATGTTACTCAAGCTTCCTATCACCACTAAGCTTCAATATCACTTAAATTCCATCTTTAGGGTTCTTAGCTCTCAAGGGAGTGATGAAGAATAATCGAAAATCATGGAAAAGGGGTAATTTTATACCCAGTCTAGGTCATCAGCAGTGCTATCGCGACCTGCTGCCTCATGATTGCACCATCTCTTGTCTACCACACTAGTTGCAATCGCAATATCCTTTATCAATTGCAATAGCTCTTTTACAATATAAGTCGCAATCACGGTCCAAGGTACTGCTATTGCGGTACACCAGAAAGTTGGTACACCAGATTTTCCAAGTACAATAATGGGCTCAACCGTATGCTCGGGATTTATTTGGAATTCTGTATACGCAAAAAACACTATGTAACCACACTAAATTTGATGTTTCAGACTCGATAGTGCAATTAGAGTTTCAATCCAAGGTTGTTTTGACCAATTATGGGTCCCACACTCAAATTTCATTTTCTTAACTTTTCGACCAATTGGTTGAAATGAGCTCGGGTGCCTCGAGGTCTGAACCAAAGGTATACCTATCCTAAAATTAATTTTTTGGTGTTGTTGGCACAGTCAAAATCTTCATACGAGGTTGTTTTACTAAAGTTTTTGCCCGGTGGCATTTGGAACCAGCAAGGACTTCTAAATAGGGAATTGTCTCTAAAAAAACTAAATAATTTACCCGGTGTTCGAACTGTCAGTCCCAATAAGTCATATGGAAAATCACCTGAAGGGTCATTACAATATCCACTACTAAAGGAACTTCCGTTCGCAAATGTTAATGATTAGGATATACCTGAAGTCTCGAACAAGTGAGGATACTGAGTTCGCATCTCTCTCTCGATCTCCCAAATGGCCTTCTATATTGGGCGGTGCCTCCACTGAACCTTAACTATAGGAATCTCTATTGTGCACAACCGTCTAACATTACTAGCCAAAATAAGCACCGACTTATCTACAAAGGTCAAATGCTCATCGAACTGGACTAAGTCCTATCTAAGCACATGAGACATATTAGGAATATATTGCCACAACATAGAAACATGGAAAAACGGATAAACAATTGCAAAATCTAGAGGTAAAGCTAATTCATACGCAACCTCACCAACTATGTGAAGAATCTCAAAAGGTCAAATATATCTAGGACTGAGCTTGCCCTTCTTCCTGAACCTCATTACACCCTTCATGGGTGATACACGGAGGAATACATGATCACCAACTCCAAATATCAAGGTACAAAACCTACAGTCCGTATTGGCCTTCTTCCTACTTTGAGTTTCTCTTAACCTATCCTGAATCACCCTGACTCTATCCAACGACTCCTGAAGCAAATCAGTACTATGAGGCCTAACCTCGAAAGTCTCAAACCATCCAATCAAAGAACAACATCTTCTACCGTACAAAGCCTCAAAAAGCACCATCTTAAAACTTGAATAATAATTATAATTATACGTAAACTCTTCCAAAGCTAAGTGCTCCTCCCACTGGCCCCCCAAATCCTTAACACAGGCTTGGAGCATATCCTTAAGAACCTGAATAGTCCTCTCAGACTGACTATCTATCTGCGGATGAAAGGTTGTACTAAGATCAACCTGAGTACCCAACTCCTCCTGAAAAGCTCTCCAAAATCTCAAAGTGAACATGGAACCTTGGTTCGAAATAATATAGATGAGTACACCATGCAAACGGACTATATCCTGAACATATATATGGGATAATCTCTCAGCGCTGAAAGATATCTGAATAAGAAGGAAATGTGTTGACTTGGTCAAATGATATACAATGACCTAAAAAATCCATAGTAATCTAGTCCCATTTCCACTCGAGAATGGGAAACCTCTGAGTCATACCACCTGGTCGCTGATGTTCGACCTTTACCTGCTGACTACATAGGCAACGAGCTATAAAGTCTACCATATCTCTCTTTATAGCACACCACTAATAATGCTGCCTCAAATCTCTAGACATCTTGGTTGTGTCGGGATGTATAGAATATCTAGAACTATGAGCCTCATGCAAAATTAGCAAAATCAAGTCATCAATCTACGAAACACAAATACATCCATGAAATCTCAAAACACCCTCTGAATCTATGGTGTTTCTCTCAGACTCACCACTCAATACCTGATCAAGAAGGAAATGAATCTTACTATCCTAAAGCTGACAATCCCAAAACTGCTCAAATAATGAAGGCCTCACCTCAACACTAGCAAGAATCCTCCTAGGGTCAAAAATATCAAGGCAAACCATTAGGTTGGCTAAGGACTGAATGTCATATGTCAATAGCCTTCGAGAAATTGAGATGCAAGAAAGGATACCCATACTCACTGTCTACCAACTCAAGCCATTTGCTACGACATTTGCCTTGCCCGGATGATATATCATTGAAATGTCATAATCCTTAAGAAACTCCATCTATCTAAGCTCTCAAGAATTAAGCTCCTATTAGGTCATAAGATAGTGAAGAATGTGATGATCAGTGAAAATCTCACAAATATCGAAAGTAAGATAATTCCTCCAAATCTTAATCATGAAAACTACTGCCGCCAACTTCAAATCACGAGTGGAGTAGTTGCGCTCCTGCACCTTAAGTTGTCTAAAACAATAAGCAATATCACAACCTTGATGAATTAATGCAAAACCTAGACTACCTCTAGAAGCATTACAAAACATGGTGAATCCCTCACCCTCAATAAGAAGAGCTAAAATAGGAGCTGAAGTTAAGGATATCCTTGAGCTTTCTAAAGCTTGACTCACACACCTTGGACCATCGATAATGAACCTCCTTCCGAGTCAACCTGGTCATAGAAACTAAAATAGTAGAAAAACCCTCAAAGAATCATCTATAAGAATCGGCTAAACCAATAATGCTACAAACCTCAATCGGAGATGTAGGTCTATCCAAATCACGAATTCCTTCAATATTAGCCAGGTCTACGATAATCATATCCTTAGACACCATATGTCCAAGGAATGTCCCCTAATCAAGCCAAAACTCATACTTGGAGAATGTAGAAAAGAACACATGATCTCTCAAAGTATTGAGCATGATCCTTAAATGTCATGCATGAAACTCTCTACTCCTTGAATACACAAGGATGTCACCGATGAGCACAATCACGAAAGAATTTAAATAAGGAATGAATACTTGGTTCATTAAATCCATGAATGCGGCTGGGGCATTAGTCAATTCAAATGACTTCACTATGGACTCCCCAAGAAGACACACTCAGTCAACTAAAACCCTTACCATGAAGATCCTAAAGTTGAGAATTTAGCTCCTTATGTTCAACAGGAGCCACATTGTAAGGTGTCAGGCTCGTGATCAATAGCAAACTCAATCTCACAAACACAGGGAATTCCAGGCAGGTCGGTAGGGAATACATCAGGAAACTTACAAATAATAAGAACAGAGTCAAGCAATGGACTCTCTATACTAGTATCATTAATATAAGCGACATAAGACTCGCAACCCCCAAAATAAGCCTCCTTTGTCTAAACATAAGAAATAATCCCCATTGGCTCACGGCTAATCACTCCCTGACACACGATTGGAGTTATGTTAAGCATTACTAAGGTAAAGATCTTGACAAAACAATCCATGGCCGCATGATAGTGGGATAACTAGTCCATGCCCAGAATCACATCAAAATCCAATATATCTAGAATAATAAGATTAGCATAAACATCAACATTGCTAATAGTCATAACACATGATATGAAAACTAGATCCACTACTAAAGAATCTCCCATTGGAGTAGATACATGCAGTGGAATAAGAAATAAATCACAAGACAACTCCAACCGTGGTGCATAATAAGTAGACATATAAGAATTAGTGGATCCTAAATCAAATAAATCAAGGTTTGACTGGTGCCATACCAAAATCGTACCTATAACTAAAGCATCCAAAGTCTCTACCTTGAGTTTAGAAGGTACTGCATAAAATAGACCACGTCCGCCACCTGGCTAGGAATTTGACCAGCCTCATGTCTTGCCTGTCTAAGAACCTCCCTGAGTTCCTTAGAAACCACCCCTGCGAACATGAGAACCACATCTAGTTGAGGGATAAATTTCTCTAATAGGGGAAACACCCCGAGCTGAAATAACAATCAACCCTACGACTAGGGCACTCAAGTGAATATTGACTAGGAGCTCTCAATATATAGCATCATCCCTGAGATAAATCTGAATTGAGATCTGGCTAACCTAAAATAAACACCACGACTAGAATAACCAGATAATATACCTCTCAAAGACTGACCACTGCCCTTACCTGGGTGATCACTACCATTAGGCTGACTTCTGTCAATAATTTAAAGAGATGCCAAAATTGGTTGGCTAGGCTGACTCTATGGCTGATAGGATAGATGCGAAGAACACCCACCATGAAAACTACTACCCCTAAATCAGGAACTACGTTGAATCCCACTAAAACTGTCTTGATATCTAAGCTTCTTATCATTGCCCCTTAGGGCCTCATGATATATCTCCTTCATCACTAGAGTGTGATCTAAAACCTCAGCAAAAGACCTACTCATAATAACTAAGCACTGAGTAGACATATGAATGGAAAGTCTCAACCCCCTAACAAAGCAACAAAATCTTTCATACTCAGTATACAAAATAGAAGTTGCATGCCTAGCCAACTTATGAAAATAAGTCTCATACTTTGCAACTATCATAGGGCCCTACTCTAATCTAGATAATTGATCCCTCAATTGATCTCTAAGGATGTGAAGCATGTACTTCTCCATAAACATCTCAGATAACTATGTCCAAGACATAGGAGAAGATCCAGCTGGTCTAGATTTCATAAAATTTCTCCACTAATGTCGAGCAACCATATCTAACTAAAATATGGTGTAATCCATACCATGAGTCTCAACAAGTCCCAAATTCCAAAGTCTATCCTCTTAAGAAATTAGGAACTCATAAGCATCCTGGCTCGAAGCACTAAAAAACTTAAGCGGAGCCAATCTCAAGAATCCACCCAACATTTGCCACTCCTCAGTAGACATAGCAGGCTGAGCAACCAGTGGTTGAGCAACTACTAGTTAAGAAACTATCGGAGTAGGAAGAACCCCAACTCTTAGAGAAATAACTAAAGGTTGCGCCCCTTCCTTAGTACCATCATAATTTATAGATTGTGCACCATCAGACGACACACCAACAACTATCTCCAAAAGATGAACCAATACATCTCTTAGAACTAAAGAAGAAATAAACATATATGGAGCTTGGACTGGTCCCTGGCCCAACGTTGGATGGGGAAGAAGAATATCTTGCTCAGGAAAAAGAATAACACCTGTGGAAGGTAGCCTATCTTGGTCCCTAGCTGGGGATATATCTCGCAGTTATCCACAACCTCTGGATCATCCATAAATAGGAGTAGGATCCCTAGGAACGGTCTTGATACCTTCGTCTCGTGTAGCAGTAGCATGTGTCCTGGCCATCTACAAAAAAATAAAGTCAAGGGAATATTTCTATAAACTAACTCAAACTCTTAGCACGTTATAAGTGAAAGAAGTGAAAAACTCCAAAAAAAATTCCATATACTCTCGAAGATAGGAAATAGATGTTATTGTTTTGATCCATAAGACTATATTAGACACTTGTTCTTGTACCAACAATACTGGTGAAACCTAGGCTCTGGTACCAATTTGTCACGACCCAATTTATAAGCCATGATGGCACCTACTAAACCCTGCCAGTAGGTAAGCAAAACCATAACCCAAAGCTAATGTAATGGATTAATTCAGTAGGAAATTCCCATTAGAGGAGAAATTCAAGAACATAATTTATAAATAAGCTAAGTGTTCTAGATAGATAAAACAGTCAATACAAGATACCATCCCACGACCTGGTAGAGCCACTATAAGAGAATCTAATAATAATACAACTCAAATGTCTAGAATAGCTAATAACATCTGTCTAGATAACAAAAGACTGAATATAAAAGATAGAGAGAAATAGGAGACTCGAACTCTAAGAGCTCATCTTATCTCCAAAAATCAATTATTGCTTGAACGCCGATCAATGGTAGAAACTAGTACTCAGATCTACACCAAAAAGGTACAGAAGTGTAGTATGAGAACCTTAAATAGTAGGTACTCAGTAGGCATCATCGGTTGACTGAGCTAAATCATGATATAAGTCTGGTAAATGCAAGATAACATAACTAAGTCAAGGTACAAAAACAAACCAAAATCATCTCCAATATTGTTGTACATAATAAGTAGATCTACTAGAATAATGACATAACATAACATAACATAACATCACACAACCAATCACAAATAACAAAATTGTCTCCTATATGCCAATTGGTGCAAAAAAGTAAATAACTCATCACAGACTTCCAGATGCCTGGAGAGTACACTCAAGGATAGAATGAAGTAATCAAAAAACATCATAACTAACCTTTATCATTATTTAACTATCACTCCACAATTTTCAAACATTTCACAATGTACCCACTTTCCATAATGCTACCATTATTTAACAACTATCCACCACATATCCACTAATCTTTATTTATTAGATAACCATCATTTATCAACTAGTCATTTTTCCATTAGAGTCCATTTATGTCATACCATATTATAATCATGTTCTTACTTTCTGACTTAGCCGAATTTATACCTTCAATCTAACACCCTAATATCGTTAATCATAAAAACAAGCATCATAGCATAATATGCATATCTGAACTCATACTGGTAAATGTAATCTATAGCTAGACTTAAACCAATAAATAATCAATAGTTGAACTTGAACCGATAAATAATCAATATTCGAACTCGAACCGATAAATAATCAATAGCCAAACTATAATCGATAAATAATTAATAACCAAACCAGAACCAGTAAATAATCAATTGTTGAACATGAAATATTAAATAATCAATTGTTGGATTCAAATCGGTAAATATAATCATCAACATAATCATCTTTTGGACTCAAACCAGATATATATACATAATCAACATCATAAATAGTATCTTCAACATGCATATGTAAGTGTCAACCCTCACTTAGCCAGCATAACCATCATTTATCAAAATTTCTCAATATTACCTCAAAACACATTTCCAAGGGTCTACTAAGCACAAAAAGTTTTTCCAAAGCTAACATGTGTCATGGCCTAAAGTGGATTAAGAGTCTACTTCTAATCCTCAAGTTTTATTTTAGGAAAGATCTACCTAAAATAGGATTAGGTATATATATCCACTTTTAGATGTATAACAATCCACAATTAGTCCTAAGTAATCCCAACTACATTAACTAAGTCCAATAGAAACTAAGGAAACCTTAATGAGTGTAAGCAACTAATGCCACACTTACCCTAAACAAGAGTAACTAGAGAATTTTTACTTAGTATTGAGTAATCTAAGTCATTCCCATTCTAAGCATGAGGAAGAAAATCCAATTCACCTAGGGCATAATAAAATAAGCTAAGTGTTAAACTCTACGGTTTTAATATGGCCTAAATGGACCAACTATCCTAAGTCTTGCATTTCATCAATCCAACACCTAAAACCCAAACCAAATATAGCACAATATCATAAGAATAATATGAAATAGCTCAATCTAACAAGGGATAAACTTTACCTACCTTGATGCTAAAGAAAGCTCAATGAACTGCTAAACCACCTC
The DNA here is from genome assembly GCA_030864215.1 of Capsicum pubescens. NCBI lineage: Eukaryota > Viridiplantae > Streptophyta > Magnoliopsida > Solanales > Solanaceae > Capsicum > Capsicum pubescens. Next base: position 178,896,519 of record CM061541.1, read on the forward strand.
TTTTTCCTTCCGAGAAGCCTCCTAAAGATGCCAAGCTATAAAAAAACATTATACTCATCAATTCGAGAATATCAATACCCATATTACACCACTGTGCTTTGAGTCCAAAAATCACATCAAAAACCTCATATGGGTCCCACTTACGAAAATAATATTTTTGAAACCAACCCAACATTCTCACAAGCTCATGGAACCATTACCTAAAAATTAGTGAAAACCAAGCTAAATTGGTGCTAAAGTCCCCTAAGATTTTTGGGGTTTTGAGCAAATAAAAAAAAATTCACTAAGAAAAGGGTGAATTTTTACCTCAAATAGAAAGATAATTGTAAAAATAAATGTTACTCTAGCTTCCCAGTTACCAACAAGCTTCAATCTCACTTAATATATCTATTTAGGGTTCTTATCTCTCTAGGGAGTGATTATGAATAGCCCAAAATTGTGAAAAAGGTGTCATTTTATACCCAGTTCAAGTCCTCGATAGTCGCTTTCATGGCTTGCTGCTTCGCGATCACACCATCTCTCGTCTGCCACATGACTCAAGATCGCAACAACTCTTTGCAATTGCGACATATCATTTTCAAAGTGAGTCACAATTGTGGTCCAAGGTGACACTATCATAGTGCACCAGAAACCTGGTGCACTAGTTTTACCAAGTCCTATAATGGGCTCAATTGTTTGCTCGGGATTCATTATAATCCTATATACGCAAACAAACTATGTAACCACACTAAACTTGATGTTCTAAACTCAATAGTGCAATCGTATTTTCAATCTGTGGTTATTTAAACCAAATATGGATCCTATACCCATATATTTCATGTTCTTAATAATTCGATTAATACGTCAAAATAAGCCTAAGTGCCTCGAGACCCAAACCAAAGGTCTACCTAGCCTAAAATCAATATTTTGGAGCTTTTGTCATAGTTAGAATTTGTATATGAGGTTATTTTACTAAAGTTTTTGCCTAGTGTCCATTTGGAACTAGTAAAGACTTTTAAATTGGGAATATCCTCTAAAACTCGATGATCAAACTGTCAGTCCCAGCAAGTCATAAATGACTTTGGAAAGCTATGGAAAAGCTCTAATAGCGAAAATATGTAGAAATATTGAAAATAACTTAAAGGGTTATTACATCATAACAGGAACATAATCAATTCATGTAAAGAATGACATCAAAATCAGTCATATCTAACTGTACTAGATCAACAATGGTGATATCATGAGAAACTAAGACTAGGAAATTTCTATATATCTGCTTGGATATAACTGAGTCACCAATAAGAGTAGACAATGTGAAGGGTTCTAAAAAGTTTTAGGGATTGACACAAAATCTACTGTAGTAAAAAAAATCATGAAAGAAAGTGTAGCTCCTAGATTTAACAATGTATTCATATCTATATGAATAACTTATAATATATTAGTGACTAATACAATTGAACTCTCCTAATATTGATGAAAATATAACACATAGAAGTGATTATAGCACTGACTACTACCTGCACTAGTAAAAGCACCCTACTGAGCGGGGTGACCTGAATGTCCTGGTGAAATAGGAAAACCACCCATCTCCATGACTATCTAAGGGGAAATTCTTTAATTCATGGGTGGAAAACCACATCTAAAAAACCATAATTTCCAGAAAGGCACTCACCTAGGTGATTTTTACTACCCTTATGACATGCTAAAATATTTGGTTGTCTGTCACACTACGTTGAGAGTTAGACCCTGATACCCTATTCTTATGATTATAATGAGGTCTAAGGGATGGACCACAAGATAAAGTAGGTGTTGGAGTTGAAGATCACTATTGAACTCTTGAGAGAAATTACCACCACCTAACCTCTGTTGAGAATAGTCAAAGTTACCTATTCTAGCTCTCTTGGTCTCCTTATTTTTCTCTTTTATCTTTTGTTCCTCTATTGGTTGGGTATAATTCAGAAGTCTTGAGATATTTATTTCTCTAATAAGCATAGTGGTCCTACACTCTTTGACCGCTAACTCCAAGACACTAGTAACAAACTAACTTATTTGAACCTTCATCTCAACAACCATCTTTAGAGCATACTTGGAGAGCTAGAGCCCTTGGCTCAACAACCATCTCTAGAGCATTCATGAAGAGCTAGTTAAACATCAAAGAATACTTCCTTAAAAAAAATTTACCCTACTTTATGCTGATAAACTTTTCAACTTTATCTCTCTTTAGCTCACAAGGAAAGTACTTGTGTAGGAAAAAAAATAGCAAGCTTATCCTAATCAACTGGGCCTGCACCCTCACATCGGCTATCTTTCCACTATTTGAACCATAGTTGATACACCTTTTTCAACTAATAGGAGGCCAAGTTTTCACTCTCAACTAGTGTGATGCTCATGATTCAAGTGATTTTCTAAACCTTATTATTAAAATCTTATAGATCCTCTTCTACTTTTGAACCTTAAAAATCTAAGGGTTCATCTTAGTAAAGTCTCAAACTCTTATAGTAGTTTCATTCTTGTCTAGGCTCACATGTGAAATTACTTGTTGATAGACCTGGTTGTCATGGCTTGAGCAAGCCCCTAAAAAGTATCCCTAAATTTGGCATGAATAACTTTTTCATTCAGGGATCTACTAGTGCTGGTTGGGTTGGCTGATTACCAGTCCTTTTTCTATTAGCTCTTTTGGGATGCATATTTCTGAAATGTGTAAATCACAAATTATAAGGATAATTAGAATTTATACTCTATCACATGATATGAATGGAAGATGTGAGATTTTTATAAAAAAAATTGTATCCTCTTTATTATAAGTGTGGTGTGATTCATACCCATGAAAGAGACTCTACTTAACATGACTTTTAGATACCCCAAGATACCTTAAACCTATTTATCTAATAATAAGTTTGTCATAACACGGGTCTACACCTTATAGTAACATGGTGCTTAGAGTCATAATTAACCCAAGCTAACCCATGGCATGACATTATACTAAATAATATAAAGTAATTGAAATAACTAAATGTAGAAGCTACATTGAACCTGAATATATATATATGTATTCTAAGTTAAACATGAAAATCAACCAAGTTTGAGTAAAATAGTAATATTGGACTAAAAGTTGAAATATCCAACTCTATGTATGATAGCCTTTACTAATCGATGAGTTATTGGGATAAGTCCCCAGAAAACTCTAAATGTCTAAAATTAAAATACTAAGTAAGAGATAATGACTCTCATCCTCAAATAATGAGGACTCACCACTGGTATCTGCTTTTGCGTCCAACTATATACACAAATATATGTGGTCGTACAAGTAATAAAGTAGATCATACAAGTCTAATATCGATCCCTTAAGGACTTGACGTTTAGCAAATAATCCAATTATAGTATGACTATTTAAGTTAAACAAATACAATTTGTATCCAAGAGAGTTTAAGTTTTAGCATGCTGAAAGTAACAATTAGAAATAACAAATATTAAAGTGTTAGGAACAATATTTAAGAGAAATATAGTGTCAAGGTATCTTGAACAATCATACAAAGCTATACAATCTTATTGGTTAAGTTATTTATCTTTGTTATTGATTCATGAGGTTAATATCATGATTATATTGTCTTTCTAGCCTCTAATCGCCTATCAAAATCAGCCTCACAACTAGATCATTAAGTCGGTATATGGGAACTAATTTAGACGTATTTATATTTTATCCCATATTTGAACCAAGAGATGCAAATTAGGTATATTCCTATCCTAACCACGAATCTATTCTTTAAATCATCTAATCGATAAGAACCCATTCCTCATGTTCCATGTTCTAATCTAATATTACTACCTTAGGTCTTGTTGTGATCCTACCGCAAACGCAAGTGTACATAGTCATGCAAGTAATAAAGTAGCCCTCTCGATTCGAATGTCAAACCCACATGTACTTGTGTTTAGCAATAACTCAATTCTAGCATTACTGATAATATTAAACAAGTGTGATTTGTAACCAAACAATCTTTGAGTTTTGTAATTATGAACAAGATACGAACTTTGGATTGTAAATAATATAAGTAGAGTTTCTAGGGTTGAGGCATTTAATTCTCATTCATGCATAACTATAGTTTCTAGTCGATGTTGGTTTTTTCATAATTATTGATATATGGGGTTGATATCATAACTTGGGAATGGGAATCATCTAAGTCTTCTACCCTAATTAATCGTACAACTACATCATTGAGCCGAGATTTTAGTCTTTAACATGGATGCATTAAACTATTTTCTCATCTCATTAACCAAGTGAGGCGTTTAGGTATATTGCTATCCTAACCTCGAATAATCCTTTAAAATTTAATATATAATAATTAAAGACATGATACTCACTCCTTACATCCTACATTCGATCCCTCTACTCCTATAATCAATTTTCTTTGGGGCATAGATTTACCCTAAAGTTCATGATGCTTTAGAATAGTATAACAAGAATGTAAGAACAACCACATACTTGATAAACATATAATCCAACTATAAACCATAATTACAAAATTATTTTAGCATCCTAGGCCGTATAATGAGGGTTTTTATCCACTCATAGTCTTAAAAAAATCACCATTGATGGTTTCATAGAGAAAACTACAAGAAAGTAAACTTTAAGAACAAAAAACTCTAGTTTGAGCCCCTGTAATCCTTGTTTTCTCTCCAATTCTAGTATGGATCGAAAGATGGGATGAAATTGTGACTAATTTCTCCTTTTATAGTGTTTTAGGTCTTCCATAGTTATTCCAACATGAAACATATGCATTGATAACATTGCCCCTCACTTAAGAGGCTTAAAAAATTGCTTTTGGACATTTTTCACCTTGACTGTGGCACGCCCTTATCGCGGATGTCCAAGGGAGTGTCACAACCTTAATGCAAACCCTAACTAGAATTTGATGTTTAATTTGTGTCTTAGGTCATGGCAAATCTTTTTCTCATAGGTTTGAGGACGTGGCGCGCCCTTGTGCTTCTAAAATCTAGTTTTTTTCATAATCAACTCTTTTCATTTGGCTTTAAGTTCCGCACTTTATGGATATCCTTCCAACCTAATTTGGCCTTTCGATGCTCCCAAATATTTCTACTAAAATACTACACAGCCTTCTATAATATCAAACACCACAAATTAGTGCACACAACATAATAGAATTTATCGAGATACACTAGAACAACACATAGCTCGAGCTAGTAACTCTAGTTTTTTCATCTAAACTCCATCTGACCAATTTTATTACAAACTTGTTTTGAAAACACCTCGAACACTATATATATGTGTGCTTTAATAATTTACTCAATTATAGCATAAACACCTATTTAAGCACAAAAAAGTAGTCCTAAAAACTATGTATAGATAATGACACTTAGGTGCACAATTACATCTAAGATAAAGGCTCACAAAATTAATAAAAATTTATTCTAAAGGTCGCAAATCAATAGAATAGTAAGTGAAAGCACATAAGAACAACCAATTGTGATAGTTAATAGTAACCAACTTGAATATTACACTAAGGAATCATGTTGATCGCCTCAACCCTAGAAATAAAGGGTTTATCCACTCATAGTCATACAAAGAATCACCATTAAGGAGTTCATAAGTAAAACTACAAGAGACTAAAAGTTCAAAGAAGAAAAATCCAAGAGTAACCATGATTTTGGTATCTCGTATAACCTAGAATATAATGATTTAATACATAGCCTGATGTTATAGTGTTTCACATGAATTAGTTTTCCTTCAAAAAGTTTGGCATGTCATGAATGCACGACCCTAATATTATTTTGAGTTCAGTGTAACAAAGTATTATTATATTCAAACTAACTTCATATTTTCCATGATTTTCACATCTTATATAACCTAAAATTGCATGATTTGATGCATAGTCTAATTTTATAGTATATTCACATGAATTAGTTTTCCTTCAAAAAAAATTGGCATGCTATGAACACACAATCCTAATATTCTTTTGAGTTCATTATAACAAAGTATTATAGTTTCAATATACAAACTTTCAAAATACATTCAGATTAAACAAGTTCTGACCCAGTTATTAGAATGCTAAATTTTAAAAGATATCTCTCTCTCTCTCTCTATATATATATATATATGGGGAGTATTACTTTGCATCGATTTAGATTAGGGCATCCGTTTCATCCAAAGTCGCAAAACTACATGCACCGTCTAGCTCCCAGTTTGAGCATCATCTTAGTGATCATTCCAACTATGCCATTACACCCCCAGCAAGGTATAATAGTTCCTCTAGATAAGGCTTATACATTGGACTCTAGGTTAAGATCACATGGTTTAAGTCAGTTAATAGACTCTCCTATAAACTAAAATTCAAATTATTTATGCATGACCCTTAGTTAAGTTTTACTTGCATCTGTATCATGATTTTTAGAATAATTATGCATATCATTATTGGATCATTACATTACAGTTAAATTCAGTTTGCATCTGAATTAGTTCCCAGATCCTCGCTCAATGATGTAGTTGACAGGCTAATTTAGATAGACGATTAGAGGCTCTGAAGAGCATAATCATGATATTAACCACATCAATCAATAACCAAGATAAATAACTTAACCGATGAGATTTTATAGCTTTGTATAATTGTTCAAGAATCCTTGAACCTGGATTTCTCCTAGTTATTGTTTAAAATAATTTAATTTCCGTTATTGCTCATTGTTACTTTTAGCCTACAAAAACTTAAACTCTCATGGTTACAAATTGCATTTGTGTAAATAAATAGTAATACTAGAATTGGATTAACTTCTAAATGTCAAGTTTCTGTAGGGTTGATATTCGACTCATAAGAGCTACTTTACTACTTGCACGACCACGTACACTTGTGTGTGCGGTTAAATATAATAAGTTTTTGGTGCCGTTGTAGGGGATGTGGGAACTAATTTAGATGCTTTTATATTTCATCCCATAATGGAATCAAATGGGGTAAATTAAGCATATTTCTATCCTAACCGCAAATCTAGTCTTTAAATTATCTGAAAGACAAGAACCCATTCTTTATGTTCCATATTCTTATCCAATATTACTCTTTTTGGGATAACAAAATAAATATAAATATATTATAAAGGACAAAAATTAATAGATTAGTAAGTGCAAGAACATAAGAGCATACAAAGAAATCATGTTTATAGCCTCAACCCCAGAAAGAGGGTGTTTAGCCACTCATCTTCATACAAGAATCACCATTAAAGAGTTCATAAGTAAAATTACAATAAACTAAAAGTTAAAATGATAAAAAACCTAGAGTAGAGACTTTTCTACCTTATCCTCTTTCCAATCTTATGTTGTTCCAAAAGTATTTAGTAAATACGGCTAAGTACTTTTTATTTTAGGCATCCATAGGCTTCCCCAAATGAAATATATGCATTTTCTAGTTGAACCACATCCTGAAACTGAGCGAACCTTGGATAGAATCAATACTTCTCTATCCAATACCATAATTTCAGTAGGACGAGACTGATCTTAGTTGGATTTATGCACCTAAGTGTCATAATCTAAGCTTGATTTGCTTGTTCTGAGGACTTTTTATGTGATTAATGAGGTGATATTCATATAATTGAGCATATATGTATTAAAATACTTGATTATAATGCTTAAGGTTTTTTTCATACATGTTTTAGAATCAATTTGGTAAGTTAGAGTTTAGACGAGAAAATTAGATGTTACTAGCTTGAGCTATGTGTTGATCTAATTTATCTCGATGGATTCTAGTGTGTGTAATGTGTTATTACTAGTATAATTTTGTAAATATATGTGTAATAATGTTTTAATAGTGTTTAAATTTCACTTGAAACAAGCTAAGAGTCATAAATATCAAATATAGTTTAGACAACGAAACTAGTTGCGCTAGCTTGAGCTATGCTTGGTTCTAGTCTACTAATTTGAACTCTATGGTGTTGTGTGAAATAATTAATGTTGTTTAATGTTATAGGAGGAATTTTTATATTCTAATATAAATATTGGGAAGCTAAAAAATCTGAATTTTAAGTGTAAAGAGACCCAAGAAGTGAGGAATGCAAAGGCGAAAGAAAGGAGAAATCGATGATCAACTCTTGAATTTCTGAGCACATGGGCGTGTCACGCCCTTGGAACTCTGAGATAAGGGATTTAAATGACCTTAAACATAAAATAAATGTGTCCAAATAGTTTAATACACTTTAATGGCATGCCACGCCCAAAATGTGGAGCAACACCAGCGTGGCACGCCTAAGGCACCAAAATGAATAGCTTTTGTCATATTATAAATAGGACAATTGGGACTTGTTGTAAAAACCATAGAAGAAATTTTATGATTTAAATACACTTTATTAGGATTTAATTCATGTTCCTAACCGTTCCTTTAGTTTAATTATAGTTTTTATACATAAATTTCTTAATTACAAATCATTGTAAGATCATGAGCGTCTGAACACCCTCTTCTAGGGTTGAGTCCAAGAACAAGATTACTTGTTCTTATATTTAAGTTGGTTTATGTTATTTATCATTATTGGTCATTCATATATTCTTGTATTTCCTATTCTATTTATTAACAACCCTTAGAATAAATATATATTTCTATTGTGAACCCATAAGGAGGAATAATAGATTAAAACATGGGATGTATAGAGTAGGATGTTAATCATTCAAGGGACTGAAGTTAAGGTTTTCATATAGGATAGGAATATAATTAATTTTCCCTATTTGGTTTATATACAGGATTAAATATAAATTCATTTAACTTAGTACTCGCATCCCCTCTCAACGATATAGTTGTGGGGCTAAGTTACATAGACTATTAGAGGATCGAAAGACCATAGTCACGTTATCAACCTCATGAACCAATAACCAAGAAAATTAACTAAACCAACAATATTATATAGCTAAGTAGGATTGTTTGTTGTGCCTTAACCCTGGACTTATCTCCATTATTGTCTCCAACACTTTACATTATCACATCACTTATGGTTACTTTTTATTTCCAAATTTTAAATGTTATTGGTTACATTCACACTTATTTAATCTTCATAGTAAGACTAGAATTAGATATTTGTTGAGAACAAGTCCCTGTGGAATCGATAATTATCTTTCATAAGCTACTGTACTACTTGGGTGACCACGTACACTTGCATTTGCACTTGGACGCAACAAGTTTTTTGTGCTATTTCTAGGGTTTTGTAAATTGGAAACTATCTTACTTTTGGTTTTGTTATTTGGTTTCTTAAGTGCTAACAACTTGATCTTAGCTTTTGAATTTGCAGGTACAAATTTGAAACATAAGTAAGCTTGCAACGATTTAGGGTGAACTGCTCCTATAGGATTTTAATTCTTAGTTATTTTCTAGTTATTGACTAAATTTGAATAAACTACAAAAATATTTTCTATTTGTTTATTTTTGGTTTTGAAGGGGCACACTTTACCGACCCCTTGTTTTTAAAAATTTTTCTTGAGGGGGCATCCTTTGAACCCAGTATCTCTTTTTTATTTTTAGGAGCAAATTTTAAAATTCGGTATTAGAAATAAGTGAGTTGTTCTTGCTAGTTGCTATGGGTGATTACATGATGCTAGTACGTTTGAATGTAAAATGCATATTGATTGTTTTAAATGACTACTTTTGAGACTTCTAGGCTCATTTATATGACTCGTGTGCAATGATGGCTTAATGTTGAATTCATGCAATTACTTGGTATATAGCCTATAATGATCCTACTTTATTTGAGAATGTACCATGTTTGATGTGAGATTTCTTTTATATTCTTTATTATATATTGATGTCTAGAACTTGCCTGGTGTATGTGCATAGCGAAATAAAAAGTGTTGGGATTAAGAGATGATATAGGCATTTCTTTGATAACCATGTTTCATACCCTTTTTACCTACACATTGGATAATCTTAGTTAGCCTCGTTAAGCCTTTAGCCTATTCATTGGTTGACTCATTTGTATCCTATTCTGCTTCTTTGATTGACCATCATTTGATCCAAAACTCCTAAGTAATTTAGTTGAAAAAATTAATAAGGTTAAGGAGCGTAAAATTTAAGAAGTAAAAAGTGAAAGTGAATCCCCAAAAGAGTAACTATTGATATTGAAAAAGTTGATTTGTTGTGGTTGGGAATAATGTAATGAAAAGAGAAAAATTGATCAAAAATTAAATCATGTATTGATAGAGAATACTCCCTTCTTAATATATATGAACTAGCTTAATGAAATAGGTCAAAATAAATGAGATGTGTGAAGGTAAAGGTGGTGAAATCTTGGTTGAATAGAGAGGAGTTGAATGTATAATGTGATGTATTAAAGTGCTAGCGAAAATAGTCACTATTACTGGATAGAATAGTTCCTACCCATCGCTTAGCCAACATTGCAACCCTTAAAGTCCTATTTGATCTTGAGCCTCAAAATTCTGATGTTAGTGGAGTACTACACTAAAGGCAAGCCTATGGTTCATCTTATGTAACATGTGAATTCTTTGGGAAAGAGAGCAAAATTTGATTTTTATACCCATTCTTATAATATATTGTATCTCTATGAGCGACTATGGGTAAATCTCTTATGGGGAGGGCATCTATTTGATGATATTTAGGTGACTTGTATGATCATTTTAAGTGAGTAAAATGTATGAGTTTTCCAACTTGGTTGAGTCAATTCTTGAGGTTAGGATGTTTCAAAGTGTTATTCATGAGTTCAATTGTAATAAGGCTTGCTTAGTGGAGAACTTGCTATCTATGTTGTCATTATAGTGCTAGCTTAAGTTTATTACTAGTATAAGTAGTGTTTGGGTCTTCCTAGTTGTTTGAGGATGACCGAAGCTTTAAGTGTGGGGTGATGATCTTAGGTGGATTTATGCACCTAAGTGTCATAATTTATGCTTATTTAGCCTTGTTTTGAGGGCTTCCTATGTGATTAATGAGGTCATATTAATTTAATTGAGAATCTAAGAATATATGTGTTAAAATACTTTATTATAATTTTTATGGTGTTTTTCAAACAAGTTTTAGAATCAATTTGGTCATTTAGAGTTTAGATGAGAAAACTAGTTTTACTAACTTGTGCTATGTGTTGTTCTAGTTTATCTCAATAAATTCTAGTATGTGTACTGCATTATTAATCGTATAATTGTGTAAATATGTTTGAAATAGAATTTTAAAATTCTTTAATATTCACTTTAAACAATCTAAGTGTCAAAAATATCAAATAATGTTTATACGACGAAACTAGTTGTGCTAGCATGAGCTATGCTTGGTTCAAGTCTACTTGTTTGAACTCTATGGTGTTGTATGAACTAATTATTATTTTTTTATGTTATAGTAGGACTTTTTAGATGTTAATATCAATGTTTGGAAGCTAAAAAATCTGAATTTTATGTTGAAAGACACAAAAGAAGTGAGGAATGCAAAGGCGAAAGGAAGGAGCAATCGATGACGAAATATGAAATTTCTGAGCACATGGGCGTGTCACACCCTTGGAACTCAGAGATAAGGGAATGACACACCATTATAAAAAATATAAATGTTTCCAAAAAATTAATATATTTATTAAGGGCGTGACACACCCTAAATGCGGAGCAACACCAGCATGGAACACCCAAGGCACCAAAACGGACAACTTTTGTCATATTATTAATAAGACACTTGGAACTTGTTGTAAACACCTTGGATGAACTTTGAGGTTTTAAATACACTTTATTAGGATTAAATTAGGGTTATTAATATTTTCTTTAGTTTACTTTTGGTTTTTATACATGAATTTCTTAATTGCAACTCATTGTAAAACCATAAGCGGCTAAGCACCCTCATCTAGGGTTGAGACCTAGAACATGATTACTTGTGCTTATATTTGAGTTAATTTATGTTATTTATCATTATTGTTTGTTCATATATCCTTTATATACTATTCTAAGGATTATCAACCCTTGGAATAAACATATATTTCTATTGTGAGCCTGGAAGGGGGAACAATAGATTAGAACGAGGGATGTATAGAGTAGGATCTTAATCATTCAAAGGATTGAAGTTAAGATTTGCATTTAGGATAGGAATATACCTAATTCACCCTATTTGATTCATATAAACTATGAAATGTAAATGTGTTTAACTTAGTACTCACATCTCTTCTCAATGATCTAGTTGTGAAGCTAAATTAGATAGACTATTAGAGGATCGGAAGACCATAGTCATGTTATCAACCTCATGAACCAAAAACCACGACAATTAAATAAACCAATGAGATTATATAGCTAAGTAGGATTTTTTGTAGTGCCTTAAACCTGGATTTCTCCCTGTTATTGTCTCCAACACTTTACATTATCGCATTGCTTATGGCTACTTTTAATTCCCAAATTTCAAACATTATTGGTTACATTTGAGCTTGTTTAATCTTCAAAGTAAGACTAGAATTAAATCGTTGTTGAGAATAATACACTGTGGGATCAATACTTGGCTTTCATAGGCCACTTAATTTCTTGGGTGACCACATACACTTGTGTGTAAGCTTAGGCATAACAGTGACCATTCCTGCAGTAATGGGTGATGAACAACCAGCCTTTAGGATATTGCTCAATGTAGAAATCCCTCTTGAAGCCAACGTGAACTCTAGTATCCAAAAGTTAGACATAGGAGATAGATTTGAGGTTAACCAGAACATGGTGAAATTGTTTCACACAAGCAGATAGTTCACAAGCCTTCCACATGAGGACCCACAGGTTTATCTTTCAAATTTTTTGGAGATCAGTGACATATTCATCCAGTTGGAGTCTTCACAGATTATATGAGGCTCACTCTTTTCCCATTCTTACTCTTGGTAGAAGCAAATAAATGGTTATAGGAAGAAGTTTTATATTTAATAACATCTTGGGATGAGTTAACAAAGAATCTCTTCATTCAATTATTTCTATACTTGAAAACTGCAAGGTTGAGGAGTGAGATCTTAAGTTTCAAGTAGAAGCCAAATAAAAATGTATTGGCTCATACTTTTGTTGAAGGTCTTGACCATAACACAAAAATTTTGCTAGATTGAACAACAAGTGGTTAGGTCTTGGAGAAAACCTATGATAAGATATATACTCTCCTCAATAGTATTAGACAAGTTAATCCAGAGTGGCAGGGTGATGTATCTGAAAGTATGCTAAAAAATTCTGCTAGTATGATCGAGGTGGATAGTATCACAATATTTATTGTATAGTTGGCCTCTTTTCTAAATCAGATAATGACCTAGTTAAATAAGTTGAGTGTGGCTCAAACTTAGACCCAAGTTAATGCAGTTCAGCAGGTTCAGACTTGATGGGAAATTTATGGTAGTATTGGTCAGTCTGTAGACTTAGATAGAGTATATCTAGAACTGATAATTTTTTGAGCAATGCATAAAACGGGAACCATAACTTTGGAAATTCCTATAATCGTAACTGGAACGGTCAATGCAACTACTTTTACAGCAATAATCAGGTCCAACCACTGCATTTTTAGTAGCCTCAAGGTATTCAAAACAACACTCGGGCCAGTAATATAGAAGAGACTTTGAAAAGGATTTTGGCTAATCAAGAACAAAAACTAAAGAGATCAATAATCAACAATTGGCTCAAAAAAGGGGGTTTGCTTAGTGATACATGAAATCCAAATCAAGTAATGGCAAACACCTTGAGGTGCGGTACATATTTGAGTGACACACTTCTAAATATAATCATAAGGTGTAGGCAGAGTTGGTCACACCTAAGAAGATAGAAAAAAATTTGAATCCAAAGAAGTTTACAAAAAGGAGAAGTCAAGGTACCTAAATGGAAAGTCGATTGATCAACCTCAAAATATACCAATACCACCATTCCCTCAAAGGCTTAAGAAAGCCAAAGAGAATGAGACTGGACTTGACTACACACCATGATTCAGCCCATGACTCATGATCTTACTGTATGACTCATATAGTGAGTCATCTTAAGGTAACTTTGCATATTTCCAACTGGTTTTCTTTGCTAAATTTGATATATGATCTGATGGACTTTTGAGGTGTTATAGTAAACTTATGAAGTAAAGATAACTGTAAACTATTTCTTCAACAAAGATATTTACACCTTGTATGAGTTTGTAACCATAATTGAATAGTGAAAAATTGAACAATTTGAAAGATATTTCCATTGATGGACTTGTTATTAAGATGTCTTAAAGTGATAGGTAAGTCCACAGACCGTCAAATGGTCCATGGAGCATTAATTTTCTCAGAACTACCTAGAAAATGAAATTTAACACTATTTAGGTGACACGACTTGGCGAAAGACCATCGACCACTCAATGGAACATCGTCTCAACTATCAACTAGAACCTAAACACAAGATAAAAGTGATGTTCTAACCGATGGACCACACCATAAGTGATGTACCATCGACTTAACCATTATTTAGCTCTTTTACACAATTTAAGATGGATGATTTGACCAATGAATTAAATCACAAGTGATGGACCATCAGTTTCAATAATGTTGTAAAACATTCTCTCATTTTTTGTTTATATATGTATATATATATAGATTGTGTTAACATTACTACTTTATAGGTACTTATGCCCCCAAAATTCCAACAACACAAGGAGGATCTTACAAAAAGTCTACAAAGGAAAACACAACTAACACACAAAGTGATAAACCTGACCAAGCAGTCAAATAAATGGACGAAGCTCAGGGCTAACATACTAGACAAAAAGCTAGAAAATAAAAAAATTCCCCCTAGTTTGATGAGAGAGATGAATCCTCTAATAGTGAGTCTAGTATGGAAGGCTCGAGCTCAAATACAGATAAGAAAAGTGACTTTAATGCCACCAAAATTCTTAAGAGACACCCCAAGCCTATTTTAGGCAATATAACAAGAATAAAATATTGAGTTTCTATGAAGAAAGGAACTAGCATATGAATGGATCAAAAAAGTACTTTCAAGATGGACTGATTACTATGACAAAGGGTAACCTCAAAAGACCAATTACTGAAAAGGTAAAAATTATGTCATCATATCTTATAGAATACCCTGAAATTGTGGTTTAATAACTATAGTCTAGGATGAATAAGCACAGTATCGTATTATCGTTTTGGAATTCTATGTGAACAATTCTTCTATTCTTGACTACAAATATAAAAAGGGCCCATAGACTTTAAATTTTCTAATGTTCAATAGGGTTTAAGTCCGTGGATTTTTCATCAACATTTCTAATCAAATAATCAACAATTTTCTTTATGCGCCTGATTTTGTTCCACCAACAAATACTATAGATATTGATCATAAAATAAGAGACAGGTATAATCAGCATCCATGGTTAGCTCAAGTTTTTGCTGATGGTCAACTAACATGGTTGGAAAATAACAAGGAAATGATATATAAGGAATCCTTAAACTTTATATCTAAGTTTTAGTTAGCAATGGTGCGTCTTTATTTGAGTCCTATTGAAGGGGACAATCAACTGATTAAAGATAGAGTAGTTATAGCTAGTTTGATATTGGGATTCAGAATAAACATTGGCATTCTTATAAAAGATGTCATGAGAATTCAACCAACAAGTCCCTCTACTTCTCTTCCGTTCCCATGCCTTCACTAAGTGATGTTAAAATGCTCAAGTACTGGTTTTGATAGGTATTGATGAATAAGTTATAATATCATAGAAGTTTGGAAATTTAGAGGTTTAGAAATGAGTCCAAATATGAATTAGCGAGTGCAAGTCAAGCTGAAGAAGGTACTTCTTAAAAGTGTCGGGAGCTACCACCACATGAAGATAACTCTCAACACCCTTCAGGCGACTACCCCATTTTTTGTAGTACTATGGTTATCACTCCTATTACTGGGTCATATAACACTATATATACTGTAGAAAGGTTTTAGAATACCTTTAGAACCCTCAAAACTTCATGAAATTGGTCAAGCAGTGTCAAAGGTTTGAAAAGAAATTAAAAGTCTTTGCAAAATAATTTTAGCCTTTTGTTTATAAGCTATTGAGGTAAACACTTGTTCCATATATGCCAACCTTTATATCCATATTGATGGTATAAAAGGTTGAACCAATGAGTGGTTAAAAGAAATGATTGTACCTTATTTAGCTAAATTTAAGACTAAGTTAAAAAGGGCTTGAGCTGACATTATGGCACTTCAAAATAGATCTTTCATAGCGTTCTCAATTCTAGATATTGAGGAATTAGAGAAAGGGGAGTTCTTAATTGATTTAATGAGTAGACCTCTTAAAGCCAAGGGTAAGAGACCATGAGAAGAGAAAGACGATTGAGTAAAGGCCATAAATAGAGCAAATATGAACGAAAAAATACATTGAAGGAAGAAAAAAAGAAGTCGATAAAGGAAATACATTTGAAAAAAGTTATATGTGGGCTTGAATTCTTAGAGCCTCTTATAGCATACCACCAGGGACCACTAATGGTGCAGACATGAGTGCAGAATCTTCTAATCCACCACCTATTACGTAGAGTGAAATGGTCACCACTAGTGACACAACTGATGTTGCTACAATAGAGGCTTCAACCTACTATATGTCACTATAAATAAGGGCCTAGGGAACTATAGGTACCTTTTTCCTTTATTATTGTAGCATATGTTTAATGCATTAGATATGATGCATATTTTTTCATTGGGGTTAGGGGTACCTATGAATTACCACCTGAGGGTTTTTGTTGTTGTGTTTTATTTCCCTCGGGTGTGTCTTCTAGTAAAACCAACGTATTTAGGATGTTTTATCTAGTTAGTTTTAAATTTGTTGTCTTATGGTTGTGTTTTTTATAGAGGATTTAAGTAAACTCAAGCAACCTAATTTGAGATAATCTATTTTCAAAAGATGGAATCCCTCCAAATTTTGTGTGACATGTGTATATTTGGTTTGATGAATTGACTACTATAGAACTTTGCGTGACATTAGGTGTATATGTATTTGATAACTATTGTTTAATCTAGGGCGTGCACCTGATAGTTAGTAGTTGATTTTTCTATTACGTGGCAAGTGTGTGTGAGCTATTTTTTATAGTTCTTACTTTGTGTATGTAATTCAAAACTTGTCCAATTTATGTGGCATAGGCCGTGGGATAGTGGATTAAAAAGGGATCACAGGCCATGTTTGATTTTAGTCCTCTTAACTTAAATGACTATCCAAATGATATAATTTATCCCTTCTTCCCATATTTTGAGCCTAGACCTTTTTTCCATTAGTCTATTCACCTTTTCTATTTTTTTGAGTACCCTTTTCTTAGACCTACTCCCTCATCAAAAATTATATACCTTAACTCTGGAAAATTGCCTAAGTTGAGGTGGTTATTATAGAGGCACCTTGAAACCTTTATTTTGGCCCTAGTCTTATTTTGGATATTGTTCACTTTGACTCAGGCAAATCATCTAAGTTGAATGTGTCCATTATAGAGTATAAAATAAAGTATAGGGTATGAAAACAAGAGACTAGCGATGATAGAGGAAAATGTATGTGTCTTGTGCGAAAAAAGAAAAGATAAAAAGAGGGTTGCATTGAAAGGAAAGTTGTATCATAGTGGAAGATAGGAGTAAATAAACAAAGAATAGAGGGAAAATGATTTGTCAGACGTGGAGCAAAAATAGTGCAGTGTCAAGAAGGGCTTAGTCACTAATTCCAAATGTACCATACCCATCCCTAAGCCTACATTACAAACCTAAAACATTCCGATCCTAACTTAACTTTCCAAAACTGAAGTATAGAAAATAAGGGCAAGCCTATGGTATTGTACATATATTGTTTGAATTTCATTATGAGAGTGAGCAATTTTATTTTAGTCCTAATTTATATGAATCTTGTGTGTAAGGGACTTTTTTTATAGTGGGGGCACTTGGAATGTATGGTTGATTTCTAATTATTAAAGTAAATGTCATTGTTGTATGCAAAGTTGTTCATTGATATTAAAATTTCATCCTTAGATCCTCTTGAGTCATGTTGATAAGTGATTTCATGCACTCTTGTTTTGTAATTAGAAAGATAAAGAGGTTGTACTTTTTAGATGAATTGTAATAGAACCTCATGATTGTCGTAGTTTGCCCTAAGTTTCTTTTCTTTGATGTCCTTTTAAGTATAGTTGTGTCTTGTTGCTTGAGGACAAACGAAAGTTTTAAATAAGGGTGTTGATATGTTGGAATTTGATAGTACCTTTGATGCTCTTAACCATGAATAAGTTAAAGGTATTAAGCAAACTTTGTTAGATTTGATTGTTTTGTTGTCTTATTTGCAGGAAAATATGTCAAGACAAAAAAAAGGGTAACTTTTGCTTAAAAAGAGGTTTGGATGGTAAATTAGATTGGCCGTCAACCTTATAATAGAGGCTGACATAGAATGAGAAGTATGTTGTTTGTTAATCGACGACTAAGTTGACAAACCATCAGCCTCCCAATGAATATTGCCCAAGCCGCCTCCCTTTAACAAAATAGTTCAATAAAGAACTTCAAGTGATGAAACAACTGATTGACCTTTGGTGAGTCAATGGATCGTTACCCAAACTATAGTGGTTACACATATTCCAAGAAAACTTTACCGAATGCTGTGACAAAGAAAGTGATAGACCATCACCAAGCTAATGGTACATAGACTAGACTGCTAGACATAAGAAATTTTGGCAAAACCCGATTTTGTAAGTCATGATGGCACCTACTTTATTCCACAAGTAGGTAAGCCAAACCATAGCCCTGAGACATAAGGAATAAACTAACTTGGTAGAAATGGACTAAGATCCCAAAATCAACATTTAAAGAGTTAAAACAACAATAACAAATTCATAACAGTCTAATATAATAGATAAAAGAACAAAACTATCCTAAGAATTCGTAATGTCGGTATAAGAGCTACTACAACTAAGCTACGAGTACTAAATAGTCAAATAAAATATGTCTTAAAAATAAAAGACTAGAAATAGATATATAGAAGAAAAAAGGCAACTCTGACTCTAAGAGCATACCCTATCTCCAAAACCAACTCAACACGATCATCGAATCAATGGCAGCTACTAGTACTTGGATATGCGCCAAAAAGTACAGAAGTGTAGTACGAGTACAAAAACCACAGGAAATTATTAGGCATCATCAGCCGACTGAGCTAAATTATGATATAAGTATGATAAGATAAAATATAAAATAAACTAAGTCAAGATAAAAGGGAAAACCTAGAAATAAGCTCTAACACTGTTGTACATGAATAAGTAAATACATGCAAAATAGTAACGCAAGGATCATACTGTAATAACTACAAGATTGGCCCCCACAAACTAATAAGTATGACGAAGTAAATAACCCAACGCAGGCCCCCATATGACTAGAGAGTACAATCAAGGAAAGTAAATAACTCCAAAATTACCAATTACCATACCATAAACCTAGAATTCATTCAAACCATATCATTTCATAAATAACTTCCAAAATGTCAGACATGAACTAGAAATTAATAGTAGTATCATCATTACCATTATTCATCGGACTTGAATCAAAACTCATATCATCAACATCCTCATCATATGATTGAATTGAATCAGAACACACACATATATATATGTATATGATTATCATCATAAATTGTTGGAATCAAACCAGGACTCATATATCATTATACCATATCAATGGACCATATAATTAAACCACAATCCTAAGCCATATCACTAAATCACAACAACTATCCACTGGAACTTACCCAAAATTAGCACTAACTCTCAATTACCAAACATGTGTAATAAATCTATATCAAATCTCTTAAGCTACTATCACTTAAGTTCCAGAGAAATTACTTAAGTAATACCTATTGGGACTTGGAAGATCGCTTAAGCAAGTTCTTGGTCGCTTAAGCGATGTACCAACACCTACACCAACTGAGACTAGGAATTTTTCCTAGTCTCTGCCAACCCCTCGAGTATAATCCAGAATCCTGTATAGATAAATGAACTATGCTACCCTATCAAATTCAACATTCCAAACTGAATGATACAGTCAAAATTTCCATATGAGGTTGTTTCGACAAAAAGTAGGTCACTCACCTCTTTGTTATTTTTCTTAAGTTTTAGCTAGTAGCCTAAAATGAGTCTGAGAGCCTTGATACCTAAACCAAGGGTCTTTCTATCCTAAAATCAATGTTCTAGAGCTACTAGAATTGATAGAATTGTCATGCAAGGTATTTTAACTAAAGTTTTTTCCCGATAACCAATTTGAACCACTGAAGGTTTCAAAATGGGGAATTGGTTCTAAAATCTAAATAAATTACTCGGTAGCCAAAATTTTAGTTCCAACTAGTTATAAATGACTTTTGGAAACTATAGAAAGGCTTTAAATGACAAAAATAATTTAAAATACAAAAAATGACCTGGAGGGTCATTACAAAATCCACTACTTATAGAACTTTTGTCTATGAAAGTAAAAGATAAAGATGTACCTGAAGCCTCAAAAAAGTGAGAATACTAGGTATACATATCTCTCTCATTCTCCCAAGTAGTATCCTCTACTAGGAAGTACCTCCATTGAACCTTAACTTCTAGAATCTCTTAAATGTGTGATCGCCTGACATTACTAGCCAAAATGATCCCAGGCTCCTCCACGAAGATCAATCGTTCATCCAACTGAACTGAGTCCCATATAAGTACATGATAAGGGTCAAGAATGTATTGTCAGAACATAAAAACACATAAAATCAGATGGATAATAACAAAATATGGGGGTAAGGCCATGTAATGACCCTTTAGGTTATTTTTTATATTTTCACTTATTTTTTCCATTAGAGCTTTTTCATAGCCACCCTCAATCATTTATAACTTGCAGGGACTAATAGTTTGATTATCAGGAAGTTCGTTTGGTTTATAGAGCCATTTTTCTATTTGAAAGTCTTCGCTCGTCCCAAATAGCCACCAAGAAAAATCTTCAGCAAAACGATCTTGTATGCAAATTCTGACTATGCAATCAATATTGAAATATTGAATTTATATTGGGTAGAGCTTTGGTTTGTGTCCCAAGGTACCTAGGATCATTTCGACCTATTGGTCAAAAAGTTAAAAAAATTAAATATGAGTGTGGGACCCATATTTGGTCAAAATGACCTCGTCAGGAAATTTTGTGTGTGCCATTAAGTCCAGGAAATTGAATTTGGTATGGTTACATGGTTCATTATTTTATACTAGATTCCATATGAATCTCGAGGGCTCAACGAAAACTTAGAAAAAGTTATCATCTGGTGCAAAAGCAATCACAATCTAAGAGTCGTGATCATGGTACCCTTAGAAGAGAAAATTATACAATCATGAGAAGAGATATTGTAATTGTAACACCTAGATCAGCCACCAAGAATGGTGCGATCGCAGGTCTGGGTTCACGATAGTAGGACTTTAGGACCTGGTATGGGTATAAATAAACCCCAAAGTCACGAATTCAGCCATTTCTCACTACTTTCTTAAGCGCATAAACTTTAAAAATTATGGTAGCTTAAAATTGAGACTTGTATGGGTGACTTAGAAACTAGATTAACATTTATTCTTATGGTTATCTTTCAATTTTAGGTAAGAATTCACCCTTTTCTTGTTGAAATTTTTTGATTTATTGCTCAAAACCTCAAAACCTTTAGGTCTTGATTTTAGCCCAAACATATCTTGGTTTTCATCTATTTTTTAAGGTAATGATTCCTTGATCTAGTAAGAATGTCGGGTCAATTTTGGAAATGTGAATTTTGTTAGTGGGACCCATATGGAGTTTTGTACTATTTTTTGAACTCAAAGCACAATGGTGTAATATGGGTGTCGTTATACTTATATTGATGAGTAGAATGTGTTTTTGATAGCTTAGCATATTAAGGGGGCTTCTCAGAAGAAAAGTGGTATTTTAGTGATTCGTTGAGCTTTCTTAGGCATCGAGGTAGGCTAGGTTTATCCCTTGTTAGATTGACCTATATCATAGTGTTCTTATGATGTTGTCTTAGATTTATGATGAGTTTTTGGTGTTGGATTGATGAAATGTAAGACTTGGGTTAGTTGGACCTTTAGGCTATTTTTGAAATCATAAATTTAAAATGCTTGACTTATTTTCTTATGCCTTAGTTAAATTGGACTTCATTACTCATGTTTAGAATGAGAATGCCTTACATTGCTCAAGATTAAGGAAAATGCTCTAGTTAATCATGCTTCGGGTAGGTTGGACTTAGTTGCTTACACTATTGAATGTTGCCTTCATTTCCATTGACTTAGTTATGGTGCGTCAGAAGAATCTCTACCTTAGGGATAATTATGACTTGCTATACATCTAAGAGTGGATTTAGGTACCTTATCCTAGTTCAAGGTCTAATTTGACTTAGAATGTATTTTGCAGATTTAGAAATGGGCTCTTTGACCCGCATTAAGCCATGATCAATGAATAGTTCTCTTGAAAATCTTATACACTTATTAAATGCCTAAGGAATGCCCTTTTGAGTCAATATTGAGGAGCCTTGGTACTTGTTGGTTATGATGAATGACATTGGAAGTAATACCTATATAACTATGCCATATGTATGATTTATTGATTAAGCTTATGATGAGTTATTTATTGTGCTATTATTTTGGCTATTGAATGAACTACCGAATATACCATTGAATGATCCCTTGACTTTGATTCTTCTAAGCCATAAATTATATTATTGACTATGCTATGAATAATCTATAGATTATGTTATGGATTAGCTATTCCTCATGTTATAGATATGCTACCTTTTATGCTAATGATAAACCTTTGAATATGCTATTAAATAAGTATGTGCTCATGATATTGCTTATGATTATGATCATGATAAGAAATTATTCTAGTAATCATACTAGAAAATATCCCTAATATTGATATTAGCAATTTTGTCATGAATTATGTTAGAAGTTATGCTTATTGATCATATGGGAAGTTATGCTATTAATTATGCTTGAAATCATGATTCTTGATATATTGATACTCAGCAAGGCTGGAGGATATTATGATGATATATTGATACCCAACAAGGTTATGCTTGAAATCGTGTTCTTGATATATTGATACATGACAAGGCTGGAGGATATTATGAGGATATATTGATACCCAGCAAGGCCGGAGGATATTATGATATTATATTGATACCCAATAAGGTCGGAGGATATTACGATGATATATTGATACACAACAAGGGCGGAGGATGATTATGATAATATATTGATATTCGGCCAAGCTAGAGGATTATTATAATGATACATTGATACCCAGCAAGGCTAAAGGATGATTAAATTAATGCATCTATGTGTACATATATACCAGTTTGAGTTCAGCTATGACCTATGTATGGCTATTATATATATACATACTTATTTGTAGTTGGATATGAAATTGATATTAGCGATGTCAATTATAGCCCAAAAGTTGTGAAAGTGATAATTTGTGGACTTATGAGTAGTAGTGATAATTGTTGGTTAATGATAAATGATTATGAGGTGATATTATTGATAATTAGTGATAATTGATGATTAGTGGTGAATGTTGTTTAAGTGATCAAATAATGACTAGTTGATAGGATTGGTTGGTAAATGATGCTTAGATGATAAATAATGTTAGATAACAGATGATTGTTATCTAATAAATGATGATTAGTGGATATGTAGTGAATAGTTGTTAAATGATGACTAGAGGTAATATGATAACTAATAATTAAATAAATTTTTTAACAAGAGATGGTATGCTAATAAGTGGCGACTAGTTAGTATTAATGATAAGGTTGCTTTATGTTGGTAAATTGTGGAATGTTGGAAAATGACCAATTAATGATAATTGTAGAATGATGGCGAAATGATGATGAAGGTTAGTTATATGTTGGTTGATTGATTTATGCTATCCTTGAGTGTACTCTCCAGGCATATGGGAGTCTGCGATAAGTTATTTATATTTCTGCACCAATTGGCGTATAAGAGCCAATTTTATATTTTTTATTTCTTGTGCTGATGCTTTATGATAAGTTATTATTCCACATTGTTACTTATTATTCATAGCGATGTTGGCATATGTTTATGCCTTGTTATTCAAATATAATTACTTATTATATACAACAATGTTGGAGATGATGCAGGTTCATTTTTGTACTTTGACTTAGTTATGTTATCTTACATTTTATCATACTTATATCTTGATTTAGATAAGTCTGACGATGATGCCTACTGAGTACTCATTGTTTGGTACTCATACAATACTTCTGTACTTTTTTGGTGTAGATTCGAGTACTAGCTATCGTTGTTTATCATTAATCGTGTTGTGTTAATATTTTTAGATATAGGGTGAACTCTTGGAGTTTGAGTTCTACATTTCTCTCTATCTTTTATATTTAGTATTTTGCTATTGAGACAAATGTCGTTGACTATTCTAAGTCTTTAAAATGTAATATTATTAAATTCTCTTGTACTGGCTCTACTAGGTCGTGGGATGGTATCTTGTTTTGACCGACTGCTCTTATCTATTTATAACTCTTTGCTTATTTATAAGTGTGTTGTTCATTCTTGCCTATGTTGGGCATTTCCTATCAAATTAACTCATTGCGTTAGCTTTGAGTTATAGTTTGGCTTACCTACTAGCGTGATTTAGTAGGTGCAATCATAACTCATAAATTGGGTTATGATAAATTAGTATTAGAGCTTAGGTTACACTGATATTATTGGTACAAAAGCAAGTGTCTAGTAGTGTACTATGGATCAGAACAATGACGTATGTTTCCTATATTTGGGAGGCTATGGGATATTCTTTAGAGTTCATAACTTATTTCACTCACTTCTTGCTAAAAGTCTGAGTTGGTTTGTATAAGTATTCCCTTGACTTTACTCTTTTATAGATGGCCAGGACACGTTCTACCACTACACGAGATGGGAGTCTTAAGACTGAGCCTAGAGATTTTACTCCTATCTATGGATGACCTAGTGATCATGCATAGTCGCATGATGTTTCCCCAGCTACGGGTGGGCCAGAGATTTTTCTTCCCTAGCCAGTGGTGGTCCAAGAACTAGCCCAGGCTCTACCGAGGTTTATTTTTTCTTTAGTACTTAAGGATGCGTTGGTTCAATTTTTAGGTCTAGTTGGTAGCGCATTGTCTGATGGTGCACAATCTACTGATCAGAGTGGCACAGAGGCGGGGGTGCAACCTATAGCTATAACTGCCAGAATTAAGGTTTCTCCAGCATTGGTAGTTGCTTAGTCAGTAGTTGTTGAGCCTGCTATGTCTTCTAAAGAATAGAAGATGTTGGGTAGATTCTTGATGTTGGCTCTGCCTAGGTCTTCTGGTGCTTCAGGTGAGGATGCATACGAGTTCCTGATTGGTTGTAAAGATAGTCTTCGTAATTTGGGCCTTGTTGAGATGTGGTGTCGATTACACCACATTTTTTTTAGATTTGGCTGCTCAACATTAGTGGAGAGGTTATTTGGATTCTAGAACAGCTGGATCTTCTACTTTGTCATGGACTTAGTTCTCTGAGATGTTCTTAGAGAAGCACATGCATCGAAGTATTAGAGATCGTTTGAGGGATCAGTTCTCTAGATTGAAGCAGGGCTCCATGAAAGTTGTAGAGTATGAGGCATATTTTCATGAGTTATCTAGGCATGTGACTTCTATTTTGGGTATTGAGTATGAAAGAGTTTGCTACTTTGTTAGAGGGTTTGACTTCCTATTTATATGTTTACTCAGAGTTTAGTTATTGTTGGTAGGTCTTTTGTTAAGAAGTTAGATCACGCTGGGGTGATGGAGGAGATGCGCTATAAGGGTAGTGAGAGTTGTGATAGGAGGCCTAGGTTTCAGGGAAGATTTAGTGGGAGCCATCTAAGTTCCTGACCCAGAGATAGCATTCTTAGAGTAGGTATCCTCCACATCCATCCTATCAGCCTCAACATCAGCTTAGTTAACCTGTTCAGGAAGCACTTCAGATAATCGATGAAGGTCAGTCTAGTGCCAGTGATTACCCTAGTAAGTCCAGAGGTCAATCTTTGAGAGGTTCATTATCTGGTTATTCTAGATGTGGTGGTTATTTAGGGTCAACCAGATCTGAGAGTTCTGATTCATCTCAAGTATCATGTTATAGTTGTGGAGTTCTTGGTTACTATTCTTAAGATTTCCCTAGTTGTGTGCGATTGTTGTTTTAGCTTAGAGTATTTTCTCTATTAGATCAGTTTATCCCTAGCTAAAGGTGGTTCTCATGGTTGTAGGGGTGTTTTCTAGGGTACTCGAGGAGGTTCTCAGGCAGGTAGAATAGGAGGTTGGTCAGGTGCCTAGCTAAGTTGCGACACAGTTAGTTCTATATAGTACCTATTAGACCCGAGGCTATACTTTGGATGTTGTTGTTACAAGTATGATTTTGGTGTGCCTCCAGTCAACCCTTGCTTTATTTGATTCGGGATCTACTTATTCTTATATATCTATATATTATGCACCACGATTGGAGTTATCTTATGATTTATTATCTATTCTATTGTGTGAATCTAATTACATGGTTGATTCATTAGTAGTGGATTGAGTTTTCAGATTATGCGTTGTGACTGTTAGAGATGTTGATACTTATAATTATATTATTATTCTGGATATAGTGGATTTTGATGTGATTCTGGGCATGGAGTTCTTATCCTACTATCATGCGGTCATGGATTACTATTCTAAGACCGTTATATCAGTCATGACTATTGTACCCCCAGTCGTGTGGCAAGGAGTAGTTAGCCATGAGCCAATGGGGATTATTTCTTATTTTCATGCTAGGAGGCTTATTTCAAGGGGTTGGGGGTCTTATTTGGCCTATATTTGTGATTCTAGTGTGGAGAGTCCATCACTTAACTCTGTTCTTGTAGTTTGTGAGTTTTTTATGTGTTCCCCATCGACCTTCCTGGTATTCCCCCTATCTATGAAATTGACATTGATATTGATGTCAAGCCTGGTACCCGACCTATTTCTACGGCACCTTACCATATGGCTCCTGCCAAGCTTAAGAAGCTGAATTTTCATCTTTAGGATCTACCTATTAAGGGTTTTATTAGATCAAGTGTGTTCCCTTACAGAGCTCCTGTATTATTTGTGAAGAAGAAAGATAGCTCAATGCGTATATATATTAATTATAGGCAGCTTAATAAGGTGACAGTCAAGAACTGTTATCGTATGACTCACATTGATGATTTGTTTGACCAACTTTAGGGTGCAATGGTATTTTCTAAGATTGATGTGAGATATGGTTACCATCAGTTGAGAATTTAGGCCAGGGATATCCCAAATACATATTTTTGGACCAGTTATATGGGCATTATGAATTCTTGGTGATGTCATTTGGGTTGACTAATACCCAACCACATTCATAGATTTGATGAATCAAGTATTCAAGCCTTATTTGGATTCGTTCATGATTATATTCATTAGAAACATCCTTGTGTATTTAAGGAGTAGAGAGGAGCAAGCATAATTTTTGTAGACCGTGCTCCAGCCTTTAAGCGATCATGTGCTTTTTACCAAGTTCTATAAGTGTGTGTTTTGTCTTGAGTCAGTGACATTTCTTGGACATGTGGTGTCTACGGATGGTATTATTGTAGATCCATAACAGATTGAGGTGATTCTTGATTAGGCTAGACCTACATCTCCAACTGAAGTTTGTAGCTTCATTGGCTTGGTCGATTATTATAGATGATTCATCGTGGATTTTGCTACTATTTCAGTGCCTATGACAAGATTGAATTATAAGGAGGTTCCTTTTTAATGGTCCGAGTAGTGTGAGTCGAGCTTTGGAAAGGTCAAGGATTTTCTCACTTCACCTCCTGTTTTGTCTCTTCCTGTTGAGAGTAAAGGATTCATCGTATTTTGTGATGCTTTTGGTGTTAGTTTGGGTTGTGTGTTGATGCAGTAGGGTCGTGTCATTTCTTATGATTATAGATATCTTAAGGTGCACGAGCGTAAATACCTCGCTCATGATTTATAGTTGGCAGCGGTAGTTTTTGCACTTAAGATTTGGAGGTATTATCTTTATGGTTTGTATTGTGAGATTTTCATTGATCATTGTAGTCTTTAGGATCTTATGACCTAGAGGGAGCTTAATTCTAGGCAATATAGATAGATGGAGTTTCTTAATGATTATGATATTTTCATCATGTATTGTCCTGGAAAGGCAAATATAGTAGCAGATGCCTTGAGTCGGAAGGTAGTAAGTATATGTAGCTTGGCTTGTATTTCAATTTCTCAGAGGCTATTGGCATGGGAAATTCAGTTCTTACAGCTTGATGGTTTGCCTTGATATTTCAAATCCTAGGAGTATTTTGGCTAGTGTGGAGGCGAGGTCCTTGTTATTTAAGTAAATTTAGAATTGTCAGTTTGAGGATAGTAAGTTTCGCTTCCTTCGTGACCAAGTGTTGAGTGGTGAGTTCAAGATAAATATCATAGATTCAGAGTGTGTTTTGAGATATAATGGCCACATTTGTGTTTGGAAGATCGATGACTTGATTTAGTTGATTTTGCATAAGGCTCACAGCTCTAGATATTCTATTCATCCCAACACATCTAAGATTATAGAGATTTGAGACAACATTATTAGTGGAGTGTATGAAGAGAGATGTGGCAGACTTTGTAGCTTTTTGTCTATATTGTCAGTAGGTAAAGGCCGATCATCAGTGACTAGGTGGATTGACTTAGCAGTTGCCCATTCTTGAGTGGAAATGGAAGTGGATTACCATGGATTTTGTTAGTGGTTTCCCTCTCACTTCTCATTGTTCTGATGATATTTTTGTCATTGTAGATCCTTTGACCAAGTCAACACATTTCATTCCTATTCAGATGTCCTTTAGTACCGAGAGATTAGTCTATGTCTATGTTTGGGAGATAGTCCATCAACATGGTGTACCCATTTTTATTATTCAGAATGAGGTTTTGTGTTCACTTCGAGGCTTTGGAGAGCTTTTCATGAGGAGTTGGGAAATCAGGTGGATTTTGTACAACGTTTCATCTGCAGACCCATGGCAAGTCTGAGCGGACTATTCAAGTTCTTGAGGATATGCTCCAAGCCTATGTTGTGGATTTTGGGGTCTAGTGTGAGGAGCACTTGGCCTTAGCAGATTTGTTAAGAATAACATCTTCCATTCAAGTATTAAGATGGCGCCTTTTGAAGCTTTGTATGGTAGGAGATGTCGTTATCCGGTATGATAGTTTGAGACTTTTGAGGTTAGGCCATATGGTACTGATTTTCTCTAGGAGTCATTAGATAGATTTAGGAAGATTCAAGATAGGTTGAGAGCAGCTCAGAGTAGGTAAAATTCCTATGCATACCCTAGTTTTTGTGTTTGGAGTTGGTGATCATGTATTCCTCCGTGTATCGCCCGTGAAAGGTCTAATGATGTTTGGGAGGAAGGGCAAGATCAGTCCCAGATATATTGGACCTTTTGAGATTCTCTTCACAGTTGGTAAGATGGCTTATGAGTTACATCTACCTCTAGATTTTGACATTTTTCATCTAATTTTCTATGTCTCCATGTTGCGGCGATATTTTTCTGATCTGTCTCATGTGCTTAGATAGGACTCAATTTAGTTGGATGAGTGTTTGACCTTTGTAGAGGAGCCTGTACTCATTTTGTCAAGTGATGTCCAGTGGTTGCACGCAAGAGAGACTTTTATAGTTAAGGTTCAATGGAGGAACCGCCCAGTGGAGAAGTCCACTTGGGAGATCGAGAGCGAGATGCGGACATAGTATCCTCACTTGTTTGAGAATTTAGGTACATATTAATACTTAACTTTCAGGGATGAAAGTTCCTTAAGTAGTAGATATTGTAATGACCCTTCAGGTCATTTTCTATCTGCTTATTTTTGTCGTTAGAGCTTTCCATAGTTTCCACAAGTCATTTATGACTTATTGGGACTGATAGTTCGATTACTGTGAAATTCGTTTGGATTTTAGAGTCATTTCCCTATTTTGAAGTCTTTGTTGGTTCCAAATGGCCATCGGGTGAAAACTTCAGCAAAATGATCTTGAATGAAAATTCTAACTACATCAACAACTTTAAATTAGCGATTTTAGGCTATGTAGACCATTGGTTTGGTTCCCGAGGCACCCGAGCGTATTTTGACCTATTGGTCGAAAAGTTAAGAAAATAAAATATGGGTGTGGGACACACATTTGGTTGAAATGACCTCGGATGCAAATTTTGGGTGCGCCATGGCATCCGTAACATCGAATTTGGTATGGTTATAAAGTTCGTTTCCATATATGAGATTCCAGAAGATTCCTAAGGGCTTGACATAAACTTGGAAGAACTTCCACGATGTCGTACAACTACAATCGCAAGCCAATGTCCACGACCAATATATTTAAAGAGTTAAAAGCGCAATAATGTTGTCATAACAGTCTAATATAATAGATGAAAAAGCAACAACCATCCTAAGACTCAGTAATGCCGTTACGAGGGCTACTACCATTGAAATATAAGTAGTGAAAATTCAAATAAAATTTGTCTCAAAAATTAAAGACTAGATATGGATAAATAGAAGGAAAAAGGGCAACTCCGACTCTGAGAGCTCACCCTATCTCCGAAATCAACTCAGCACGATCATCAAATCAGTGATGGCTACTAGTACTTGAATATGCACCAAAAAGGTACAGAAGTGTATATGTGTACCAGAACCATAGGTAC
The DNA here is from genome assembly GCA_030864215.1 of Capsicum pubescens. Classification (NCBI taxonomy): domain Eukaryota; kingdom Viridiplantae; phylum Streptophyta; class Magnoliopsida; order Solanales; family Solanaceae; genus Capsicum; species Capsicum pubescens. The sequence goes on from CM061541.1 coordinate 178,927,114, forward strand.
TCAATAGGCATCATCAGCCAACTACGATAAATCATGATATAAGTATGATAAGACACAAGATAAAATAAACTAAGTCAAGGTAAAAGAGCAAACTTGGAAATAAGCTCAAGCACTGTCTACATCAATAAATAAATGCAAAGATCACACAACTATAATTAAAAGATTGGACCTCATAAGCCAATAAGTGCGAAAAAGTAAATAACCCAACACAGGCCCCAATAATCTTGGAGGGTACAATCAAGGAAAGTAAATAACCCTAATAACCCTAAATTACCAATTATTATGCCATAACAAAGAATTCATCCAGACCATATCATTTCATAAATAACCCCCAAAATGTAAAACTAGAATCGGAACTTAATAGTATCATCATCAATAACATCATTTCTGGACTTGAATTCAAAAACATATTATCAATATTATCATCATCATCATATGCCTTAATTGAACCGAAACTCATATATATATATATATATATATATATCATTATCATTATCATCATCATCATCAATTATCGGTCTCAAACTGGGATAATATGTAATTAGACCATATCAATGGATGATATAGTTAAACCACAATCCCTATCCATATCAGTAAATCACAATAATTATCCACCAGAACTTACTCATTAGCACTAACTCTGAATTACCAAACTATCATAATTAATAAGCATCTAATCTCTTCAAATTACCAAAATAAGAATTAATAAGGGTATATCATATGTCAACAGGTTTACAAATTCTAACTCAAATCTTGGCTAATGGTGGGTCAGAGGGGCCCGCTTCTAATTCATTTTTAGGCAAATTCAACTCCAGACTAGGCTAAGGTATCTAAACACATTTTGAGATGTTAAAAAAAGCCATAACTAGCCCTAAGATAACAATTCTTGCTAAAAACATGATCAACTAAGCCAATTATGCTTGAACTACAATTTCAAGATGCCCTAAATAGTCCAACTAACCCAAATATTTTTAATAATACCTCCAACACCTAAATCCAATCCTATATATAGCACATTATATCAATCATACTATGAAATAGCTCAAAACCCATCAAGAGGTAAAATCTAGCCTACCTAGATGCCAAACAAAAGCCTAAAGAATCCGCTAAACGACCAATTTCCCTTTCTAAGAAGCTTTCGTAAGGTGCCATGCTATCAAAATCTTTTTCTACTCATCAAAATGAGAGTAATTATACCATATTGCTCTATTGTGATTCGGATCCAAAATCACGTAAAAATTGCATTGGGGTGTGTTTATGAAATCACAATTTTGAAACCAACACAACATCTCTTTATGCTCAAGGAACATTAAACCTATAAAATGGGTGAATTCCAAGCTCTAGTGGTGATAAAATCAAGACACCAATACTTTAGGGATTATAGAATAAAGGTGAAGGAATTAACCAAGAAATTGATGGAATCTTACCACAAATTTTCCAAAGATTCGCATAAATTAACCATACCAAAGTCGTCCACAATTACCCACAATTGATTTTCCCAAGTTTTCCCACTTTTTGGGGTTCATAATTCTAGAGAATGGATGAAAAATGGTGAAAATTGGGTTAAGTGGGGCATTTATAACTTTCCAAGGCCCACAGATGTCACTTAAGTAGATATTGGGTCACTTAAGAAAACATCGCTTATGCGACCAAGTGTCGCGTTCATGACATTAGTAGCCTCAACATATGTCGTGTAAGTGACAATGGCCTCATGTATGAGATACTCGCCTTTGACATACCCATCTCTTAAGCGCTAGATGCATCTCTTAGGCGATACGAGCTAGGCCTTGGCAGATCGCTTAACTTCCTAGTCGCTTAAGCAATGCACCAGTACCAGTTGAGACTTGGAATTTTTCCAAGTCTCCACCAACCCCTCTACATTCTTTCAAAATCCCGTATACTCAAACAAACTATGTTATCCAATAAAAATTGATGTTTTGTACTCAATGGCACAATTGAAATTTCCATCTGAAGTTATTTCAATGAAAAGTAGGTCTCACACCCACTTGCCCTTTTTCTTAACTTTGGCCAATAACCCTAAATGAGTCTAGGAGCCTCGGTACACAAACTAAGGGTCTACCTAGCCTAAAATTGATGTTCTGGAGCTGTTGGAATTGTTAGAATTAGCGTACAAGGTCATTTAACTAAATTTTTTGTCCAGTAGCTAATTTGAACCAGCGAAGGCTTTAAAACAAGGAACTGGAACTAAAAACTAAATGAACTACCCGATAACCAAACTGTCAGTTACAATAAGTCATAAATGACTCAGGGAAGCTATAGGAAAGCTCTAAATAACGAGGATAAGAAGAAATACAAAAATTGACCTAGTGGGTCATTATAACTTTTGAGTAATTTTAATTAAGTTTTCAAATCCCTGTGTTATAAATAGCTACTATTATTGTTATTATTATTATCCGATGTTTTTATAGAGTAACATACATTGCTCTTTCATATAGTATGGAGATTCAATCAATCGAAATTGGTTTTTGGTATACAAATGAAGTTTGGATTTCATTTATGTAAGTTTATTCCTTATGTCATGAATTCTATGACTTTGTTTGCTTCAAAGTCTATGAGTGGCTAACCCCACAACTAGGGTTGTGGTATCCATGGTGAAATGACAACTTTAGGGTCAAAATTGATATATATTCATATAATGTAAATGTGTGCATTGTTAATTCTTTCATGTAAATTGATTTCTAATAGTTTCAAACATTAGAACATGCCTTAGGTTTAACTTGCTTAAGTAAATAGGTAAATGCTAGAAAAGCGTGTTAATAATAAAGATTTGGGGTTTCTAACTCCCGTCTGATGGTTAATGTCTTAATGAGATTAATCAAATTGGAAATATTATCGAGTTTTGTATTTTTATCATTCTTAGTTAGAGAGAATTGGAGTGAAAATCATATAATTAGGTTGAGAAATGTGTAGATGTATTAAAGTGATAGCCATGCATGATTTGTACTAGAAAAGTCTATTACCATTAATGAATCCATCGTGTCATGAAACCATGGTGAACATAGACCTAGTTCTTGTTGTTACCTAATAACATTTACTAAAATATCTCTATTTAATTGATCAAACTTGGATATTAAATGTCAAACACTTTTCTACTGCCTTCATTGTCATGTAAATAATCGACTACTAGTCAACGTGACTGCATGAGGCTTAGTTTTAATTTTATTCCTTGTGAAATTAGACCCCAACCTTATTGGGTTATATATTTTAGAGCTACCACATTATATTTCAAATTTGAGGTATAATTTGGGCATATCAGCTATATACAAGTTATGTATTCTTACGAAATTATGAGAGACTATTAGATTGAATATCAAATATATAGGGAGAGATTGTGTAGGAATGAAAACTAGGGGGAGAATATTACGATATAAATGGTCATGATTTCCACCAACTCTAAACTATGGTAGGAGAACCACGCTTAAGTCAACCCTCACTAATCAAGTCCAATAGTCAAACATTTTTCCTACCATTATTATCATTAATAAGAGCCAAACTAATTTATTGAATAACGAAGTAAAAAAGTGTAAAATTCAACATATTCATCAATCACTAATAAAGCATGGAAATCCTCTATTAATTACATTACCAGGACCTCAAATCATCATACAAGAACAACTAAGAGTGCTTAACTTTCTAGTTAAAAGATTATCCAAAATATTTAAATAAACACAAGTGTCTTAGTCCCAAAACAAGGGACATACACATAAAGCTGAAGATCTAAAGACTGCCCAATTATCTGCTCACTTTAAAATCAAAATCCAAAACTACATGTTAAAATTGAGGTCTCATTTCAAATGCTAGAACACACTCTTCACTCAAAAAAAAAAAGAACATGTAGCATCAGTACAACAACAAGTAGTGGTAAGAATTATAGGTCAACTCAACTCAACACCATATAAATAATCAAACCAAACAAATGCAACAACAATCATCACAAAACTCATAATAAAAGATAACGACACATTTATAACACTTCACTTTATAGTAAATACATGCTCATATTTAGGTATATATACACACTTAGCCAATTTCATCCACAAGTTGTATCACAACATATAATTATAATCAAACATTCAATATATATGAATAAATGTATGAATTCAGGATGTTCACATGATCTCTTTCTCCTCTCAATCTCATCAACATCATTCTCAACATCAAGAACATCATGATTCAATATTATCATCATCATTAACTCATCATTATCATTATCATCAACAACATCATAAATTCAATAGCATCATTATCATCAATCCATCATCATTATGTATGAATATGCAAATAGATTTAAAAATTACAAGTAGTGATCAAAGGCAATCATAGATATTCAATTCACATAAAAGCTCACAGTCAAGTAAGTATAGTTACAACAATGAGTTGTAACCTACCTCGATTCCTTGCTCATAATCACTTATAGGCCTCAAACTTTCCTTTTCTTTCACTATCACCTCGTTCTTGATCTATAATAACATGGTTACATACCCAATTCAATCATCATCGTCAGCTTTTTTAACCGATAGTGTTTAATAATTAACAACTTTAACCATGAAATTGTCCTAGTTCATTATTTAAGGATTTTCTACCCTTTAAATCTCATGTATTCTAATTTATTTAGCATAAAAATTATGATGATACTCTAAATAGTGTTTTCTGGCACCCTAGAATTATTATAAATTGATTTTATACTTATTTCCACCAATTTGGATTAATTTTATGAATTAGGGCTAAATACCAACTCCTTCCATGAATAAGTTTGTAATGATTTCCAGCAATTCTAAGGAGTAATTCAAGTTTAGAATGTAAACAACTTGCCTTAAAAGATGAAAACTCCCCAAAAAAATACAAGAAATTGCCTTCCCTACACTCCTAGTTCATTTTTTAGAAAGTGGGTCATGAAAACATATCTTTTGTTTAAAAATTGTAAATACACCATATCTTACCACTACATTAGTTAACTCACCACAACAACAGTTAACAATGAATTGTAGGATACCGATACAGTGATACGTCTTTTTGCTGTAGCGGTTCCCTTTATTGTTGCAACGATACCAAGGAAACATCTAGTGCCTCTCCCTAATTGTGTCTATATTACAATACATTTCTTGAAATATGACATTACGAACTAACTCTTCCACGATAAACTCTATAATCAAAGTTCTATAACTTTATTTTATGTGTGGAAGCTACTATGACTTTCTAAACTCATCTCCTATCAAAAAATTAAGTCAAATACCCCCAACAACATTCACGTTAGTACCATATTTTCTTAGAAAAGTGCACCCTCAAAAATTATATAATACTAGGCATGCCTTGAATTTCATAAAAATTTTCTAAGAGAAAACTTGATGTAGGTTTTACTTCTTATTTTAGAATAATAATGATTTAGGTCATTACATTAGATACCAATTTACCACTCCTTTATCCCCGATCAACTACTATCCCAAAATGGCATTTGAGTAAATGAACAAGTGACGATATTGTTGCACATGTCTGCCTCCGTCTCTCAAGTTTCTTCCTCAGTAGTATAGTTCCTCCATTGAACCTTTACATAAGTAAGGACTTTGATCCTTAACTTTCTCACGGCTTTATTAAATATATAAATTGGATCCTTTCAATAAGATAGCTATTCATCAAACAACTCGGGGTCCCAATGAATGATGTAATCACCATCTCTATGTTACTTTTTTATCATGGATAAAAAGAATAGAAGATGACCCCCAGGCATGCTAGAACAAAAGGCCAACTTGTATGCTATTGACCCCACTATCTTTAAAACCTCAAGAGGTTGAATGTATATCTGACTCACCTTGCTCGTCTTGTCAAAAAACATTACACCCTTCATGATGGACACTTTTAAGAGTACCTTCTCTCTTTATTCAAATTTTACTCCTCTTATCTTATTGTCCACATACACTTTCTATTAGAGCTGCTATGAGTATTTCCCGTATAAACCTTACCTTCTTCATCAAATCCTTGAGCATGTTAGTTCCCTAAGAACTCACCTCAAATATATCAAACTATCTGATTGGAGATCTGTATCTTCTACCATATAAGGCTTCAAAAGGACTCATGTCAGTACTAGAGTGGTAGCTATAGTTGTAGGCAAATTCATATAAAGGTAGGTATTGGTACCATTAACCCCTGAAGTCCATTACACAAGCCCAAAGAATGTATTGAAGGACTTGAATAGTTTGCTTTGACTCACAGTTGGTCTGTGGATAGAAAGATGTATTTAGGTCCAATCTAGAACCAAACTCTATCGAGAACTTCTCCTAAAAATTAGAGGTAAACTAAGTACCTTAGTATGGGATGATTGAGATAGGTACCCTATATAGTCTTACACTCTCCTTCTTAGAAATCTTAGCTAACTTAATTGTATTATAATACACCCATACTAGAATAAAGTAAACCAGCATAGATAATCAATCAATAATAACCATATAGAGTCACACTTACTCGAGGTCTTTAGGGAGACCAACCTCGAAGTCCATGGTGATCTTTTCCTACTTCCATTCAAAATAGGCATTTTTTTAAATATGCTACCAAGTTTCAAATATTCATACTTGACCTGCTGATAATTTTGACACTTGGTCATAAAATCTATAATATCATGCTTCATTCTTTGCCACCATTAATGTTTCCTCAAGTCCCTATACATCTTGATGGAACCTAGATGTATGAAATACTTAGAGTTGTGAGATTCTACAAGAATAGTAATAATCAAGTTGCCCAGATGAGATACAAAAAGTACCCCCAAATGATCAACACTCCCTCATCATTAAGGATGAACTCTTTAGCCTCACCTTGCAACACTTTTGATCTAAGGTTGCTTAGCTTATTATCTTTGAACTGTCTGTTATTAATATAGTCAAATAAGGTGAATTTAACCTCAACATAGGCCAGTATTCATCCCTTGCTAGTTACCTACAATCTTAGGAAATCATTTGCCAAAGATTGTACTTATTATACCCCAAATTCTTAAGCTCTACACCCCTAAAAAGATTTACCATCAAGTAAGATTTCCAATGTCATAAGTCTCTCCCAAATCAGATATCGTGGAAAGAAGTTATACTAATTTTTGCTCGAGAGCCTATCAGCTGCTAGTGATTACGACTTACGTAATGACCCGTCTCCAATTGTAATGAGTCATTAAGGGGAGTTGTCATCACAACCGAAGGGTCCTCAATTTTAAGAATAGTGATGATGATCCCACTTCGTGACTTGTTAATAGTGACAATGAGTCGTTAGGAGGGACTCGTCACCAGAGAAGTAAATTTTCCAAGAATCAAACCTCAGACTATGACTCCACCCAATGACTCATAGTTAGTCGCAATGAGTCATTAGGAAAGGAGTTGTAGTACTACTAGAATGGACCCAAGACCCCAGGACCTTAGGTTATGACTAAGACAATGACTCGTGACCATTCATAATGAGTCGTGAGGTGATTCATAACGACTTCGAGCGGGTTTTCCTACATGATTTTTTGGGACTTTTATGTCTTTTCCCACTCATTTAAAAGCCAAACTCGCTTCACTTAGGCATCCCAAGGGGTGGTATAAAAGACTCGTATTCCCTAATTCACAATTAAAATCATTAATTCCACCCAAAGAAAATTGCAAGGGAAATTTTCCCTTCTTCCTCAGAGCAAACTAAGGTAACTCAAGAATAAGTTAAATTCCAAGGATATCTCCAAGGCTTCCACTTTTAGTTATATGGATTTCATCAATGAGTCCCTTCCACCCATTGAGTCCCAAGAACTCCTTAAGTTCCTAAGTGTAAAACCCTTTTCTCTTTTATGGGATTCGAAGTTAAACTTGAATTTTATAAATTTTCTCTCAATGATTTTGATTATAAACCATGAAAGTTTGTTTGCTTATGAGAATTGTGTTTCCATATGTTTCATAATTCATATGTCTATATCATAATTAGTTATTGAAATATTGAGAGTTATTCATGATTTTTTGTACCATGGTTAGTTCCATAATTATCATGATCAGTTTGCATTAGACAGTACTGGTGGGTTATGAATATTTGATGCCTAGGTGATCATACATGTTATAGTTTTCAAGTTACAATTCACTCAAATCATGCTTGTATCATTAAATTCAGAATATATCATGCTGAGCCATATTTAAAGTTTCCTAGGATTTTTGAAAGTCATGTTAAGTAGAGTCTTGTTCATGGCTATGAAGTACGCCGCACTTATGGGCGAGAGGCTACGAGATGTTTTAGGAAAGTCTCCCTTCTTTTTATTTTTGCTATCGTACGATAGAGCTTAAGCTCTATTAAATTGTTCTTTTTACTCATCCTCTATCCATTTTTAAGAAATACCTCCTAGAAGGGCCAATAGAAGGAGGAATAAGGATTAGCCATCACCACCGTTGGTTCAAGAGGACCCTCCAAATGAGCAGCTCTCCCATGCTGAACTCAGGGTTGCTTTCATAGCCTTTGACCAATCCATGGCTACCTAAAATAACTAGCAAGCCAATTCCCCAGCCAACCCAGTAATGAAAATAACAATAACTAGTATCCGAGACTTCACTCGTATAAATCCTTTGGTGTTCTCAGGATAAAAGTTTGAGGAGGATCAACAGGACTTTTTAGATTATATACAGAAGGTGACTGCTCTGAGTGAGAGTGCTAATTAGCTACTTATTTATTGTAAGGAATAGCTCATACTTGGTTTAAGTAGTAGAAGGAAGAGAGAGGTGTTGATGTAGGGAATATAGAGTAGGATGAGTTTGCTACTGCTTTTCTAGATAGGTTCTTCCCACTCGAGTTAAAGGAGGCCAAGGTGAAAGAGTTTATTAACTTGAAGCAATGTAACATGAGCATAAGGGAGTATTCACTCAAGTTCAGTCAGTTGGTGAGGTATGATCCTAACATGGTGGCTATATGATCCTAATATGGTGGTTGATTCCAGGGCTCGTATGAGAAAGTTTATATCTAGTTATCGAAGGATCGGTTTAAGAAGTGCAGAACGATGATGTTGATTAAGGAGATAAACCTATTAATATTAATGTTTCATTCTCAATAAATTGAGGAAGAGAGGATTAAAGAGAGTGAAAGGGAGAAAAAGAGTGCTAGAACTAGTAGTTTTAACTTTGGGCCAGAATTAGTACTTTCAACTTCTCACAATAGAGGCCAGATGGTGGTAATCATTCACAGTTCTGCCATAAGTCTTCAGTCCTAGTCTCATCTTTTTCTGGTGCCCTAGTGTCTAAGTTTTGATAAGATACTCATGATAAAGCACCAGGATCTAAGTCCCGGGGTAGTGTGAACAGTAGTAGCACGAATCGAGTCTGTAAGAGATATAGTAGAAACTACAAAGGTGAGTGCAAGGATAGTAGTGATGCTTGTTTTAGATATGGAAAGTTAGGTCATAGAATGAGGTATTTCCTAGTGATGTTAGGCGTATTTACACGCCTAAAGCACCTTAATGTACCCATATTTTAGCTAAGTTTTGAGGACAAAATATATAATTCCTACACTTTTAGTCTTTTTTCCTGTAAGTGAGCTAACCAACGTGATTAGCAAGATTTCAGGTATTTATGATGAATATTTCAGCATTTTATGGACTGTTGGACGCCAAAGGAAACTTCACGCAAGAAGGAAGGCAGCTTCTGGAAACTTGTGGACTGAAAGTGATGCATGGAGAACTTGTCCCGGGCAAAAACAGCATTTCTAAAGACTTGGGCGATCAGCAGTAACTTAGTAGGATTAGGACAAGTAAGCAGTAACTTAGTAGGATTAGGACAAGTATGCAGTAACCCAGTAGGACTAGGACAAGGATAAAAACCCTATTTCAGTAGGACTAGGACAAGGATGTTATAAAAACCCTATAATGCTGAATTTTTCAGCATTCACTTATCAATTAATTCAATGCTTTTCATTCAGTATCAATTATTCATTCGATATTTTAGGACTATTCACGTTACAATATTCTGTAAGTCTAACATAGAGAACTCGGCTCTCTTGAGAAGAACGGCTAGGGCAAAACGTGTGAGATCTTTTGACGCCATATCACTTCCATCGCCAAGATTATTCTAGGTTGTGGTATGATGATTATATCTATTGTGATTTCCGTTGCACTCATGAGTAGCTAAACTTCATTGTTAAGGTTATGGAAGCCTTATGAGACACTATCTATTGCAATGAGTTTGTGAATTCTTGATACGTATGCTGCTTATATCATTACTCTCTTCATCTTAATTGAATTCTTCTGGTTGCAAACATATAGAATACGCCAGTATAGCATTAACTTGTTCGAAAGAAAAGTTACATGTCTGGAAAAGAGAGAATGACAAGGAAATAGGGCTACCAACCCCTGTTTAAAAGTTAGTGCCATAACTGGATTAACCTCTTGGAGAATTCATACCATTAGTATACGCTTTAAGCTCAAAAGAGTTAAAGTGATATAATCCTTGATGGTCGAAAGACACTAGGATTTACCATAGAATACGAATCTCTATAAGCGCATGCATGTCTGAATTCCGCATAACTCATAGACAATAGATACGTAAAACTCATAAGGTGGACATAACCCTAACTTACAATTCGCATTGATTAAAACCTACTAAACATTCCATTTTTCTTTGTTACTTTGATACTCTTAATTCACGCTACAATTAAATCCCCCCTTTTTTGTAGAATTTTCGATCAACAGTCTACTAATCGTTGCATACTTAATGACCAAGTATTCCCTGTGGGATTCGACACCCAACCCAGTTGGGTTCTATATTTGACAACGACTGCTTACACTCTTACGAGAGCTGTAGTTTAAGCATTATCAAATTTTGGCACCGCTTCCGGGGAATACGGTTGTCAACTAAGTTTGTGATAGTTACTAGACCCTTTGGTCAAAGGTTCTCGTATTTTACTTTTAGTTGTTGTTTTTGTTTTATTCAGGTTTGCTTGAGTGCATACCAAACACTCGAAGTTCAGGTCAACCGTTATTACCTATCAATCCTGAACCTCAACTTATTGGCAGAATGGATGCACAACATGACATTGACAGAAGGGCAGCTCAACAGGAGCAGGCTAGACTAGCTGCACTGGCAGCTGCTCAAGTGCATCAACAGAATATTGATAACCCAGGTCGGGCAACAAATCCTGATGATGAGGACCTGGGTGATGATGAGTTACTTAATCCACGGCATGCAGATGAGGTGGCAGCGCCTGTGAACAGGAGAGATCGTCAAGCTAGAATGAGACCTGACCGCCGAGATGTGCAGGTCCCTTTTGATGATGATGATGATGATATTGATGGAGCTGGTGCCACAGGGGCTATTATTCCTCCGCCCTTGGCACCCGGAGCTAAGTTCAATATCACTAGCACCATGATTCAGTTATTGCAGCTCAAGGGGTTATTTAGTGGACTCGCAGGAGATGATCCGAATATGCATCTTATCAACTTTATTTCAACATGCAAGTCGTTTGACAATCCAGGAGTTGGGCAGAATGCAATTCGGCTGCGCTTATTTCCATTGTCTCTGTCTGGGGAGGCAACTCTATGGTTGAATGGGCTAACTCCTGATTCTATTACTAATTGGAGGCAACTGAAAGACGTTTTCCTAGAAAAATTCTTTCCGTCATCCAAGAGAGCCCAATTACGGGATGAGATCAGCAATTTTCGACAGCTTCCAACTGAAGCTCTTCATGAAACATGGGAGAGGTTCAAGAAGAAGCTTATGTGGTGTCCAAACCATCAGATGACGAATATCCACTTGATGGAAATATTATATAGGGCTTTGAACTCGGTGATAAAGCCAGTGGTTGATAATGCTGCAGGTGGGTCATTCATGGACCTTACTTTTCTTGAGGCAAGTGATATGCTAGATCGTATGACAAAACAGAGTAGAGCTTGGCATACCAGTGATTCTGAGGTAGCAAGCTCTACCGTATCTATTGGCTTGACTGCAGAGCAGAGGCGTAGACAAGAGGAACGTGATCAAGATATGGCGCACATGAAAACAAAGATGGATCTTCTTACCAAGCATTTATTATCAGAGAAGACCGAAAAAGTCAAAGCAGTTGCGTCAAAAGGAAGAGACGAATCCGATTCAGAGGAAGAAGCCAACTACTTGAATAATCAGGGGGGTTTCCAAAGCAATGCCCAAGGAAACCAAGGTCAGAACTATTATGATAAATCTGGATACAAGGACCGCGATCAAGGTGGTTGGAAGAATAAGACTGACAGGAGTGGTTTATATGTTCCTCCTGGAAACCGTGAGGCTGTGGCGTCTGGTTCTGGGAAGATATCGATGGAAGATATGATGGCGAAGCTGTTGAAGGGAGTAGAGGCAACTAATTCGGGAGTGAATAAGGTGAAGAACGATTTGTCTTCAATAAATTAATTGGTTGACTCGCATTCTACTGCAATAAAGAAACTAGAGCAGCAGTTGAGTCAACTTTCAGTGGCATTAAATCAAAGAAAAGCTGGAACACTACCTAGCGACACAGTGCAAAATCCAAGGAATGATGGATCGTGTATGGCTATCACCACTCGAAGTGGTAAAGTGTTGGAAAATACATCCAAAGGCAAGCAGGTGGTTGATGATATAGAAGATAATGAGAACATTTTAGAACCAAAAGATGTCGAAGCAGCTGATGAGGTTATTCGTGACGTCACCTCTCAACGTCCACAGCCTGAAAAGATCGCCGAACTGAAGCAAGATGAAAAGGAAGCGGTGGAGAAAACTATTCCCCTTCCACCACCACCTTTTCCTCAGAGATTGAAGAAGAAAGCTGACGATACCAGGTTCAATAAGTTTATGACTATGTTGAAGCAGCTAACTATTAATGTTCCTTTGGTCAAGGAACTGGAACAAATGCCTGGGTACGCAAAATTTATGAAGGATCTTTTGACAAAGAAGCGGGCAGCAAGTTATGAGTTGACGGATACTGTTCATCATTGCAGTGCAATCGCTACCAGATCACTAGTTCAGAAGAAGGCTGACCCCGGTGCCTTCACTATTCCTTGTACTGTCGGATCTTTGAATTTTGCCAAGGCATTATGCGATTTAGGAGCCAGCATCAATTTGATGCCTCTATCTATTTACAGAAAGTTGGGGTTGGGTGATCCTACTCCAACCAATATGAGGCTCGTGATGGTAGATAGGTCGGTAAAATGACCTGTTGGTATTTTATATGATGTATTGGTGAAGGTTTCTTCATTCATCTTTCCGGCAGACTTCGTTATTCTGGACTGTGAGGTGGACTCTGAAGTTCCCATAATCTTGGGGCACCCTTTCCTTGCAACAGGGAGTGTGCTTATTGATTTAAAAGCGAATGAGCTTTTATTCCGGATGAATGACGAAATAGTCCGCTTTGATGTATGCAAATCAATGAAGCAACCCAAAGATCTGAACGTGTTCTCGGTAGATGATGTTTATTTTGATGATGAGAAAGAATTATCCATAGAGAAGCAGCTTATTGTTGACCCATTGGCGGCTGTGCTTATGAATATTGAGCGTGAGGATGTTGAAAATTATGAAGAAACTATTTGTGCTCTAACAGGAATAGGGTCGTATCCTTATTCTCCCAAGAAGCTGGACCTCGATCTCAAAAATCGGCCTACACCACCAGCTAAACCATCCATTGAAGAGCCACCAATGTTAGAATTGAAGGAGCTACCCAGTCATCTAAAGTACGCATTCTTGGGAAGTGGAAACACCCTCCCGGTTATTGTGGCAGCTGACTTAGGTGAGCAGCAAGTTGCAACTCTCATTGCTGTTCCAAGGAAATACATGAGAGCCATCGGTTGGACCATCGCTGATATTATTGTTATTCCGCCTGGGATATGTATGCACAAGATTCAGCTTGAAGAAAATTGCATACCCACTATTGAGCATCAAAGACATTTGAATCCACCTATGCAAGAGGTGGTGAAGAAAGAAATTATTAAGTGGTTAGATATAGGGGTAGTGTATTTAATCTCTGACAATAAATGGGTGAGTCTGGTACAGTGTGTGCCCAAGAAAGGGGGCATGACGGTAGTTGCAAATAAAAGGAATGAGCTAATTCCACTCAGACCTGTCACAGGGTAGAGAGTATACATGGACTACCGGAAGCTGAATTCATGGACGCTTAAGAATCACTTCCCAATGCCATTCATGGACCAAATGCTTGATCGATTGGCAGGGAAAGGATGGTTTTGCTTCTTATATGGTTATTCCGGCTATAATCAGATCTGTATTTCTCCCGAAGACCAAGAGAAGACAACATTTACATACCCATATGGTATGTTTGCCTTCAAACATATGCCATTTGGGCTATGTAACGTACCCGCCACTTTTCAGCGTTGTATGATGTCCATTTTTTCTGATATGGTTGAAGACACCTTGGAGGTATTCATGGATGATTTTTCAGTTGTGGGTGAGTCGTTTGAATCGTGCTTGGCGAACCTAAATATGGCGTTACAGAGATGTGTCGAATTCAACTTGGTGCTAAACTGGGAGAAGTGCCACTTTATGGTTAAAGAAGGTATTGTTCTTGGGCATAAAATTTCCGAAAGAGGAATTGAGGTGGATCGAGCTAAAATTGAAGTCATCGAGAAACTACCACCTCCAATATCTGTAAAGGGAGTTCATAGTTTCCTCGGGCATGCAGGCTTTTATCGAAGGTTCATTAAAGACTTTTCCAAGATTGCTAGTCCGTTATGCAAGCTTTTGGATAAGGATGCAAAGTTCGACTTCGGTGAAGATTGCTTGAAGGAATTCGAATGCCTCAAAGGGAAGCTAATTGAAGCTCCTATCATTGTAGCACCTGATTGGTCCCTACCATTTAAAGTTATGTGTGATGCAAGCGGAGTAGCTTTGGGTGTTGTACTTGGCCAGAGAAGAGAAAAGTTATTTCATCTAATCTACTACGCGAGCAAGGTCTTGAACGGAGCCCAGAAGAACTATACTGTCACGGAACAAGAGCTTCTAGCAGTTGTTTATGCTTTTGAAAAGTTTCGTGCTTACCTGTTGGGGACTAAAGTGGTGGTTCATACCGATCATGTAGCCCTGAGATACCTAATGACGAAGAAGGATGCAAAGCCGTGGCTAATTCGATGGGTGTTATTGCTGCAAGAATTTGATTTCGAGGTAAAAGATAGAAGAGGTTGTGAAAACCAAGTGGCTGATCACCTATCTAGACTTGAGAATGAGCACACAGCGCAACCCGATCTTGAGATTAATGATGCATTCCCCGATGAAGAGATCCTAGCCACGATGGTGGAAGAATTACCATGGTACACAGACTTTGCAAACTATGTGGTAAGTAATGTGATACCTGCACATCTGTCTTTTCATCAAAAGAGGAAGTTCATGCATGATGTAAAACACTACTTCTGGGATAAGCCATATTTGTTTCGACGATGCGCGGATGGTGTTATCAGGAGATGCATATCTCATGTGGAAGTTCCGAGTATCTTTGAAGCAAGTCATGCTTCCCAAGTTGAGGGACACCATGCAGGTGTTCAAACAGCAAGGAAGGTATTGCAAAGCGGCTATTATTGGCCTTCGATATTTAGAGATGCCTACGAATTTGTTAGAAGATGTGACTAATGTCAGAGACAAGGCACGATTTCGAAGCACCATGAGATGCCCATGTCAAAAATTCTCGAAGTCTCGCTGTTTGATGTGTGGGGTATTGATTTCATGGGCCCATTCGTAAATTCGTTTAGGATGAAATATATCCTAGTTGCTATCGACTATGTATCCAAATGGGTCTAAGTAGTAGCGCTGGCCGATAATGAAGGGAAGCGTGTTGTAGCATTCTTGAAGAGAAATATCTTCTCTCGCTTTGGGGTACCACGTACCATCATAAGCGATGGAGGATCACACTTTTGCAACAAGCTGTTCAAATCTATGTTGGTGAAATATGGGGTCAAGAAACATAAGGTAGCCACGCCTTATCACCCATAAACTAGTGGACAGGTAGAGGTTTCTAATCGAGAGATCAAGCAGATCCTTGCTAAGACTGTAAACGCTAATAGGAAGGATTGGTCTCGGAAGCTGGACGATGCACTATGGGCTTATAGGACTGCATTCAAAATGTCAATTGGCATGTCCCCGTACCAACTATTTTATGGAAAGTCCTGTCACTTGCCCATTGAGCTCGAGCATAAAGCATTATGGGCATTGAAGCGACTGAATTTGAATTGGGATGATGCCATGAATATGAGATTGGAGCAGCTGAACGAGATGGATGAATTCCATCTACATGCGTATAAAAGATCAGACTTCTACAAGGAGCGGATGAAAAAGTATCATGATCAACGGATTGTTCAACAAAACTTTCAAAAGGGTGATATGGTACTTCTTTTCAATTCCAGACTGAAGATATTCCCAGGGAAGTTAAGGTCCAAATGGTCTGGTCCGTACAAAATTAGCCAAGTCTGCTCGTCTGGAGTAGTTGAGCTAGAAGACAATAATGGTGTTGTCTTTAAGGTGAATGGACAACGAGTAAAACCATATATCGGTCCTCTTGACTCGATAAAATGCATGGCCACCATCTATCTCGACGAAATCTAAGTACTCGAGGTAACTATGTCGTGCCGCGACAATAAATCAAGCGCTAGATGGGAGGCAACCCATCGTTTTTCATTCTTTATTGTTTTACTAAGAGTTTGTTTTTGTTAAATAAAAAAATAAATATCCAAAAAGAAGAGTCGAGCCACGACCAAAACTAAGGCGCTAGATGGGAGTCAACCCATCGTTCGAATCGTTTTTGTTATTTTTGAATAAGTGTAGGTGCAAGAGGTGTAAAGGAGGAGATTGGTTTCAAATTTTGATTTGGAAGTATTGCATGTTGAAGGTGGTAAGTTGGGAATGAAAAAGTAAAAGGCTATGAGTTAGGCATTGCCTATGAAAATCTAGGCAACGAACAAGGCAAGGCCTATGCTATGGCCTAAGCTCTCTGAATCTAGAGTGCCATGGCATAGGCGCCGCCTATGCCTAACAATGCCATAGCATAGGCGCCGCCTAAGCAAAATCCCTTTGTCTCTAAATCTAGAATGCCATGGCATAGGCGCCGCCTATGCTCAACTAGGCTTTGCAAAAGGCGCCGCCTATGCCAAGCATAGGCAAAGCATTAGGCGCCGCCTATGCTCACTTTTTGGTCTCCTAATCCCATTCCAAATAGGTCAAAACCCGACCCAAGCTTGCCCTATAAATAGAACCTTTGTCTTAGAACAAAAATGCATTGCAAATTCAACCTAAGCACCGCCTACCTCTCCAAAATCTCTCAAAAAATTTCTTTTTGCTCTTTTAACTTTGTAAGAACATCTTCCAAGGCCATCAACTAAGTAAGTACTTCTTTGCTCTTCTTTTATATTCCGTAAGTATTACAATACTACGCCTATAATAAGTTGTTAAATCGTGAAGTAGTGTTGGTGATTTGAATGTGGTTGACTTGTTGTGATACAACTACGTGAGTGAAAGAATACGTATGGGTGTTCTAGACTTGGTTCCAACCTGAATTTGATTTTGATACACTGTCATACTTTTGCGGAATTGACATGGTTAAGATAAATTGCATAATCTTGTAACTCGAAATCTTGTATGTTTGAATGACTTGTCCATCGAGATGAAAATCATGGTTAACTACAAACATGAGATATTGTGATTATTTCTAAGCCATAAATTGATACGATATCTATGTAGTAGTTTTGTTCAAAGAGATGCATTAGTCCAAACATGAAAACATAGTTAAGAGTACATGAAAAAGAATTGAAAAGGATAGTGAAGATGACTAGAAAAGTATGACTGCGTTGAATATATTGTTGGAACATAACACCTAAATGTATGGCAATAAAGTCTGAGTAATTGACATCGTTCACTTAATCAGTTTGTCACAATAAATTAAGTGTGGGGTGGTGCCTCTACTGCCTGTTTGTTGACTGTATCCACCGAGATGAAAGCTAACATGACTATTATTTTAATCTCAGGTACAATCAATGGCACCAAAATCAAGACAAGGAAAAGAAAAAACAACCACTTTACAAAAAGGCCAGAAAAAAGGACGAAAAGAGCAAGGTGAATCCTCCTCGCTGCAAATACCTCGACGAATGTACGGGATAAAATGGGTCCTATAGGAGTAAGGAAAGGAGTGGTACAAGAACAATAAAGTAAAAAAATATGTTCATGTAGAGTGGATACAAAAGGAGAGCCTAGCAAAGAAAGAACCCCGTATTTTGGCTAAAATCATGGCGCTACATCTTGATTTCATTTTCCAAGATATGGGAGAATGTAATCTTGATCTAACGTGAGAATTCTATGCCAATTGGTCCCCAAATACTACCGGAAGTGAAGTGAAGATTCGGGGCCAAGTCTTGCAACTGAATGCGGAGTTCTTCAACTCTTTTCTGGGTCTTCCATCTGTGGATCCATCACCGCTCCAGGAGCTTTATCGCAGACCTCCATACAGGGCAATCAGGAACACACTATGTGGAACAACATCAATGGCACGGTGGAGTCATCACAAGGATACCGGTCGGCACAAAACCTTCCCGTATGCCTCCTTGAACAGAGAAGCTCGGATATGGTTGCGGATAGTCAATTATTGCCTGATTCCAGGGTCACAGTACACAAAGATCACACGTGATAGAGTGTTCTTGGTGTACACTTTGATGATGAACATCCCCATCAACATTGGGGCGATTATTCGATCTTCAATGCGTAAGGCCAGGCTGCACAAGAGGTCCCACTTCAGCTTTGGCAATTTGTTGACTGCGATATTGAGGAAGGAGGACATCGAAGAGGAACCTGCAGATCATAAGCTCCCACACAACCTGAAGAAGGTTGACCTCACAAAGGTTAAAGATGCTGAATCCATGGATGGAGTCAACCTAACCACTGCAGAAAGACATGCTCGCGACGAAAGCTTCTCCCGCCATTTATATGGCATGATGAAGTTTACCATGATGAGCGGGGGTCGTGTTCCAACTACTGCAGAGCTCCAACAGTTGGATTATGACTACCCAATGAATGAGCATGCGAGGGAGATGTGTGGAGTAGGTGTATATTTTGAGGAACCTCTTGATGACGACATGCCAACCGATGATGATCGACGAATGCCAGACTCTGACATGGAGGAGAACTCTGATGACGACGACTCTGATAATGATTCTGATGCAGGGGGTATGACCCCAGACATAGAGGATGAGTCCGACTAATCAGGTTCTTCTTATTTATTTTCCACTGAGGGCAGTGTGTCCCGTCTAAGTGTGGGGTGCTATTATTTGTATGATATACTTCTTTGTCTGCATTTGCATTCATTCTAGTTCTTGTTTGTTTTAATTAGTCGTAATTAGTTAGTTAATTTTAAATTTTTTAGATTTTGCATGAAATTGTTCTGATAGACGGCATGGTAGTATAACAAAAGTTTGTTCTAAATCATTACTATTGAGATATTTAGGCTCTACATGTGACTCACTGTGTGATAATTGTGTGGTTTAATTCATTCATCTGTTGGGTCAAGAGTCTATACTGCTCCCAATAAAGTTGACCATGTGCCTTGTGTGTGTGAGGATATATTATATTCTGTGTTGTGACTGATGCTAGAACTTGCCTAGTGTATGTGTAAAGTGAAATAAAGAGTGTGAGTTTAGGAGATGATTTAGGCATTTCTTTGGCAGCCTGTGATTGTTTACCTACCCGTGGACATTATCCTAGTCAACCCTTTTGAGCCTTTAAGCCATTTTTTTTGACAGCCTCATATGTAAGCCTAATCCATTTTTTTTCAAGACCATAATTTGATTCAAATTCCTAAGTGCTTTAAATTGTGAAGTCATGTGACAAAATAAGAGGAAATTGGGTGAGAGTGATGCCTTAAAGTGAATTGGTACTTGAATTTGTTATGAAAAAAAAAGAGTGGCTATCATAGAGGTGTGTTATAAAAAAAAAGAAATAGAAAAACAAAAAGATAAATTGTGTTTATGATTAAATAAAAGGATAGTTATCCTTGAATGGCAAAATAGGTGAAAAGGGGTGATAGATGAAAGAAAGGTAGCAGGGTTGATTAAAAGAGAGTGTTAATGGCATAATGTGATGTATTAAAGCGCTTAGGAACATAGTCACTATTTCTGGCCAAAATAGTCCTACCCGTCCCTTAGCCTACATTACAACCTGTAAAAGACCTATTTGATCCTAAGCTTAGCATTCTGATATTAGTGGAGCATTACACTAAGGGCAAGCCTATGGTCACCAATTGCAACATATGAATTCTTTGTGAGAGAGAGAGCAAGGAGAGTCTTATACCCATGTTCCGAAAAATGCAAAACTTGTGAGTGATTATGGGTGATATATTGTGAGACACACATGGTTGATGAGTTTTGGGTAGTCTTGTATGATTCTTTGTGCCTTAACTTGTGGATACGAATTAACCATCATCACGAGTCTATGTTGGAGGTTGAATTGTTTCTAGTAGTGATCAGAAAACTACTCTTTGTTGATAATTGTCGTGCCTGTCTTGATGAATATTTTGTGTTACTGCTGTGATTTCTAGTTAGATTATTGCATGGACGTAATATTTTGTTCGAGGACAAACAAAGCTTTAAGTGTGGGGTGTTGATGTTAGGCGTATTTACACGCCTAAAGCACCTTAATGTACCCATATTTTAGCTAAGTTTTGAGGACAAAATATATAATTCCTACACTTTTAGTCCTTTTTCCTGTAAGTGAGCTAACCAACGTGATTAGCAAGATTTCAGGTATTTATGATGAAGATTTCAGCATTTTATGGAATGTTGGACGCCAAAGGAAACTTCACGCAAGAAGGAAGGCAGCTTCTGGAAACTTGTGGACTGAAAGTGATGCATGGAGAACTTGTCCCGGGAAAAAACAGCATTTCTAAAGACTTGGGGGATCAGTAGTAACTTAGTAGGATTAGGACAAGTATGCAGTAACCCAGTAGGACTAGGAAAAGGATAAAAACCCTATTTCAGTAGGACTAGGACAAGGATGTTATAAAAACCCTATAATGCTGAATTTTTCAGCATTCACTTATCAATTAATTCAAAGCTTTTCATTCACTATCAATTATTCATTCGATATTTTAGGACTATTCACGTTACAATATTCTGTAAGTATAACACAGAGAACTCGGCTCTCTTGAGAAGAATGGCTAGGGCAAAACGTGTGAGAGCTTTTGACGCCATATCACTTCCATCGCCAAGATTATTCTAGGTTGTGGTATGATGATTATATCTATTGTGATTTCTGTTGCACTCATGAGTAGCTAAACTTCTCTGTTAGGGTTATGGAAACCTTATGAGACACTATCTATTGCTATGAGTTTGTGAATTCTTGATACGTATGTTGCTTATATCATTACTCTCTTCATCTTAATTGAATTCTTGTGGTTGCAAACATATAGAATACGCCAGTATAGCATTAACTTGTTCGAAAGAAAAGTTACATGTCTGGAAAAGAGAGAATGACAAGGAAATAGGGCTACCAACCCCTGTTTAAAAGTTAGTGTCGTAATTGGATTAACCTCTTAGAGAATTTGTACCATTAGTATACGCTTTAAGCTCAAAAGAGTTAAAGTGATATAATCCTTGATGGTCGAAAGACACTAGGATTTACCATAGAATACGAATCTCTATAAGCGCATGCATGTCTGAATTCCGCATAACTCATAGCCAATAGATACGTAAAACTCATAAGGTGGACATAACCCTAACTTACAATTCGCATTGATTAAAACCTACTAAACATTCCATTTTTCTTTGTTACTTTGATACTCTTAATTCACGCTATAATTAAATCCCCCCTTTTTCGTAGAATTTTCGATCAACAGTCTACTAATCATTGCATACTTAGTGACCAAGTATTCCCTGTGGGATTCGACACCCAACCCAGTTGGGTTCTATATTTGACAACGACCGCTTACACTCTTACGAGAGCTGTAGTTTGAGCATTATCACGTAGTGGTTACATATAGGGGTAAGGATCTTCATCAACAAGGTCAGGCTAACTCCTCATCAGATCTAGTAGGTCACCCGACTCAGCAGGGTGCCACTTCTAGTACAACGAGTGGCCAGTTCTAGAATCTACTATACGCTCTTCAGACTCATCAAGATTAGGAGGTTTCTCCTAATTTGGTTACTGGTATGTTACAAGTATTTCACCTTTATGTGTATACATTACTAGATCCCGGATCCACACTTTCCCTTGTGAATCCCTATATAGCCATAAATTTTAGCATCAGTCTCAAAATTTTTGTAAAACCTTTTTCCATATCTGCTCCCATATGTAGTTCTATTATATCCAAATGGGTATATAGAAATTTCCCAATCACAGTATCCCAGAAGGTCACCTTTGTTGATCGTGTACAGTTATAGATGATCAATTTTGATGTCATCCTTAGTATGGATTGGATTCACACATGTTATGCCTCAGTTGACTGTATGAATAAAATAGTTCAGTTTTAGTTCCCTAAACATCTAGTCCTAGAAAGGAAGGGTTGTACCTCAGTGCCTATATGTCGGTTTTTCTCTTTCCTTAAGGTGAGTAAAATAATTTCTAAGGTACATATCTATCATCACATTCTAGTCAAGGACTCAAGTTCTGAAATACCGAGTCTTGAGTCATTCCTAGTAGTGAATAAATTCCCTAAGGTTTTTCATGAAGATCTTACCTGAGTTCCTTCTTAGCGGGAAATGACTTTGGAATAGATCTCCTTTTAGATACCTAACCTATTACAATTCCACCTTACATAATGGCTCCAGCCTAGCTTAAGAAATTTAAAAAATAGTTTAAGAAACACCTAGATAAGGGTTTCATCAGACCTAGCATTTCTCTATAGGGTTCTCTAATTCTATTTGTGTGTAAGAAAGACAATTCTCTCCGAATGTGCATCGACTACCATTAGTTGAACGAAGTCACAATCAAGAATAAATATCCCATTCCTAGGATTGATGACTTGTTCAACCAACTTCAGAGTTCAACTTGTTTCTCTAAGATAGACCTTAGATCCGGCTATCATCAGCTCAGAGTCAGAGAGTGTGACATTTTGATGATAGCTTTCTAAACTCAGTATGGTCATTTTGAATTTATAGTTATGTCTTTTGGACTAATGAATGATCCTGTAGCTTTTATGGACTTGATGAACAGGGTGTTCAAGGACATATTCATCATAGTCATCATAGATGACATCCTCGTATATCCCCATAGTGAAGATGAGCATACAAACCATTTGAGGATTATTTTGTAGACCCTTAAAGATCACCAGTTAATCGCTAAGTTCAACAAGTGTAAATTTTGGTTGAGATTAGTAGCTTTCCTTTGTCACACTATTTCCAGTGAAGGCATATGAGTTGAACCTCAAAAGACCGAAGTAGTAAGAAACTTCGCTAGACCTATCTTTCCATCAAATATCAGGAGTTTCTTGGGTTTAGACGATTATTATAGACAGTTTTTTGAACGATTATCCTCTCTGCCTCTCCCATGTCTAGACTGACTTGGAAAAAAGTCAAATTTTAGTGGTCCAATTCTTGTGAGGAGTTTTCAGGAGTTGAAGACTCGACTTATTTCTTTCCCAATTTTGACTCTACCAGAAGGTTCAGATGGTTTTATGGTTTATTGTGATACTTCTAGAGTTATCTTGGGTTATGTGTTGATGTAGCGAGTCAAGGTTATAGCCTATATCTCTTGATAGCTTAAACCCAATAAGAAAAATTATCTAAGTCATGACCTCGAGCTGGCATTGGTTGTTTTTGCCATAATGATTTAGAGGCATTACCTTTATGGGGTCTATGTTGATGTGTTTACTGATCACAAGAGTTTACAATATGTGTTCACCCAAAAAGATCTCAATCTTTGTCAGAGAAGGTGGTTGGATCTACTGAAATATTATGATATGAGTGTCTTGTATCACTCGGCTAAGGTCAATGTGGTGGTCGATGCCCTTAGCAGACTATATATGGAGAGTATGAAAAGAAAGAATTAGTTCATGAGGTTTATCAGCTTGTTAGGTTGGGATTTTAGTTGTTTGATTCAACCGAAGGTAGTATATAGGTTTAGAATGGTTCAAACTCTTTATTGGTTTCCAAAGTAAGGGAAAACCAGATAGAGATCCTATTCTGCTTAAGTTGAAGAAGGCAGTTTGGAATCAAAAAGTTAAGATATTCTCCCAAAGAGGAGATGTTATTCTTCTTTATCAGGGAAGGTTATGTGTTCTTGGTATAGTTGATTTGAGGTAGCAGATGCTAGTAGAGGCTTATGGTTCTCGATATTCTATTCACCCAAAAGCCACTAAGATATATCGTGACGTGTGGGAAATCTATTGGTGGAATGGTATGAAGATGGATATTGCATATTTTATGGCTAAGTGTTCTAACTATCAGCAGGTTAAGGTTAAGCGCTAGAAATCTAGAGGTACACTATAGGAATTCAGTATCCCTGCTTAAAAGTGGGAAGTGGTGAATATGGATTTCATTATAGGTTTTCCTTATATGCGACGTCAACATGATTATATTTGGGTTGTTGTAAACTCAATGACTAAGTTAGACCATTTTTTACCAGTTAATACATCATAATCAGCTAAGGATTATGCTTGAATCTTTCTCAGAGAGTTGGTAAAGTTACATAGATTCCCATTGACCATCATTTCAGATAGGGGTACTCAGTTTACCTCTTAGTTTTGGATATCTTTTCATAAAGGTCTTAGTACCCAAGTTTATCTCAGTGCAACTTTTCACCCGCAGATAGATGGTCAGGCAGAGAGGTCCATTCAAACCTTAAAGGGCATGTTTATAGCATATGTACTTGATTTAAAAGGTAGTTGGGATGATCACTTATCATTTATTGAGTTTGCTTATAATAACAATTATCACTCCAGTATTCTAATTGCTCTGTATGAAGCTCTTAATGATAGGAGTTGTAAATTTCCCATTAGTTAGTTCGAGGTTGGTTAGGTTGCCTTGATAGGGCCATATTTTACACATGTGGTTATGGATAAATTTTTTTAATTAGGGAAAGATTGATGACAACCCAGAGTCGTCAGAAATCCACTACCAATGTGAAGAGGAGGGATCTTGAGTTTAATGATGGGGATTTTGTTTACTTAAAAAAATTCCTATGAAGGGGGTGAAGAGGTTTGGTAAGAAATGGAAATTCAATCCCCTCTATGTTGGTCCGTATTATATTTTGAGACATTTCGATAGGGTAGCATATAAGTTGGACTTGCCTGCAGAATTAGCATCAGTGCATCCTATTTTTTCATGTTTCTTTGTTTAAGAAATCCATTGGTGACCCAGCATTAGTAGTCCCTTTAGAAAGTGTGGGCATGAAACATAGCCTCTCTTACGAGGAAGTCCCAGTTGATATCCTTCATCTCCATATTCATAGATTAAGGAATAAAGAGGTCTCCTTAGTTAAGGTTTTGAGGAGGTATCAGTCAATTGAGGGATCTACTTGGGAAGTTAAAGCTGATATGTGAGCCAAGTACCCCTATCTCTTCACTTCAAACCCAAATTCAGCTTGAGGTAATGGATTCTTTAAATAAATTAATCCATTCATATCTATCATAGATATCCTTCCATTCTTATGTTATATCATGCATTCATGAGTTTGGTTTAGTACATGCATCAGTTACAGATTCAAATGTTAAGTCATGATTCAAATCATAAATGTTTAGTGTATGATCTCAGTTTTCCCTAGTATTCCAGCTCAAATAATTTCATTTAAGGAAAAATGATTCCAAGGGGGAGATATTGTAATACCATAAGTTCTTAAGCTCTAGATCCCTCAAAATATTAGCCATAAGTTATCTTTCCAATGCCAAAAGTCTCACCTAAATTTGATATCGTGGCAAAAAGTCATGCTAATTTTCCCCCATGAGTCTATCAACTGCTAGTGACTACGACTCACGTAAAGACCCATGACCAGAAGTAACGAGTCATTACAGGGAGTCGTCATCACAACATAAAGTTACTAAGTTTTAAGCCCAGTGATGACAACCCCACCCTACGACTCATTACCAGTGATGAGTTGTTAGGAGGGACTCATCACCTAAGCAATAAATGATCTAAGAATCAAGCCTCAAACTATGACTTCACCCAATGACTCATATTCAGTCACAACAATTCTTTAGGAGGGGAGTCGTGGTCATACTATAATGTACCCAAGATCCCAGGATCTCAGGTTACGACACAGACAAGGACTCGTGACCAGTCGTAACGAGTTGTGAGATGAGTCATAATGACTGGGAGTGGGTTTTTTTGCTAGATTTTCATGGACTTTTATGTATTTTCTCACTTCTTTAAGAGCCAAACCCACATTGCCTAGGCTTCCCAAGGGGCGGTATAAATGAACCAAATTCCCCAATTCATGATAAAAATCATAAATTCAACCTAGAAAAAAATAAAAAGGTCTATTTTCCCTTCTTCCTCGGACCAAACTAGGATTTCTTAGGAATAAGATAAATTCCAATGATATCTCCAAGGCTTCCACTTTCAGGTATGCGGGATTAGACCAATGGGTCCCTTCCACCCATTGAGTCCCAAGAACTCCCTAAATTTATATGTGTAGAATTCTTCTTTCATTTATGGGATTGTAAGTTAACCATGAATTTTATAAATTTTCTCTCAATTTGTTTGATTATGAACCATAAAATATGTTCCCTCATGATAATTATGTTTCCATATATTTGATAATGCAATTGTCTACATCATGACCAGCTATTGAAATATTTAGTATTATTCATGATTTTTCATACTATGGTTAGATCCAAAATAACCTTATCAGTTTGCATTAGTCAGGGTTGGTGGGTTATGAATGACCGAAACCTAGGTACTTATGCATGTTACAGTTTTTTGCTTACAAGTCACTCAGATCATGCTTGTATCAATAAATTTAAAAGTATTATGTTGAACATTTATCAGTATCATATCATGTTAAATAGTTATCAATACAAGTTTCACTTCAGTTAGGAGGAATACTTAGCACCGATTGAACGCAGGGATGAAGGCTCACCCGCCAGTTGAGGGCAGAGACCTTTAGTAGAAGTTCCTAAGTTACAAAACTACATTGCCACTGTAGGTTATGATGGGTCAATCGCCAGTAGAGGATTGGAAACCTAGTCCTTTGGGACACCCATTTAGTGGATCCATGTCAGCCAGTGTTGGTACCCTTGGCAAGGTACTAGCACCCATCCAACTAGGTTTACTAGTTGGACCCCAGTTTTGCTCAACTTAGGGTATGTCGGTTGTAGCTACCTCCCACTGTATTTAGTTCAATTAGAGTTTATATATTCTATTTATGTTCCATCTCAGATATACATGACCTTATATTCAGTTATCCAGTTTATTCAGCACATTTATACTTGGTCTTGCATTCAGTTGCCAATTCATACATTCATGCTCAATTATACCAGCTAGATTTCTCATCACACATACTCAGTATATTCAAATTACTGGTCGCATACTTTCTTTTGCTCTATATTATCTTATAATATAGGTTCGGACGCCCAGATTCCAAATTGCACCTATTTTATTCTCGTGCCACTCTGTAGCAGTCGTGGTGAGTCCTGCTCCTTTGAGGACTGGTTATCAATTATTATTTTTAGTACCTTATTTTATTTTAGTTGGTTAGAGTTAGGGGTCTTGTCCCATCATCTCATCATGTTTAGAGGCCTTTAGGTAGTCAGACATGTTTTCCATTTTATCAGATATTCAAACATGATTGGTATTACTTTTAGTATAATTTAATGTAAGATTTTTCAGTTAGCTTCTGAATAGTATTTTGTTATTTTTATAAGTGCTCATAATAGGTACCAGACCGTGGGTTTTCTTAGGGTCACTTGTGATTCTAATCACTGTGTTACGACTGAAGGGTAGTCTCGGGTCATGATAGTACCTCTCTTGTCAATGGGTGTTTCGACTCCTTCAGCTATGTTAAACTTTTGATGTTCACTGGTTTCCACTCAATACATTTTCCACCATAGATGCCTTACCCAGATGATATGGAATTAAGATGTCATAGTCCTTGATTAACTCCACCCACCTTCTCAATCTCATATTTTAAACTCTTTGAGTGAACACATATTGTAAGCTATGGTTGTCAGTGAATACTTCATACTCTACCCCTTATAGATAATGCCTCCAAATCATCAAACAAAAGGCCACAAGTGCTAATTCTAAGTTATATATGGGGTAGTTTATAAGGCTTCAATTGCGTCGAGGAATAAGCAATCAAATTCTGACCCTAAATTAAAATAACACCTAAACCCAACCATGAGATATCAAAACATAGTGAAATCCTTACCTTCAATATGCAAGGTAAGAATTGGGAACGATGTTAGCATAACTTTGAGCTTTTGGAAGCTTTTCTCTCAATTATCATCCAACACACATTGAACTTTCTTCTGAGTAAGGCAGTTGATATGAAAAGCAATGGAGCAAACCCTTTATGTACCACCAATAATAAGGGGTCATCCCTTTAAAACTATAGATTTCTATCACATTTACCGATCTAGCCGAATTCTAACAACTTCAACATTTTACGGGTCTATCATATCACCTTTCTTAAACACCATGTGCTCCAAGAAAAACACTAAAGATATCCTGTCATGCCACATAAGCTCGATGATTTTATTTTAATAGTTCCCATGGGTTTAATGCAATTTTAAGGTTGATTGATGAATAGAAATGTTAACAGGACCATTGGGAAATATTTTAAAATTTTTGGAATGAGTTTCAAGGCCTAACAGATGTCCAAACCAATAGAGGTCTATATTTAGACCGTGCCATAGAGGCAAGGCACACCAAAATGCAAAAACTAGTAGACTGGTATGATAAGGGCATGCCACACTTACTATATGTTATGATAAGGGCATGCCACGCCACTTGCTTAGCGCAATAAAGGCGTGCCATACTAGTGGTCGTAATGCTACTAAAATCTCTTTTATTTTCTTTAGACTTTTGATGGAAATTTAGTCTTTTACATCCTAAATAGTCCTACAACTAATACTAAATTTTTTTACCTCACCCCATAAATCAAATTCTCTATTTCTTCTCTTCCTAAGTTTTCAAGAACACTAAAAGGAAAGGTTCCTCTCAGAATTCCATATCAAGGACTCTATATTCAAGTTTCCTTTAAGAATTGGCTAAGTTTATGTATGTGGGTTTGAAAAAGGATTTCCTTTCATTCTTGTACACAAAAACTTAGTTTTTATATGAATTTATGAATTTAATGATTAGGGTTCATACCTACTTTACGTGCTTTTGAAATTATGATGCTTTCTTATGACTTAAAATTCATTTAGTATAAGAATTCATATTTACTCATGTTTTTACTAACGTTGTTGTTCTTATGAATTGAGCTTTAGCATTTTGACATGAAATTCCATGAGTTGGTAAATGTACATGATTTCAGCATGATTTATCCAGTTTGCGAGAAATTCATACTTACTATTTTAGATTACAATCTATCATAACATGCTTACAATTTTAGTTTTGCTTTTATGATCTCAGACGTGTTATGAAATTCACATATTTACTCATGAACTGATTTAGCAACAGAAGCATGAGTGGTTTTTAGATTTATAAACCTATATGCTTACTTTATGGTGAATTGCATATATTATAAGCACTATTATAATTTAGGAGTAGTATTAAGAAATGAGGAGATGTGAGTTCAGTGCACCCAAATTCCCAGAAACTACGTGCCACTGTAGGTTAAAGGGGTCCTTGTTAAGAAGTGTATCCCTTGCCCTAATGGGTTCAGTTTTGTGATCACTCCAGTTAAGTTTCTATATTAATGTCTAAGTATGTAGCAACACTCATCAATATGGTTAAGGCATTGTACTCCATGTTGCTCACATGGTCTATGTCAGTTATAAGAATCTCCCACAAAAATGATGATTTTAGAAACTAAGTGTAACAACTCACTAATTTTACCAGATTTATGGTTTATTGTATCTCAGTTTATTCATGGCTATGTTGAGTTTCTCTTAGAATAAATGTTTTAAGATTATAATTTATATTAATTTTTACTTATTGCACTCACTTTAATATTATCAATACAGTCCAGAAGTACCAACCACATATATGTCTGTATGGATACATTATATCATAATATATGTTTTGGTTTTGTCCTCAACAACACGATTAGCCATGATCACCATTTCCTACCTCTTGTCAATTGGTGATTGCTCCTGTTTCAAGGACCTATATTATGTTTTATTCCAACAGTTTTGTGATGTTTCTATTTAGACTTTATGTTTTCAGTTGAGGTCAGCTAGGGCCTGTCCCAGTAGTTTTTTAGTATGCTTAGAGGATTGTCAAGACTTGTCAACATTCATAAGTTTTGGTTGATGTTTAGTTTATAGTATTTTTTGAGATTTTTTATCCACTTTAATTTAGATTATTTAATCAAAGTTCTCACTCATGTTTAAAGTATATTTATCATGGTACAGTGCAGAGTATATGTCATGGGTCGGTTTTAGGGCTATTCATAGTTCTAAGAACTGTATGATGTTCACAGGGTAGTCTCGGGGCATTAAAAACTTAGTGTCATAGCCTAGGGTTTTAAGAGTGCTAGGGAGTCTGACAAGCCATGTTACATAGAGTCTTGATCATGGGTTTAAATCATGCCACACTTATATGAGAAAAGCTATGGGATGTATTAGGAACTATCCTTTCTTTCATGATCTTTATCATGGTCTAGAGTTATTTCTATCTTTTCTAACTCATGCTTTTACATGATAGATAATGCCTCCTTGTAGATCTTGCTCCAGTAGAGAGGGGACCAACCATCCCCACCACCATATGCAGATCCTTTGAAATAGAAAGTCTCCCATGTTGAGTTTCGATTGCCTTTTAGGTGATAGATCAAGCTGTGAATGCTCATGGTAATCAGTCAGCAATATTCCCAATTCAGCAGAATGTTAACTTAGTTGATGCTAGAGTTTGAGATTTCATGAGAATGAACCCACTAGAATTATTTAGTTCAAAGGTAAATGAGGATCCATAGATTTTCATAGATGACGTGAAGAAAATCACACAGAGTATGCATGTTACAGAAGTGAAGAGTGTGGAGTTGGCATCCTATCAACTAAATGATATTGCTTATGACTGGGTTACCATATAAAAGAAAGGCAGGTGAGAATACAGCTCTAATGAGTTAGAATATGTTTCAAACAACTTTTCTAAACATGATCTTTCCTCCAGAGATAAAGGAGGCTAAAGTAAAGAATTTTATGAACCTCAAGTAGGGTTCTATGTGAGAGAAAGAATACTCTCTCAACTTCACACAACTTTCTATGTATGCAATAGAGTTGTTACCGGATTACAAGGCTTGCATGAGTAAGTTTTTACTGGGGTGTCTAACTTAGTGGTCAAGGAGTATAAGAATGTCATGTTGATTAGGGACATGTATATCTCTCGGTTGATAACCATTCTTAGAATATTGAGGTTGAGAAGTAAAAGGAATAGGAAAGGGAGACCAAAAAGGCTAGGATGAGGTAGTTTGAGTACAGTCAATATAAGTGAGGAGGAAGAATCGTTCTTAATTTCAAATCCATTCATCAACTACCTTATTGTCTTCAACCAATGACCAAATACCCAGGAGTAAGTGAGATTAGTTAGGGTAGGTCACTAACTACTAGATCTCTAGGTAGCATTTTAGGGGGATGAACTAATGCAACTACCTTATTGTCTTCAACTAATGCCCCTATACCTAGGACTAAGCGATATTAGTTAGGTTAGGTCACTAACTACTAGATCTTGTAACGCCCTGAGTTTGTACCCTAGATACTACACAGTGCTCACAATCCCGAAAGACCATAAGCTAACCCATGACTGGTACCTACTGCAATAATTGAACAATAATACTGAATAATATATGGAATTAGGCGGAAACATGTGCCATAAGGTTTAAATCTGTAAATAAATCTAAATGCGGTATCAAAATACCAAAACTGAATATAAGTACTGAAAAATTGAACAATTGTCTGAAAATACTCTAGTCTAAAAAAGCCTCTAACAGTCTGAACTGTGGATTTGATGGTACAAGCCCCCAACTAACACCATCTACTAAAATAAAACTGAAGTACTATAAATAATAAGCATGTCCTCAAACTATGAGGACTCACCACTACTCTGCAAAGCTGAGAATTTGAACAACTAAGGGTGCTCTGGAGCCCGTGCATCTGAACCTATGATATAAGACATCATAGCGCAAAGAAAAGCATATGTCAGTACATTGAATGCACTGGTATTCTCACTGAGGTAGGCTGATAGGCATGGGTTTATATGCATGCACAATAATAACTGAATAACATGAGTATGACTGAGTAAGAGTACATGCATAAATACATAGATTGTAACTGTGATTGTGCTAATATTGAGTACTGAAATGGAATATTGATAATTGATATTTGAATTTACAAATACTCTATTACTGATTATCTAAATGACTATGTCTGACATTTTTCAATACTGTGGAACCATACTGAGTTCTCTACTGAGTTGAGTGACTATGTCTGATATTCCTGAATCTGTAGAACTGAACTGAGATCTATTCTGAGACTGATACTAGAACGTAGACTGTGGGAGGTAATCATCTAACCAACATGCCCCTTTTCTAACTAATTTGGGGTCCAACCTGTAACCCCAGTTGTAAAGGTGTCAATACCGTTCCACGGGTAAGGAAAAGCTATGAGTTAACCCACCCTGATACGAAGCTCTTACGTCAACCCTCGCTGACATGATAACTCGGATGAGAAGTATCAACCCTCATAATGTCTGGCAGAAAGATACCTCAACCTACACTGGCTACATAGTTCTATAATGCAGGGATTGATACTAAGGGTCAAACCCTCTACTGATAGGAATGCCCCCATCCCTAGGTTAACTCTGTGCTGAATCCTACTCCCAACTGAATAGACATGAACTAATTTCTAGTTTGTACTAGGCTGGATAGAACGATTACCGAGATTACTGTTTAGCTAAACTAAATAGAGTTCACTGAGTTCTGTTGACTGACAGAAACTACTAAATTCTGTTAGCTGACTGAGTTTACCGAGGCCAGAACTGAATGCTAAATTAGACTGGACTAATATGGATTCTACTGAGTTTTCCTGAGTTTGTAATTGAATGAGAGTACTACTAATCGTGTCATGACTGATATTGTTCTATGACTGACCATGACTCTAGGTAATCAGTTAAATTGTCGGGAACAAGTACCCCTAGGACTCGATAGCATAAATTAAGAGACATGGCATAACATGAAACATGAAAACTATGAACTTGATCATCATTCATACATTGGGGCATTTTGACAAATACTTGCATGATATAACTTGCACATAAGCTAACTTGACATGATTTCATTCTCTTAATAGTTCACATGGACACTTTATCAAGCACTTGTTGAGCATAGAATATGCACATAGTATTGAACAACAAGTGAGCATCATAATTCATCTTTAATTTCACAAGTCAAGGGTTTGTCACGGATTCACATAAATCTACACACATAATGATCAATTTCACATGATCTATATATATATATATATATAAAATCATGAATTAGGAACTTAATCCAAATAGAAAGCATAGATACACTTTAATTCCAACCATGGAAATCATAAAATCAATTACTTGAAGTTCATGAGAGATTCTTGGACTCCAAGGGTGGAAGGAACCCTTGGATGAACGCTTCATATACCTGTGTTGAAGAATCTCTTAAAGTTTATGGTTAAATCTTGAGTTCTTGATTTGAAATTGGATCTTCTAGGGTTTTGTTCTTGAGCAAAGTTGAGAAAAAATGACTATAATTGCTCTATAGGGAGTTTAATTTCGTGTTTTGGGGGATGAAGGTCGAGGGAAAAAGACCTAAATACCCCCAAGAACGTGGTCTTTTTAGGTATGAAAATTGGGTTACCGACGCAAAGGTTGATGCAGTGCATCGATGGCATCGACGCAATAGCCAACTCGTCACGCCATATTTGCGTCGATTCACTGGAATTGGACGCTGGTAGATGGGGAAAATAGTAATCAATGCAATAGTCAACGTGGCATGCCAAGATCATATTGATCCACAGTTTTGGAATTCTTATGGAGCTTCAAACGAAGTCCGAAAAATCCAAAACTTGTTCGAAAATACCTACGGATATTTCTGATCATAAATCAACCTAAACATCAATATTTAATGAACGTAAAGGTCACAAAATAATATTGCCAACCTTTTAGGTTAAAATGACACTAAGTCTGAGTACTTAGCTAAAATATTCTAAGTCTGGGATACCTTGACAAGCCTAAAGGACTAAATTAAGCTTAGGATTTTGTGGGGTCTTACATTATTTCCCCCTTGGGGACATTCTTCCTCGAATTAAACTACTGAGATAGAGAATACTGAGAGGCTAACTTACTTACTGGACTTGAACATCTGGAAAATGGCTATATGATTGATATTACTGGTATTCTGAATTATCATACTAAATATGCATATCTGATGCATAGATATAGCTGAACATGATTCATGTATGCATGACTGAACTGGTTCATGAACGTATAACTGAACATGCAATGGTAACTGATACAAGTTGTAACTGAAATCTGAAAATGAAACTAATTAAGCTTAAAGAAACTATTACCTTGAGCTGGGTCTGGATTAGAGGAGAATAGATGAGGATACTTGGTTCGCATGTCTACTTTTGCTTCCCAAGTAGCTCCCTCAACGGACTGATTCCGACAAAGAACTTTGACTAGAGAAACTATTTTGTTCCTTAATCTACGAATCTGATAGTCAACGATTACGACTGGGATCTCTTCATGAGAAAGATTATTCTGAATATCTATGCTCTCAATAGGACTACGACTGATGGGTCACCTATGTATTATTTTATCAAGGAGACATGAAACACTAGATAAACTAAAAATAAATCTGAAGGTAACTCAAGCTCGTAAGCTACCTTTTTTAAACGGCTGATAATTCGGTAAGGACCAACTTATCAGGGACTGAATTTCCTTTAATTTCCAAAATGCTTCACTCCTTTCATAGGAGAGATATTTAAGTATACATAGTCACCAATCTCAAACTGGAGATCTTTTATGCGCATATCTGCGTATGATTTTTGTCGTCTTTGAGCTATCTTAAGCCTTTCCCTGATCAACTGGACCTTCTCTAAGGTATCAAACACCAAGTTAGGCCCTACTACTGTGGCCTCACCCACTTCAAACCAACCAATGGAAGATCTACACCTTCTTCCATAAAGCACCTCAAACGGAGCCATCTGAATACTGGAGTGATAACTGTTATTGTATGCCAACTCAATCAAAGGCAAGTGGTCATCCCAACTACCTTTAAAGTCTATCACATATGCTCGTTGCATATCTTTCAAGGTCTGAATGGTCCTTTCTACTTGACCATCTGTCTGAGGATGAAAGGTTGTACAGAGATGAACTCGGGTACCAAGATCTTTTTGGAATGCTTTCCAAAAATAAGAGGTGAATTAGGTAACTCTATCTAAAATAATAGACAACGAAACACCGTTCAATCTGACCAACTCCCTGATATAGAGTTTGGCGTAATCCTTGGCTAAATAGGAGGTATGAACTGGAAGAAAATAAACCAATTTGGTCATCCTGTCTACAATGAACCAAACTGATTCACGTTGATGACGAGTACGAGGCAAACCCATCACAAAGTCCATGTTCACTTCTTCCCATTTCCAGGTGGGAATACTAAACTCCTACATGAACCCACTAGTCTTCTGATGTTCAATCTTAACCTGCTAATATATTGAGCACTTAGCCACAAACTCTGCAATGTCTCTTTTCATCCCACTCCACCAATAGATCTCCCGCAAATCATGTTAATTCTTCATTGCCCCTGGATGAATAGAGTAATGCAAACCATGCGCTTCTGCAAGAATTTGCTGCCTCAAGTTATCTATACCTGGCACATACAGACGACTCTGACAACGCAAAACACCATCTCCCTCTTGGGAGAAAACCTCTACCTTTTGATTCCTGACTGATTCCTTCAACAGGACTAGACTGGGGTCCTTATCCTACTTTACCTTCACTTCGGAAACTAGGGATGATTCTGAGTTACTCTGCACCCACACACTACCTTCTGCTGAATCGACTAAGCGAACATCTAGTCAAGCTATCTGATAAATTTCCTAGGCTAATTTCTTCTTATTGTTCACAACATGGGCAAAACTACCCATAGACATTCTACTGAGAGCGTCATCCACTATATTGGCCTTGCTCGAATGTTACAGAACACTTATATCATAGTCTTTCAACAACTCCAACCACCTTCTCTGAAGGAGGTTGATGTCTTTCTGAGAGAATGCATACTGTAGGCTCTTATGATCAATGACCACATTAATGTGCACACCATACAAGTAATGCCTTCAAATATTTAAGGCAAAAACTACTGCTGCTAACTCAAGATCATGAGTAGGATAGTTCATCTCATGGGGCTTAAGATGTCTAGAGGCATAGGCTATGACCTTTCCTCTATGCATCAAAACACAACCCAATCAAACTCTGGAAGCGTCACAGTACACAATAAAATCGTGTGAACCATCTGGTAGGGTCAAAACTAGAGCTGTAGTGAGTCAAGTCTTCAATTCCTAAAAACTTTTCTCACAAGGATTTGACCACTGGAACTTGACTTTCTTCTGAGTCAATCTGGATATAGGGGATGCAATAGATGAAAATCCCTTAAAAAACCATCGATAATAGCCAGCCAAACCCAAGAAACTTCTAATATCTGACGGAGAGATAGGCCTGGGCCAATTTCTCACTGCTTCAGTCTTTTGGGATCAACTCTAATGCCATCACCAGAAATTATATGGCCAAAGAATGCTACTGACCTTAGCCAAAATACGCACTTACTAAATTTTGTGAATAGCTTATGGTTTCAAAGAGTCTGCAATACTATTCTGAGATGGTTTGCATGATCGTGTTTACTACGGGAGTAAACAAGAATTTCATCTATGAAGACTATGACGAACATGTCCAAGTACTGCTTGAACACACAATTCATCAAGTCCATGAAAGTTGCTGGGGCATTAGTAATACCAAAGGACATGACTAAGAATTCGAAGTGACTGTATCGAGTTTGGAAAGCTATTTTTGGGATGTCACTTTCCCTGACTCTGAGCTAATGATAGTCTGATCTGAGGTCTATCTTAGAGAAATAACTGGAACCCTGAAGTTGGTCAAATAATTCATTGATTCTGTGAGTGGATACTTGTTCTTGATCATAACTTTGTTTAACTGACGGTAATCTATGCACACTCTGAGGGAACCATCTTTCTTACGCACGAATAAAACTGGTACGCCCCACGGGGACACACTGGGTCTGTTGAATCCATTATCTAAGAGATCCTTTAAATTTTTCTTTAATTCTCTAAGTTTTGATGGAGCCATTCTGTATGGAAGAATAGATATGGGTTGAGTATCTGGGAGAAGATCAATTCCGAAATCAATTTCCCTTTTGGGAGGAACTCTAGGAAGATCTTTGGGAAATACATCTGGGAATTCACATACTACTGATACTGATTCAATAGTAGGGGATTCTGAACTATAGTCCTGAACTCGAATGAGATGGTAGACACATCCCTTCGATATCATCTTTCTAGCCAGAAGGTAAGAAATAAGTTGACCCCTAGGTGCTGAAGTACTACGCTTCCACTCTAGGATGGGTTCATTCGGAAACTAAAATTGGAAAACTCTATTTATACAATCGACTAAGGAATAACAGTATTGATGACAATCCATGCTGAAAATGACGTCGAAATCAGTCATCTCTAATTCGACTAAATCTGCTGAAGTGACTTTCTGAAATATCATAATCGAACAATTCCTGTATACCCATCAGGCTATGATAGATTTACCCACTAGGGTAGAACTGAGAAGGGCTCTGCTAGAATTTCGAGACTGACTCCGAAATAAACTGCTATATATGGAGTAACAAAAGATAAGGAAGCTTCTAGATCTAGCAAAGCGTAAACATGTGAATGGAAAACTTGTAACATACCAGTGACCATATCAGGAGAACTTTCCTGATCCTGTCGAGGCTGAAGTGCATAGTCTGTTTGGCGTTTCCCATTGGTGGCACTGGAAGAGGTACCATACTAATTCGGGCGATCGGACTAAGCTGGGGGAGGTTATGTTGACTTTGTGAACCCACCTGAAGACACTGTCTGACTCTGTGTCCTGGCTTTCCACATCCAAAACATACTTTTTTACCAGCTCTATAGATACCCTGGTGGTTTCTTTTGCACTTATAGAAAAGGGGATTGGTT
The DNA here is from genome assembly GCA_030864215.1 of Capsicum pubescens. Classification (NCBI taxonomy): domain Eukaryota; kingdom Viridiplantae; phylum Streptophyta; class Magnoliopsida; order Solanales; family Solanaceae; genus Capsicum; species Capsicum pubescens. Next base: position 178,965,397 of record CM061541.1, read on the forward strand.
CGGGCACTGCTAACACTACCCTGGGGTTTAGGGCCTAATGCCCTATCTCGATTGTCATCTCTGAATTTTTACAATGGAGCACTGGCTAAGAAAGGAGATGGAACTGAGGATTTCAGGTAGAATTGAGAACTATTCCCACCCTCTGACTTAGGTTGAGCGAAATTGAAACTATCAGTTCTCGCCCTCTAATTCTCTCTATCCTTCTCTTTATTATTGTCCTCCTTTATCTGCTGAGCATGGATCATGAGCCTAGATATGTCCATCTCCTTAATAAGCATTGCAGTCCTACATTCTTTGATAATGCTGCTAGACACTCCTGATATGAACTTACTCATCTTCGCTCTGCTATCTGCTACAACATGCGAGGCATATCTGGCTAACTGAGTAAACTTGAGAGAATACTTCTGCACTATCATATTGCCCTGCTTCAGGTTTATAAACTCCAAAACCTTTGTTTCCCTCAACTCTAGCGAGAAGAACCTATCCAAAAAAATAACTACAAACTCCTCTCATTCTATGGACCCTGCATCTATGGCCCTATCTTCCCTCCACTGTTTGAACCATGAGTGAGCAACATTATATAACTGATATGTGGCCAACTCAGCGCTCTCAACAGCAATCACCTCATGATATTGGTAACCTTGTGCACCTGATCAAGAAATTCCTAAGGGTCCTCATCTGACTTACGCCCGGTAAATAATGGAGGGTTCATTCGGGAAAAGTCCTGAATCCTGGCAGTAGCAGTATTGGCCACTGGGTTGGAAGGAACCACAGTTAGACGTTCATTCTGGGCTACCACAAAATGAGCTAGGGTGGTGAAGGCTGCTCTAAACTTCGCGTGGGAGACAAGCTCACCCAAAGGATCTGGATGGACGGGCTGAGGGGCTGACGGATCTCTTATTCCTCTTCCTTGAGTACTCTTTGGAGGCATATTCTATAAATAAAAGAGAAACTAGGATTAGAAAGAGAGTGTAACTGGAACTCATGCTCACTCGTACGACATGAATACTGAAAGAAGGGAAACTTTTCCTAAAACATCTCATAGTCTCTTGTCCATAAGTGTGGCGTGCAACACACCCATGCACAAGACTCTAATAAATGCGGCTTTCAGAATTTATAGGACTCTATTGAACCTTAGGCTGTGATACCAAGTTTGTAATTCCCTGAGTCGGTACCCTAGATGCTACACGGTGCTCATAATCCTGAAGGACCATAAGCTAACCCATGACTGGTATCTGCTGCAATAATTGAACAATAATACTGAATAATATGCGGAATTAGGAGGAAACATATCCCATAAGATTCAAATCTATAAATAAATCTGAATGCGGTATCAAAGTACCAAAACTGAATATAAGTACTAAAATTAAACAACTATCTGAAAATACTCTAGTTTGAAAAAGCCTTTAACTGTCTGAACTATGGATTTGATGGGACAAGCACCCAACTAACTCCATCTACTAAAATAAAACTGAAGTACTATAAGTAATAAGCATGTCCTCAAACTATAAGGGCTCACCGCTACTCTGAAAAGCTGAGAATTTTAATTACTAAGGGTGCTCTGGAGCTCGTGCGTCTGAACCTAGGATATAAGACATCATAGCGCAAAGAAAAGCATTCGTCAGTACTTTGAATATACGGGTATGCTAAGTGAGGTAGGCTGATAAGCATAGGTTTATATGCATGCATAATAAGAACTGGATAATATGAGTATGACTGAGTAAGAGTACATGCATGAATACATAGATTGTAACTGTGATCATGTTAATGTTGAGTACTGAAACAGAATACTGATAACTGATATTTGAATTTACAAATACTGTATTATTGATTATCTAAATGACTATATCTAATATTTTTCAATATTGTACAACTATACTGAGTTCCGTACTAAGCTGAGTGACTATGTCTGACAGTCTTAAATCTGTAGAACTAAACTGAGTTCTATTCTGAGACTGATACTAGAACGTAGAATGTGGGAGGTAATCATCTAACCAATATACCCATTCTCTAACTGATTTGGGTCCAACCTATAACCCTAGTTTGAAGGGTGTCCACACCATGCCACAGGTAAGGACAAGATGTGAGTTAACCCACTCTGACAGGAAGCTCTTACGTCAACCCTCACTAGCAGGATAACTCGGATGAGATGTATCAACCCTCATAACGTCTAGTAGGAAGATACCTCAACCTACGTTAGCTACTTAGTTCTGTAACGCAGGGATTGCTGCTAAGGGTCAAACCCTCTGCTGACAGGAATGCCCCCATCCCTAGGTTAACTCGGTGTTAAATCCTACTTCCAACTGAATAGACATAAACTAATTTCTAGTTTGTACTAGTCTATACAGAACGATTACCGAGATTACTATTTAGCTGAACTGAACCGAGTTTACTGAGTTTCGTTGACTGACGGAAACTACTAAATTCTATTAGCTGACTGAGTTTACCGAGGTCTGAACTGAATGCTAAATTAGACTGGACTAATATGGATTCTACTAGGTTATCCTGAGTTTTGTAACTGAATGAGAGTACTACTGTGTTATCTTGAGTTTTGTAACTGAATGAGAGTACTACTAATCGTGTCATGACTGATACTGTTCTATGACTGACCATGACTCTAGGTAATCAGCTAAATTATCAGGAACAAGTACCCCCAGGACTCGATAGCATAAATTAAGAGACATGGCATAACATAACATATGTAAACTATGAACTTGATCATCATTCATACATTGGGGCATTTTGACAAATACTTGCATGATTTAACTTGCACATACGCTAACTTGACATGATTTCATTCTCTTAATAGTTCACATGGACACTTTATCAAGCAATTGGTGAGCATAGAATATGCACATAGTATTGAACAATAAGTGAGCATCATAATTCATCTCTAATTTCACAAGTCAAGGGTTTGTCATAGATTCACACGAATCTACACACATAATGATCAATTTCACACGATATATATATATATAATCATTAATTAGGAACTTAATCCAAATAGCAATCATAGATACACTTTAATTCCAACCATGGAAATCATAAAATCAATTACTTGAAGTTCATGAGAGATTCTTGCACTCCAAGGGTGGAAGGAACCCTTGGATGAACACTTCACATACCTGTGTTGAAGAATTTCTGAAAGTTTATGGTTGAATCTTGAGTTATTGATTTGAAATTATATCTTCTAGGGTTTTGTTCTTGAGAAAATTTGAGAAAGAATGACTATAATTTCTCTATAGGGAGTTTAATTTTGTGTTTTAGGGGATGAGGGTCGAGGGAAAAAAATCTAAATACCCCCAAGAATGCGGTCTTTTAAGAACTGAAAACTGGATTACCGACACGTAAGTCGAAGTGGCGCATTGATGAAATCATCGCGATAGAAAATACATCATGCCATATTCATATCGATTCACTAAAATTGGATGCTGGTAGCTAGGAAAATTAGTAATCAATGCGATAGTCGATGCGGCATGCCAAGATCATGTTGATCCACTATTTTGGTATTCCTACGGAGTTTCAAACGAAGTTTGAAAAATCTAAAACTTATCCGGAAACACCTACGGATATTCCTGATCATGAATCAACCTAAACAACAATATTTAATGAATGTAAAGGTTATGAAATAAGATTGACAACCTTCGTAGGTTAAAATGACACTAAGTCTGAGTACTAAGCTAAAATATTCTAAGTCTGGGACCCCTTGACAAGCCTAAAGGACTGAATTAAGCTTAGGATTTTATGGGGTCTTACAAATCTCTAGGTAGCATTTTAGGGGGATGAACTAATTCAACATGAAAAAAATGTGAGAGAAATCATTCTAGTGAGTGCATGATGGATAGAGATAGTTTTTATGGTTTTGGTAAGCCAGGCCATATGCTTAAGGATTTCCCATTAACAAAGTAGTGAAATAGAGATTCTCACCCTTAGGCTCAACCCACTAGTTCAGTAGCTCAGTCAAGCCGCCCAACTCTACCGTAGGGCGCAATATTTAGTATCGATAGTGGTCAGTGTCTATGTTTTATCTCCTCAATGGGAGAAGGAGAGCTCTCCAGATGTGTTCAACAGTATTCTTTGTTCTTTTCATCTTGATGCTTATGTTTTGTTAGATCTGGGGTCAAACCTCTCTTTTGTAACCCCACTTATTGTTGTGAATTTTAGGGTAAGTCCCAAAAGTCTTTCTAATCTTTTTATAGTTTCCACCCCTGCTGGTGAGTCAATTATTACTAGATGAGTTTACAAAATATTCCCTATTATCGTCCATTATAAAGTTACCTCAATAATTTAATTGAGGGAGAGATGACTGATTTTGATGTCATTCTTAGCATGAATTGGCTTCATTCATGTTATGCATCAGTTGATTGTCATACTCGAATTGTAAAACTTTTATTTTGTAATGAGTCCATCCTCGAGTGGGAGGGTAGTTAAATAACTCCTAAAGGTCATTTCATCTCCTATCTTAAGGCCTGAAATTTATCTCTTAAAGGTGTATTTATCACCTAGTTTGGGTTAAAGATACTATGTCTGATATTTCAACCCTTCAGTCAGTTCATGTAGTCAATGATTTTCCTGATATCTTCCCAGAGGATATACCTAGGGCACCTCCCCTTAAGAGTCTCTTAGATAAGGAGATAAAGGAAAAACTTAAGAGTCTCTTAGATAAGCGGTTTATTAGACCCAATATGACTCCATGGGGGTTCTCCAGTCCTATTCATGCACAAAACAAATGGTACTCTAAAAATGTATATTAATCATCGATAGCTAAGTAAGGTCACCATCAAGAATAAGTACCTCATCCCAAAAATTGATGACTTATTTGACAACTTTAGGGTGCTCATTATTTTTTGAAAATTGATCTCAGGTCTAGCTATCATCAGTTGAAAGTCAAAGAATATGACATTACAAATATTTGCTTTTAGAATATAGTATAGACACTTTAAGTTTGTTGTTATGTCATTTGGACCAAAAAATGCTCCTGTAGCTTTGATGAACTTAATGAATAGGGTTTTTAAGAAGTATTTGGACATGTTCGTTATTCTCTTCATAGATAACATAGTTGTCTATTCTCGGAGTGAGGAGGAGCATGTCTGAGAATAGTATTGCAAACCCTCAAAGATATCCAGTTGTTTATGAAATTTTCTAAGTGTTAGTTTTGATAGGAGTTAGTTACCCTTTTGAGGCATGTGATTTCAGGTGAAGGTATTTATGTAGACCCTCAGAAAGTAGATGCATTAAAGCGCTAGCCTAGGCACATTACTTTATCTGACATTAGGATCTTTTTCGGCTTAGCCGACTATTATAAGAGATTTGCTGAGGGATTTTACTCAATATCAATGCCATTGACCAAGTTTACATAAAAAAAGGTAAAGTTCCAATGGTCTGACAAGTGCGAGAAATGTTTTCAGGAGTTGAAGGATATATTAACTTTAGCATTGGTGTTAGCTTTGCCAGATGGTTAGATAGATTTATTATGTATTGTGATGCCTCCAAAGTTAGGTTAGGATGTGTTTTGATGCAAAATTAAAGAGTGATAGCTTATGCCTCCAGAAAACTTAAGGATAATGAGAAGAATTATCCGACTCATGATTTAGAATTAGTAGCAGTTGTATTTGCCTTGAATATTTGGAGACATTATTTATATGGGATGCATGTAGTTATTTTCACTGATCATAAGAGTCTCCAATATTTGTTCACACAAATAGAGTTAAATCTTCATCAGATAAGGTGGTTGGAGTTGTTAATGGATTATGAAATGAATATGCTCTACTATCCGGGTAAAGTAAATATAGTGGTTGATACTTTGAGTAAATTGTCTATGGGTAGCGTAGCCTATGTTAAAAAGGAGAAGAAGAAGAAGTTAACCAAAGAAGTGCATAGATTAGCTCGATTAGGATTTCATTTGTGTGATACGAATGATGGTGAATTGATGATTCTAAATGATTCATAGTCATCTCGTAAATCAGAGGTGAAGGAAAAACAACATGATAATCCTATACTTAGTTAATGGATGCAGTTCTTCAGCAATAGGTGGAGGTTTCTCGCAATAGGGAGATGCCATTCTTCACTATAAAGGTCATCTGTGTGTTCCCAATATCGATGGGTTTAGATAAAGGACACTATCAGAAGCTCATATTTCAAAGTATTTGATTCAACCTGCCATGAAGATTTGCCACAATCTGTGGGAAGTCTATTGATAGAATGGTATAGACAGGGATAGAGCAGTGTTTGTGGCAAAGTGTCCAAATTGTCAACAAGTGAAAGTTAATAATTAAACGCCATGAGGTACACTTCAGTATATTAGTGTCCCTACTTGGAAGTGGGAGGTTATCAATATGGATTTTATCACGGGACTTCCTTGCACTAGTCGGCATATGTTTCAATTTGGGTCATCATGGAACAAATGACCAAGTCAACCCATTTTCAACAAGTTAAGACCTCAGATGGAAGAATATTATGCTAAGTTATGTGTTCGTGAGTTAGTAAGGCTCCATGGGATTCCTTTATTTATCATCTCAGATGGAGGTAATCAATTTACTTCCCAGTTTTATCAATCATTCTAGAATGATCTTAGTACAAAAGTAAAACTTTGTACCACTTTCCACCCTCAAACAGATGGTCAGGTCGAGCGTAATGTCTAAACTCTAGAAGATATGTTGATATCATAGATGATTGATTTCAAAGGGAATTAGGATATCATCTACCTCTAATTGAGTTTGCTTATAAAAATAGTTACCATGCTAGTATACAAATGACTTTATTTGGAGCTTTATATGGGTGTAGGTGTAGATCCCCTACAGGGTGGTTTGAGGTTAATGAAGCTGCCATAATTGAGCAGGACTCTATCGTTGAAGTTATAGAGAAGGTTTAGCTAATACGTGATAGGTTGAAAATCACTCAAAGCTATAAAAAAATTATATGTAGTTGTTAGGAGGAGAGAACTAAAGTGTAATACCCCATATTTCTCAAACTTAACTTAACTCTCAGTTCATGAGTTATCCAATATTAAATTTTTGAAATGCTTAGTATTTTTTAGTTTAGAGCCTGACATTGTGTATGAAATTGAATTATCTTTCAAACGATATAAAATTCGCCTAAATCCGATAACCGGATAAGAAGTTATGGCTATTTTAAGTTTCAATCGTTAAACACCGTCATTCAGGCCAGTAGCGCGTCGTGGAGTATGTCAAAATGGAATTTTTCAGTTTCTAGTGAGGTACCGCATTACCGGAGCATCATGCCACAACTTATTTTCATAATTTTCCATTTCTAGTGTAACAACGCGATTCCACCGTGTTGCGGTGAACTTCCAGGTCCAAACCAAAGTGGCAACGCGATACCACCGCATCACGCCACCATGCATTTTCCCAGTTGGCAATTTCCAGAGACACGGCGCGATAGAGTCACGTCGCGCTAGATGCCTATTTTGAAAAATTATGATGGGAATTAAATGTTTTGTCCACGGCTAAAACAGTCTTTTCCCATAATTTTAACATGCCCAGATACGGGATTTAATCGCTGAAATTTTTTAAGTCATTACTCACTCAATTTATCTCCAAATTAAAAGTATTCTCTCTCAAAACGACAAAACCTTAGCTTAAATAAAACAAAATCAATCTCAAGGGATTCACCAAGAACTTCAAGAAGCTCACAAATTAAGGTATGTTAGGTGTTCATCTATGGGTTCCTTTCACCCATAGTGTCCATGAATCCATTTTCAAAATACAAGATTGTTGAATTATGAACTTCCATGCTTGAATTGAATTGAATTCATATTGATGTTATTGTTGGGTTTTAGTCCATGATTAAAATACATCCTTATATGAAATTAAACATTGTATGTGTTGAATTACATTATCTTCATGTTAAACCTTTCAATTTGAAAGAAGATTGTTGAAACTATGTCAACCCTAAGTGTTTATGATTTAATGATTTAGTTATGCCTCCCCATGTGTTTGATAAAAATGCCTATGTGAATGAAATAGTATCATTATAACATGATATCATGTATTCCCCATTTATGTACAAGTTAATGCATTACAACTGTTTCATAAAATATCTTTATGAATGAATTATGGACAAGTGTACAGTGTTATGTATTTCAAGATTATGCTATGCCTTTCTTTTAAGCTATCGAGTCCTGGGGTTATTTAATACCCGACAATTTAGTTGTTTACCCAGAGCCAGTGTCAGTTACAGAATCTCAGTCATGTCATGATCAGTAGTACTCTCAGTCAGTCACAGAACTTAGTAGAATTCATTCGGTTAAAGAACTCAAGAAAACTCAGTAAACTCAGTACTCAGTCCAATTCAGTATACTCAATTTAGTATCCTTCAGTTGGGAGTAGGATTCAGCACCGAGTGAACCCAAGGATGGGGGCTCACCTTCCAGTAGTGGGTGTGATCCTTTAAAGCAATCCTTGCATTCTAGAACTATGTAGCCAGCATAGGTTGAGATATCAAACCTGCCAGTAGAGGGTTGATGAGGTGTTTTAGCCTTCCAGATGAGGGTTCCACCATTCTCATTAGAGTACCTACTAGATGAGCATAACTCTTTAATGTTCTTACCCGTGGCATAGTACTGACACTCTTCCAACTGGGGTCACAGGTAAGACCCCAACTCAGTTATCTTATTTGGGGCATGTCTGTTAGATAATTACCTCCCACAGTTTCAATCTTAGTCTTCAGAATAGAACTTAGTTCAGTTCTACCGAATCAGGACTGTCATATATAGTTAATCAGTATTAGTAACTCAGTTATCAGTAACTTCATATATCAGTTACTCAGCATCAGAACTCAGGACTTAGCTTCAGAAAAGCTTAGTCACAGTATATATTTATATGCATATTAGTGCATACTCAGTATTTACAGCAGTATCAGTTATCCATGTACTTTCATGTTCAGTTACTCTATATCATACAGCCAGTTATTGTTCATGCATATAAGCCCTTGCATTCATCCTTACCTCATCTATCATACCAGTACATTCTACGTACTGGTACATACTCTTTCTTTGTGTTATGATGTCTCATATCATAGGTTCAGATGCTCAAGTTCTCGACTGCGCATAGGCAAATTCAAATTCAGCTAGCAGTGTCAAAGTTAATAGTAAGTCCTCATCTATAGAGGATATTTTATTATTGCAGTTTCTCAGTAAATGTAGTATTTTAGTAGATGTAGTTAGTTGGGGGATTGTCCCCTCAACTTCACTTTCAGACAGTTCAGTTTAGAGGCTTTTCAGACTATTTTTTAGATAGTGTTCAGTTTTATAGATTGTTATTTCAGATGATATAATTTATCAGTATTTCAGATATTTTGAACCTTATAGCATTTCAACCTATTATTCTACATTTATTACAGTATCATGTTTCAGTGCTCACAGTAGATATCACTCATGGGTTAGCTTGTGGTCCTTCGGGGTCGTAACCATCGTGTAGCGTCTAGGGTACAGACTCGGGGCGTTACAAACTTCGTATCAGAGCCTAAGGTTCAATAGTGTCCTAGAAAGTCTAAAAGTCATATCTAGTAGAGTCTTATGCATGGGTGTGTAGCGCCACACTTATGGACAGGAGGCTATGAAATATTTTAGGAAATAGTTTCCTTTCTTTCAGTATTCATGTCATGCGAGTGAGCATGAGCTCAAGTTAAACTCTTAGTCTAATCTGTTTCTTCCTTTTGTTTACAGAACATGCCTCCCAAAAGGACTAATGAAAGGAGAACCAAAAAGCAATCAGCACCTCAGCCCGTTCAGGCAGATTCCCTGGACGAGAATGTCTCCCATATAGAATTTAGAGATATATTCACTACTCTAGCCAACTCCGTAGCAGCTCAGAATGAACGGTCAGCTTCTATTCCGGCAAATCTAATGGCCAATACTATTGCATCCAAGATTCAGGACTTCACCCAAATGAATCCTCTCCTATTCTCAAGATCTAAGTCAGAAGAGGATCCATAGGAGTTCTTCGATAAGGTTTAGAAAGTCACAGATATTATGGGAGTGACTTCTAGTGAGAGTGTTGAGTTAGCTTCCTATTAGCTACAAGATATGGCCCATAAATGGTTTAAGTAGTGGAAGGTAGACAGGGGAACAGATGCAGAGCCCATAGAATGGGAAGAGTTTGCTACTGTTTTCCTAGATAGATTCTTTCCCTTAGATCTGAGAGAAGCCAAGGTGTTAGAGTTTATCAACCTCAATCAAGGCAGTATGAGCGTGAAAGAGTATTCCCTTAAGTTTACTTATTTATCCAGGTATGCTCCCCATGTAGTAGCATATAGTAGTTTCATAATGAGGAAGTTCGTATCTGGGGTGTCAGATAGTATGGATAAAGAGTGCAGAACAGCGCTATTGATTAAGGAAATGGACATATCCAGGCTCATAGTCCATGCTCAGCAAATAGAAGAGGCTAAGATCAGAGAGAGAGTGAGGCAGAATAAGAGAGCTAGAACAGGTAGCTTCAATTTCAATCAGCCTAAGTCAGAAGCGGTAACCGTTCCCAGTTTCTTCCAAAATCATCAGTTCCAGCTCCATCCTCATCCATTGCTCCAGTACCTAAGTTTAAAATTGGTAATAATAATAGGGCGCAGGGCTCTAAATCTCAAGGTAGTGTCAGTAGTGCTCGAACAAATCTTCTTTTTCAGACATGTGGCAGAAACCATAAGGTTTTCTACAGAGCTGGCAGTGATATTTGTTTCGAGTGTGTCAAGCCAGGACATAGAGTCAGAGATTGTCCTCAGTCAGGTTCTCAGGGTCAGCATACTTGTTCTTCAGCTCAGCCAGGTCGCCCGAATCAGTAGGGTATCACTTTCAGTGCCACCAGTAGGCAATTCCCAAATAGGATTTATGCAATTCAGTCCAAACAAGATCAAGAAAATTTTCTGATGTGGTCACTGATACGTTACAGATCTTTCATTTACATGTTTATGCCTTTCTAGATATAGGAGCTTCTTTATCTTTCATAACTCTTTATATAGTTGTTAACTTCGGAGTCAGTCCAGAAATCCTAGTAAAGCCTTTCTCAGTTTCTACCCAAGTGGGTAAATCTATCATAGCCCAATGGGTATACAGGAACTGTCCGGTTATGATATCTCACAAAGTTACTTCAGCAGACCTTGTAGAGCTAGAGATGGAAGATTTTGATGTCATTCTCAGCATAGATTGGCTCTATTCAAGCTATGCCTCAGTTGATTGATGAAATAGAATTGTTTATTTTCAGTTTCCAATTAAACCAGTCCTTGAATGGAGAGGTAGTACCACAACGCTTAAGGGTAAGTTGATTTCATACCTTAGAGCAAGAAAAAAGATATCCAAATGATGTATCTATCATCTTGTGCGAGTCAAGGAATCTAGTTTAGAAACTCCCAGTCTTGAGTCAGTTCAGTAGTAAATGACTTCTCAGATCTGTTTCCCGAAGATCTTCTTGGAGTTTCTCTCGTTAGGGAAATTGACTTCAGAATAGACCTTCTTCTAGATACTCAGCCCATATCTATTCTGCCATATAGAATGGCTCCAGCAGAACTCAGAGAGTTAAAAGAACAGCTGAAAGATCTTCTAGATAAGGGATTCATCAGACCCAGCATCCCCCCGTGGGGCGCACCAGTTCTATTCGTGCATAAGAAAGGTGGTTCTCTCGAAATATGTATTGACTACTGTCAGTTGAACAAAGTCACAGTTAAGAATAAATATCCACTTCCCAGAATCGATGACTTGTTTGACCAACTTTAGGGTGCCAGTTAGTTTTCTAAGATAGACCTCAAATCAGGCTATCATCAGCTCAAAGTCAGAGAATGTGACATTACGAAAACAACTTTCAGAACCCGGTATGGTCACTTCGAGTTTCTAGTCATGTCCTTTGGTCTTACTAATGCCCCAGCAGCCTTCATGGACTTGATGAACCGAGTGTTAAAGCATTACTTGGACATGTTCATCATAGTTTTCATCAATGACATTCTTGTCTATTCCCGTAGTGAGAATAATCACGCAGATCACCTCAGAATCGTACTTCAGACTCTCAAAACTCATTAGTTGTTCACCAAATTTAGTAAGTGTGAATTTTGTCTAAGGTTAGTAGCATTCCTTGGTCATATTATTTCCGGTGATGGCATTAGAGTTGATTCTCAAACGACCAAAGTGGTGAGAAACTGGCCTAGACCCATCTCTCCATCAGATATCAAGAGTTTCTTGGGTTTAGCTGGCTATTACCGTTGGTTTGTTGAAGGTTTTTCGTCTATTACATCCCCCATGTCCATATTGACTCAGAAGAAAGTTCAGTTTCAGTGGTCAGATTCTTGCGAGAAGAGTTTTCAGGAGTTGAAGACTCGACTCACCTCAGCCCCAGTTTTGACTCTACCAGATGGTTCAGATGGGTTTGTTGTGTACTCTGATACATCCAGAGTAGGTTTAGGTTGTGTCCTCATGCAGAGAGGTAAGGTCATAGCCTATGACTTTAGACAACTTAAGCCTCATGTGAAGAATTATCCGACTCATGAACTTGAGTTAGCAGCTGCAGTGTTTGGCTTAAAGATTTGGAGGCATTACTTGTATAGGGTGTATATAGATGTGTTCACAGATCACAAGAGCGTACAGTATGTCTTTTCTCAATAAGATTTGAACTTGCATCAAAGAAGGTGGTTAAAGTTATTAAAAGATTATGACATGAGTGTCTTTTATCATCCAGAAAAAGCCAATGTAGTGGATGATGCTCTCAGTAGACTATTTATGGGTAGTGTTGCTCATGTTGAGGACAGTAAGAAGAAGTTAGTTTAGGAAGTTCATCAGCTTTCCCGAATAGGTGTTTGCTTAGTCGATTCAATAGAAGGTAGTGTGTGGGTTCAGAACAGTTCCAAATCCTCTCTAGTTTTCGAGGTAAATAAAAAGCAGGATAGAGATCCCAGTTTTGTTAAGTTTAATGAGTCAGTCAGAGATCAGAAAGTAAACGTTTTCTCCTAAGGGAGAGATAGTGTGTTGTGTTGCCAGGTTGTTTATGTGTGCCAGGTGTAGATGACTTTAGCCAATAAATTCTTATAGAAGCGCATGGTGTGCGTTACTCTATTAATCCAGAGGCCACTAAGATGTACCACGATCTGCGGGAGATCTATTGGTGGAGTGGGATGAAGAAGGACATTGCATAGTTTGTAGCTAAGTGCTCTACATGCCAGCAAGTGGGTCTATGCAGGAGTTCTATATTCCCACATAGAAATGGGAAGAAGTGAACATGGACTTTATGATGGATTTACCTCGTACTCATCACCAGCATAATTCTGAATGGGTTATCATAGATAGGATGACCAAATTAGCTTATGTCTTGCTAGTTTAAACATTCTATTTAGCCGAGGACTACACCAAACTCTATATCAGAGAGTTGGTCAGGTTACATAGAGTTCCAGTATCTATTATCTCAGATAGAGGTACCCATTTTACCTCTTATTTTTGGAAAGCATTCCAAAAGAGTCTTGGTACCCAAGTTCACCTCAGTACAGTCTTCCACCCTCAGACAGATGGTCAAGCAGAAAGGACCATTCAGACTATAGAAGATATGCTAAGAGCATGCGTTGTCAATTTTAAGGGTAGTTGGGATGACCACTTGTCTTTTATCGAGTTCACATACAATAACAATAACAACTACTATTCTAATATTCAGAAGGCTCCGCTTAAAGCTATCTATGGTAGGAGATGCAGATCTCCAATTGGTTGGTTTGAGGTAGGTGATGCCACAATAGTAGGGCCTGACCTAGTGTTTGATGCGTTAGAGAAGGTTTAGTTAATTAGAGAAAGACTTAGGGCTACCCAGAGCTGACAGAAGTCATACACAGATGTGTGGAGAAAGGATCTCGAGTTTGAGATTGGTGATTTTGTATTTTGAAAAATTGCACCCATGAAGGGGGTAAAGAGGTTCGACAAGAAGGTAAAGCTCAGTCCCCGATATGTCTGTCCTTACTGAATTCTCAGTCATTTCGAAAAGGTAGCTTATGAGCTTGAGTTGCCTTTAGATCTAGCCTCAGTGCATCCAATATTCCATGTCTCCTTGCTAAAGAAATGCATTGGTGACCCAGCAGTCATAGTTCCCTTAGAGGATGAAAATATTCAGAATGATCTCTCTTTCAAAAAGGTTCCAGTCCAGATCCTCGATCATCAGATTCGCGGACTGAGGAACAAATAAGTTCCCTTAGTCAAAGTTCTTTGGCGGAATCAGTCCGTTGAGGGAGCTACTTGGGAAGCAGAAGAAGATATGTGGACTAAGTATCCTTATCTCTTCTCCACAACCTCAGATCCAGCTTAAGGTAACAGTCTTCCTTAGCTTTACTCAATTCCATGTTCAGCTATAATTATAACTTAGTATCCATTACCGTTGCATATTCAGTCAAGCATTCATGAATCAGTTCAGTCATGTACTCATGTATTAGTTATGCATGTTCGGTACAAAAACCCAGCTTGCCAGTAGCTTCAGTCATAAATTCCATATGCATATTCAGTGTAAGAGCTCAGTTTTTCAATAGTTCAGTAATGTATCCATGCATCAGATATACATGTTCAGTGTGTAAACTCAGTTTATCAGCGTCTCAGCTTAATCAGTCTCATTCGAGGATGAATGTTCCCAAGGGAAAGATATTGTAATACCCCGTATTTCTCAAGCTTAACTTAACTCTTAGTTCATGAGTTATCCAATATGAAATTTTTGAAAAGCTTAGTATTTTCCAGTTTAGAGCCTTCCATTGTGTAGCAAATTGAATTAGCTTTTCAATAATATAAAATTTACCTAAATCCGATAACCGGGTAAGAAGTTATGGCTATTTTAAGTTCCAGTCGTTAAACACTATCATTCAGGCTAGTAGCGCATCGCGGAGTATGTCCAAGTGGAAATTGTCAGTTTCCAGTGAGGTACCATGATACCGATGCATCATGCCATAGCTTATTCTCACAATTGTCCATTTCCAGTGTACCAACGCGATTTCACCGCATCACGGTGAACGTCCAGGTCCAAACCAAAGTGGTAACGCAATATCACCGCATCACGCCATCATGCATTTTCCCTGTTGGCAATTTCCAGAGACACGGTGTGATAGTGCCACATCACTCCAGATGTCTATTTTAGAAAATTTCGACGGGAATTAAATGTTTTGTCCGGGGCTAAAACAGTATTTTTTATGATTTTAACATGCCCAAATACGGAATTTAATCCCTAAAAATGTTTTAAGTCATTACTCACTCAATTTATCCCCAAATTAAAAGCATTCTCTCTTAAAACTACAAAACCCTAGCTTCAAGAAAACAAGAGCAATCTCAAGGGATTCACTAAGAAATTTAAGAAAATCACAAATTAAGGTATGTTAGGTGTTCATCTATGGGTTCCTTTCACCCATAGAGTCCACGAATCCGTTTTCAAAAGACAATATTGTTGAATTATGAACTTCCATGCTTTAAATGAATTGAATTCATGTTTATGTTATTGTTGGGTTTTAGTCCATGATTAAATTACATGCTTTTATGAAATTAATCATTGTATGTGTTGAATTACATGATCTTCATGATAAACCTTTCAATTTGCAAGATGATTGTTGAAACCATGTCAACCCTTTATAATTTAATGATTCAGTTATACGTCCTCATGTGTTTGATAAAAAGCCTATGTGAATGAAATAGTGCCATTATAACATGATAGCATATATTCCCCATTCATGTACAAGTTAATACATTACAAATGTTTGATAAAATGTCTTTGTGAATGAATTATGGACAAGTGTACAGTGTTATGTATTTCAAGATTATGTTATGCCTTTCTTTTATGCTATCGAGTTCTGGGGGTATTTAATACCCGACAATTTAGCTGTTTACCTAGAGCCAGTGTCATTTAGAGAATCTTAGTCATGTCATGATCAGTAGTACTCTCAGTCAGTCACAGAACTTACTAGAACTCAGGAAAACTCAGTATTCAGTCCAGTCCAATTCAGTGTCTTTCAGTTTAAAGTAGGATTCAGCACCGAGTGAACCCAAGGATGGGGGTTCACCTACCAATAGAGGGTGTGATCCTTAGAAGCAATCCTTGTGTTCCAGAACTATGTAGCTTACATAGGTTGAGACATTAAACCTGCCAGTTGAGGGTTGCTGAGGTGTTTTAACATGCCAGATGAGGGTTCCACCGTTCTTATTAGAGTACCTACCAGATGAGGGTAACTCTTCAGTGTCTTTACCCATGGCATGGTACTGACACCCTTCCAACTGGGGTCACAAGTTGGACCCCAACTCAGTTATCTTATTTGGGGTATGTCGGTTAGATGATTACCTCCCACAGTTTCAGTCTCAATCTTCAGAATAGAACTTAGTTCAGTTCTACAGCATCAAGACTGTCAGATATAGTCAATCAGTATCAGTAACTCAGTTATCAGTATCTACAGTTATCAGTTACTCAGTATTCGAACTCAGGACTTAGATTCAGACAAGCTTAATCACAGTATTTATTTATATTCACATTAGTGCATACTCAGTATTTACACCAGTATCAGTTATCTATGAACTCTCGTGTTCAGTTACTCTATATCATACAGTCAGTTATTGTTCAAGCATATGAGCCCTTGCATTCGGCCTTACCTCATCTAGCATACCGGTACATTCCACGTACTAACGCATACTCTTTCTTTGTGCTATGATGTCTTATATCATAGGTTGGGATGCTCAGGTTCCCGATCATGCATAGACGGATTTAGATTCAGCCAGTACTGTCAGAGTTAGTAGTGAGTCCTCATCTATCGAGGATATTTTATTATTGTTGTTTCTCAGTAGATGGAGTTAGTTGGGGGATTGTCCCATCAACTTGACTTTCAGGAAGTTCAGTTAGAGGCTTTTCAGACTAGTTTTCAGACAGTGTTCAGTTTTATAGATTGTTATTTCAGACAATATAATTTATCAGTATTTTAGATGTTTTTAACCTTATGGAATTTAAGCCTATTATTCCGTATTTATTATAGTATCATATTTCAGTTCTCACAGCAGATATCAATCATAGGTTAGCTTATGGCCCTTTGAGGTCGTGAGCATCGTGTAGTGTCCAGGGTACAGAATCAAGGCATTACATAAAGCTTTCTAATGGTGATTGGGTGTTTTTGAAGGTCTCACCCATAAATGGAGTGATGAGGTTTGGAAAGAAAACAAAGCTCGGTCCATGGCATATTAGTCCATATGAGATCTTAAGATACATTGGAGATATCACTTATGAGTTAGATCTTACATCAAAGTTATCCACCGTTAACCTAGTTTTCCATATGTCCACGTTGAAGAAATGTATTGGAGACCCATTCTTGGAAGTAACCATAGAAAGCATTGGCGTGAAAAAAAGTTTGTCCTATGAGGTGATCCAATTGAAATTCTTGATCATCAAGTTGGAAGGTTAAGAAATAAGTAAATGGCTTTAGTGAAAGTTTTATGGAGGAACCAGTCAGTTGAGGGAGAAACGTAGGAAACAGAGGTAGACATGATAAATCGATATCCTCATATATTTTGTACTAGAACTGAATCAGCTTAAGATAAGAATTCTTTCCAAATTTACTCTCCTCACAGATATTCTTATTTATATCAGTCCAACCTATAAAGTTCTTGTATAGTCAGTCATTTCAGTTGTATGCATGTTCTTGGGGTGAGTAGTTTCAGTAACATGGCATGTAAGCTTCAAAACATAGCCTAACACGTCCAAAGTATAGATCATTCCCAATTCCAACCTTCATTCAAGGACAAATGGTCCCAAGGGGGAGATAATTTTATGTTTCGTAAGTTTGATAGCTACCATTGGTTTTAATATTATTTTAAGGTTGATTAATGATTAAAAATGTTAATGTGACCATTGGAAAGTGTTTTGAAATTCTTAGAATGAGTTTTGGGGCCTAACGAAAAACCAAAATTATAAGGGTCACCATGCCATGGAGGCAAGGAACACCCAGATGCGAAAACCAGTGGCCTAGCATGATAAGGGCGTTGCATGCTAGTGGTCGCAGAGGCGCCAAAATCCCATTTTATTATTCAATTTTTTTAGGGTAATTTTATATTTTGTCTTAAATGGTCCTGCAACTTATACTAGAACATTTTCCCTCACCCCATAAATAAAATTCACCGTTTCCTCACCCCCCAATTTCTCAAGAACACCAAAAGGAAGGATTCCTTTCGAAATTCCATCTCAAAGACTCTACATTCAAGTTTTCTTAAAGAAATTTGCTAAGTTCAGGTATTTGGAGTTTGAACAAGGATTTTCTTTCATCCATGTGCCTAAAAACTCAATTTTCATATAAATTTATGGATTTATTAAATATGGTTCATACCCACTTTATGTGATTTCAAAATTATGATGCTTCTTTACCACTTAAACTTCATTTAGCAACGAATTCGTATTTACTCATGTTTTGACTCACATAATTGATCTTATGAATTGAGTTTTAGCATTTTTAGATGAAAATCCATGAATTGGTAAATGTACATTATTTTAGGATGATTTATTCAGTTTACGAGCAATTCAGACTTACAATTTTAGATTACAGTCTATCCCATCTTAATTATGATTTTAGTTTTCATCTTATGATCAAAGACATGATAAGAAATTCACATATTTAATCATGAACATGAATTAGCAACAGAAGCATGATTGTTTTTTTGACTTATAAACCTATATGCTTACTATATATTGAATTTTATATTTTATGAGCACTAGTATGTTTTGGGAGTAGTATTTAGCACCAAGTGGGTGTGGATTCAGTGCACCTAAATTCGTAGAAACTATGTGCCACCGTAGGTTAAAGGGGTCCTCCCTAGAGAGTTTCTCCTTTGCCCAAATGGGATAGTTTAGTGATCACTCTAGTTAAAGTTCTATACCGATAAAAAAGTATGGAGCGTCCCTCCTCAACGTGGGTCAGATGTTGAACTCCATGTTGCTTATATGATTTATGTCGATTATAAGAATCTCCCATAGAAAAGATGATTTTATAAACTAAGTGTAATAGCTCACTAATTTCACCAGATTTATGCTTTACTATTTATTCTTTATAGTATCTTAGTTTATTCATAACTATGGTGAGTCTATATAACATAGCATCAATGAAATAAGATTATGATTTATATCAGTTTAGCCAAACACATCGCTAGACCGCTCAACTTGGCATGAACTTTCACTTTAGTACCTATAGTGGACGTTGTTCATTTTAAACACATAGATGAGCCACCAAATATGTCATTTTGACACCTTTCAGCATCAGCTCTAGCTCGCGCGTCTCAATCACTGGCTACATAGACTAAACGACCAATTGATTTGTATCTTCTCATTTAAATTTCCAAATTATTATATAAGACTACAATTATTTTTTTTAGAATAAAATCAAAACACATGGAAATTATTTCCAATGAATTGATGACATGTGTTTTGTGACCAAATAATTACAAAAAACCTCCGACAAAGTCTTCCCCACCCAACCTTCTTTGAGCTCAACCTCCATTAATAGAGGTTGAATTTTCCAAGGATGATAAACATAAATCTTCATTATCTAAGGATGACAGATCCGCATTAATAGCTTCACGAAGTTCAGACATATGACTAAATTATATAAAGGAAAAAAAGGCCAGTGTTCAATTAGAAAATTAATGAATAAAAGAATACATAGGTACCATTGGGAGTTGACTTTACAGGTTGAAAGCTTGGAAGTGAATAATCTTGACCAAACAATATTCATTGAAAGTAAGTTATCATATTGATACAATATTTTTCCCTTTTTGTTTCAATTAGGAACTCAATTTTATTAGGTTTTATTTCCCCGTACACATTTTTAGACCAAAACTTATGTTATATTATTAGAAATGATATGAAAAAAACATACAAATAAATTATTCTCTAACAGATAAAGGAGGTTTGGGAGTAACATTAAAGGGGTTTTAGCTTGAAAAAATGGCGTGGGATGAAAAATAGGGAAGAAGAAGAAAATTAAATATAAATAGGCTAAAATAAGGTTGTCACGCACCCAAAAGTGAGTGTTCTACACTCATTTTGCCATGTCAGCGAAAGGTGCCAAAGTGACAAAGTTTACGGCTACTTAAGTGTTCAAAATGAACATAATCCACTTAAGGTACCAAATTGAAGTGGTTGTCGATGTGTTTAGCCTATCAATTTGTACTTATTGAATTCACCCCCATATACTCAGTACATTCCAAAAGTACTAACCACATATATGTCTTTGTGGCTACATTATTTCATAATGTAGGTTCTGGTGTTCGTCCTCAGTGGCACAATTAGCAACAATCACCACTTCCTACCTCTATCAATTGGTTAGTCCTTATGTTCTGAGGAGATAGATTATGTTTTCTTCCAGTAGTTCAATGACCTTTATGTTCAGATTTTATATTTTCAATTTGGATCAATTGGGGACTGTTCCAGTGGCTCTTCAATATGCTTAGAGGCTTGCCAAGACATGTCAGTTGTTTATAGACATTTATGAGTTTTAATTGATGTTTAGTTTACGTGTTTTTGTTGAGATTGTTTACCCACTCGAGTTAGGATTATTAAATCAAAGTCTCCACTCATGTTTTAAATATATTTTTCATGGTTCAATGTTGAGTAGATATCATAGGTTAGCTTTGGGATATTCGTAGTCCTAAGCACCGTGTGACGTCTAAGGGGTAGTATCGGGGCATTACATAGCCACAACTCACACATGGAATATTTAGCATATACTTGTTTCTCCTTAATCAAACCAATACTGTATGCAAAGGAGCTTCATGCTCTTCTTTACACTTGGAGTAAACTTGTATGTCATCAATAGAAATGATAATGAATGAATCCAAAAATGACTTAAAGACCCCATTCATAAAACTTATAAAAGCAGTTGGGGCATTTGTCTAGACAAAGGACATGACTAGAAACTCGTAATGCCCATAATGAGTTTGAAAAATAGTCTTTGGGATATCCTCTGCCTAATCTTGAAATGATGATACTCTAACCTCAAAACAATTTTGGAGAAAATTGCAGCTCCCTATACACTTGGTAGTACAAGTCATCTATCCTAGGCAAAGGATGTTTGTTGGGAATGGTTATCTTATTACTCTGGCAGTAGCCTATTCACGACCTCATACTACCATCCTTATTTTCCACATAAAAAATGGGAGAACCCCAAAGAGAAATACTTGGGTGAATAAACCCCTTTTCTAATAATTCTTGCAACTGAGATTTCAACTCTCTCAACTTCGTTGGTGCCATACAATAAAAGGGGATAGAGACGGGTCATGTTTTTGGCTCTAAATCTATAAAGTCATCAACCTCATAATTTGGAGGCATACCGGGAAGGTCATCAGGAAATACTTCAAAAAATTCACACACAACTGGGACTGAAGCTATATGAGGAACTACAAATTTATCTCCCTAAAGATGGGCTAAAAAAGCCTTACACCCCTTCTTTACTAATTTCTAGATATGAATAACTGACAAAATTCTCACAGGAGTAGGCTTAAAAGTACCCTCTCACTCTAATTTTTCCATCCTCGACATCGCTATTGTGATGATTTTAGAATAATAATCAACAATGGCACGATAAGGAAATGACCAACTCATCCCCAAAATAATATTAAATTCCTTCATGTCTAAAACTAATAAGTTTACCAAGGTTTTGTACCCCATAAATATCATTGGGAAAGCCCTATAAACCTAGTTAACACATATAGAAACCCCAACTAGTATAGATGCATATATACGAGTATTAAGCGATTCATAATCCAAGTCCCAATCCAAAGCAAATTTCACAGACACATAATAGAAAGTAGAGCTGGGATCAAACTATACAAAAGTCATACAATCACAAACAAGAATATTACTTGTGATCACAACATCAGAAGATTCCAATTTAAGTTAAGACAGAATAACAAAAAGTTATGCTCTATTACCACCCTGACTGCCACCTCGACCATCATGAGCACCATTTCTACTAACATATCCTCTACCTTGGTTGGCTTGGTTGTAACCCCTTTCTACATCATGGATACCACACTGATATTAGGGAAAAGCTTTACCATTTTCTCCACCACTATGACCAGCTGGAACTTGATCACTAGAAGTCAGTTATTGAGTCAACTGACACGCTGATAAGAAATTAGGAAAATACCTTCTGATGTAGCCCAAACCCCTATTTTTATCGCACCTGATGCCCAAAGAAGGTTTCTAAATTAAAGAGGGTGAAAGTGTATAGCTTCCTATTCATGAAAGCTGATAACTAACCCAAGATAGGTCCCCTGTAGACAAAATCATGGCTGAATTTCAAGGTCGAGAAGAACCATGACCCTTCAGAAAAATACCGCTAGACTAGCTTGAGGTTCGAGCCTTTTTCTCTCCTACTTTTTCTTCTTCTTATTTCCCTAGTGTATCAACCTTCTAAGCAAACTCAAATTATATCCTAAAAGGACCTATATGGTGAAATCACAAATAAAGTAACCATCTGAACCCTAAAATTTAGACCCTTCATAAAGTACCTGATCTGCTCCTCCTATGAAGTGACCAATTAAAGTTTATAGCGGGATAAGGCATGAAATCTGGCCTCATAAGCCACCATAGACATGTCACCCAACTGTAACCTCAAGAACTCATACTTTTTCTATCATGATAAGTGTGGGGATATATTTCTCAAGAAAGACAATTTTAAATTATATCTTGGTAAGTGGAGGTGAAGCAACCCTGCACTTAATAAATAACCTCCACCATTGCTTGGATTTAGCCTCCAGCTGAAAAAAAAACAAAATCTACACCAAGTATTTAAATATACCCATCTTATGCAGGTGTTCATAATAATCCACAAAAACTTAAAAGCATTTCAAATTCAGTATCCTAAAATACCAGGGCTTTCATCTACATGAAATTGCAAAAAAGTCCATGTTCATCATCTATCATTACTGGTCTAAGTACCTGTTAGGAATATACCCTGTCTTTGAGTCCTCATCCATCATGGGTGCCATAATAGTCGTATGTTGTAAGTATAAAATGAGAATGGTAGAATAACAAGAGTAGCATCAATGCTAAACTAACTCTCTAAGTATCTCAACACTTGTTGAATCAATCCTGCAGTCATAGGTACTTTGGCTTCACCATGTTGTACAGGCACTATATTAAAAGGGCCACTAATTCGTCTTCCTCAATTACCACATCCGCATCCTGAGCTAACTTTGGAGCACCCAATGGTGGGGGAAGGGAGTCCTTTTCCTAGTCGGTCCTTTGGCTACTCAAGATCTACCTCTAACAGTTTTTCCCCTTTTCATCCTCTCCTAGACTTACCCCTTATATGTGGTCAGCCCTGAACTGTAGCCTTAATGGCTAATGCAAGCGCTACTGCTGATGCTGGTGCTGGGGTGACTTCTGCTGCTATAAGAGAACATTTATTACCATATACAAAACAATAATGAAGGGATTAGATATCAATTTCGATCACTAAATACCAATTGAAATCAAGTAATAGCACAAAATGAAGAAAGAAAGGAATTTTTTTTTAAAGCCCCGTAGCCTCTTAAAGAAAAGTACAAACATCTTCATACTGTTCTGAAAGACTCTATAAGACTTGTTCTTGTATGATGAGATCTACGAACCAAGTACTCTGATAACATATTTCTCACGATATAAACGGCTATGATTGGCATAATCATTACAAGACTCATAATAAATGACAACGACACATTTATGACACTGCAGTTTAAAATGAATACAGACTCATAATTAGGTATGTATACACTTAGCCAATTTTCGCCAAATATTACATCACAACATATAATTATAATAATTGAATGCATGAAAGAAAATATATGTACATCATCTCTTTCCCTTCTCAATCTCATCAACATCATTCTCAATATCGTGAACATCAAGATTTAATATCATCAATATTATGAATAATATCATGAACATCATGTTTTAAACATCATTATTATCATCATCAACCCATAATTATTATTATATATGAATATGCAAATGCAATCAATAATCACAAGTAGTGCTTAAAGATAATCACAAATATTCAATTCACATATAAGCACATAGATAAGAAAGTCTAATTACTAAAATAAGTTGTAACCCACCTCAATTCCTTACTCAAAATCACTTCTAGGTCACAAGCTTGCCTTTTCTTTCTTTGTCACCTCATTCTTAATCTATAGCAACAAGGTTACATACCCAATTTAATTATTTTATCCCTTTTAACCACTATGCTTCAGCAATTAACAATGTTAACCATAAAAATTTTCTAGTTTATTTTTTATGTTTTCTTTCCCTTAAACCTCATGAATTCTAATTTATTTAGCATGAACAACTATGATTATATTCCAAGTAGTATTTTCCAACAACTTAGAATCATTGTCAACTGATATTATACTCATTCTCACCAATTTTTATTAAGTTTATGAACTAGGGCTAAACCCTAATTTTCACCATGAATAAGTTTCTAACGATTTTCAATAATTTTGTGAAGTAATTCAAGTTTGGAATGTTAAAAACTTGCCTCTAAAGATGAAAACTCCTAAAAAATCGTAGAAGATCGTTTTCTCCAAACCCTTGGTTCATTTATCAGAAAGTGGTGAATGAAAACGTATTTCTAATTTAACAACTGTAAAAATAATGTGTTTTACCATTTTGCTATCCCGAGGTAGAAGCTTGGGTCGTCTCCTCAATTGGTTCTATTTTACAATATTTTTCTCTAAATACGGCATCGCGAACCAATCCTTCTACGATAAACTCTATAATTGGAGTTGTATATAATCCACACCAATAATCAAATTATTTTAGATTTTCTTGAACTAGTACACCCTCAAAAAATTTCTAACACTAAGCTAGTCCTAAATGGCTTAAAAAATTGTCTAAAGAAAGACTTGACGAAAATTTTACCGCTTATTTCATTATAACGATGATTTGGGTCGTTATGGAAAGAGAGGATATTTTGTTTTCCTTTTTGATAGTGATATTATTTAATAGAGAGAGTAAATGTTTTTTTATTAATTCGGTTCCTAAATTTTAGTCCACTTATTAAATTCTGATCCTAAATGATTTTATTGACTAGTGATAATTGCAAATTCCTAAATTGAAATTTACTAAATTAAAACTAAATATTTTTAGATAAATAAATAAATATTTAAAACTCTTTAATGAATCTAATCTATTATGCATTGTAATTATTTACTTAATTTTATAAATATTAGAAAGTAGATATATTTGGTGTAATGAAGAGTCTTAAATTGTTTTTGTCTTAAAAAGTGTGTGTATATATATATATATATCAGTTTAACCGCACGTGTCTCACACGTGTAATATTTAATTATTTAAAATTAAATAATTTTTTCTATTGCAAAGATTTTTAAAAAAGTGTAACAATTCAAATTACTTTTTAAAAATCTTTCACACTTTAATATAATAATGTAAACATAAACAGATACACATATGTGTTTTACCACTAGATGTTCCAAGTGGTTGATGGATCATGCCATTTGCGTTTGTCATATAGTACCTCTTTCCTTTGTTGCTAGACGCATCAATATGAACAATATTTGTGTTACAATTATTATTTTTAATATGTAAAATCTTTACGTATTTTTAAAGTTAAATTTTTACAAAATCATTGATTACATTCTTATTACGTACTTAAAACTTTTTAAAACCTTGTACTTCTTAATTTTTTTTCTTATTCTAATAGTTTTATATTTATTTCTAGATTTTTTAAATCTTCTTAAAACGAAATTTAGTTGATTTAGAATTTTCCAACTAATGAAAAAAGTATCAGTTGTCATTAATTTTAATGACTTCTAATAAAAAAAGGTTATATCATAAATATATTTAATTAATTTTCAACTTTTAAATATTAGGAAAAATAGTGAAAAGAAGATTTTGTCTAAAGCAAGGACTTTTAATGAAGGGCAAAAAGTTCAAACAACACTTCTAAGGGTTTCACACTTTTAATATATTATAGATATAGATATAAATTATATATATATATATATATATATGTGTGTGTGTGTGTAACACTTATTCCTATCAAAAATACATTAAAGCTTACAGTTTTAAAAATGTCATGAGATTTTTATGATAATAAAATCATATCATTTTAATCAATTAATAATAATAATAATATTTTATCTATTTTATTTTATATAGCGATATTTTGTGAGTTTAAGAAAGAAACAAATCTTATTTTAGAACATATATAAAGGCTTTTCTACTGATTTATGACATTTTTATAAGAACATGCCATAAGAAAATTTTAAAACTAAAAAATTTCAAGTATAAAGAAGTATTATCTATCAATAATATACTAAAAGTGTGAAGTTACTTAGAAATGTTGTTTAAAATTTTTTACCTTCATTAAAACTTTTCTAAAATATATGAAAATAATTTATTCTATATTAAAAGTGTGAAATAACTTAGAAGTGTTATTTACATCTTTTTTCCTTCATTAGAAATCTCTGTTTTAGACAAAGTTGTCTTTTAACTTTTTTTTCTCAAATTATAATTTAGTTAATTTTATATGAAAAGGAGAATTAGAAGAAAACTCCGAAAATATTTGAGAAGAATTTAAAAAATATATTAAAGCGAGAAATTTTTTATACCAAGTATTTAAGAAATATATTAAAAGTAGAATTATTTTCGTCCTGCGCATCAATATGAGGAGAAAAATATTAAGAGAATCAATCTCCTAAATATAAGGAAGGGATTAACGGCTCTTTTTCCTTCTATTTAGTGAACATTTTAATTTTGCTAAAAAGGGTACAAAATTGTCATTTAATTGTTTTAATATTTATGAAAAATAATTTCATTAGTTTCCTATTTGAGTTATACAATATGAACTATTTATAGAAAAATAACAATAAAATTCTTTTTAGCTAAATCTGAGCATAACGACCCATTTACTAATAAAAAGGAGAGTACAATGGGCTAGGTCCAAAAGTGTCCCGGACCAATAAGCAAATCGACAATAAAAAATCACCTATTCAAAAAAGGAAAGTGCAAGAGGCATAGTAGCATTTTAGAAACATCTCGAATCTGCCTCCATCGTCTTCATCAGAGCTCACAATTGAGTTGATCCTTTTGTCTCTGCTGCACCGTCTTCTTGTGTTGAAATCACTATTTAGGTCATAAAGTAGATGAACTGATGAGCAATCCGTCCTCATTTGCTGATCTTTAGACCAACACCTGATTTCATCATATCAGGTATTTCTTTTGAATCTTATTGTCTCTAAACTTTTTCTTAGGCCTTCAATCTTTTAAACCCATGGGCGAACAAGACTATGTTGATGCCACAACTTAGCCACCCGTAAACAGATTTCATAAAGCTAAGGTCTTTCTTGGATTTAGTTATATTTCAATTTCCCTTGTTCACCAAAGGAATTTGACAGATTGAATCTAAGTAGAGATTAATACCTCCTGCCAAAGTCAAGAATGAATTCTAGAAATTACAAAAAAAGAAATAACTAGTCTAACCTTGATTATGTTGGTACAAATTTCATCAGAACAACCACACGTATGAGACTTAGCAACAACTGGAGCCATGAATTCATTAATTTCTTAATTTAATATCCATTGAAGACCCCCAAGCTCTCACCAAGTGCAGATACTAACCTCATAAAATCCTTCAGAAATGACTTTTTATACCATGACTATTGTTGTTAATCTTATAGCCGTAGCTTAACTTATAAAACTGCATCAACATCTATCTTATTACGCCAAATGACCTAAACTTTTTAAGCATCAATAAATGATCTTCCAATTTGGGGCGTACATAGCTTATCAAGAATTACAATTCTTTTTCCTGCACTGGGTAAATCTTGAAATTGGTTAAACTGGAAATTACCTGCAAAAGAAAAAAACAACGTTAGAAAAATAGTCCGCAAGAGCATTTTCTTCCCACAAAGAATGTTGTACTCTTATTGACATCTCACCCATAATCTTATGGATACAATTCACATCCACTGAAACACACCAAGGGATTTTCCATCTCCTCTTTAGAATCTGAACCATACTTAAAGAATCTGATTTAATGATGATGTTATTAAGACCATGGTCTTTACCGTACAAGTAAGAAAATATATACCAAAATTAGCAGAAAATTTAAAGTCATTACAGAAAAAATTAAGAAAGGATGTAGAGTATAATTGCAACAAAGAAGATAAAAAATAAGTACAAAAAATAAAAATACTTTGTAAAGGGTTATCAAAATTACAATTTTCAGACGAAAATAAAAAATTTATATATATAGTAGAAGCAGATGCAAGTGAATATAGTTACGGAGGAGTACTCAAATATAGATATGAAGAAGAAAAATTAGAACATCATTGTAGATACTACTCAGGAACGTTTAATGAAACAAAAAAAAAATGGGACATAAATAGAAAAGAATTACGCTCATTATATAAATGTTTATTAGCATTTGAGTCATATATTGTATATAACAAGTTTATTGTACGAACAGATAATACACAGGTACGATGGTGGTTAATAAGAAAAATACAAAATTCAGTTACAACGAAGAAAATTTGGAGATTAGTATTGAATATATTAAATTTTACATTTACAATTGAAGTAATTAAGACTGACAAGAATGTTATTGCTGATTACATATCAAGACAAAGCTACCCAAACTGATATTACAGAAGACGATACTCTAGAAGAAATACTCAAAATTCTAACTACGCTTTCAATGAAAGTGGATAGTATGGGAAATGAGATAGAAAAGCTAGAGACTAATGAAGTTAATATAAAGCTAGAAATATAATAATACAGGTATGGGATAAGATATTAACAATAGAAGAGATCTATAATTATGAACTAACATCAAAAGATATACTTTTAGGAATGTCATTTTTAGATAAACTATACCCATATATAATAACTAAAACACACTGGTAGTTTACAACATCATGTAAACAAAGGGTAAGAGCAAAAAGAGTTATTAATAAAATAAGAAAAAAGACTGATTGGATAAAAGAAAGTGAAAAATTATACAAAAATTAGAAAATATAAAAAATACTGAAGACACAATAGAACTAGTTATATTTTCAATAAATAAAGAAGAGATAACTATATTTTCAATAGATAAGGTAGAAATAATAAAGAAAAAATTAAGAAAACTATACAGTGAAGATCCATTAAAAGGATGGAAAAAACATAAGACTACTGTAAGAATTGAGCTAATAGATAAAAATAGTATAATAACTCAAAAACCACTAACATATAACTTTGATGATTTAAAAGAATTTAAAATGCATATAGATGAAATATTATTAAAACAATACATACAAAAAAATAATAGTAAACACACTAACCCAGCATTTATAGTAAATAAACATAGTGAACAAAAAAGAGGAAAAAGTAGAATGGTTATTGATTATAGAAACCTAAATGCAAAAATTATGACATATAATTATTCAATACCAAATAAGATATTAAAAATAAGACAGATACAATGATATAATTATTTTAGTAAGTTCGATTGTAAATCAGGATTTTACCATTTAAAGTTAGAAGAAGAATCTAAAAAATTAACTGCGTTTACAGTTCCACAGGGATTTTACGAATAGAATGTGTTACCATTTGGATATAAAAATGCACCAGGTAGATATCAACATTTTATGGATAACTATTTCAAACAATTACCTAATTGTATAGTATACATAGATGATATAATACTATATACAAAAACTAAAGAGGAACATTTAAAATTATTAGAACAATTTGCAGGTATAATAAAAAATTCAGGAATAAGTCTAAGTGAAAAGAAAGCAGAAATAATGAAAACCAGGTAGAATTTTTAGGAATACAAATTCTTAAGTATTCATAGTCTATTATTTTATTCTATAGTAGTTGTAATTTTAAAAAAAATTGTATAATAATTTATTCTAATTGTGCTATATTTGATATGTAATCTTATGTTATCTATGTGATCAATTAACATTTGTTGTTCATGTATAGATAATTTTCCATATGGATTATATAAACTATCATTTGTACCTCCTTTTTCTAAGGTTAACTTTATTCCAAGTAATCTTTCTTCTGATTGTCTTCTTTTTCTTCTAAGCTGATTTCTGTAATTAATTTTTTCATATAGCCAACTTTGTCTTTCTCTAATTCTTCTAATATATTCTAACATTTTAATCTGTATAACTATAAGAGGAAATCTAATATACCAAAAATTTAAATTTATAATAAGTGCAAATTATTCAGTAGCAACAACAGATAAAATCATAGATAAGTCATTAGTGCTATATTGGAAAATATCAGGAATAGAACTAACCCCAGGAAGTAAAATATTTACAGCAAAATGTAGAAATCTATATGTATTAACAACAAAACATAAAATAACGAAAAAAATAAAATTAATAAAATACAAATAGAAAGTCTTTTTGAACAATTTGTAAAAACAATTGATAACAATGATTATAGTTACAAAAATATAGATATAGAAGAAGACTTAGAAATAATAAATGATAGAATAAGCACAACAAAAAGAATAGTTTTGAAAAAACAGAATCATCAGGATCATCGAAAAGAACAAATTATGAAATAACTTCAACAATTAATTTAACTCAATATTATATAACGGGAATAATAAATGAAAAATAATATTTAATACTCCTAAATACAGGACAAGAAGAAAACTATATAGCAAAATACCTAGTGAAAAATGAAGAAATAAAATCTAATAGTAATATAAGCCCAGATCTACCGAGAAGTTTAATAACTATTAAAGATACAACTGAAAAAGAAATAATAATAGGAGTTAGAAAAATAAAAATAGAATTTGAAATAAAGGAAGATATACAAAAAACAGACATAATATTAGGGATAAAATGGTTAGAACAAGTAAAACCCTACAATATAGAACATACAGAATTAACCATAACATACAATAAGGAAAAATTATTAATAAAGAGAGCTCTAACATGAAAATATATGTACTTATGAAAATAATAGTAGAAGGATATTATAATAAATATTATACATCTATGATAAATACAGGAGCAGAAGCCAACTTATGTAGATATAATTGTTTACCAGAAGACAAATGGGATAAGCTAAAAACACCAATAGTAGTCAAAGGATTTAATTGTTGGAGTATGTGAAAAATCAGATAACTCAGATAACTCAGCAGTGTGCAGAGAAATGTCGATCGGAAGACAATAAAATTCCAGAGAGAGAAGGAGACGTTGGGACACTCCAAAAAACCCATAACGTTTATCAATCTACTTCTGCAGGTACAAGCAAAAGAGTTAGAAGGAACCCAAATATGAACTTGAACAAAATATTTGACAAGTCATTTATACCAAAAACACCAAAAGACTCTTTGTTTATACCCCCACAAACTACCACATATTTAGATAGTCTAAACCAAGACAAGAAAGCTTATAACCACATAACCAACTCATATATTGAAAACATCCAACAGATATAAACCTACTTAAACCATAAACCCAGAGCTAGAAACCTCCAAGAACCAAATACGAATTATATAACTCAAAAGCTACAAGGATACAATAAGTTAATTGCATTACCAAAAACTAACCCAAATTTAGTTAAAACCTGTTTCAGTAATGGACTACTCAATACTATATATACCCAAGACGGAAGTGAATTATCTGTTATACCAGAAATATATAAAGCAATTACCACTTACAAAAAGATAACCAAAGGCAACCTATTTTTTGTAAAGTTCTATATGGCAACAGCAGAGATATTGTATGATGAAATTAAACCAGCTATATAAGTTGTGAAGATAGGAATGACCCGAGATATGATCATACCCGAAGATATTGAACAACAAGTTGAAATACCCAAAATAGATATACCAAATTTTTATGCGAATAAAAGAATTATTGGAATATCCACAATTATCCACTCGAACAAGATATGATAGAAACATCCTTTAGATATCATTTTCCTTGTCCGAAGGTACGAAACAAGCTGACCCCTGAAAGCGGATACACTACCCTTCCACTCAAGGACGGGTTCATTTGGGAACTGAAACTGGACTATTCTGTTTCTGCAGTCGACTGTGACATAGCAGGAATGAAGCCAATCTGTGTCGAGAATGACATCAAAATCAGTCATCTCTAATTCAACTAAGTCTGCTAAAGTGACTTTCTGAAATATCATAACCGGACAGTTCCTGTATACCCGTCGGGCTATGATAGTTTTACCCACTGGGGTAGAGACTGAAAAGGGCTCTGCTAGGATTTCGGGACTGATTCCGAAATCGCCTGTTATATAGGGAGTAACAAAAGACAAAGAAACTCCTGGATCTAGCAAAGTGTAAACATGCACATGAAAGATCTGTAACATACCAGTAGCTACATCAGGAGAATTTTCCTAATCTTGTCGGGACTGAAGAGCATAGAGACGATTTGGGCGTTGCCCACTAGAGCACTAGAGATGGCACCCTGCTGATTTGGGCGACCGGACTGAGCTAAGGAGCGATTCTGTTGACCCTGAGGACCTAGCTGAGGACAGTCTCTGACTCTGTGGCCTGGCTTGCCACATCCGAAACAAATACCACTGCTATCTCTGCAAATACCTTGGTGGTACTTGCCACAAGTCTGGCAAAGAGGATATGTGCGGGCACTGCTAACACTGCCCTGGGACTTAGAGTCTGGTGCTCTATCTTTGTTACCCTCTCTGAACTTAGGAACTGGAGCACTGGCTGAAGAAAGAGCTGGAACTGATGACTTAGGACGAAACTGAGAACGGTTTTCTCCTTCTGACTTAGACTGGGCGAAGGTAAAAGTTGAAACTACCTGTTTCCGCTCTCTTATTCTGCTTCTCTCTCATTTTAATTTTTTGCTCCTCAATCTGCTGAGCATGAGTCATAAGCCTGGCTAAAGTCATGTCACTATTCAGCATGGCAGATCTGCACTCATTAACCACGCTATCATTCACCCCTAAAACGAACTTACTCATCCTTGCCCTGCTATCTGCAACCACATGAGAGGCATTTCTGGCTAATTGTGTAAACTTAAGAGAATACTCTTTCACTGTCATATTGCCCTGCCTGAGGTTGATGAATTCTAACACCTTAGCTTCCCTAAGCTCTAGGGGAAAGAATCTATCGAGGAAAGCAGATGCAAACTCCTCCCACTCAACTGGCCCTGCATCATCTGCCCTCTCTGACTTCCACTACTTGAACCAAGTGTGAGCAACATCCTGCAATTGATATGCAGCTAGCTTAACACTTTCAACAGTAGTCACCTCCATGATGTCTGTCACCTTCTGCACCTGATGTAGGAATTCCTGAAGGTCCTCATCTGTCTTTGACCCGATAAAGGATGGAGGATTCATTCGGGTGAAATCCCGAATCCTGGCTGCAGCTGAATTAGCCATTGGATTGGCCGAAACGACAGCTGGTCATTCATTCTGAGCAGCAACTGAGTTAGCAAGAGCAGTGAATGCATCTCGGAACTCTACATGAGAAACATGATCGCCCAAAGGATCTTTGGGCTGGGGGCTGACTGATTTTCGTTTCTTCTTTTGGGAGGCATGTTCTGTAGAAGAAAGGGAGAAACAGATTAGACTAAGAGATTGACTTGAGATTATGCTCATTAGCACGACATGAATACTGAAAGAGGGGAAACTATTCCTAAAACATCTTATAGCCTCTTGTACATAAATGTGGCGCGCAACACACCCATGTACAAGACTCTACTAGAGGTGGCTTGTAGACTTCCTAGGACTCTATTGAACCTTAGGCTCTGATACCAAGTTTGTAATGCCCCAAATCTGGTACCCGAAATGTTACACGGTGCTCATTACCCCAAAGGACCATAAGCTAACCCATGACTGATATTTGTACCTGTATACTGCATAAAATACTGAATAATGCGGAAACATGAACTAAAAGGCCATAAGGTTCACATAATTGAAGTAAAATATGACATCTAAACGGGGTATGAAATACCCAAAACAAAACTGAAAATACTGAAGTCTGATACATGATAGTCTAGAAAGCCTCTAACTGAGTGAACTGTCTGAATAAGGAGTTGATGGGACATGTCCCCAACTAACTCCAACTAATAAATTAATTAATGAGATAATAAAGAAATAATCATGCCCTCGAATAATGAGGACTCACTTATAACTCTGACTGCTGAAACTGGAATCTACTGTTGATCTGGAGCTCGTGTCTCTAAACCTATGGTATAAGACACCATAGCACAAATGCGTCAGTACTTTGAATGTACTGGTATGCATGTGGGGTAGGCTAAATGCATGGGGTTCATATGCATGAACAATACTGGCTAACTGACTAATATGAACGTGAGAATACATGCATGCATACATAGTAACTATATCTAAAATCGTGATAACATGAGTACTGGATCTGAATACTGATAACATGAGTGACTGTATCTGACAGTCCTGAATTTGGTGGAACTATTTGAGTTTCATTCTGTATCTGAGTTGACTGTATCTGACAGTCCTGGATTCTGAAGAACTATCTGAGTTCTTTTATTGAGACTGATACTGAGACTATGGGAGGTAGTCATCTAACTGACGTGCCCCAAATGATGCATTATAGATGAATTGGGGTCCAATCTATGCCCTGATTGGAAGGGTGTCAATACCGCGCCACTGGTAAGGACAACATGCGAGTGACCCTAATATAACAGGTAACTCTAGTGAGAACGGTGGGAACCCTCATATAGCAAGCTAAGCCATCTCATCTACCCTCATATAGCAGGCTATGATGTCTCAACCTATGCTAGCTACATAGTTCTGGAATGCAAGGATTGCTTCTAAGAATCACACCCTCACATAACAGGTGAGTTCCCATCCTTGGATTCACTTGGTGCTAATTTCTACTCCCATCTAAATAAACACTGAACATAATTTACTGAACTGAACATGGACTGAGTTACTGAATTCCATTGACTGATGAAATATTACTGATATCTGATAACTGACTGAATTCATGAGATCATTGAGATTTCCTGAGTCATAAGACTAAGACTGTCTGGAGTCTAAGGATTCATAACTTGAATGAGAGTATCGTGGAAACATGACATGGCTCTAGGCACATAGCTAATATTTCGGGTACAAGTACCCCCAGGACTCGATGGAAGGAAACTGACCAAGCATAACTTACTTGAAGATACAACTAACATCATAATCCATAATACATTTATAGAAGCATTCCATCAAAACATGTGATAGGCATAACTTGTACATACATGGGGATTTCATGATATCATACTAGTTGGGCATTGTTCCTTCATCTAGGCATTTAATCAAACACATGGTAGGCATAGCACATGTAGACAACATTATACAACAATGAATCATCATGATTCATCTCTAATTTCATCATCCTAGGGTTTATTTATAGGTTCACATGAATATGCATCTATATAAATCAATTCCATATAAAATTGATCACCCAACATGGATTTGAATTCAATTGATCATTCTCAACATAAACAAAACTAACCTAACATGAAATTCATAAAGAAATTCATAAACTTAAACTTAGAAAAGAGATTCTTGGTCTTCATGGACGAAAGGAGTCAATGAATGAACACTATGCATACCTTAGTTCATGATTTCGTGAAGATTGATGGAGAAACATTCTTGGAATTGGATATTATATGGAAACCCTAGCTTGTTCTTGAAAGGTTTTTGAGAGAAGCGGGTGTATTTTGGGTGAAAAGTGGCTGAATCAC
Organism: Capsicum pubescens; assembly: GCA_030864215.1. Taxonomy (NCBI): domain Eukaryota; kingdom Viridiplantae; phylum Streptophyta; class Magnoliopsida; order Solanales; family Solanaceae; genus Capsicum; species Capsicum pubescens. The sequence continues at coordinate 179,001,074 of CM061541.1, forward strand.
GTGTTAAAGGGCTTAAATAGGGTTGGGAAGTTGACCCTTTTAACCCTGGACGCGTCATTTAATTTCAGTAAATTTTCCCGAACAGAACCCCTAGCGCGACGCGGCGCTATCACGCCGTGTCACTGGAATTTGATAATTGGGAAACTGAGGGATGGCGCGATGCAGAGCCATTGTGTTGCCCCTTCTTTTGTGACCTGGAACTCTAGCGCGACGCGGAGGAAATCGCGCTAAGACACTGGAAAGGACAACTCTGAATTTGGGCCCTGGCACGATGCGCCATAATCACAGACCCATACTGAAATTTGTCAAATACCATTTCCTCTTGTGGCGCGGCGCGCCACTGACTAATATGGCACTGTTTTACGACGGGAACTTAAAATAATCGTAACTTCTGACTCGGTTATCGGATTTGGACAAATCTTATATCGATGGAAAGCTTATTGAATTTCCCACATGACAAAAAGTAAAAATCTTATAAATTCCTCATGGAATAACCATCATTCAATTTAGAAACTAATACTAAACATTCTTGAGATGAAATTTGCTAGGAAAGGTATGGGGTATTACAGTTCTCTATCTTAGTGTAAGCATGGATTGCTTGGGGGTATCTGGCAAGGTCATGAATGTTGAGAATGGTATTGTCTCACATTATAATAATCCCCTAGAGTTGTTCATATCAGGTAAATAAATCTTGCTATTGAAGCCAAGCTCGTCAATAAGAGCATTTTGATCACTCATCCTAGTCTCTGGAAGTGCTATAAGAGAGGGTCAGTGCATCTGGATCATAGTTATGTAGTGTCTCCTAAACTCAGCATTGTTAGCCCACCTAGTATTTCGAATTATGCAGTTCTTTATCAGTATTTGTGTTGGTTGATGGTTGTTCATCATTGATTTCTTCCATTATCCATGTATGGTATTTCCTAGGTGGTCGAGGGTTCCTTTCTTTTCCTTAACAAAGGTGTCATTTGAATTTGTGGAAGATTTCCCTTACTAGAGGCATTAATTTGAGATCGAACTTGATGAGCTCTATTTGAAATATGATTAGTAGGGTTTCACTGATAAGGTCCTCAAACGAGTAGGTTAGAGGCTTATCTAGATTTAACATGTCTGCTTTAGGGGCCTTTAAGCGGTTATAATTTTGTCCATCTCCCTGTTGTTTTCCTTTAGAGCCTGGATTGTTTTTTCCCTCTTTTCTATTTTTAGACAAAAGGGGATCTTAAGATTGTTGGGGGGATATGGAATTGGAGGTAAGGGGTGAGCCCCAGAGCTTTGTACAAAAGTTGGACCCATATCCAATAATGTTGGAATTTTTTGTGGGAAGAAAGGTAGATATTGGATTATAATATCCATCTTCTCTATGATCAATTATGGGGCCAGATTTCCCTGAGACTGCATGCTAATAATTTTGATCATTGAAGTAATCCATACTATAGGCCCGTAATTTGAAAAGACATGATTGAACCCTCTATAATCAGTTATGCCAGGTAGAGTGGATTTTGAATGGGGACGAGAACTAGTTTTCACTTTACATTCAATTGGAGTGGAACTACAGTTTGGGATAAACACATTTCCAGCCAAGATATTAGCTGGTAGTCTAGAGGTAGTGGCTTAGTCACGAGTCAAGTCATTTTGAGGTAAGTTTGATATTTCCACTTGGAGTTTAAGAGAGGTTAGAGGAGTTAATTTGAGTAGAGGAGTGAAATCACAAGCTAGGAGGATTTTTGGTGGTATAATCAGAGAAGTTGGGGGCTTTTAAGCTCCTTTCATCATTACCATTATAGTTGGGGGCTTTTGAGCTCCTTTCATCATTACCATTACTTTTGGTGACTAATTTTGGGTTTTTTGAAGTGAGAGTAAAGTTACCGTGATTGATGTGCATCGGTAGAGTCTCCAGACTGGGAAACGTTTGGGTGTTTGAGGGAGAGTGTAGCGCCCCAATTTGCTGAACCGGAACGCTACACAGTGCTTATGACCCCAAGGGACCACAAACTAACCCATGACTGATATCTGTACCTGTACACTGCATAATATACTTGTAGAATGCGGAAAACATGAACAATAGGCCATAAAGTTCAACTGAATAGAATATCTGATAAATAATAACATCCATATAGGGTAACAAATACCCAAAACAACTGAAAGCTGAATCTAAAATCTGAACTAAATCTGAAAGCCTCTAAATACTGTCTGAAATAAGGAGTTGAAGGAACATGTCTCCAACTAACTCCATCAAGCAAAACTGAACTGAAATAATGAATGAAATAAAATAATATTGTCCTCAAATGGATGAGGACTCACTGCAACTCTGCGACTGGAATGCTACTGCTGATTTGGAACTCGTGTCTCTGAACCTATGGTGTAACATGAAAGAAAGCACCATAGCGCAAATGCGTCAGTACGACTGGGAGTACTGAGTATACGAGTGAGGTAGGCTAAATACAAAAGGGTTTACATGCATGAACAATGCTAACTGACTGACTGATATTAACGTAAGAGTACAAATATGTATACATAGTAACTAAAATCGTTAATACATGATATTTGGATTTGTACGCTAATACATGGTTTACTGTTATCTAACATGACTGATACTGAAATTTTGATAACATGGATGACTGTGTCTGACAGTCCTGAATCTGATGGAACTACCTGAGTTCCGTACTGTAACTAAATTGACTGTAACTGATAGTCCTGGTTTAATGAGACTGGGACTGAAACTGTGGGAGGTAGTTTCTTAACCGACATGACCCAGTAACGCATATAGCTAGGTTGTGGTCCAATCTCGGCCCCGACTGGAAGGGTGTCAATACCGCCACTGGTAAGGATAGCTATGAGTGACCCTTAGCTGGCAGGTACTCGAATGAGAACGGTGGGAACCCTAAACTGACAGGTTAAGCCACCTCATCAACCCTAATCTAGCAGGTTAAGATGTCTCAACCTACACTGGCTACGTAGTTCTGGAACACAAAGATGACCACTAAGAATCATACCCTAAACTGGCAGGTGAGTTCCCATCCTTGGGTTCACTCGGTGCTAACTTCTACTCCCATCTGAAGAGACTGGACATGATTTAACTGGCTGTACATGGACTGAGTAACTGACTTCCGTTGACTGGCAGAATAGTACTACTATCTGAGAATTTATTGAGATCATGAGATTTCTGAGATTTCCTGAGTCACATGACTGACTGAGTTCTATAGATCATGGCTTGACTGAGATTATCGTGATAACGTGACATGGCTCTAGGCACACAGCTATATTTTTCGGGTACAAGTACCCCCAGGACTCGATGGAAGGAAACTGACACACATAACTGACTTGATCATAAAATGGTGTCCACATTTCACCATATCATAAGTAGGGAATTTCACACTAAGCATAGTTCTCAACATCTTACGTATGGAAGGGAAATTTATACAACATGTGTACACTTGCATAGCTTCAATATCATGCTCAATCCATATCACAACAACGACGCATATCAATCACGTGGAATTCATGTGAAATCATAAAGCATAGAGCATAAACTTATCATTTAAGCACTATTAAATCCTGGGACACGAATCTTATCACCTTAAGCATTTTATCAAACACTTTGCATGCATTCTTTTATCTTAGGTGTGTTTTCATGAATTTCCCCATTTTAAACCACATAAAGTTCATGGATTTCAACTAACGAACAGATATACTTCATGAAAACGCCTTTAGATATCATCTTGAAACTTAAACAACAATCATCAACATGTACATGGTCACATCACAACAAGATAATGATAATATAATATTTAAAACATGGTTCTTGAGCTCTATGAACGAAATGGATCCATAGATAAACACTACGCATACCTTAGATGGAAGATTCTTGATGATTGATGGAGGAATTTGCTTGAACTTGAATCCCCAATTGAAAACCCTAATGTGTTCTTGAGAGGATTTTGAGAGAAAGAGTATGTTTTGGTGAAATAAGGGCTTAATTCCGTGTTTGGGAGCTTATATAGGGGTGGAAAGATGACCCAAATACCCTCTAGATACGTCATTTAATTTCTGTGAAAATTACCCTATTTGGGCCCCCAGCGCGACGCGGAGATATCGCGTTGTCCCCCGTTTGTGACCTGGAAACTCACCGCGATGCGGTGGAATCGCGGAGAGACACTGGAAATTGACAAACGTCATTTTGGCTTACGGCGCGACGCGCCACTGACTGAAATGACGCTGCTGAAACTTTAAAATAACCGTAACTTCTTCACCGGGTGTCCATTTTAGGCGAATTTGGTATCGACGGAAAGCTTATTCAATTCTCTACAATTTGGATAGTATAAATCTTCCAAAATACCACCTATAAACCAAGTTATGCTCGTTCAAAGATGACCTATATGAAATCACACACGAAAACTTGGTGGATTCAAAAGTTCTTAGCTTGGCTTACTCTAAGTGACTCTTATGAACATGCTTAACACATCATAAGCTCTATTATCACTAGGATACTCATCCTAATTCATGTACTCCAATATGAATCACAGTATAGGAGGTTTCATGTGTAGGAACAACGATTCATTTTCTAGCTTAGAAATATACGGGGTATTACAGAGAGGGAGAGAGTTAAGTTGGTTGTGAGACTTGTGTACCTCATCAGAGTGGGTGGTTTTTTTTTTGGGTATTCTTGTATTTAAATTTTGAGTATTCCTTATTTGGGCTAGGAATACCCTAGGCTTCATTTAGTAAAGTATGTTTGCCTAAGTAATTCCCCGGGCCTGTGTTCTTTAGCCCCCATTGATCAAGCCCATTACCCATTAGCCTTTTTTTGGATTTTATTTTGGGTCTTTCTCATTTAAATTTTACCCACGGTCATTTAGCCCATTGGGTAAGAGGCCTCTTGGATTGTGGATGTTTTTACCCTATCCCAAAGGCTTAAGGATTGTGTGAGTTACGTTGAGACCTTGGTCGCTGCAAGAACTGGGAATTAAGCTCACTGACATCACATATTAAAAATATAAGTTTCTATGAACTTACCTAATATTGTATTAAGCATTTTTACCTTGATGTGTTGGGGGGGGGGTAGAGGTACTGAAACACCTAGGGTTTGGACCCTTAGAAAAAATTCCTTGAATTGGGCATTCTGACCAAGATACAGTATAGGTATGCCACTCGTATTCTAGTGTATGAGTCTTACTATTCTACCCTTCCCTATCATACCTTAGGTAGTGTGGTGAGGGTTACACACTATCCAAGATATGACTTGGCCTCCCCATGGTCGTATGTTGGGGTACGAGTTATACCAAGTCAAGTCGTATGATGTTTGGCACTTGGTCTAGAGTGGAGTGTTTTTGGTACTGTTTGTAGATACAATTTAGGGTACCAATTGTACCCTTGTGTACGAGTTAAGGGTGTGTGGACGTACCTTGGGCGATGTAGGTGTCCTTGGTGAAGCCTAGGGTATGAGTTAGGGTAGGCACTTGTACCCTAGGGTATGATTGAGTAAGTGAGTCGTACCCTCCTACGAGTTCATCTCCAACTTTTAAGTCAAGGACTCTATGTTCATTTCCTACCCCGAAACCTTTAAGTCCCCTCACTACACAATGTATTTTAGTGTTTGAAACATCCATTTTTGTGGATCCAACATTCCAAATACTCTCTCAAACACATTTTTGAAGATTTAGAGGCTAGGGTTCCAAGGGGTGTTCATCTAGATGCAAGGAGGAGTCAAGTTTCTTGATTGATCGTCTTGTTTAAGGCATGTGACATTTTACCTTGTTATTAACTCAAAAACCATGTATTTTAAACATAGATTGATACTTGTCAATGATGAGTTTGAAATCAAATGATAAGGGTTTTGTTGCCTAATGATGAGTAATGTTTGCTCTTGCTTAGACTAGTGTTTTTACATGATAGTGGTGGTGATTTGCATATGTGGGAATGAGTTGTTTGTAGTTTAACAAATGGGTCTTCAGAAACCCTAATAATGATGATTTCTATTTTGATTTTGGCATTGGTAAAGGCATGCCCACAAGGTGTTTGTGAAATGTCTAAGAGAAATGTCTAGTCACATGTTGATAATGTTTGAACTAGGGCAATGGCCCAATAAGTGTGAATGGTTGGTAAATTGTATTGAAAAAACATTGTAAGCCATGTAATTAGTTAATGTATGACCTTGATTATTTGATGGCTAAAAAGGTGTTATAGTCCCTAAGCATGAAATTGAAGTATGTTTGAACTAATGTGTGGTATAAGATTGCTAATGAGGGATGAATGGTTCATAAGGGTCTTGATGACCATAAAATGAATTGAATTAAGGAATTGGCTTATTAAAGTGTTTTTTGGATAAATGGTTCCATGAAGTCCTCGAGGTCATATATGGTGATGAATTGGTTAAATGGGTTAGAGTCCCTAAGTATGAAAGTTAATGAATGTTGATGTATGGACAAAGGGTTAGAGTCCCAATCTCGACTAATGATAGTCGCGATCTCTTGTGGTTAAAGTCCCTTGCCTACTAAAGTTGCTTGTGGTTAATGTCTCTTCCTTAATAAAGTAGATTATGGTTAGAGTCCCTTGCTTAATGAAATTGCTTGAGGTTAGAGTCCCTTGCTTAAATATGTTGGTTTGTGGTTAGGGTCCCTTATCTAATACGGCTTGTGGTTAGAGTCCCTCGTCCAACAAAATGGCTTGTAGTTAAAGTCCCTTGCCTAATGAAAATGTATATGGTTAAAGTCCCTTTCCTAATAAGAGATGCTTGAATCTATAAGTGTGGAAGGTCGGAGTTCTCCACTTCATGACTCATGACTTGTTAAGTCTTGTTTTCTTTTGGCATGTTATGAATATGTTATATATATCTACATGCATGCCCATGAATATGAATGTGGTTGAATATGATGATTTGACTTGATTTTTAATGATGACCCTATTTTATCCTTATCCTTGAGTTACATGCTAGCGTTCCAACCGCTAACCATCTCTGGACATTATGTCCCCACGCAACATAGGGGCCGAATCTTCTTCTTCTTTTCCTGTGCAGTGACTAGGTGATCAAAGCCAATCATTTGTTGAATTGAAGTAGTGAGCTTCTCTACATTGGAAGGCATACATTTCATAGTCTCTTATCTTTGGTCATATACTTATTTTAATTTGGTTTGGCTATTGTCGGGGGCTTGTCCCGACATATATATATATATATAGACATCGGATTTATGTAGAGGCTTGTGGATGACTTTGGACATGGGGATGTTGGTTAGTATGTTGATGTAAATTAAATTTTTAGACATTGTCTAAGTTATGATTACTAGTTTTGTTTTCGCTACCTTGATATATATAGTCGGAGTTCCTCTGAAACTTGTGGTTAGATATGATGGTCAGGTTGGGTTGACGGGGAGATCTCTGGCTCATGTTGGGCTTGATATGCCCATACAACATGGCCCAATTTCGGGATATTTCAAGTTGGTATCATATCCTAGGCTCATGGTCAGTTGGGTGTCCATAAATCCATTCCAAGTGGAGTCTGTTTTATGAGTGTGTAGCGCGCCACACTTATGAAAGAGGGGCTACGAGACATTTAGGAATGTTTCCTTCCTTGTGTTTCTATCTCGAGCTATAGAGTCTAAGTTCTTGGATTCCTCTGATTTCTATTTGCTTATCTTTTAGATCATGCCTCCAAGGAGATCTGATAATCAGGCCAACTCTTCTGTCCCAACCAAGGGCCCTATGGACGAAGCTCTTCCAACTTTCGAGGTCCATACTTAGGCTAAGGCTGCAGCATCTGACCATCCTCATGGGGTCCCACCTATCCCCACCAACCCTACTTATAAGAGTGACATTCCTACTCTGTCACCACTTGGGGATGCTACTAATGCTGAGTTTCGGCGCTTTATCAGCCTCTTAACTCAATTGGTTGCCTCACAATTGGAGCATGGTGCTCCGGCTACCATTTCCTCTGAGGCCACAAGAGTTGGCTAATATATGAGATTGAACCACTTGTTCACGGGTACCAAGGTTGAGGAGGACTCTCAAGGTTTTATTGATGAAATGGAGAAGATCTTCCGAATTATGCATGCTTCGGAGGTTGTGACTGTTGAGTATGCTTCCTACTAAATGAAAGATGTAGCGTACCAATAGTACTATGGGTGGGAACTGTCTAGAGGTGTGGATGCTAGTTCTACCGTATGGGAGGATTTCTCTGAGGCCTTGTTGGACTGTTTCTTTCCTCAAGAGTTGAGGGAAGTGAAAGCGGAAGAGTTTCTGAACTTGAAGCAAGGGAGGATGCCTATCAAGGAGTATGCCTTTAAATTCTATCAGTTTTCTAAGTATGCTCCCGAGATGGTTTATAGCATGAGGTCTAGAATGCATAAGTTCACATTGGGTTTGTCCTGTGAGTTAGTGCTTAAGAGCAAGGCAGCCTTGTTGATCAAGGACATGGACATCTCTAGGTTGGTTTTGTATATGCAACAAGTGGAGGAAGAGAAAAAGAAACAAGTTGAGTTTAGTGAAAGGCAAGGGAAGAAATTTAGACCTTCTGAGAAAAGTGGTAGAGATGGTGGCAAGTGGCTAAGAAAGAAGTGGGGGAGTTTGGGTTCTTTCTCCTTGGATAGTACTCTTTACCCAAAACTATCGGGTGATCGACGGTATCAGTTTAGTGGTGGGTTTTGATCATCAGGTTCCCAATCTCAAACTAGTGAAGCTCAATCAGCTTCATCCTACCCACCTTGTAGATCTGTGGTCAGCTTCATCATGGTTGGTGTGAGAAAGTAAGGAAAAGATGTTTTAAATGTGGTCATATTAGGGACATGCAACCAGAGTTGGCTAGTACTCTTTACCCAAAACTATCGGGTGATCGACGTTATCAGTTTAGTGGTGGGTTTTGAGCATCAGGTTCCCAATCTCAAACTAGTGGAGCTCAGTCAGCTCCATCATACCCACCTTGTAGATTCTGTGATCAGCTTTATCATGGTTGGTGTGAGAAAGGAAGGAAAAGATGTTTTAGATATGGTCATATTAGGGACATGCAGCAAGAGTGCCCCTCTCTAACGGTTTCTTGGGCCAACAGGGCCCCTATTTCTACTTCATAGACCCCTGCGTCGAAGGGTGCTATTTCTGCTTCTGCTTTTGTTTCTGGTAACGATGTTGGTCGAAATATTTTGTATGAACGTGCTACCCGCCAGGATTCAGAAGCATCTCCCGATGTTGTCACGGGTATGTTAAAACTTTTTCGTGTTGTGTATTATTTGCTTGATCAAGGATCCACTCTATCTTATATGACCCCATTTATGGTTGTGTATTTTGGTTTTGACCCTGAGTGTCTGTTAGTTCCTTTTTCTGTTTCTACCTTTGTAGGAGGCTCTGTGGTTGTTAAGAGGGTCTATAACAACCATCCGGGTAAAGCTAATGTAGTCGCCGATGCTCTTAATAGATTGTTCATGTGAAGTTTAGCCCATGTAGATGAGGGTAAGCGGGAATTGGTGAAGGACATTCACTGTTTGGCTAATCTTGGAGTTCGTCCCACGGATTATGAGGATGGTGGTGTATTGTTGCATCCGGTATCTCAATCGTAAGAATGGGGGTGAGAGGTGGGAAAGGTGAAAACTGGACTAAGTGCGGTATTTATACCCTTTCTAGGCCCATAGATGTCTCTTAAATGGAATCGGATAACTTCAGTGAATATTGATTAAGCGACCAGGTGTTGCGTTGGCGACACTAGCAACCTCAGCATATGTCGTGTAAGCAACAATGGTTTCGCATACGCGATACTCACCTCTGGCACGACTATTGCTTAGGCACCAAAGGCATCATTTAAGCGATATTTGGTGGGCCTTGGCAAATCGCTTAAGAGACTTTATGATCGCTTAAGAGATACACCAACACCAGCTGAGACTTGGAATTATCTAAGTCTCTGCCAACCCCTCTGGATTCATTCAGAATCCCATATATGCAAAGAACTATGCTACCTTATCCAATTCGACATTTTGGACTCAATGGCATAGTCAAAATTTCCATCTGAGGTTGTTTCGATAATAAGTGGGTCCCACACCCACTTACTATTTTTCTTAATTTTTGGCCAATAACCCGAAATGAGTTTGAGAGCCTCGGGACCCAAACCAAGGGTCCACCTAGCCTAAAATCGATGTTCTAGAGTTGTTGGAACAGTCAGAATTGGCATACAAGGTCATTTGATTGAAGTTTTTGTCTGGTAGCAAATGAACCACTGAAGGCCTCAAAACAGAAAATAGGCTCCAAAACCAAATGAACTACCCAGTAACCACACTGTCAGTTCCAGTAAGCCATAAATAACTTGGGGTGGCTCACTCTAAATAGCAAAAATGATCAAAAATACAAAAAATAATATGGAGGGCATTTATAATATCCACTACTAAAAGAACTTTTGTCTGCAAAAGTGAAGGATTAGGATGTACCTGAAGCCTTGAACAGGTGAGGATACTGGGCCCGTATCTCGCTCTTGATCTCCCAAGTAGCATCCTCTATTGGGCGGTGCCTCCCTTGAATCTTAACTACTGGAATCTCTCTTGTGCGCAACCGTCTGACAACAGTAGCCAATATGAGCATCGGCTCCTCCACGAAGGTCAACCGCTCATCTAACTAAATCGAGTCTCATCTAAGCACCTGAGAAGAGTCAGGAATGTATCGACACAACATAGAAACATGAAAAACTGGATGGACAGCGGTAAAATTAAGGGTAAGGCTAAATCATAAGCCACCTCACCAACTTGGCGTAGAATCTCAAAGGGTTCAATAGACCTGGCACTGAACTTGCCTTTCCTCCCGAACTTTATCATACCCTTTAACGGGTGATACACGGAGGAATACCCCATCAGAAACTCCAAACCTCAAGGCACAAAGTCTACAAATTGCATAAGCCTTTTTTCCTTCTATTAGCTTCCCTTAACCTATCCTATATCACCCTGGCTCTATCCAACAACTTCTAAAGCAAGTCAGTACCACATGGTCTAATCTCGAAGTCTCAAAATCATCCAATTAGGGATGATATTGCCTACCATATAAAACCCCAAGAGGTGTCATCTCAATACTCAAATGATAGTTATTATTATATGTGAACTCCACCACAGTTAAGTTCTGCTGTCATTGACCTCCAAAATCAAGAACACGGGCTTGAAGCATATCCTCGAGAACCTGAATAATCCGCTCCAACTGCCCGTTAGTCTAGGGATGAAAGATTGTACTAAGATCCACCTGAGTACCCAACTCCTCCTGAAAAACTCTTTAAAAGCTAGAATTGAACACTAAACCCTGGTCTAAAATGATAAATAAAGGCACACCATGCAAACGAACTATCTCACTAACATAGATACGAGCCAATATCTTAGCACTAAAAAAATCTGAATAGGAATAAAATATGCCAACTTGGTCAACCGGTCCACAATGACCCAAATACCGTCAAAACCATGAAAAGTACAAGGCAAACCACAAACAAATTCTATGGCAATCACTCCCATTTCCACTCAGGAATGGGCAATCGTTGAATCAAGCCACCAGGTCCCCGATACTTAGCCTTCACCTGCAGACAACATAGACAACGAGCTACAAAATCTACCATATCTCTCTTAATCACTCCACTAATAATGTTGTCTCAAATCTCTATACAAATCTTAGTTGTACATGGGTGAATAGAATATCTGGAGTTGTGAGCCTCATGCACAATTGATTGAATAAGGTTATCGACCCCCAGAACATAATGCAACTACCAAATCTCAAAATACCCTCATAATGTATGGAAGCCCTCTTGGATTCACCACTCAACACCTGATCGAAGATGATGCAAAGCCTCTTATCCTCAAACTGATGACTTTGAATCTGCTCAAACAACATAGACCTCGCCTCAACACTAGAAAGAATCCTCCTCGAGTCTAAAATATCGAGTCACACTATCAAGTTGTCTAAGGACTAAATGTCCCATGCCATCGGCCTTTGACAAACTGAAATACAAGCCAAGCTACTCATAGTCACCGCCTTCCAGCTCAAGGCATCCATAATCGTATTTGCAATGCCCGGATGATACAATATAGAAATTTCATAATCCTTAAGCAACTTTATCCATCTACGCTACCTAGAATTAAGCTCTCTGGGTCATAAGATATTGAAGACTATGATGATCCGTGAAGATCTCACAATGCACACCATAAAGATAATACCTCCAAATCTTAAGTGCAAAAACTACCACTGCCAACTCCAAATCATGAGTGGGATAGTTACGCTCGTGCACCACCAGCTGCCTCAATACATAAGCAATAACACGACCCACACAGCCCAAATCGATACCAAAAGCATCATAATACACAGAGAATCCCTCATCCTCAACAAGATGGACCAAAATAGGATTTGAAGTAAAAAAAAAACCTTGATCTTTCCAAATCTTGACTCAGACTCCTCGAACCATTGAAAAGGAACCTCCTTTTCAAGTCAATTCGGTCATCGGTGCTGCAATAGTAGCAAAACTCTCAACAAACCGCCTATAGTAACCGGCCAAACCAATAAAGCTACGAACCTCCAATAGAGATGTAGGTCTGTACCAATCTCGAATAGCCTCAATATTCATCGGGGATAGATGAATGGTTATTTTACCACTTATTCACACTCAACATTCATGCACTTTACCTTGTTTGAATGAATAAATGAAACTTATATGTGAGTAAATGAACTAATATCCACTCTTTGCATACATAGAGTTGAAGAGATAGAAAGAAGTGGAATGGAGTTTAAAATGATCAAAATGAAGCAAGAAAAGTGCAGCTGAAGACCTAGAGCAGAAGGGCCTCAGTTACCACGGTCGCATTCAGCTAACTGCAATCACGACAGTCAAGCAGGCCAATCAACTGCGGTTGCATAAATCTATCAAGGTCGCGGTTGCGATCGCGGTAGCCGTAGCCATGGCCAAGCTGGTACGATTGCAGCTTAGCAAAAGAGTTCAGCCTAAGGGAAAATCCAAAAATGCACGTGGCTGATACCAATTTGACAAAAAGACCCAAACCCTAGAATTATTGATCATATTCCATCTTTCCTAATTTTAGGTTTGGCTCTTGAGTCCATAGACTCCATACTTGGAAAAGAAAATATTGTATAAATTTTGGGTGAAGAATACATTAGAGACTTTCTAAGTGGAGGATTAGCTCACTTACATTGTTGATTGGTGGGAGTTCCAAGTTTGCAGTAACATTTACTTAATCTTCCCCTCGTTAGACTAACCCAAGTGCTAGTTCTTCTTATGAGCTTTATAGGTCTTATGGTGAGAAAAAGGATGAAAAATATGTTAGATACAATAATATTGAAGTAATGCTTCAACTTATCTTGGATCGGGTAGAAACAACTGGGGATAAAATACAACTCATGCATCAAGACATGGGGGCATGTAAAGAGGAAATCAAAAGGATAGAAGAAGTGGGTATGGAGGCTAATCTTTCAAATACCATTGGTATGCCTACTTTTCCACATGAACGTAATGTTGAAGAATCCTTGATGATTTCCCAACCAATCAAACTAGTCATAAAAGATAATGCCAAGATTTAGGAAATGGTACTAGAGTCGGAAGAAAAATTTAAGTAAATCCTTTATGAAGGCTCTAGTCCATTTTGAGGCAACAATATCCAAACGGATGCAACTCCGGAATTAGGGAAAAGACCTCACTTAAACCACTTTTCAACATTATGATTGGTGGATGTGATGAAAGTCAAACCACCCAAGCAAATGATGAATTTTGGAAATGAGGAAGAAAATCCCTACAGTATGAAGTTTGTCATTTCAAAAGGGTAAAATGAAGCCCCTGACTTGAAGGCCAATAAATGCAAAACTCGGTGTGTAACAAGTGAATTTTTTATGGTGTCACCAATACCCAACGAGCCTATTAGAAAGTTTGATGTGAAGTTTGGGTAAAAGTTTTAAATATTCAAAGTGGCCAGATAGAAAATATTTCATTGTGTCCCCACCATTACCCAAAGTACCTCGAAGATGTATTGATTTAAAGTTGGGCTGCCGATTCAAGTTTTCTAAATTGAGACATAAACGATAGGCAAAAGATGTTGTGCCGCGACTTTAACTAAGGCGTTTCTTAGGAGGCAACCCAAGGAATTTTTCTTGATGTTTTCTAATGCTTTTGGTTCAATTTTTAGCTTGTTTTTGGGTGTTTATAGGTGATAGCACAAGTTGGAATGGGTACCTCAAGAATGAAACCCCGGATAAGTTTATTAGACTTTCACTTTATCACTTTCCTATCTTAAGTAAGCTTACAAGGTATGATCATTAAATTACAAATGATGATCACATCTCATGATTTCTTTTGGTTTGAATTTAATTCATTTAAGCTTAATTTGGTAGAATATGATTGTTAGGATGAAAATTTTTGAATGTGTGTCTGGTCTCAAATGCTAAGTTGCAAAATTCTTATTTCTATACACTACTGCACACCATGTGTTTGATGAAACAGACACTTGAGGTTTGTTTGCTTAATTGAGTAGTGGTGATTTAATTGGGTTAGTATGATTAAAAGTGGTGTAGTTGGCGATGAATTGGTGCATTGGGCTTGTTCACATGTGTTGTTATTTTATCTATTTAAGCTCTTACTTTTCATGTACACCACATGTTTGTTAAAATGTCAATAAGAGAGAAATGCAATATATGTTTGTAAAGGTTAATGTGAACTTTCTTGGGGCATTGTGAGATCATTTTTGGAGTATGGCTTTGAGTTCAATTGGTCTTAAAAATGGGATAACCAATGGTTTTTGGTTGAATTTGTTTGTGAATATAGAGTCCATAGTGTGATTAATTAGTGTCTGGGTGAAGTCTAAGTAACCGAGAGACATGAATGCTTGCCTTACCATATGATAGATTGGATGACACCATTCTTAAGGGTATAGGGTCATTTGTGTTCCTATTGGTGCCATGAGTATTTTATGAGCTAAATGGCTGATATGTGAAATTGTGAGGAAAGAATCCCATGAAGTGTAAAGATAATGTTGTCTTGCATTCACCTAATTTTTTCTTTAATTGTTTAGGAAGAAGCAAAAGTTCAAAAAGGCTTTCCAAATGTCATTGTCAAGAAAATAAATGATTTTGAGAAAAAAACAAAAATATAGTTTTCTTTGTGAAAAAAATCAAGGGTGTTTTTTAGCTTTCTTTTGAGTGAGACCATTAAATTCTATTTTTGGCTCTCTCTTTACAAGGATGATTCCTTGACTCGGAGTTACTTATTAAACTCAAATTGCTCAAATTGGTTGGGAGATTAACTTTTTTCTCTTTGAGTATGATGCCATGTGTGGTGAAATTTTTGAATAATTCTTGTACATATGTGTAGTCTAGAACTTGCCATGAGTGTGTTCAAAAATAAATCCTAAACAAGTGTGGTTTGGAGAATGACCCGAGGCTATTTTTTTACCCTTCACATAGCCAAAATTCCACCTTAACATTTTTCCCTATTAACCCCTTTGAGCCTTTATGCCCATTTTTCTTTATTTTGAAATAATAACCTTGCTAAAACACCTAAGCCATTTTTAAAATATTATATTTGGCACTTAACCTCCTTTGATGCATTGGATGATTCAAAGTAATGGAATGTAGGCGAAAGCCTAAGTTTGGGGGGATTAATGTGATGTGCTAAGATGAGCAAAGAAAGGTGCATGTAAGGTGGTCAAATCATGTACTTAAGGAACAAGAGACATAATTGATGGTAAAGTTGTTTAGCTTAGCCCATAAAATATGATGAGAAATGAGTCTAATGAGGGGGCTAAGAAGCGCTTAAAGTTAGAAAGTCTCTTGAAAAAGCCAAAGAAATGAAGAAAGAAAACGGTGGCTTTGAATTGTTTTGTAAATGCTAAAAAAAAGAAAATATGGGAAATGATTTGAACGAGGATAAGGTGGAGTTTGAAAATCTTGTGGTAGAACGGGTTGAAAAATTGCATTGAATGAGATATTTTAGTCACTTGATCCATAGATATTCCTTCCCCGCACTTTAAACCTTCATCTTGACCCGCAAGACCTTGGTGATTCCAAACTAGGTAAGTCTACATTAGTGGCGAAAAACACAAAGTGCAAGCGTATGGTTCTACTCATTATACTTGACTTTTTTTGCAAGAGTGAGTGAAATCTTTCATTATTTGAACTCCTTAAGAAATTTCAATGTTTTTTGTGTGTGTGGATCTAACTCTTGCTTGTGAGCAGCATCAATACTTTAAAGTAGAGGGTGAAATCTTACTCACGATTTGGGTAAATGGGTGAAGTAAGTTGCATTGTGAAGATGGAGAAAAATTTTGAAGATTTTGTATTTCCTCTTAAGATGCTTTGTTGATTTGGAAGATTCATTTGATACAAACTTACATCCTTGCTTCATAATATGTGCTTATTGAAAAAATTTGGTTCACTTGTTGCCGTGACATGTTTGGAAAGTCTTTGTAGAGCTTGGTTAGCTTAGTCCTTTAGTAGTTTTCTTTTGGGTGAAATTGAGTTAAATACCCTATCTTGTTGAATTGTTCTTTGTTGCTTGAGGACAAGCAATAGTTTAAGTTTGGGGGTGTTGATAAGTCGTCAATTTGACAACTTATTAGCATTTTTGTAATCCTAAACTATCATGCTTTTTCATTGATTTGTTGTTACTTTTTTACTAAATGCTCATTTGTGTAGGTAAAAGTGAAATGAAAAGGTGAGAAAGGAAACTTGATAAAAATGAGCTAAGGAGGAGTTGAAAGAGAAGAAATGTGAGCAAAAAGAACAAAAGCTAAAATTGCAGGCCTAGGAGTTGACCCTCAGTTACCGCGATTGCGGCCTGAGGGTCGCGATCACAATCAGTAAACAATGCAAGCGGAGTACGATCGCGATATGACTACCACAATCACGGTGTCGCGATCGCGGTCCAAAGATAGCAATCGCAGTAGCACAGAAAAGTTTCAAGCGTATTTTTGTAATATTTGGATAATGTGGAATTGGGGCTTAAATAGAGGATTTTAGTTCATTTTTCACATCATCTTTTATCATACATATTATGTTATCTTTAGTTTAGGGTTTATCACTTGGAAATTGGAGCTTGGAGCTTGAATTTATACTAATTTGAGGCAAGAATTAATTAAAGAAACTCCAAAGTGAAGGATTGGCAAATCCCATTGAGGATTCATTGGAATTTAAAATGTGGTTTGCATTGTCTTTATTTTTCATGAATCAAGTTGATGGATATTTTGGTATATTTTTATTTATTATCTTTATGAGTTGCTAGTTCTTCCTCTTAGGATTATGTTAGGATAGGGTGCATTTATGTGTGGGTTGTGATTCATTTGTGTATATGCTAATGTGTTGGTGTTGGACTCCACTATTGCTTGAGTAAATTGATTGGTATTTATGGGTGAAAGCCCTAAATACCCAAAATGGGTTTGTGGGTGAAAACCCCAAGCTCTTGAAAGCCTAAACTATCCTTGAAAGAGGGGTTTGGGTGAACTTTAGGAACCCTCATCATCCTTAAAAGAGGGATGTGGAAACCAAGGCAATAATAGACAATTATTGGGTTTAATTTGCTAATTTTCACCATCTTAGACATAAGGGTGAATATAAGGTTGACTATCCCTTGGGTACCATCCTAGAAATAGGGGTGCCTAATTGAGGTGTTGGGTGGCTTTAATTGACACACTCGATAGGTACTCGAAAGAGTCAATGAGTGACATTCTTTGAGGTTTTATTGAAGAACTAGCCTCAAGGATTTTAAACCTAGCCTACCACATCATCAATGATTAGAATTTGAACCGAATTATCATCTTCCTATGAATAAATTGCCCCTATGAAAGCATAGTCCCAAGATCCATTTTAATTGATTATACTCTAATTATTCTTAGTCTTGAATTAGTCGTTTAGAAGCCCAAAATTAATTATATCTTTGAAAAGGTTTAAAAAACCCCAATTTTTATATCTTTGTATCTTAAGTTTGAATTTAGTAAGTACTTTCAATTTGAACTTACCCATTCGCCACTTACACTGTTCCTCGTGGATTCGACCCCGAATCTTGTTGGGTTATTATATTGATAACGATCGCCTTGCACTTAAATTGACGTGTAAGTTGAGCGTTATCAGGGATACCATAATCCTATCCTTAGACTCCACATGTCCAAGGAATGTAACCGACTCAAGCTAAAATGCACACTTAGAGAATTTGGCAAACAGCATATGATCTCACAAAGTTTGGAGCATAATCCTCAACTGTTGTATATGCTCCCCTCTACTCTTCGAATACATAAGGATATCATCGATGAACAGAATCACAAAGTGTAATGCCCCGAATCTGGTACCCGAAATGCTACACGGTACTCATGACCTCGAAGGACCACAAGCTAACCCATGACTGATATCAGTACTTGTATACTACATAATATACTGTATAATGTGAAAACATGAACTGAAAGGCCATAAGGTTCAAAACTGTAACATAAAATCTGCTAAATCATAACATATGGATGGGTTATAAAACACCCCAAACAACTGGAATAAACTATCTGAAACGTGATAGTTTGGAAAGCCTCTAACTGATTAAACTGTCTGAATAAGGAGTTGATGGGACATGTCCCCAACTAACTCCAACTACTGAAATAAATTAACTAATGAGATAATAAAGTAATAATCATGTCCTTGAAGGATGACGACTCACTACTAACTGACTGCTGATATTTGGAGTCTACTGATGCTCTGGAGATCGTGCTTCGGAACCTATGGTATAAAACATCATAGCGCAAATGCATCAGTACTATGAATGTACTAGTATGCATGTGAGGTAGGATGAATGCAAAGGGTTTACATGCATGAACTATATAAACTGACTGGATAACATGAACGTTAGATTACATGCATGAATACATAGTAACTATATCTGAGATCGTGATAACATGAATTTACTGATAACTAACATGACTGGTAACTGAGTTTTGATGACTGATATAATTGATAACATGAGTGACAGTATCTGAAAGTCCTAAATCTGAAGGAACTAGCTGAGTTCCATATTGTATCTGAGTTGACTGTATCTGACAGTCCTACAATCTGAAGAACTATCTGAGTTCTTTTACTGATACTGATACTAAAACTGTGGGAAGTAGTTATCTAACCGATATGCCCCTAATACGCTATTATGGCTTAGTTGGGGTCCAATCTGTAACCCCAATTGGAAGGGTGTCAATACCGCGCCACTGGTAAGGACAATCTGTGAGTAACCCTCATATAATAGGTAACTCTAGTGAGAACGGTGGGAACCCTTATATAACAGGTTGATCCACCTCATCTACCCTCATATAACAGGCTATGATGTCTCAACCTACGTTGGCTACGTAGTTCAAGAACACAAGAATTGCTTCTAAGAATCACACCCTCATATAACAGGTGAGTTCCCATCCTTGGGTTCACTCGGTGCTAACTCCTACTCCCATCTGAATAGACACTAAACATGGATTACTTAATTGAACTAGACTGAATTAACTGAATTCCATTGACTGACGGAATAGTACTGAGATTACTGAATAACTAAGATTTTTTAAGTCACATGACTAACTAAGTTCTATGGATCATGGCTTGACTAAGGATATCGTGAAAACGTGACACTAAAGCTAGGCACATAGCTATATTTTTCGGGTACAAGTACCCCCAGGACTCGATGGAAGGAAACTGACGAGGCATGACTTTCTTAAATACATGACCAACATCAACAATCCATAATACAAAAATAAGAGATATTTCATGGGAATTTGATTATCATAGCTTGGTACGTGAATAAGATAGCATGTATACATAGCATAATTCCATAAGGCTAACTCATGAGCAATCCAACAAACAATTTCAATACATAAGAATAACATGGAATTCATTTTGGATCACAATTTAGCTATAGTGCATAATTTCTATCCTCCTAGGCATTTTATCAAACACCTTGCATGCACCATTAGGGCATAGGCCTAATCTTCAAACTGACATATTATAAATAACTCAATTTATCGATTTCATTCACTTACTAATGTAGTTTCATGAAAAACACATAAATATTCCAACGTGGGAATCATATAACAAGATAAACATAGTTACAATCAACCCACAACATAAATATCATGATTTGCAATTTGAAATAAGGTTCTTGAGCTTTATGGATGAAAGGAATCCATAAATCAACATAACGCATACCTTAGTTCTTGGTTTAGCGAAGATTGACGGAGAGACTTTCTTGAAATTGAATCCCCAATTGAAACCCTAGCTTGTTTTTGAGAGAAAATTGAGAGAAACTAGTATATTTTGGGTGAAGAATGGCTAAATCACATGTTAAAGGGATTAAATAGGGATGTGAAATTGATCATTTTAACCCTGAACGTGTCTTTTAATTTTAGTGAAAATTCCTGAACTGGACCCCCGGTGCTACGCGGCACTGTCGCGCCATGTCGCTAGAATTTAACAATTGGGAAATAGGGGAATGGCGCGATGCGAAGCCATCGCGTTGCAACCTTATTTGCGACCTGGAAGTTTGGCGCAACGTGCCACTATCGCGGACCCCTACTGGAATTTGACAAATGCCATTTTCTCTTGTGGCGCGGCGCGCTACTGACTAATATGGCGCTGTTTTACGATGTGAACTTGAAATAGTCATAACTTCTTACCCGATTATCGGATTTAGGCGAATTTTATATCGATGAAAAGCTTATTGAATTTCCCACATGATAAAAAGTGAAAATCTTAAAAATTCCCTATGGAATAAATATTATTTAGTTTAGAAGCTAATACTTGACATTCTTGGGACGAAATTAGTTAGGAAACTTTGGGGTATTACAATATCTCCCCCTTGGAAACATTCATCCTCGAATGAGACTAACTGAGATGGTAGAAATGATGAGTTGTAGTAGATATTGAACATGAAAAACTGAAACATGACTGACATTTCTGAGATTTATACAGAGCATGCATATCTGATGCATGATTTCATGACTTAACTGACTCATGAACACATGACTGTGATTTCTAATAACTGAGTTTCTCACTAGGAGAATGCATGTTTGATGCATGAACACATGACTAATCTGATGCATGAACATATGACTGAATATCCAATGGTACTTAGGACCAATTTTATAATAGAATTCTGAACATGAGATTGATACCAAGTCGTAACTGAAATCTGAACATGAACTGAAATGCTTAAGGAGGACTGTTACCTTGAGCTAGATCTGAGTTAGCGGAGAAGAGGTGAGGATACTGGGTTCGCATAACTACTTCAGCTTCCTAAGTAGCTCCCTCAACGGAATGATTTCTCCAAAGAACTTTGACTTGAGGGACTTCTTTGTTCCTAAGTTTACGAGTCTGGTAGTCTAGAATTTCGACTGGAGTTTCCTCATAAGAGAGGTTGTTCTAAACATCTATGCTCTGAATAGGGACTACAACTGTTGGGTCACCTATACACTTCTTGAGCAAAGAGACATAGAAGACTGGATGAACTGAGGCTAGATCTGAAGGCAATTCGAGCTTATAAGCTACCTTGCCGAAGCGATTGAGAATCTTGAAGGGACCGATATATCGGGCACTGAGCTTTCCCTTCTTGCCGAACCTCTTCACTCCTTTCATGGGAGAGATCTTTAGATAGACATAGTCACCAATCTCGAACTCCAGATCCTTTCTACGAACATTTGCATAAGACTTTTGTCGTCTCTGAGCAGCCCAGAGTATTTCTCTGATCAACTGGACTTTTTCTGAAGCATCGAATACTAAGTCAGGCCCTATGACTGAGGCCTCACTAATTTCAAACCAACCGACTAGAGATCTGCATCTCCTACCATAGAGAGCTTCGAACGGAGCCATCTTAATACTAGAATGATAGTTGTTGTTGTATGCAAACTCAATCAAAGGCAAGTGGTCATCCCAACTACCCTTAAAATCAATTGCACACGCTCACAGCATATCTTCTAGAGTCTGAATGGTCCTTTCTGCTTGACCATCTGTCTGAGGATGGAAGACTGTACTGAGATGAACTTGGGTACCAAGACCCTTTTGGAATGCTTTCCAGAAATGAAAGGTGAACTGGGTACCTCTGTCTGAGACAATAGATATCGGAACACCATGCAATCTGACCAACTCTCTGATGTAGAGTTTGGCGTAATCCTCGGTTGTATAAGAGGTATGGACTGGAAGGAAATGAGCTGATTTGGTAATTCTATCTACAATGACCCAAACTGAATCATGCTGATAACGAGTACGAGGCAAACCCGTAACAAAGTCCATGTTCACTTCTTTCCTCTTCCAAGTAGGAGTAATGAACTCCTGCATGGACCCACTCGGTTTCTGATGCTCTATCTTAACCTGCTGACATGTAGAGCACTTAGCCACAAACTTTGCAACATCTCTCTTTATCCCACTCCACCAATAGATTTCCCGCAAGTCTCGGTACATCTTTATGGCCCTTGGATGAATGGAGTAGCGCGCACCATGTGCTTCTGCAAGAATTCACTGCCTTAAGTCATCTACACCTGGAACATACAGACGACCCTGACAACGCAGAACACCATCTCCCCCTTGGGAGAAAACCTCTACTTTCTAATCCTTGACTGACTCTTTCAACTTGACAAGGCTAGGATCCCTATCTTGCTTTTCTTTCACCTCGAAAACTAGAGATGATTCTGAATTACTCTGAACCCATATGCCACCTTCCTCTGTATCGGCTAAGCGAACACCTAGTCTGGCAAGCTGATGGACTTCCTGAGCTAGCTTCTTCTTAATGCCCTCGACATGAGTAACACTACCAATAGACAGTCTACTGAGAGCGTCGGCCACTATGTTGGCCTTGCCCGGATGATAAAGGACACTCGTGTCATAATATTTCAAGGGCTCTAACCACCTTCTCTGACAAAGATTGAGATATTTCTAAGAAAAGACATACTAAAGGCTCTGATGATCTGTGAACACATCTACATGAACTCCATATAGATAATGTCTCCAAATCTTTAAGGCAAATACTACTATTGCTAACTCAAGATCATGAGTAGGATAATTCTTCTCATGGGGTTTAAGCTGTCTGGAGGCGTAGGCTATGACCTTACCATGCTGCATGAGGACACAACCTAAACCTACTTTGGATGCATCACAATACACTACGAACCCATCTGAGCCATCTGGAAAAGCTAAGACTGGAGCTGAGGTGAGTCGAGTCTTCAACTCCTGAAAACTCTTCTCGCAAGGATCTAACCACCGGAACTTGACTTTCTTCTGAGTCAAGCTGGACATGGGGGATGCAATAGAATAAAATCCCTCAACAAACCATCTGTAATAGCCAGCCAAACCCAAGAAACTCCTGATGTCTTATGTAGAGACGGGGCGAGGCCGGTTTCTTACTGTTTCGGTCTTTTGAGGATCTACTCTAATGCCATCACCGGAAATGATATGACCAAGGAATGCTGCTGACCTTAGCCAAAATTCACATTTACTGAATTTGGTGAACAACTGATGATCTCTGAGAGTCTGAAGTATGATTCTGAGATGGTCTGCATGATCACGCTCACTGCGGAAATAGACAAGAATATCATCTATAAAGACTATGAAGAACAGGTCCAAGTACTGCTTGAACACACGGTTCATCAAGTCCATGAAAGCTGTTGGGGCATTGGTAAGACCAAAGGACATGACTAGGAATTTGAAGTGACCATACTGAGTACGAAAGACTGTTTTCAAAATGTCACATTCTCTGACTCTGAGTTGATGATAGACGGATCTGAGGTCTATCTTAGAGAAATAACTGGCACCCTAAAGTTGGTCAAACAAGTTATCGATTCCGGGAAGGGGATATTTGTTCTTGACCATGACTTATTGAGCTGATGATAATCTATGCACATTTTGAGAGAACCGTCTTTCTTTCGCACGAATAAGACTGGTGCACCCTACGGGGACACACTGGGTCTGATGAATCCCTTATCTAAGAGATCTTTCAACTGCTTTTTCAGTTCTTTGAGTTCTGCAGGTGCCATTCTGTATGGCAGAATAGATATAGGCTGAGTATCTGGAAAAAAATCAATGCCGAAATCTATTTCCCTTTCGGGCGGAATCCATAGAAGATCTTCGGGAAAGACATCTGAATATTTATTCACTACTGAGACTGATTCAAGGCTGGGAGTTTCAGAACTAGTGTCCTTAACTCGAACAAGATTATAGACACATCCTTTAGATATCATTTTCCTAGCCCGAAGGTAGGAAAAAAGCTGACCTCCGAAAGATGGAGTACTACCCCACCACTCTAGGATAGGTTTAGTCGAAAATTGGAACTGGACAACCCTATTTATGCAGTCGACTATGGCATAGCAGGAATGAAGCCAATCCATGCCGAGAATGACATCAAAATCAGTCATCTCTAATTTGACTAAGTCTGCTGAGGTGAATTTCTGGAATAGCATAACTGGGCAGTTCCTGTATACCCACCGAGCTATGATGGTTTTACCTACTGGGGTAGAAACCTAAAAGGGCTCTGCTAGAATTTCGCTACTGACTCTAAAAATCAACTGTTTTATAGGGAGTAACAAAATACAAAGAAGCTCCTGGATCTAGCAAAGCATAAACATGCACATGAAAGATCTGTAACGTGCCAGTAACTACATCAGGAGAATTTTCTTGATCTTGCCGGGACTGGAGAGCATAAAGTCTGTTTAGGCGTTGCCCACTAGTAGCGCTGGAGGTGGCACCCTGCTGGTTTGGGCGACCGGACTAAGATGGGGAACGGTTCTGCTGACCCGGAGGACCTGGCTGAGGACAGTCTCTGACTCTGTGGCCTAGCTTGCCACATCCAAAATAAATACCACTACCAGATCTGCAAACATCTTGATGGTGTTTGCCACAAGTCTGGCAAAGAGGATAGGTGCGGGCACTGCTAACATTGCCCTGAGACTTAAAGACTAGCGCTTTATCTTTATTACCATCCCTGAACTTAGAAACTGGAGCACTAGTTGAGGAAGGAGCTGGAACGGATGACTTAGGATGGAACTGAGAACGGTTTCCTTCTTCTGATTTGTGTTGAGCAAAGTTGAAACTACTTGTCCTTGCTCTCTTACTCTGCTTCTCTCTCATCTTAATCTTTTGCTCTTCTATCTGTTGAGCATGGGTCATAAGCCTGGCTAAAGTCATGTCACTATTCTACATCGTAGACCTATACTCGTTGACCACACTATCGTTTACCCCTGAAATAAACTTACTCATCTTGGCCCTGTTGTCTGCAACCACATGAGGAGCATATTTGGCTAATTAAGGTTGATAAATTCTAACACCTTATCCTCTCTCAGCTCTTGGGGAAAGAATCTATCTAAGAATGCAGTGACAAACTCCTCCCACTCTATAGGCCCTGCCTCATCTGGCCTTTCTGACTTCCACTACTTGTACCAAGTGTGAGCGACATCCTGCAACTGGTATGCAACTAGCTCAGCACTCTCAGTAGGAGTAACCCCATGATATCAGTAACCTTCTGAACCTGATCGATGAATTCCTGAGGGTTCTCATCTGACTTAGACACAAGAAAGGATAGAGGATTCATTCAGGTGAAGTCCCGAATCCTGGCTGCAGCTGAATTGGCCACTAGGTTGGACGGAACGACAGCTGGTCGTTCATTCTGATCAGCGACTGACTGAGCAAGAGTAGTAAATGCAGCTCTAAACTCTGCATGAGAAACATGTTCGCCCAAAGGTTCTTCAGGCTGAGGGGCTGACTGGTTCCTATTTCTTCATTTAGAAGGCATATTCTGTAGAAGAAAGGGAGAAATGGATTAGACTGAGAGATTGACTTGAGATTATGCTCACTGGCACGACATGAATACTGAAAGAAGGGAAACTGTTCCTAAAACATCTTATAGCCTCCTGCACATAAATGTGGCACGCAACACACCCATGCACAAAACTCTCTTAGATGCGGCTTTCAGACTTCCTAGGACTCTATTGAACCTTAGGCTTTGAAACCAAGTTTGTAACGCCCCGAAACTGGTACCCGGAATGCTACACGGTGCTCACGACCCCGAAGGATCACAAGCTAACCCATGACTGATATTTGTACCTGTATACTACATAATATATTGTATAATGCAAAAACATGAACTGAAAGTCCATAAAGTTCAAAACTGTAACATAAAATCTGATAAATCATAATATATAGATGGGGTATGAAACACCTAAAACAACTAGAATAAACTGTCTAAAGCATGATAGTCTGGAAAGCCTTTAACTGACTGAATTGTCTGAATAAGGAGTTGATGGGACATGTCCCCAACTAACTACAACTACTGAAATAAATTAACTAATGAGATAATAAAGTAATAATCATGTCCTCAAAGGATGAGGACTCACTGCAAATTGACTGCTGATATCTGGAATCTACTGATGCTCTGGAGCTCGTGCTTCGGAACCTATGGTATAAAACACCATAGCGCAAATGTGTCAGTACTTTGAATGTACTGGTATGCATGTGAGGTAGGCTAAATGCAAAGGGTTTACATGCATGAACTATACTAACTGACGGGATAATATGAACGTGAGATTACATGCATGAATACATAGTAACTACATCTGAGATCGTGATAGCATAATCTTACTGATAACTAACATGACTAATAACATAAGTGACGGTATCTGACAGTCCTAAATCTGATGGAACTAGCTGAGTTTCATACTTTATCTAACAGCCCTACAATCTGAAGAACTATCTGAGTTCTTTTACTGATATTGAAACTGTGGAAAGTAGTTATCTAACCGATATGCCCCTAATATGCCATTATGGCTAAGTCGGGGTCCAATCTGTAACCCCAATTAGAAGGGTGTCAATACCATGCCACTGGTAAGGATAATCTATGAGTAACCCTCATATAACAGGTAGCTCTAGTGAGAATGGTAGGAACCCTTATATAACAGGTTGAGCCACCTCATCTACCCTCATATAACAGGCTATGATGTCTCAACCTACGCTGGCTACGTAGTTCAGGAATGCAACGATTGCTTATAAGAATCACACCCTCATATAACAGGTGAGTTACCATCCTTGGGTTCACTCAGTGCTAACTCCTACTCCCATCTAAATAGACACTGAACATAGATTACTGAAGTGAACTAGACTGAATTAATTGAATTCCGTTGACTGACGGAATAGTACTGAGATTACTGAATTACTGAGATTTTCTGAGTCACATGACTGACTGAGTTCTATGGATCATGGCTTGACTAAGGATATCATGAAAACATGACACTAAATCTAGGCACACAGCTGTATTTTTCGGGTATAAGTACCCCTAGGACTCGATGGAAGGAAACTGACAAGGCATGACATTCTTAAATATATGACCAACATAAACAATCCATAATACAATAATTGGAGATATTTCATGGGAATTTGATTATCATAGCTTGGTACGTGAATAAGATAGCATGTATACATAGCATAATTCCATAAGGCTAACTAATTAGCAATCCAACAAACAATTTCAATACATAAGAATAACATGGAAGTCATTTTGGATCACAATTTAGCTATAGTTCATAATTGCTATCCTCCTAGGCATTTTATCAAACACCTTGCATGCACCCTTAGGACATAGGCCTAATCATCAAATTGACACATTATAAATAACTCAATTTATGGATTTCATTCACTTACTAATGTAGTTTCATGAAAAACTTATAAATATTCCAACGTGGGAATCATATAACAAGATAAACATGGTTACTATCAACCCACAACATAAATATCATGATTTGCAGTTTGAAATAGGGTTCTTGAGCTTTATGGATGAAAGGAATCCATAAATCAACACAACGCATACCTTAGTTCTTGGTTTAGCGAAGATTGACGAAGAGACTTTCTTGAAATTGAATCCCCGATTGAAACCCTAGCTTGTTCTTGAGAGAAAATTGAGAGAAACTAGTATATTTTGGGTGAAGAATGGTTAAATCACGTGTTAAAGGGCTTAAATTGGGGTGGAAAATTGACCCTTTTAACCCTGGACGCGTATTTTAATTTCAGTGAAAATTCCCAAACTGGACCCCTGGCGCGACGCGGCGCTATCACGCAGTGTCATTGGAATTTGACAATTGGGAATTTGGGGAATGGCGCGACGCGGAGCCATCTCGTTGCCACTTCATTTGCGACCTGGAAGTTTGGCGCGACATGCCACTATCGCGGACCCCTACTGGAATTTGATAAATGTCATTTTCTCTTGTGGCGCGGCGCGCCACTGACTAATATGGCGCTGTTTTACGACGGGAACTTGAAATAGTCATAACTTCTTACCCGAATATCAGATTTAGGCAAATTTTATATCGATGGAAAGCTTACTGAATTTTCCACATGACAAAAAGTGAAAATCTTAAAAATTCCCCATGGAATAAACATCATTCAGTTTAGAAGCTAATACTTGACATTCTTGGGACGAAATTAGTTAGAAAACTTTGGGGTATTACACAAAGAAATCCAAATAAGGCCTTAACTCATGATTTATCAAATCCATAAATACGGCTAGGGCGTTAGTCAACCAAAAAACATCATTAGGATCTCATAATGACCATAACGGGTCCTAAAGGTTATCCTTGGGATATCTTCAGCCTAAATCTCAAATTAATCTTAGAGAACATCGCTACTCCCTGAAGCAGTCAATTAAATCATCAATGCGAGGCATAGGATATCGGTTCTTCATTGTCACCTTATTAAGCTGCCTATAATCAATACACATATACATGGAACCATCTTTCTTCTTGACAAAAAACACATGAGCTCCCCAAGGAGACACACTCGGTCTAATAAAACCCTTACCCAGAAGATCCTGAAGCTGAGAATTTATCGGCTAAATCTTGACAGGATCCATATGGTAAGGTACCATAGAAATATGTAAGGGTCTTGACTCATGATCAATAACAAACTTAATATCAATCTCAGGAGGAAAACAAGGTATATTGGTAAGAAAACATCAAGAAACTCATGAATTATAGTGTAACACCCCGCATTTTTTAGCTAAAAATCAAACCATCGTTCTTATGCGTATAAACTCAAATACCATGATTTATATTTGAATACATGTGTCATGATCATTAGCCTAGTGTGAAGAGTGCTTGTGAGGTGGAAAAATGTTCATAAGAATCACTTAGAGCAAAGTTGAGCTAAGAGCCTTTGATTCAACCAAATTTTGGTATTCTATTGTACAAGGGTCAACTTTGAACGTGAATAACTTTTTACATATGTGGAATTTTGCATCTCAAGACCCACCAAATGATAGATAATTGAATTATCTTTCTTACGATATATTTCTCCTTAATCTGATACCCGATAAAAAAGTTATGACTATGCTAAGGTCGTGTCGCATGAAAAATGACAATAGCCACTGGATGGGTTGTGCTTTTGGCGTGTGCCACACACCCTCAGGTGTGTTTTCGCTGTGCGCCGCCCAGCAAAAGCACAGTGACAGAATTTATCCATTTTGACTTAGTTTAAGGGTGTTTAATTCTTTTCACACCCCTAAACCATCCCTAATCATTCTTAAATGGATAAAGGGGTCTTAAAATACATTATTTAAATTCTCTTAACCCTAAACATTCAAAACACAATTCAAAACCCTTCCCCTCTTCTTACTAACAAAATTCAAGTTTCTTCCCTCAAGAACTCAAGGATTCAAGTTCCAATTTCAAACTTCCTTCAACAAGTCATCTAATTGAGGTATGTGGGGTATTCAATGGGTTTCTTCCACCCATTGAGCCCAAAACCCTCTTTTTGATTCAAGTATAAATTTTACTCTAATTATGATCAACTTCCATGTAAATTATGAAATTTATCCATGTTTTCTCATTATTTTTACATTCAAGCCATGCTAATAGTTTTTTCCCATGAGAATCATATTCCTACATGCTTGAAGTTCCAAAACCCTAGGTCATGTTTAGTTGGAATCATGTCAAATTCTTACATTCATGAAATTTATCAGACTGTTGAAATATCTCATGTTTTGGGTCTTTGAATTATGATTTTTACGTCACTGTCTTAAGTGTTGTTATCGATATTTTGTAATCATTCAGTGCTGGCGAGTTATGAACACCCGATACCTACATGTTTACCTATATTTCAGACCTTTCAAGTAATGAGTCAATCAACTCATGATTTTATTGTTAATCTCAGTTTGTTATGATTGTTTTGAACACTATCAATATACATATTTATAATTACTTCAGAATTTGTATGCACTGTTGTTTACAAAATACCATGACCTGAGCTTATCAGTTATCAGTGCATGCACCAGTTAGTATTCGGTGTCTTTCAATTGGGAGTAGGATTTAGCATTAAGTGAGAAGTGTGGGTTCAGCGCATCCTACTTCCCCAAAAACTACGTGCCATCATAGGTTTAGGGGCCTCACCAGATAGTGTTTCCCCTTGCCCATTATGGGATCTGTTTAGTGATCACTCTAGTTCAGGTTCTACTCTGATGGCAAGGTAACTTCCCTCCTCAACATAGGTCAGACATTGGACTCCATGATAGCTCATATGGTTTATGTCGGGTACATAATAGCTCCCACAGTTTCAGTTAGTATTCAGTTTATCTCAGTTTAGGTTTGCTTGACCAAGTAATCAAATTTCAGTAATTATTCAATCAATTTTACAGATTATTCATGTTATTTAGATCATGTCAGTACATGTTATACTTGGTCTTGCATTATCAATTTTACATGTTCATGTTTTCATGCCAGTATCCATACATGATCCTAAATTCAGTTTTACAGCATGTTCAGCTTTACACAAGATTTGCATATAGTATTCATGTTTCTACTACTTTCCAGCTTACAGAATTGTTTTCAGCTCATGATTTATAAATCCACTATGACTTATAATTTTCACATACAACCATGTTTTAAATATATGTTTTAGTAAATAATGTATGTCCTCAGTTTTAAAGCATGTTTTAAATATTTCCATGATTTAGTGCATGTCTCCATATACTCAGTACATTCTAATGTATTGACCACATATATGAATTTGTGGCTACATCCTTCATAATGTAGGTACCAGATGTAGCTCATACACCAAGGTCATACAAATCTCAGCTTTTAGCTAGCAGGTGATGAGTTCTCCTATTTTGGGAACTCCAGTCAGTTATAGTTCATGTACTGTATTGTTATCATTCTTATGTAATAATTTGTGGTAGTTGGAGGCATGTTCCAGCCGCCTACAGTCAGTATAGTAGAGGCTTTATAGATAGTCAGTCAGAGTCATTACATGTAATTCAAGTTTCTTTCTTTAGTTTTATAATTTTGTAAACTTTATCAGTACTATATTTATTCAGACTTTCTCATGATTAAATTTTTTTCTCAAAAAATTTAGCTTGTATTTACATTATAAATCAGTAGCTCATGTATCATGCCAGTACATGGGTTAGCCTAGGATCACTTGTTGTACTAAGCACCGTGTTATGACTAGGGGGTAGCCTCGAGTCATGACAAACTTGGTATCAAAGCACAAGGTTCAAGTGTCCTAGAGTGTCTATGAAGCCGTGTCTATTAGAGTCTTGCGGAACGATATGGAGACGTTTGTACTTTTCTTTAAAAGGCTACAGGGCATTTAAGAAATGTTTTCCTTCTTTCATATCTCAGATCGTGCTGTAGAGATGTTGTCTAAGAAACTTATACAAATTCTCATCTTGCTACATTCATGCCAACTGTAACTTAGTTTTGAGGTAACAGAAATAGTCATGCTTAAATTCCTACTGATGGAGTTTTCTCAAACAATCCTTATAGACAGTTATGGGATTGCATGCAGGATTAAAAGGATCCAATCAGTGCCCTTATGTTCTAATCTTTGAAAGTGTTCATTCATGATTATGAAAAAAATCATGCATTGAGCCAAAGTCATATGGGCCCTCAGAACCCTTCTCATAATCCTATGACAACAGATGACCTAGAGTTAGAAGCATGAACCTAGAAGTTTAACAACAGTAAAATGGGGATAGTGGTATCTGAATTTAGTAGATTATGTATCCATGGGGCTAATTATATAAAGGTAAATCGATAGTCTTGAAACAATGCATGCAAGAAATTAAGTTTATTGATTTGAAGTTAAGTATGATGGTGTGGTTGTAATCTAGGGGTGTACTTGTAATTCCCCAAGTCTGTACCCTGGATGCTACACGGTGCTCATAATCCTGAAGAACCATAAGCTAACCCATGACAGGTACCTGCTGCAATAGCGGTGTAATAAATATTGTAATGATTGTGGAAATAGGCAGAAACATATATTCCATAAGGTTCAAATCTATAAATAAATCTGAATGCGGTATCAGAATATCAAAACTGAATATAAGTACTGAAAAACTGAACAATTATCTGAAAATACTCGTCTGAAAAGCCTCTAACAGTCTGAACTGTGGAGTTGATGGGACAAGCCCCCAACAAACTCCATCTACTGAAATAAAATTAAAGTACTGTAAATAATAAGCATGTCCTCGAACTATGAGGACTCACCACTACTCTGAAAGCTGAGAATCTGAACTGCTAAGGGTGCTCTGGAGCCCGTGCATCTGAACCCATGATATAAGACATCATTGCGCAAAGAAAAGCATGCGTCTGTACTTTAAATGTACTGTTATGCTCAGTGAGGTAGGCTGATAGGCATGGGTTTATATGCATGCACAATAATAACTGAATAACATGAGTATGACTGAGTAAGAGTACATGCATGAATACATAAATTGTAACTGAAATCGTACTAATACTGAGTGCTGAATGTGAATATTGATAACCGATATCTGAGTTTATGAATACTATATTACTGAATATCTAAAAGACTGTATTTGACAGTTATAAATATTGTGAAACCATACTGAGTTCCATACTGAGCTGAGTGACTATGTCTGATAGTTCTGAACCTGTAGAACTGAACTGAGTTCTATTCTGAGACTAAAACTGAGACTGTGGGAGGTAATCATCTAACCGACATGCCCCTTCTCTAACAGGATTTGGGGTCCAACCTGTAACCCCAATTGGAAGGGTGTCAATACCGTGCCACGGGTAAGAACAAGCTGTGAGTTAACCCTCTCTGACATGAAGCTCTTTCGTCAACCCTCGCTGGCAGGGTAACTCGAATAAGAAGTATCAACCCTCATAATGTATGGCAGGAAGATACCTCAACCTACGCTGGCTATGTAGTTCTGTAACACGGGGATTACTGCTAAGGGTCAAACCTTCTGCTGACAGAAATGCCCCCATCCCTGGGTTAACTTGGTGTTAGATCTTACTCCCAACTGAATAGAAACTGAACTAATTTCTAGTCTGTACTAGGCTGGACTGAATGGTTACTAAGATTATTATTTTGCTGAGATGAACTGAGTTCACTGAGTTCTGTTGACTGATAGAATACTACTAAATTCTATTAGCTGATTGAGTTTATCGAGGTCTGAACTGAATACTGAATTAGATTGGACTAATATGGATTCTACTGAGTTTTCCTGAGTTCTGTAACTGACTGAGAGTACTACTGATCGTGTCGTGACTGATACTATTCTATGACTGACCATGGCTCTAGGTAATCAGCTAAATTATCGGGTACAAGTATCCCCAGGACTCGATAGCATAAATTAAGAGACATGGCATTACATGAAACATGTAAACTATGAACTTGATCATCATTCATTCGTTGGGCCATTTTGACAAACACTTGCATGATATAACTTGCACATAAACTAACTTGACATTATTTCATTCTCTTAATATTTCACATGGACAATTTATCAAGCACTTAATGAGCATAGTGTATGCACATAGTATTGAACAAAAAGTGAGCATCATAATTCATCTCTATATTCACAAGTCAAGGGTTTATCATGGATTCACAATAATCTACACATATAATGATTAATTTCACATGAGATATATATATATATAATCATGATTTAGGAACTTAATCCAAATAGAAATCATGGATACACTTTAATTCCAACCATGGAAATCATAAAATCAATTACTTGAAGTTCAAAAGAGATTCTTGGACTCCAAGGGTGGAAGGAACCCTTGGATTAACACTTCACATACCTTTGTTGAAGAATTTCTGAAAGCTTATGGTTGAATCTTGAGTTCTTGATTTGAAATTGAATCTTCTAGGGTTTTTGTTCTTGAGCAAATTTGAGAAAGAATGACTATATTTGCTCTATAGGGAGTTTAATTTCGTGTTTTGAGGGCTAAGAGTCGAGGGAAAAAGACCTAAATACCCCCAAGAATGCGGTCTTTTAATGACTGAAAACTGGGTTACCGATGCGCAGGTCGACGCGCCGCGTCGATGGCATCGACGCGATAGCCAACGCATCGCGCCATGTTCACGTCGATTCACTGGAATTGGATGCTGGTAGATGAGGAAAATAATAATCAATGCAATAGTCGATGCAGCGTGCCAAGATCGCATTGATTCACTGTTTTGGGATTCTAAAGGAGCTTCAAATGAAGTCCAAAAAATTTAAAACTTTTTCGAAAACACCTACGGACATTCCTGATTATGAATCAACCTAAACATCAACATTTAATGGACGTAAAGGTCGCAAAATAAGACTGCCAATCTTCGTAGGTTAAAATGACACTAATTCTGAGTATTTAGCAAAAATATTCTAAGTTTGGGACCCCTTGACAAGCCTAAAGAACTGAATTAAGTTTAGGACTTTGCGGGGTCTTACATTATCTTCCCCTTGGGAACATTTATCCTCGAATGAGACTGCTGAGACTGAGAATACTGAGAGACTGACTTACTTACTAGACATGAACATTTGGAACATGACTATATGGCTGATATTACTGGTATTCTGAATTATCATACTGAACATGCATATCAGATGCATAGATATAGCTAAACATGATTCATGAATGCATGATAGGGATTACTGATAAACTGAATCTATATACTGAACATGCATATCTAATACATGGATACATGACTGAACTGGCTCATAAACGTGTAACTGAATATGTAATGGTAACTAATACCAAGTTTGTAACTGAAATCTGATCATGAAACTGAATAAGCTTAAGGAAAACTATTACCTTGAGATGAGACCGGATTAGTGGAGAATAGATGAGGATACTTGGTTTGCATGTCTTCTTCTGTTTTCCAAGTAGCTCCCTCAACGGACTGATTCCGCCAATGAACTTTGACTAGAGGAACTGCTTTGTTCCTCGGTCTGCGAATCTGATAGTCAAGGATTTTGACTGGGATCTCTTTATAAGAGAGGCTGTTCTGAATATCTATGCCCTCAAATTGAGCCATCTGAATATTGGAGTGATAGTTGTTGTTATATGCGAACGCAATCAAAGGCAAGTGGTCATCCCAACTACCTTTAAAGTCTATCTCACATGCTCGCAGCATATCTTCTAAGGTCTGGATGGTCCTTTTTGCTTGATCATCTATCTGAGGATGAAAGGTTGTACTGATATGAACTCGGATACCAAGACCCTTTTGTAATGCTTTCCAGAAATAAGAGGTGAATTGGGTACCTCTATCTGAGATAATGGACAACGAAATACTGTGCAATCTAACCAACTCCCTAATATAGAGTTTGACGTAATTATCGGCTGAATAGGAGGTATGAACTGGAAGGAAATGAGATGATTTGGTCATCCTGTCTACAATGACCCAAACTAAATCATGTTGACGATGAGTACGAGGCAAGCCCGTCACGAAGTCCATATTCACTTCTTCCCATTTCCAGGTGGGAATACTGAACTCTTGCATGGACCCACTAGGCTTTTGATGCTCAATCTTAACCTGCTAACATGTTGAGCACTTAGCCACAAACTCTGCAATGTTATTTTTCATCCTACTCCACCAATAGATCTCTCGCAAATCACGGTACATCTTTGTGGCCCCTGGATGAATAGAGTAACGCGCACCATGCGCCTCTACGAGAATTTGCTGCCTTAAGTCATCTACACCTGGCACACACAGATGACCTTGACAATGCAAAACACCATCTCCTCTTTAGGATAAAACCTCTACCTTCTGATTTCTGACTGATTCCTTCAACTGGACTAGACTAGGATCCCTATCCTACTTTTCCTTCACTTCGGAAACTAGGGATGATTCTGAGCTACTCTGCACCCATACACTACCTTCTGCTGAATTGACTAAGCGAACACCTAGTCGGGCTAGCTGATGAACTTCTTGGGCTAACTTCTTCTTACTGTTCTCAACATGGGCTACACTACCTATATACATTCTACTGAGAGCGTCAGCGACTACATTGGCCTTGCCCGGATGATACAGAACACTTATGTCATAGTCTTTCAACAATTCCAACCACCTTCTCTGACGGAGGTTGAGGTCTTTCTGAGAGAACACATACTGTAGGATCTTATGATTAGTGAACTCATCAACGTGCACACCATACAAGTAATGCCTCCAAATCTTTAAGGCAAAAACTACTGCTGCTAACTCAAGATCATGAGTAGGATATTTCTTCTCATGGGGCTTAAGTTGTCTAGAGGCATAGTCTATGACCTTACCTCTCTGCATCAAAACACAACCCAATCAAACTCTAGAAGTATCACAGTACACAACAAAATGGTTGAAACCATCTGGTAGGGTCAACACTGGAGCTGTGGTGAGTCGAGTCTTCAACTCCTGAAAACTCTTCTCACAAGAATCTAACCACAGGAACTTGACTTTCTTCTGAGTCAATTTGTACATAGGGGATGCAATAGACAAAAATTCCTCAACAAACCATCGGTAATAGCCAGTCAAACCCAAGAAACTCCTGATATCTGATAAAGAAACAGGGTCAGTTTCTCACTGCTTTGGTCTTTTGGGGATCAACTCCAATGCCATCACCGAAAATTATATGTCCAAGAAATGTTACTGGTCTTAGCCAAAATTTGCACTTACTGAATTTGGAAAATAGCTGATGGTTTCTGAGAGTCTGCAATACTATCCTGAGATGGTCTGCATGATTGTGTTCACTACGGGAGTAAACAAGAATGTCGTCTATGAAGACTATGACGAACATGTCCAAATACTGCTTAAACACACGGTTAATCAAGTCTATGAAGGCTACTGGGGCATTGATAAGACCAAAGGACATGACATGACTAAAAATTCAAAGTGACCGTACTGAGTTTGGAAAGTTGTTTTTGGGATGTTACTTTCTCTGACTCTGAGCTGATGATAGCCTTATCTGAGGTTTATCTTAGAGAAATAACTGGCAAGCCGAAGTTGGTCAAATAAGTTATCGATTCTGGGGAGTGGATACTTGTTCTTGACCATAATTTTGTTTAACTGACGGTAATCTATGCACATTCTGAGAGAACCATTTTTTTTATGCACGAATAAAATTGGTGCGCCTCACGGGGACACATGGGGCCTGATGAATCCCTTATCTAAGAGATACTTTAACTGTTCCTTTAATTCTCTGAGTTCTGCTAGAGCAATCCTGTATGGCGAGATAGAGATGGGCTGAGTATCTGGGAGAAGATCAATTCCAAAATCAATTTCCCTTTCGGGAGGAACTTCGGGAAGATCGTCGAGAAACACATCTGGGAATTCACATGCTACTGAGTCAAGAGTAGGGGTTTCTGAACTAGAGTCTTGGAATCGAATGAGGTGATAGACACATCCCTTAGATATCATTTTTCTAGACTGAAGGTAAGAAATAAGTTAACCCCTAAGTGCTGAAGTACTACCCTTCCCCTCTAGGATGGGTTCATTCAAAAACTGAAACTAGACAATTCTATTTCTGCAGTTGACTGAGGCATAGCAGGAATGAAGCCAATCCATGTCGAGAATGACGTCAAAATCAGTCATCTCTAATTTGACTGAATCTACTGAAGTGACCTTCTGAGATATCATAACCAGACAGTTCCTGTATAACCGTCGAGCTATGATAGATTTACCCACTGGGGTAGAAACTGAGAAGGGCTCTACTATAATTTTGGGACTGACTCCAAAATCAACTACTATATATCGAGTAACAAAAGACAAAGAAGCTCCTAGATCTAGCAAAGCGTAAACATACAAATGGAAAACTTGTAATGTACCAGTGACCACATCAGGAGAACTTTCCTGATCCAATCAGGACTGAAGAGTATAGAGTCTGTTCGGGTGCTGCCAACTGGTGGCACTGGAAGAGGCACCCTGATGATTCGGGTGACCGAACTGAGCTAGGGGACGGTTATGCTGACTCTGCGAACCCACCTGAGGACACTATCTGACTCTGTGGCCTGGCTTGCCACATCCAAAACACACATTAATGCCAGCTCTACAGATACCCTGGTGGTTTCTACCGTACTTCTGGCAAAGGGGATTAGTTAGGGCACTGCTAACACTGCCTTGGGTTTAGGGCCTGATGGCCTGTCTCGGTTTCCATCTCTGAATTTTGGCACTGGAGCACTGGCTGAGGAAGGAGCTGGAACTGAGGATTTCGAGTAGAACTGAGAACAATTCCCACCCTCTGACTTAGGCTGAGCAAAATTAAAACTACATATTCTCGCCCTCTTATTCTCCCTCTCATTCTCTTTATTCTTGGCCTCCTCTATCTGCTGAGCATGAACCATAAGCTTGGCTATGTCCATATCCTTAATAAGCATTGCGGTCCAATACTCCTTGACCATGCTTCTAGACACTCCTGATACGAACTTACTCATCTTTGCTCTGTTATCAGCTACAACATGCGGGGCATATCTGGATAACTGAGTAAACTTGAGAGAATACTATTGCACTATCATATTGCCCTGTTTCAGGTTTAGAAACTCCAAATCCTTTGCTTCCCTCAACTCTAGTGAGAAGCAACTGCAAACTCCTCTCATTCTATGAACCCTGCATCTGCGGCCCTCTCTGTCTTCCACTATTTGTACCATGAGTGAGCAATATCCTATAACTGATATACGGCCAACTCAGCGCTCTCAATAATAGTTACCCCTATGATATCGGTAACCTTCTGCACCTGACCAAGAAATTCTTGAGGGTCCTCATCTGACTTAGACCCGGTAAACAATGAAAGGTTCATACGGGTGAAGTCTCGAATCCTGGTAGCAGTAGTATTGGCCACTGGGTTGGCCAAAACCGCAGCACGATGTTCATTCTAGGCTTCCATAGAATGAGCTAGGGTGGTGAAGGCAGCTCTGAACTCCATGTGGGAGACATGGTCGCCCAAAGGATCTGGATGGACGGGCTGAGAAGCTGACTGATCTCCCATTCCTCTTCCCTGATTCCTCTTTGGAGGCATATTCTGTAAACAAAAGAGAAACTAGGATTAGAAAGAGAGTGTAACTGGAGCTCATGCTCACTCCCACGACATAAATATTGAAAGAAGGGAAACTATTCCTAAAACATCTCGTAGCCTCTTGTCCATAAGTATGGCGCGCAATAGACCCATGCACAAGCCTCTACTAGATGCGGGTTTCAGACTTTCTAGGACTCTGTTGAACATTAGGCTCTGATACTAAGTTTGTAATGCCCCGAGTCTGTACCCAGGACGCTACACGGTGCT
Organism: Capsicum pubescens; assembly: GCA_030864215.1. Taxonomy (NCBI): domain Eukaryota; kingdom Viridiplantae; phylum Streptophyta; class Magnoliopsida; order Solanales; family Solanaceae; genus Capsicum; species Capsicum pubescens. Next base: position 179,040,516 of record CM061541.1, read on the forward strand.
CATAATATCGAAGGACTACAAGCTAACCCATGATTGGTACCTGCTGCAATAACGGTGTAATAAATACTATAATAATTATGGAAATAGGCAAAAACATATATGCCATAAGGTTCAAATATGTAAATAAATCTGAATGCGGTATCAAAATACCAAAACTAAATATAAGTAATAAAAAATTGAACAATTGTCTGAAAATACTCTAGTCTGAAAAAGCCTCTAACTGTCTAAACAATGGAGTTGATGGGACAAGCCCTCAACTAACTCCATCTACTGAAAGAAAATTGAAGTACTATAAATAATAAGCATGTCCTCAAATAATAAGGACTCACCACTACTCTAAAAGCTAAGAATCTAAACGGCTAAGGGTGCTCTGGAGCCTGTGCATCTAAACCTATGATATAAGACATCATAGCACAAAGAAAAACATGTGTGAGTACTTTGAATGTACTGGTATGCTTAGTGAGGTAAGCTGATAGGCATGGGTTTATATGCATGCACAATAATAACTGAATAACATGAGTATGACTGAGTAAAAGTACATGCATGAATACATAAACTGTAACTGAGATTGTACTAATACTGAGTATTAAATCTGAACACTGGTAACCGATATCTAAGTTTATGAATATTGTATTACTAATTATCTGAAAGACTGTATCTGACAGTTCTGAATACTTGGAACCATACTGAGTTTTGTACTGAGCTGAGTGACTATGTCTGATAGTCCTGAATCTATAGAACTGAGTTGAGTTCTATTCTGAGACTGAGACTGGAACTGAGACTATGAGAGGTAATCATCTAACCGATATGCCCTTTCTCTAACAGGATTTGGGGTCCAACGGGTAACCCCAGTTAGAAGGGTGTCAATACCGTGCCACGGGTAAGGATAAGCTGTGAGTTAACCCTCTCTGATAGGAAGCTCTTTCGTCAACCCTCACTGGTAGGATAACTCGGATGAGAAGTATCAACCCTCATAATGTCTGGCAGGAAAATACTTTAACCTACGCTGGCTACGTAGTTCTGTAATGCAGGGATTGCTGCTAAGGGTCAAACCCGTTGTTGATAGGAATGCCCCCATCCCTGGGTTAACTCGATGTTGAATCCTACTGCCAACTAAATAGACACTGAACTGATTTCTAGTCTGTACTAAGTTGTACTAAACATTTATTGAGATTACTATTTAGCTGAACTAAACTAAGTTCACTGAGTTTCGTTGACTGGCGGAATACTACTAAATTTTGTTAGCTGACTGAGTTTACCGAGGTCTGAACTTGATACTGAATTAGACTGGACTAATTGGATTCTACTGAGTTTTCTTGAGTTTTGTAACTGACTGAGAGTACTATTGATCGTGTCGTGACTAATACTATTCTATGACTGATCAAGGCTCTAGGTAATCAGCTAAATTATTGGGTACAAGTACCCTCAGGACTCGATAGCATAAATTAAGAGACATGGCATTACATGAAATATGTAAACATAAATTAAGAGACATGGCATAACTTGATCATCATTCATTCATTGGGGCATTTTGACAAACACTTGCATGATATAACTTGCACATAATCTAACTTGACATGATTTCATTCTCTTAATATTTCACATGGACAATTTATCACGCACTTAGTCAGCATAGTGTATGCACATAGTATTGAACAACAAGTGAGCTTCATAATTCATATCTAATTTCACAAGTCAAGGGTTTATCATGGATTCAGAAGAATCTACACATATAATGATTAATTTCACATGAGATATATATATATATATATATATATATATAATCATGATTTAGGAACTTAATCCAAATAGCAATCATGGATACACTTTAATTCCAACCATGAAAATCATAAAATCAATTACTTGAAGTTCAAAAGAGATCCTTGAACTCCAAGGGTGGAAGGAACCCTTGGATTAACACGTCACATACCTTTGTTGAAGAATTTCTGAAAGCTTATGGTTGAATCTTGAGTTCTTGATTTGAAATTGAATCTTCTAGGATTTTTGTTCTTGAGCAAATTTGAGAAAGAATGACTATATTTGATCTATAAGGATTTTAATTTCATGTTTTGAGGGCTGAGAGTCGAGGGAAAAGACCTAAATACCCCCAAGAATGCGGTCTTTTAATGACTGAAAACTAGGTTACCGATGCACAGGTCGACGCGGCGCATCGATGGTATCGATGCGATAGCCAACGCATAGCTCCATGTTCACATCGATTCACTGGAATTGGATGCTGGTAGATGAGGAAAACAATAATCAATGCAATAGTCGATGCGGCGTGCCAAGATTGCATTGATTCACTGTTTTGGGATTCTAAAGGAGCTTCAAATGAAGTCGAAAAAATTTGAAACTTTTTCGAAAACACCTATGGACATTCCTGATTATGAATCAACCTAAACATCAACATTTAATGGACGTAAAGGTCTCAAAATAAGACTTCCAATCTTCGTAGGTTAAAATGACACTAATTCTGAGTATTTAGCAAAAAAATTCTAAATTTGGGACCCCTTGACAAGCCTAAAGGACTGAATTAAGCTTAGGACTTTGCGGGGTCTTACAGTACCCAAGGTGACATGGGATTGTATTATTTCTAAGTTTTGACAGTGTGTGTACTTAGATAGTATTCTTGAGTTGTTATGTGAGAATAAGGCCATATAGTATATAACGTTCTTACCGGCTAAGTTATGGGCTATAGGTGGTTGATGTCAAATATTCTATGTAATAGTAATTATAATAGTTTAGGGGAAAATATAAGTTTAGAGGTGTAATATTAGTAGGCTATGAAGAAATTTAGTATGGTTCATTTAAAATTAGGGAATATCCATGTTAAATGTTAGAATCTAAGTTTGAATCTTAGATGACTAATCTAATAGAAAGAAGATTTGAAATTCTAGATGGTGTGAACTCAGGGTATGGTGATGCTACTACGGATTCTAAGTTAGTAAGTGTTTAAGTTGTTATATTATGACTATTGGGGCTATCAAAAGTTAAGAGTTTTATCTCAGAATGAAGTATTAGCAGTGGGTTTTACTTTTTCAGGTATAGTCTTTCAGGGTGAGTTTAGTTTTCATGTGTATTGTTATATCTCAGACTCTAGAGTAAAGTGGTTGCAGTTTAGTTTAGAGTTTATTAAAGGGGTCCACTGACTTAGAATGATAGCTTGAATCTAAGGGGGAGATGATAGAACAAGGAACTAAGTCGGGCTCTCCAATTTTGATCGTAATGCTAGTGGGTCCTAGAATAGTAGTAAAGGAGGAAGATACCCGACCCATTCTTATCTCGGTGCAAAGTTTTGTTCTTTATTCATCACGGTATCTACTCATGCCTTAGATGTCATCTCCATGATCATAGTTCATATTCATGCACTTTCCATAAGATCATGTATGCTTCCAGTTCCTAGTATAAGAAGTTCCAGTTCACTTAGCAGTACGAATCATATTTCATGAATTTATGAACCCCAAACTCAGGTCATGTAGCCAATGACTCATGTACCCCTGCTTTACAGTATGTTCAGTTTCAGGTACTCATGCTACACGTTTAATGATCAGCAAATTCAGATTATGTCATGTATGTCCTCATTTTAGATCTCTTTAATGAATCTATGTTGTGGATATTCTATTCCTCGGGCCTCAGTTAAGTTTCCAAGTTATGCATAGTATTCTTTCATGCTTCAGGTCCTCATGTTCTAACCTTTTAGTGACCTCTCCTTATGTCAAGATAGAGATGATGAACAATGATTTTGATGGGAGAGAGTAAATGTTCCTTATTAAGGAAAAGATTATTATATGCTTGCTTTATCAAAGGCTATAAGAGTGAAGAAAGAGTGAGGCAAAACTTTTAGTATATGTCGTGGTTAGTTGAAATTTTGTGTGTGAGCTCTTGGGGATAGAGCATTGAAGTTATTATTGATAGAGGTATTAGAGAATATGGGAAAGATTCTTTGGTGGGTTGTTTTCCTAGAAGTTCATATGTGGTTATTATTATAGGCTTGAACGTCATGTTGGTATATAAGTGGATGGGTGCATTGTGCGCTAGTGAATTCCTAGTAAGAGGTTGAATTTAATTGTTAAAGTGGTAAAAAGAATTATTCTTGATATAAGAGTTGTAAAACACACATGATATCGAATTCATGGCTTAGACTAGTATTACGTTTTTGTGTATTGCACTTTGTAATTTCGAGTTAGGCTTAAACATGGCAAAAGTATACAGTTCAACTTAGACTTGGGTTGAAGTAGTTATCTGTACCCATGTAAGGATTATAAGTTGAATCAAATGAGCATGGTATTCAATAGGACAAGTATGATTGGGGGAGTATTTGAGAAGTATGGATAAGCTTGAAAGTTAGCAGTTGCATTGTCTAAGCCCTAGAAATTATATCCTAGCTTATGCTTTATAGGCCTATGTTCCATGTTGCGGAGTTATAACCATATTGAGATTTCTTATTCAGATATCTTACTCAGATCATGCCCAAGAATCTTTACTCCCTAATGTTATTAGAACTTCTTAGAAAAGTGTTGGATAAATACTCCAGTTAAGTATAAACTTTCAGAATGATTCAGCCCATATAGCCAACAATTCAGTTTAGCAATCAGGAGAGATAAGCTCCTATAGTTTTCCTTCTTTCCATCTTATCTTACTATCCAAGTTTCATGAGTATGGCTATTCCATGAGGTAATTCATTCATGTCCGTGTAAGTTATGAATTTAGTTCCATCCATGCATCATGTGTACGATTCAGATATATATTTATGATTCAATTCATAAGAGTTCAGTGAATAATCTCAGTTTTTCAAGTATTCCAGCTCAGACATTGTAATACCCCTTATACGACCTTTTTATTTTTATCTCATGATTCATGTTTACATAATGTACTTGGTGATGCCATGAAGCCCTTTTCTTTTGATTCTTATACGTGTTTTGTTGAGGGGCAATTCCTAATGAGAAGTTATGTACTTTATTCCATCCTCAGTAACTCTTGGGTTTTGTTTCATCAATTATCTCTTTGCAATTCTATATGTATGATCGTATCATGAACATTTCAAGTGAGTTCTAAACTCTCAGCATGAATCAACTCCTTATGGTTAATAAAGTCAAGTCAGCTCAGAAATCAATTTCATGATGGAAGTTTTAATGTTTCAGCTTAGCTTTTTCTTTCATTAGAAGATATGTCATGTGTACCTTATTCCATACTTCTAAAGTTTCAATAAGTTCCTACCCATCATACGAGGATGAATGATTCCAAGGGGGAGATAATGTAACACCCCGCAATTTTAAGCTAGAAATCAAACCATTGTTCCTACGAGTATAAACTCAAATCCCATGATTTATATTAGAATACATGCGTAATGATCGTTAGCCTAGTTTAAATAGTGCTTATGAGGTAGAAAAATGTTCATAGGAATCACTTAGAGCGAAGTAGATTTAAGAGCCTTTGATTCAGCCAAATTTGGTATTCGATTCTACAAGGGTCCACTTTGAACGTGTATAACTTTTTACATCTGTGGAATTTTTCATCTCAAGATCCACCAAACTATAGATAATTGAATTATCTTTCCAACGATACCAATTTTGCCTTAATTCGATACCCGAGCAAAAGGTTATGACCATACTAAGGTCGTGCGTTGCATGAAAAATGCCAATATCCACTGGATGGGTTGTGCTTTTGGCGTGCGCCGCACACCCTCAGGTGTCTTTGGTTGTGCACCGCCCAGCAAAGCAAAGTTCCAAAATTTCTCCATATTGACTTAGTTTAAGGGCGTTGAAGTCTTTTCACACTCCTAAACCATCCCTAATGATTCTTAAACGAATGAAAGGGTCTTAAAACACGTTATTTACATTCTCTTAACCCTAAGCATTCAATACACGATTCAAAACTCTTCCCTCCTCCCAAGAACAAAATTTAAGTTTCTTCCCACAAGAACTCAAGGATTCAAGTTCCAATTTCAAGCTCTCTTCAAGAAGTTATCTAATTGAGGTATGTGGAGTATTCATCAATGGGTTGCTTCCACCTATTGATCCCCAAAAACCTCTTTTTTGATTCAAGTATTAATTTTACTCTAATTATAATCAACTTCCATGTAAATTATGAAATTTATCCATGTTTTCTTATTAATTTTATACTCAAGTCGTGCTAATAGTTTTATCCCATGAGAATCATGTTCCTACATGCTTGAAGTTCTAAACCTTAGGTCATGTTTAGTTGGAATCATGTCAAATTTTCAAGTTATGCTTTAAATTGTATAAACATGATATTTTCCCAAGGTTAACTCGCTCACATGTTTACATTCATGAAATTTATCAGACTATTGAAATATCTCATGTTTTGGGTCTTTGAATTATGATTTTTATGTCACTATTTTAAGTGTAGTTATCGACATTTGGTAATCATTCAGTGCTGGCGGCTTATGAACACCCGATACCTACATGTTACTTACATTTTAGACCTTTCAATTAATGAGTTAGTCAACTCATGATTTTATTGTTAAACTTAGTTTGTTATGATCATGTTGAGCACTATCAGTTTACATGTTTATAATTACTTAAGAATTTATATGCACTATTTTTTTCAAAATACCATGATCTGGGCTTATCAGTTATCAATGCATGCACCAGTTAGTATTTCAGTGTATTTCAGTTAGGAGTAGGATTTAACATCGAGTGTGGGTTCAGCGCGTCCTACTTCCCCAGAAAATACGTGCCATCGTAGTTTTAGGGGCCTCGCCAGAGAGTGTTTCCCCTTGCTCAATATGGGCTTAGTTTAGTGATCACTCCAGTTCAGGTTCTACTCCGATGGCAAGGATAGAATAGCCCTCCTCAACGTGGGTCAGACATTGGACTCCATGATAGCTCACATAGTTTATATCGGTTACATGATAGCTCCCACAGTTTCAGTCAGTATTTAGTTTATCTCAGTTCAGGTATCAGTTTTCATTAATTATTTAGTTAGTTTTACAAATTATTCATGTTATTCAGATCATGTCAGTACATGCTATACTTGGTCTTGCATTCTCAGTTTGACATGTTCATGTTTTCATGCTCAGTATCCATACATGATCTTCAGTTCAGTTTTACAGCATGCTCAGCTTTACATGAGATTTGCATACAGTATTTATGTTTCTACTGCTTCCCAGTTTACAGAATCATTTTCAGATCATGATTTATAAATCTCACTATGACTTACGGTTTTTACATACAGCCATATTTTAAATGCATGTTTCAGTAAATAACGTATGTCCTCAGTTTTAAAGCATGTTTTAATTCTTTTCATGATTTAGTGCATGTCTCCATTTACTCAGTACATTCCAATGTACTGACCACATATGTGCTTGTGGCTACATCCTTCATAATGTAGGTACCAGACGTAGCTCATACACCAGGGTCAGACAGATCTCGGCTTTCACCCAGCAGGTGATAAGTTCTCCTATTTCAGAAACTCCAGTCAGTTGTAGTTCATATATTATATTGTTATCATTCTTGTGTATTAATTTGTGGTAGTTGGAGGCATATCCCAACTCCCTACAGTCAGTATAGTAGAGGCTTCATGGATAGTCAGTCAGAGTCATTACATGTAATTCAAGTTTCTTTCTTCAGTTTTATCATGTTGTAATTTTTATCAGTATTACATTTATTTAGAATTTCTCATGATTACATTTCCGCTCAGCAAATTTAGCTTGTATTTACATTATAAATCAGTTGCTCAAGTATTATGCTAGTACATAGGGTTTCTTGGGAGCACTTGTTGTTCTAAGCACGGTGTTACGACTAGGGGCTAGCCTCGGGTCGTGACATATAAGAATAGAGTCAAGCAACAAACTCTCCACACTAACATCATGAATATAAGTGAGATAAGACTCACAACCCCTCGAGATAAGTCTACTAGCATAAATATAAGAAATTATACCCGTCGGCTCGTGGCTAACCACTCCCTGCCACCCTATCGAGGGTACACCAGGCATTGATAAGGTAATGGTCTTGGCAAAACAATCAAGAATCGAATGATCGTAGGATAACCAATCCATGCCCAAAATCACATCAAAATCCACCATGTCTAATGTAATAAGATAGCCATGAGTATCAAGATCTCAAATGGTCACAACACATGATCTAAAAACCTAATCCACTACTAAAGAATCACCCACAGAAGTAGATACACATAATAGAATAGACAATTAATCCCAAGATAACTCTAACTGTGGGTCATAATAAGCAGACGCATAAGAAAAAGTGAATCTCAGATCAAACAAGCCAAAAAACAACTGACGGCACACCAAGATTGTGCCTATAATAATATCTGAAGACTCAGCCTTAGGTCTAGTAGGTGTTGCATAGAACTGACCACGCCCGCTACCTGGCTGAGCTCCTAACTGATCTTCTATTCTACCAGCCTAAGAACCTCTACGAGAACCTTGGGGACCACCCCTACGACTATGTATACCACCTTTTACTGGGAACGAAACTGTCCAAAGCATTGGAACCTCTAAACTGAAGGAGCCATCGCTCCATGGTTAGGACACTCTCTTGAGAAATGACCAAAAGCTATACAACCAGAACATGCCCCAGGCACAGTACCGAAACAAGAAATTTTAGTTGACCAAGAATAACCACTATGACTAGAAAAATCAGAAGAAGAACCACTCGAAGATTGATCACTACCCTAGCCAGGACGATCACTAAAACTAGACTGGCGTCCATCGATAATCTAAAGATACTAAATGGTCCTACTAGACTAACGCCTGATGTTGATACAGCTGATGTCGAGGGTACCTACCCTGAGAAACACTGACTCGAAAGCGTGAGCCACTACGGCTCCCACAAAAATACACTAATAACAGGGCCTCTTATAACTTCTCCCTTGGGACTTACAATGCAACTACTCCATAACCTGAGATGATCAAAAACCTTAACAAAAGACCTAGCCGCACCAAACAAACTCTATGTATACATACAAAAAGAAAGTCTCGATCCCCGAACAAAGCAACAAACTATCTCATACTTAGTAGTCAGAATAAAAGTAGCATGTTTGTCCAACTCATGAAATCAAGCCTCATACTCTACTACACTCATAGAGCCATGATCCAACCTTGAAAACTGATCCCACAAATGATCTCTAAGACTGTGAGGCATATACTTCTCTAACAAGATCTCAGAGAACTAGGTCCATAACAATGGGGAAAATCCAGCTAGCCTAGAATCAAGATATCCTATCCACCAATGTCAAGATGCCAAGTCCAACTGAAAAGTAATTTAATCCACACCACTAGTCTTAACTAGGCCCAAATTATGGAGCCTATCCTTACAAGCAATCAATAACTCATACGCATCCTCACCAAATGCCCCAAAAAATCTAGGCAGACCTAATCTCAAGAACTACTTGACATTTTCTGCTCCTCAACATATATAGCAGGTTGGGCAACCACCGGCTAAGCAACTACCAGCTGGGCAATTATCGGCGCAGTAGGGACATCAACTCTAGGAGTCGCGGCTACAGGATGCGCATCTACCTCAATAACAATTTGATTTGTAGACTGTGAACCATCATATGGTGTGCCACCAACCAATCCCAAAAGCTGGACCAAAGCATCCCTGAGTACTAAAAAGGAAATAAACCCTGGAGGAGCCTGAGTTGGTCCCTGGCCCACTGCTAGTTGGGACGAAAAAATCTATAGCTCGAGGCAGGAATAGGGTCTGGTGAAGGCCCCTTATCCTATCCCCTAGATGGGGACACATCCCTGGGCTTTCCATGACCTTTGGGTCGTCAACGAACAGAGAAGATCCCTAGGCTTGGTATTGGATCCTCGTCTCGTATAGTGGTAGCACGTGTCCTAGCCATCTGCAAAAGGGTGAAACCAATGGAATTCTTTTGAAAGCAACTTAGACTCTTACCATGGAATGAGTGAAAAAGGTGAAAAACTCCGAAGAATGTCCAATAACCTCCCAAAAACACAAAATGGACATCATCATTTCGATCTGCGTGACTCTACTAGACATTTTCTTTTGTACTAATAATACTGGTGAAATCTTGGCTCTGATACCAATTTGTCATGATCTAATTTATGAGTAATGATGACGCCTACTTTATCTCATTAGTAAATAAACCAAACCGTAGCCTGGAGCCATAAGCAATGGGCTAACTTGGTAGAAAATGGCCTAAAAGCTGGAATTCAATATTTAAAGACTTAAAACAGTAATAAAGCAGTCACAACAGTCTAATGGATAGATAAAAGAGTAAGAACCATCCCAAGACATAGTAATATCAGTACAAAAGCTACTACAATGGAACTACAAATAATGAATAGTCAAATTCAATCTGTCTAGAAAATGAAAGACTAAACATGGATAAATAGAAGTAAAAAAGGGCAACTCTAACTCCGAGATCTCACCCTATCTTCGAAATCAACTCAACACGATCATCGAATCAATGATGGTTACAAGTACTTAAATTTGTACCAAAAAGATATAGATGAGTACCAAAACCATGGGTACTCAGTAGGCATCATCAACCACCTGATTTAAATCATAATATAAATATGATAAGATACAAGATAAAGTAAACAAAGTCAAGGTAAAAGGGTAAACCTAAAATAAAGCTCCAACATTATTGTAAATGAATAAATAAATAAATAAATAAATATGGAAAGGTAACGCAAGGATCACACAGTTATAACTACAAGATTGACCTCCATAATCCAATAAGTGCGGAAAAGTATATAACCCAACGCAGTCTCCCCAAGCCTGGAGGGAGTAATCAAGGAAAATAAGTAACCCCAATAACCATAAATTATCGATTATCATGCCATAATTAAGAATCCATCCAAACCATATCATTCTATAAATAACTCCCAAAATGTTGGACTTGAACCAAAACTCATTAGTATCATTATCATTACCATCATTTGCCAAACTTGAATCGAAACTTATATTATCAACATCATCATTATATGCCGAAATTGAACTGAAACTCATATATCATTATCATCATCAAATGTCGAACTCAAATTGAAATTGATTAACCATTATCATCATCAATTGCCAGAATCAAACGAGAACTCATATATCATTATATAAATAAACCATAATCATAAGCCATATCACTAAATCACAACAATTGTCCTCCAGAACTTATCCAAAATTAGCACTAACTCTCAACTATCAAACTAGCAAAATCATTAAGCATCTAATTTCTCTTCATAGTCCCAAAATAAGCATTAATAACGGTATATCATGTGTATTTAAGTCTACAAAAGCTAACATAAGTTTTGATCTAAAGTGGGCTAGAAGGGCCCACTTCTAATCCTTGAAGTCTATTTTAGGCAAATTCTACCCTGGTCTAAGGGTATCTAAATTCGTTTAGATGTTAAACAAATCGTAATTATCACTAAGATAATAATTCTCCCTAAAGCATGAAAAACTAAGTCAATTATGCCTAAATTAAAATTTTAAGATAGCCTAAATAGTCCAACTAACTCAAATATTATCAAACATACCTCCAACACATAAATCATATCCCATATCTAGCTTATTATCATAATCATACTATGAAATAGTTCAATGTATGAAGAGGGTAAACCTAGCCTACCTGAATGCTTAAGAAAAGATCAAAGAATCTGCTAAACCATCGATTTCCCTTTTCGAGAAGCTTTTGCATAGTGTCAAGCTGTCAAAGTCACAATTTACTTATCAAAATAAGAGCAATGATACCCATATTGCACTATTTTGCTTCAGGTCCAAATTACGTAAAAATTTCATCTGGGACCCATTTGCGAAATTATACTTTCAAAACTAGCACAACATTCATCAATGCTCAATAAACATTTACCCTCAAATATTGGTGACTTTCGAGCTCTAAAGGTGCTACAATCAAGCCCTCAAGCTTTTAGGGATTTTAGCAAGTGATGAGAATTTAATCATGAATTTAATGAAAACTTACCACAAACTCAAAGAAGAAACGTGTAAATAAATTTTTACCCAAACTTCAAAATCAGCCACAAATGATTCTCCAAGTTTTTTCCACTTTTTAGGGTTCACAATTCTAGAGAATGAATGGAAATGGTGAAAAACAGGCTAAGTGGGGTATTTATAACCTTCCAAGGCCCACAGATGCAGCTTAAGCAAACATCGGGTCGCTTAAGTGAACATTTCTTAAGATACTAGGGTTCGTGTTTGCAACACTGGCAGCCTCAGCATATGTCACATAAGCAACAATGGCTTCGCATATGCGAAACTCACCTCTGCCATAATTATTGCTTAAACGACCTTTAGCTACTTAAGTGACTATTACCTTAGCGCCAAAGGCATCACTTAAGTGAAACCTATTAGGCCTTGGTAGAGCTTAATCTACTTTCTGGTCTCTTAAGCGATGCACCAACACCAGCTGAGACATGGAATTTTTTCAAGTCTCCGCCAACCCCTCAAAATTTATCCAAAATTCCATATACGCAAGTGAACTATGCTACCCTATAAAATTCGATGTTTCAGACTCAATGGTGTAATTTCAATAAAAAGTAGATTCCACACCCACTTACTATTTAACTTTTGACCAATAGCCCAAAATAAGTTTGAAGCCTTGGGACCCGAACCAAGGGTCCACTAGCTTAAAATCGAAGTTATAGAACTTTAGAATAGTCAGGATTATCATACAAGGTTGTTTGACTAAATTTTTTGCCCGATATCCAATTTGAAATAGCGAAGACTTCAAAACAGAAAATTGGCTTTAAAAATTAAACGAACTGTCCGGTAACTGCACTGTCAGTTCTAGCAAGTTATAAATGACTTGGGCAGCTATAGAAAAGCTTTAAACATCAAAAATAAGCGTAAATACAAAAAATGACCTGGAGGGTCATTATAGAGAGATAGGGTTAGAAATGAGACTATTCGAGAGAAAGTAGGAGTAACTTCGTTGGAAGACAAGAAACAAAAAGTGAGATTGAGATGATTTGAGCATGTAATGAGGTGGGGCATGATGCCCCAGTTCCTATGTGTGAGAGGTTGGCTATGGATGATTTCAGATGGAATAGAGGTAAACCAAAGAAATATTGGAGGGAGGCAATTAGACATGACATAGAGTAATTACAGTTTGCTGACAACATGACCCTAGATAGGAAGGTATGGATGATGCGAATTAGGTTAGAGGAATAGTTTGTGGGAGTTATTCATAGCAAGTAGATAGGATTTCTTTGGTGTAGCCGTGCTAGTAGTCTTAGGGTTGTGTACGTAGGTTGGAGTTTCTTGTTCAGAAGGTTTATGTGAGGTGTATGCTTTCGGTTAGATAGTGTATAATACTACTTTGTGGGTGTTTTATTTATATTATTTCATCTTATTTTATGTTTTATTACGGATTTATTTACTATCATTTTTGTCCGGAGCTGGAAGTCTATGAAAAAACTCTATATTTCTTTCGAGGTAGTGATATGGACTGCCTACACTTTATTCTCCCTAAACTCTAGTATATGATAATACACCAGTTATGTTGTTGTTGTTATTGATAGGATTCACATATAGAAAACATGAATCTACTACACATACTAAAATACCTAACATTAAATATGGCATATCCGTATGCTACCAAACAACATGCATTTTAAAGTTGTCGTTTAATTGTAAATTAGTTTATTAATAGTGAATCGTTAACGTCGTTATACATGACCAATTTTTGTTATTGGTTATTAAAAAATTATTAATAAAACAAACTTCATTATTACATATATGTACTTTGAGGAGTTTATAATTTATTTTTATTCTCTTTTCTAATATGGATACTAATTATGTGACACCTTTTTCAATGTACTTAATAGGAATTAATCCTTTGATGATGCAATTTTGATCTGCACTTGTATCTAATTATGTAATTTTATGAAGTAATCTTTATTTATAATCAATGTAATAGGTATATGGTAACTTTGCGCTTAAACTACTATAATTATATTAATTTCTAATTTGTTTATTAGAGGTTCTTCCAGAGACTATTTATTTATTAGGAAAAATACATAGATAGATCCATGAACTTTTTGACTTTTTTGTATTGACACCCCAATTAGACCATGTTCCTATTAAACTCCCAAATCCCTTCTTAAAGTGTGTCAATTAAACACAATTGCTGACATGGCATAGCATGTGCAGTACACTCTCCACTATGAGAGTGACAAGCCATAATTTACTTTTATTACATTTTTTTTAATTATTTTTTCCTCTAATTAAATTAATATGTTTGGTGAGATACCCCTTTTATACTTTTTCTTTCTAATTTTCTTGGTTGGATTTAGAGTGGTAAGGGAGAGGGCAGATGTTGCCTAGAATAATTCATACTTGTGAATATTATATTTTCTTTAATTTCTTGTAATTGATTGTTGGAATATTTGTGATTCTTTGATATATTTTTCATTTAATTGAAGGGAAAATTTTCCTGAAACGTCAAATTCAACATCACAATTTGAGTTCTTATGCAGAAATTCAACATCAAAAATTCAATATTGTGTGTAGGCCATTGTAGATGTTTAGGTTCCTTGGTTGTTTTCTCACTTCTTGGCGTTCCTGCAGTAAATTTTGTAACTGCTTCTTATATTTTGTACCTCTTAGTTGCTCACCAAGTAAATGTGATTTGGGTGTTGAATTTCAACAAGGTGGAGGTCGTTGAGGGTGTTTTGATCGTGGTTTAGTGGTGGTGGTGGTGGTATTTTTGATGGATTTTTTCGATGAATCGGCAAAATTTTCGTCAAAAAGTTAAAGTAGAGGCTGACGAGTGTTGTTTTGGAAAAAAAATGAAGGAGTGAAGGTGAGCTTTAATGGTGGAAAGAGATAAAAGATTAGAGGAAAAAGACGACAAGAAAATAAATTTTTAAAAAAAATAATTATTTTTCTTGGATGATATATAATTTTACATTGGTTTTAATTTTCAGGTCATGGCAAGTGACTTTTCACGTGCCAAATTTAATTTGAAATTATGCAATTTACATTTAATTTACATAATTTGTGAATAACTGAAGGGTTCAATAGGTATATGGCCTAATTGAGGTGCCAATACGGAAAAAGTCAAAAAGTGTCTATGTATTTTGCCTATATTTATTATCACTTTCTAATTTCGATGTTTCTCCAAGTCATATTATTGTGATTTTGAATCTTGGTTAGATCTTAAATCATTTAGTTATTTATTAGCAAATGACTTTGTTTCTAAGTTGCTAAATCTTTGTTTAACATCTCTAACTTTCTCTTTTATGTGTAAATTCTATCTGAAGATCTTGTATTGTTGTTTTAACTTGTATTCCTTAAATTTATTTAATACATTTTCATGTTAAATGGTTCAATTGTCTCTTTATCGAACTGTTGATTAAGAACATCTTTTAAGGCTATTAAATATTTATTCTTAAGGGTTGGATCTTCAAAATGATCGATCATATCAAAGAAGACCTCTTTCTCTCTTTTACTATTGGTAAAGATATTTATAGAATGACTATTACAAGTGCAAATTGCACCGCCATATTTATAATAGTCACTTGATTCACTAATGTATGAACTGTATGCTATATTAAGCTGGTCATCATCACTAAGACTTTCTTCAAAATAAGAGCTATTTTCATTTTCATCAAGAATAGAATATAATTTATTTTTAATTTTATTTTCTAATTTAACATATTTATCTTGTCTTTTTTTTTATTTAGGACTCGATAATCGCTAGTCCTATGTCGTCCTTCTTTTTATTTTGGACGAGCTGTGCCAAACTCTAGCCTTATGTCCTATTTTTTTGCAGTTCCAACATGTATCATCGTTGATTTTATGTGATTTAAATCGACACTTATTAGTTGTTTATTTAGATCGCCTTTTATAATGAAGTTTTTCAAATTTATCCTTATAATTTTTATGTTGTCTTTAAATTTTCTTGGAAGCTTCTTTTGAAGGGGTTGATAATTTAATATATTCAAAGTTTTAAAAAAAGCCTCTTAACTCATTTCGTGATATTTTATTATCTCTTTTCAAGTGATTTTGAAGTTTAATATTTGTATACAATTTTAGTCCGGTGACATTTATAAAACTTATAATATCATATCATAAGTTAAGTGGCTATAAAAAAAATTCCACCAAATCTATCTCATAATTTTGTTCTAACTTTTTATGCAAATGATGTTGGTAAACCACCACTAGATTTTTCCTTCCAATAATCATGATTACAATCTTCTCAAATAATGACCGTATTGAGGAAAAAAATTTTATACCATCTAAAATCGTCTAACCTGGACATGATAAGTTTGATAATATTTCTAAACTTCTATCCAGAAAAACTGAGGTTCTCCTATAAAATGTTTAGCTATACTATAAATTAAGATGGCGGTGGCGTCTTGTAAGACTTGATTTTCAAGTGTTTGCCCTGCAGACTCAATCTTAATAACTTGAGAAATAGTTGTAACATTTAATATGCTTTGCTTATTATTTTTCGTGAGGTAGTTATTCCACCAATATTTTATGGTACATGTAAATTCAGATATGATCATTGTAGTTGCTTGTTTATCTATCATTTTGTCAATTTTATATGTCGTAATGATCATTTTCATTTCATGTAGTTCATTATATATTTGATGTTCTGTTGATCCGTCAATATTTCGTTCATCAATTTCTCTTCTAGAATGTGAAGTATGAGATAAAAATTCTTTTTCTACATACTGCATATCCTGAAATGTAGACTTTTTATAATAATTCTTTTTATTGAATATTTAGAGCTTAATTTGTTAATATCATTATCATTTTACTCAGATAGAGTTCTTATAACCTTATCATCTGTGAATTTTAATTCGAATTTTAACATTTTATTAATCTTTCCTAAAATATCATCTGTGACTTCAGATTTTTCCTCAAATTTAGGAAATGTGTTTTTTCAAATTCTGAAAATTTAAATATTGGACGAGTTTTTAATTTTTTTATCATGATAAGGACTTGATTTATTTTTAAAAATTAATTTATTCTCCGCTTCAAAAAATTGTTTAAAAACTACATGTCGTAATTAATTTGTATAATTATTTTGTTGAAGCATTAAATTTATATTTTTATTTTTAGAATCACCTTTAATATCTATAATATCCAATTTAAAAAGGTGAAACAACTCTACCATCCATTGATAGAATAATTTTTTCTAAAGGGAATGGAGTGACGATTTTGAATTAAACACATCAGAAATACAAAATTTAAATTATAAATTAAAACTATTGGAAATAGACTTTAATATGAAGTTGCAGCTCCGCCCAAGTGCGGGAACTCTCACATCTACATGGATAGAAGAAACTCATGTACAAGAAGAATATGATTTTCTATGAACCAATTACAATTTGAATAGAAAAATAATAATTCTATAAAAATCTCATGTATTTTGTTAATTAATTTATTATGTTATTTGTATTCATTTTGCGAGAAAAAGGAGTACTGTAGTTAATAAAATATCATTTGTAATAGACAACAAAAAATCTGTTTGGATTAGCTGATAAACATTTTTTTAAACACAAATGATAATGTACAAAACAGTAGAAAGGCTAGTTAACAATCCAAACCGGGAAGTTGTCCCACCAAGAGATTTCATGCACCGGACGATGGAGCAAACCTAGCTAAAGTATGACTACAATTACTAGCATGCCTACTTATATGAGTATAGACTACATCATCCGTATAATGTCTGAGATGTCAGATATCCTCAGATATCCTCACAAATAGTATTCACATCCCCAAGAAGGAACTATTCTCCTATTCAACATTTGAGTCATTATTGATGAGTCAGACAAATTTGTAAATTCCTCCAGCCTTGCTCCACTGCAATTTGGATTGCTTTTCTAATTGCTAATGATTCAGCTATCACGGCTTTTCCAACAAAATGTATTGGACTACCATAGGCATGAAGCATCTGACCATTAGCCTTCAAAGCTAATATTGCAATACTCGTATTCCGAGTATTTGGAACCAAACCTGCATCAACATAAAGCAACACCATTTCTGGAGAAAGAGTTAGGGAAGTTGGACTTGTCACAACATGTTGCTCCTGTCGCATACGACTTGGACTATTTGTTTCATCCGGAAACTCATTCTCGTCCAATAAAGCTTTTGATAAAATGGCAGCATCACTCCATAGTAAGAAATTAAACACAATCAAACTCATTCTAGTCCAATAAAGCTTTTGATAAAATGGCAGCATCACTCCATAGTAAGAAATTAAACACAATCATTTCCACCCTTCCAAATCATCCATAAAATAGATACTGACAATTGCAACAAAATATTAGTATCTGGAAAATCTTTAGTATCAGAATATTGTTTATACCACCATGTAGGAAACATTTACAAAATATGTGCTCTAAAGTTTCAGGTTCCATACCACAAATAGGACAAGTTGAATCTATGGTCCTGACTTTCTTTGCAATAATACTTCGACCAGGTAAAAGTATTTAAGATACAATTTCTTAAAAAGTGTTTCAGCTTGTTTTTAATTTTTAAAGACCAAAGATGATTCCAGAAAGATTTAGGAAGACAATGAGAGCTACTTTCAGGTGGACTAGCCAAATTTCTGTCATTTGCTAAAACTAATTTTGCAACATGATAGATAGCCCAACTTCACTTCATAGTTTCTAGAATTCGTAAAGTGCCAAATATGTTTATCATTGTGTCTCCTACGACGTACAGGAATGAAAAGAATAGTATTGACATCATCCTCATTAAATAAAGTAGGGAAAAATTTACCCCTCTGTTTTGAAAAAATGGCTAAATACACCCTTCCTCGTACTTTGGGGTCAAATTTACTCCTCTACTTTTGAAAATTGACTAAAGATACCTTTCGTCATACTTTGGGGTCAAATTTATCCTCGTTGTTAAGAAACTTTTCATATGTACCGTTTATTAATAGAAAAGCCCAAATAAACGTAAAATGCCCCAATTTTTAAAAATAAATAAATACACCTCAATCTAGCCCGTTTGATCTGACTCAAGCCATAAAAAAAACAAATAAATACACCCCCTTCAGTTCTTTTGGTCAAATTTTTCCAACGAAATTAAGTCATTGGATATTTATCAGTGCAAACATAAAAAAAAAAATATATCCCTTTATCAATACATTACTCATGAAAAATTGATTTGCATCAGTGCAAACACAAAAATATATCACTCTCTCAGTTCATGGATCTTGCATCAGTCCAGAGCTCAAGAAAAATGACACTTGACGGTCAAATGCAATAGATTAGTCTCATTGCATATTTCTCTGGATGATTGAGTTAAAAATGTCTCTCTATGTGCCAATCGTGTCATCTCTTCACTTATATATCTTTATATGCAACTTAGATTTATACAATTTTTTTACCATGTTATTTGCTCAGAAAATTTATTCACTGATTATAGAATC
This sequence comes from Capsicum pubescens, assembly GCA_030864215.1. Classification (NCBI taxonomy): domain Eukaryota; kingdom Viridiplantae; phylum Streptophyta; class Magnoliopsida; order Solanales; family Solanaceae; genus Capsicum; species Capsicum pubescens. The sequence continues at coordinate 179,059,875 of CM061541.1, forward strand.
TAGATGCACATGGAATTACATACCAAATTTTGAAATTTGAACATAATCGAACAGGAGTAGAATTACATATAGACATTTTCTCTAGTTCCATGCTTCTACATTATCCCATTCCATTTTATGATTTGTTCATTTGTAAATAACCTAACAGTGTTGCACGTTGAAAGAGAAGCAGTTTTATTCGTTCAGAAAATTCGATCAACAGAATTAAGGGATGGGGGAGGGGTATATTTGTTTGTGCATTTTTTGTGGGTTGAATAAACCGAATTAGATTAGGATGTGATTTATTTTAAAAAATTGAACAATTAACGTTGATTTGGATTTTTCTGTTAAAAGAATGGTACAAGTGAAAAGTTTCTTAATAACAAGGGTAAATATGGCCCCAAAGTATGAAATTGGAAGTTAATTTGGACCCGAAGTATGACGAAGGATATATTTAGGCAATTTTTCAAAGTAGAGGGGTAAATTTGGCCCTAAAGTATGACAGCGAGGGTAAATTTGACCCCCAAAGTATGATGAATAGTATATTTAGCCAATTTTTCAATTTGACCTTTCCCAATAAAGTATTAAGGAGGTGGGTGTTCAAAGATTTAGTATAATCATCTATCAAGTCGGAAACCTTTTAAGTTATGTGAATCACCACTAATCAATCATACTTAACAGGTAGAAAGAGTTTTTTTTGGCAACCATTGGTCCTTCCACACTCTCACTTAGGGGTGTACAAACCGAATCGTTAAGTCAAACCGAACCGATGAATCAAACCAAACCGAGGAAAAAAACCGACTTATGGTTTGGTTTGATTGGTTTGGTGTTGGCAAAAAAAAATCGATCATTCTTGGTTTGGTTTGGTATTAGAAAAAATAAAATCAAACCGAACCGACGTAATACATATATAATTTTAATTTTTATACGTAAGAAAATATTACTTATAATCTACTTTCTAATTACTTTTATTATTTTTTTATATTCAGAAAATAGATATATATTCTTGAACCTTTAATTATAGTATTTTTCCATTAATAACAAATTAATACAAAGCCCAATATCTATATCTATATTTATATCTATAATCTATAATAATATATTAAAAGTGTGAAGGGCCTTAGAAATGTTGTTTGAACTTTTTGTCCTTCGTTCAAAAATTTCGCTTTAGACAAAATTGTCTTTTCACTATTTTTTTCTAATTTTTAAAAAGTTAATAATTAATTAATATATATATTTATGGTAAAACCTTTTCTTATTAGAAGTCGTTAGAATTAATGACAACTAATACTTTTTCCATTAGTTTAAGAATTATAAAACAACTAAATTTGATTTTAATAAGATTTGAAAAATCTAGAAACAAATATAAAAGCCTTAGAATAAGAAAATTTTAATAAGTATTAAATTTTAAAAAGTTTTAAATACATAATAAGAAATGTCTTTTTATTATTTTATCAAATTCTTATTTAACTATTTTTACTAAAAAAACACGTTCCACCTCAAAAAGAAAAAAAAAAAAAAAGTAGTGTCAGATTGTAGTTAGCATACGACCTAATTTCTTTCTTTTAAGTATGGTTTTTGATTTAATTAGGAGTCCTTAATTTTCTTTTCTTTTAAGTTTCGTTTGTCTTGATTTTCTATAATAATTAGTTTTTTATGAAAAAAGTTTCTCAAATTAGATTAGATTTCTTCCATGTTTCATCAACTCTTTCTTAAAAGGAAAAAAATTGTACATCTATATATTGAGCATTCCTTTTTTCCAATAAATAATAGAATAACATTCACAATTTAATTGTTAAAGTGTATGTTCAAGAGAAGATTAGTTTTATGTTCTTTAATATTAGTTTTTCATTTGTAGGTCAACAATATTAAGTATTATGCATCTTTTATTAACGTTTTTTTATCGTATAATTTATTGTAATTTCAATTGTTGGCTTTCGCATGATGTGCAGGTAAAGAAAAATTATGTGAGTGTGTGGTTGAGACTTCGTGCCGATTACGAGAGGATTTAAAGGTGTATTTTAAAAAAAAAAAAATTATTTCTCATTCATATTAGCACGATTTATGTTGTTAAGGCGTTGATTAGAAGTACACGTTCTGCTCTTTGATTCGATTTTATCAAATTTCAATTCAATTCTTTAATTTACAATTTTAAAAAGTAGACATCGAACATCGAATCGAACTATTTCAGTTTGGTTTGTTTTCTTTCAATTTCGTTTTTATTTGATTCGATATTCAGAAATATTTGAACTTTTTGTCCTTCGTTAAAAGTGTCTGCTTTAGACAAAATTATTTCTTCAATATTTAAGAATTGAAAATTTATTAAATATTTTAATAAAACATATATTATGTTTGCGTTATTTTATTAAAGTGTGAAGGATCTTTGAGAAGTGATTTAAATTGAAGGATCTTTGAGAAGTGATTTAAATTTTTTGCTCTTCATTAAAAAAATTTGCAATAGACAAAATCATCTAATTTTAAATAATCAAATGTTACACGTGCGAGAAACGTGGGGTTTAACTAGTTAATAAAAAAGCCTGAAACTCTTTAATTGCTTCACTTTTTACATTTTACTTTCCAAGTTTTTAGAGATTTCTCATTATTTTCTCATCTTACTTTCATCTTACTTTTCTCATTCGTCAAGTTGTGATTTAGGTTTGTTTCTCTTCTTTCTCTTTTTATGGAATTATGTTATAATTAATTACTTTATGAAGTTAAGTTTTTAATAAGTTGTCTAATTCTTCATTCTTTTGTGTGCTCACATTTTATGTGAAAGAAACTTTCAAACAAGCTACTGTGACTAGTGACTTAGAAATTGAACTACTTAGGTATCCACATAATATTACTTTGAGAGATAGTAGTTTAGACGTCTTAGTAATTTGTCAACTTAATTTTTATTGGAACTACTTTATGACCATTTTTTTTTTTTATCTTTTTAGTGAAAACATTTAATTTTTTTCTTCAATCACATTATAATTGTAAAAAAACCGAGAAAATCGAAAAAATCCGACTAAAACCAAAATAAAAAAACCGATTGCATATTGGTTTAATTTGGTTTATAGATTTAGAAAACCGACATTATTGGTTTGGTTATATTTTAATAAAAAACCAAACCAACCCTACCTATGTACACCCCTACTCTCACTGATGCACCATTCGCAATATTCCTCCTCCTTTAATTAATAGATCCCGACCCCACAATATGCTTTTCCAAACCCAAGAATTACACCTATTAGATTGCACATATAACAAAGACCCCCTCGGAAAATACTTACTTTTTAGCACTTGGGAAACTAATAAGTCAGGCTCTGTCAAAATTCTCCAAGCTAATTTGGCTAAGAGAGCCATATTAAAAGCTTTTAAATCTCAAAATCCTAACCCTCCTAGAAACTAAGGTGCACATAATTTTCCCCATCTTTCAAAGTGCATTTTTCACTTATCATCATTTTGCTCCTGCCAAAAATTGGAAAAATAAACTAGTGATTTCCTTGCAAAGTCCATCAGGCATTTAGAAACATGATAACACATAAGGAGGGATAGTAGCTAACACGGATTTTAACAAGACCTCCTTCTTAGCCTGGCTCAAAAACTTCCCTTTCCGGCCTTTAATTTTAGACAAAATTCTCTATTATAGAAGACAAACATTTCTTTTTTTATCTACCCACTACAATAGGCAATCCTAAATACGTTCCACTTGTACACAATCTAATATTACCAAGTGAGGAACACATCCTAGATTTTTTCTCCTTTGTGCTATTCTTGCTAAAAAAGTTGTACACTTCTCAAAATTAATCACTTATCCTGAGCATCTTGCATATATATTCAAGATAGAATTAATATGAGAAATACTATGCATGTCGGCTTTACCAAAAATAAAAGAGTCATCCGCGACGAACAAATGTGAAACTGACGGGCCATGTCTTCTTAACTCCAAAGCCTTTTGAAGTTCCTTGTTTCTCGATCGAGTGCAGTAATGCTGATAGCTCTTCCGCACAAATAAGAAATAAATGTGATGATAAGGGGGGCCCTTGGTATAAACCCCTCGATGGTTTTACAGACACTTTAATATCTCCATTCAAATGGAAAGCAAAAGATACAGTTGATACACAATTCATAACCACAAACACTTTAATATCTCCTTTCAAATTGAAAGCAAAAGATACAGTTGATACACAATTCATGACCCTGTTAGCAAAAGTATTATAAAACCCCATTTTAAGCATTACTTATTTGATATAAGGCCATTCAGCACTCCTAGGTTTCCGTCAAACTTTTAAGCTCTGATCGTCGTTAATGGCCTTAACCGCCACTGATCAGCCGAATATTACGGCTGATTAGAACATAGCTCTCTCGAATCAAGATTTTCCACCACTAATCTCTAAATCCTCCATACCCTACACTCAACCTTCGGATCCATTGTCTAATGGGGAGGGCAACGGAGGCAAATCTCCAGTAAGTGGTAGCTACATTAACCTTTTTAAAACCCCTGGGAACTTTCTCAAGTCTAATCCGGAGGTGGATCCCATTCATATTAAAAAGGTTTAATATAGAGATGGAATTCCGAGAATCCAATGGACTGAAGATGAAGTTTGTAGAATGAATATCATAGAAAACTTGCAATATGCAATTGTTGGCAAGTTTTCATATGGCTGGCCTGAAATAGAAAAGCTTCGGCTTCAAATTCCGAAACAATGCAATGTTAAAGGTGATTGAAAGATTGATTTTTTAAGGCATAGACACATTCTTATAAGACTCAGGAGGGAAGAGGATTTTATCAACATGCTATCTAGAACTGTTTATTACTTTTTGGACAAAGAAGGTTGCTCCTATCCTATGAGGCCATTTATTTATGATGGAAGTTTTAGGGTAGATGAAGAAACCTCACAAGCCTTAGCAGGGATCTAATTCCCAGACTTGAAGCCAACATTCTTTGTTAAAGAATCTCTATTTTCTTTAGCTTCAGCAGTTGGGAAGCCTTTACACTTAGATGCTGCAACTATTAACAAAACTAGACCTAGTTTTCCTAGGGTCAAGGTTCAAGTTGATTTGCTGGCTGATTCCCTAATTTTCTGCAGATGGAGATTATTAGTGGGTGTTTGGATGGGTTTCTATTTTGGTCAAAATAGCTTTTAAGCTATTTTTTACTTTTTTAAGTGTTTGGCAAGTTTCAAAATTGCTTAAAAAAAAAAAAAATTTGCTTTTTATAAGCGAAAAACTAAAAGCTCCAATTCCCAACTTTTTTTTTTTTTGGCTTATAAGCCATTGCATTTTAACCAATTAAAGACATTTTGGTCTCTCAAAATTCTCCCTTATTCCAAAATTACCCTTGTGTAGCTATATTAGTACTTCTTTTGTATGAAACTTCTAATTTATGAAATATGAATTTTTATATATTATTCTCCTTCTTTAATATATTCTTTTAAATTTGGACAATTATTATTGTACAACATATGAAATTTCTCTAATAAAAAAATAACTCACCAACCAAAATATATGGAGAATACTCATTGAAGATATACAACTTCATAGACGATTAGTGAATGATCCATTTATATTTCACGACGCAATATTCGTATTCGCAATGTTTTAATAGTGATAGTCATTACTCAATCAACGAGTAATATATTTTCTAATCAAGAGTCTTTTTATCAAATAAATAGCATCATTTGTGACCAACTATTTATCTATTAATGTAATTATAATGATTAGTAACATATATATTTTGCTTAATGATTTAAACTCTTTTACCAAAAAAAAAAAGTTTTTTAGCGCACAAATTAATATTTATTATATATTAAAATATATATTAATTTTAATTTGAATCATTTCAGAAATAAAAATTAATAGTAATCAACTCTCTATATTGTTAACAGCTTTAAAGGTATTTCAGACATTTTGACCAAAAAAATTGCTTAAAAGCACTTGTTTACCAGACACATCAATAACTTTTTTCAGTTTCAGCACTTTTATCCAAACACGTAACTGCTTATTTTTAAAATAAGTTCAGCACTTTCAAAAGTACTTTTAAAGAACTTTTTAAAAGCCACTTTTTTCAGCTTATCCAAACGGGCCCTTAATCCTCAAACTAATGAGTCAAGAATAGAGAGGATTAAAATTAAATATGATGTTGTCCCTAAGTTCTGTAAAGAATGTAGGCTCCATGGGCATGATGAAGCAGAATGTAGAGTGATTCATCCGGAGTTAAAGAAGCAATTCACGGTAGAAGATGAGCAAGGAACTGAAGAAAAGGAGATGTCAGTATTACTGAGAGGCAGATTTTTCACAAGTTTAAAAACATGATGAAGACACAGTGAAACCCAACAAGAAAAAGATTTACCATTGATAAAAATGTTGAAGTGATGTTCACCGGAAGGTTGTGACACCTGACAAGACTATCAACACAACCAATTAATTTGATACCCTAAATGAGGAGGAACGGGAGGAGGATGCTACGCAGTTGATGAAGTTGCTTTACATGAGGCAAATGCCTCTGACAAACAACCTTGTGATGTGACAAACAACCCTGTGATGTAACTTACAGCTGAAAAAAATATGAGGGCGAAGGCAGGGGACAACCAACAGCAGCATCCAACAAAAGAAAAGCTCAAAAACATTTCGGCAGATCATGAACAGTCCACTAAAGAGTGGGTTAATAAGACAGTTACAACAAAGCAACAAAAGAAAGGGGTAACGGGAAGCCAAAATGGGACAGCTGAAGCTAATCAAGCAATGAGCAGCATGGAGATGCAAAAAGGAGTGTAGGTTGATGAAACAAACGTACAAATAAATAATAAATCTGTTGCTCATGGAGAGGCACACAAGAAGTTGATAACTATGGAAACTGGACGAAGCCCGAAAGTGGCTGGATGTCAGCCAAAAACTGATCAGGAAATACCTGCAGAGTGCCATTTTCAGAATACGAACCAGGGGAAATATATTACTGGTACAGAAGAAGCTATATCAAGTGATAGTGTACAGCAGCAGGTTGGGTTTTTTACTGAAGAGCAAAACAAAAGTTCAGAGAACTTAGTTATGATGGAGGTTCCCATAGCAGTGCAGATTGATGACACTCAAATAAGGCTGCAGCAAATTGAAACCCCTAATAAGATCTTGCATAACATAATATCACATGTTCCTGAGAGAGAAAAAATCATCAGAGTGAGGAAAAAGAAGTAAGGGAAAAAGAAGATCAAATACTCAAAGATGGTAACCTTTCACCAAGAGTTGTTCAGGCTATCAAATAGGCTATCAAATCAGCAAGGAAAGGTAATAAACAAGGGAATAGTGATTCAACTCTTCCTGTCAGGGTCCAGCCTAAAAGGAAGGTGGTCACTAAACAAGGGTCAAAATGTTGAAAGCCCTCATATGGAAAATAATGTCGGTGAAGTCACAAAAAGCTTTTCAAAGAGTGCAAATGTTGCACAATTTTCATAAATTTGCATTTGTGACTTTATCAGAACCTTTTCAACATTGTAGAACAATCAATAGGTATAAATAAAGATTGAAGATGTCTCAGGCAGTCTACAACAGTAATTTGAAAATATGGGTGTTTAGCAATCAAGGTTATGATATGAATGTGGTGAGTAATTCAGATCAGCATATTACTATTCAGATTCAGGAGATATATTCTGGCTCTATTTTCTATGCTTCCATTGTCTATGCAAAATGTGAGGAACAACTAAGATTGGAGCTATGGAATGATCTATATTCTGTTGGTTCAACCAGAATGAATAGTCCATGGCTAATAGATGGTGACTTTAATGTGATTTTGAATGAAGATGAAAATTTGAAGATTTACCTTTTGTTGATATTGATGCTGAAGATTTCAGGATTTTAATAGAATCCTCTGATCTAAGTCAAGTACCTTACAAGGGCAGTCCTTTCACTTGGTGGAATGGGAGAGAGGGTAAGGACTGCATTTTTGAAAGACTTGACAGAGTCTTATCTAATGCAGATTTTTAGATGCAGTATAATCATATTGAGGTTGAGCATTTACCTAGAGATGGGTCAGATCATGGTCCAATGTTAGTGGTATGTCAGAATAATATCACCCTATTAAGAAACCTTTCAGATTTCTTAACTTTTGGACCCAACATGAGGAGTTTAAGGAAGTGGTTAAACAGAATCGGGATAATGATTCTTCTTTTAATCCTTTTTTACACTTCAAGAGAACGATTAAGAAGGTAAAGAAGGCCGACAATGTGGAGCATGAAAACTTATGGTGATATTTTCCCGCAATTGATTATCAGAGAAGAAATTGCTAGAATAAAGGAACAATTGTTTGAACAATCACCCACAGCTGAGAATAGGACTATCATCCAGAGAGCCAAAGCTGAGTATACCAGATACTTGCATTTAGAGGAGAGTTACTGGCAACAGAAAGCAGGGTATGATTGGTTTGTGGAAGGGGAAAAAATACTACTCCCTCCATTTCAAAAAGAATGACCTACTTTCCTTTTTAATCCGTTTCAAAAAGAATGACCCATTTCCCTTTTTGGCAATACTTTACTTTCAACTTTCCACATGACATGTTTAAGACCACAAGATTAAAGGGCATTTTGGTACATTTGACATAACTTTAATTTAGGACCACAAGATTCAAAAGTCTTCTTTATTATCTTAAACTCTGTGCCAAGTCAAATTAGGTCATTCTTTTTTAAACGGAGGGATTAGATTTTTTCACAGTCTAGTGAAAGGAAGAAGATGGAGATTGAAAATCATGAGGATACAAGAAGCAAATGGTAATTGGTTAGAAGATGAAAGAGATGTGGCAGAAGAAGTGCAATTTTATCAAGATCAATTCAAACGAGAAAGAGATCCTTCTAATTACTCATTACTTGTCTATCCCAGAGATGGTGGCTGAAGATGATAATGTTCTCCTAAGCAGGTTACCTGATTCTGATGAAGTGAAGAGGGCAATTCTTAATCTGAATGGTGATAGTGCTTTAGGTCCAAATGGTTTTACAGGAAGATTTTATCAATCTTGTTGGGAGATAGTGGGAGGTGATACTATCAGAATGGTTCATGACTTTTTCTCTGATATCTCTCTTCCCAAATCCATTACTGACTCTAATTTGGTTCAAATCCCTAAAAAAAATTAATGTATTTACATTTTCGGATTTGAGACCAATTAGTTTGAGCAACTTTGTCAACAAGATTCTGTTTGGAATCATTCATGACAGGATAGAAGGCATCTTGCCCAAGATTATTTCACCTAACCAATCAGGCTTTGTCAAAGGTAGAAGCATAATATAGAATGCCTTACTCGCTCAGGAGATGATAACAGATATTAATAAAAGAGGAAAGCCTGCTAATGTTGTGATCAAGTCGGCTATGGAAAAAGCCTATGATAGGGTTTCATGGATATTTCTGATGGAAGTGTTGAAGAAAATGGGATTCTCAAATGATTTTGCTGACCTGATATGGAGACTAGTGCCCAATAATTATTACTCTATTCTAACTAATGGGCAATCTCATGACTTTTTTAACTCAACTAGAGGGGTGAAGCAAGGAGATCCTTTGTCTCCAGCTTTATTCATTCTCTCTGCTGAGGTTCTCACAAGAGCCTTAAACTCTCCGTTTGAAGATAGTCAATTTGTGGGATTTGGGGTCCCAAAGTGGAGTGAAAAATTAAATCACTTAACATATGCAGATGATATTTTCTTCAACTAATGTTTATTCTTTGGAAAAGATTATGACCATTTTGAAGATTATGAGGTGCAATCAGGGCAGAAGCTGAATAAAGAAAAAAGTTTTAATTATATTCATTAGAATACTGTTGCAACAACGGGGCAGAAGCTGAATAAAGAAAAAAGTTCTTATTATATTCATCAGAATACTGCTACAACAGACAGACAAACTTCCCAATTAAATATTTGGGATGCCCAATCACTCACAAGAAAAAGAGGAAAGAAGATTGTGCAGAGCCTTTAGAGAAGGTAAAAGGAAAACTTCAAGCATGGAAGGACAAAATGTTGTCATATGGAGGAAAGGAGGTACTAATTACTAGTGTTTTGCAAAGTGTTCCCATTTACATTCTTTCTGCAATTGTCCCTCCAAAGTATGTGTTAAAAGAACTTCACAGAACTTTTGCCAAGTTCTTTTGGAGTAATAAAGATACTGAAAGGTCTAAGCACAGGTCAACCTGGAGTAAAGTGTGCATGCCTAAGAAAGAAGAGGGTCTGGGTTTCAGATCCATGTTTGATGTCTCTAAAGCCATGCATGCAAAATCGCAGTGGAAGTTTTGGACACAAAGCACTTTGTGGCCTAATTTCTTATGGAATAAATACTGCAAAAAACAGATTCCCGCCCTGGTTGAGTGGAAAGGTGGTTCCCAAGTGTGGAAGTATATGTTGCAAGCTAGAGAAGAAGTAGAACAATTTCTGTGGTGGGAACCTAAAAGGGGAACCTCAAGAATTTGGTTTGATAACTGACCAATCTTGGTCCGTTGTTCAAACATCATAATGATACTCAGACTTGTCATGAAATTAAAGAAATTGGGGAATTTTTAACTCCCAATGGCTGGAACTATTTAGAAATGCAGGCAAGAGTTCCTGGGTATGTAGTGGACCATATCAAGAATAATATAAGTACAACAAAGTTGTTGAATGAAAGGGACTATCCATGGTGGACCTTAAATAGTACTGGTATCTTCTCTGTGAAAACTGCATGGGAGCTGTGTAGATCAAAGGAGAATATTGATGAGGACTTGAGTAAAGTTTGGTGTACAGGTCTGCCTTTTAAAATCTCTTTCCTGGCTTGGAGTGTTTGGCTAGGGAAGGTAGCAGTCTCTAACTAGATTAATTCTTTGGAATGTCAATGAATCTCCAGACTGTATGTGTTGTACAAATTTGGAAAGAGAGACCACTAAGCACTTATTTTTTAATGGAGAGGTTGCAAGAGTAGTTTGGGAGCATTATTCAAGAGTTGTTGGGATAAGACAGTGGTTTTCTGAAACCCAATATCAGAAGGTGGTGGAACACTCATGGAAATCAGAGATGGAGTAATTACTCAAGTAGTACCTTTGACACTACTTTGGTTTATTTGGAAGAAAAGAAACACTATTTTCCATGGTGGAAGGTATAGAAACAAGATGATTAGGGACATCAATAACACTCTGAGGAGGTTTATTAGATCAGATTTAAGGATAATGGAAAATATAACAATTGGTTTGCTATGGTGATGGCTATGAAGGGATATATTCCTTCTTATAGGTTTAAAATTGTCAAGTGAACCCCCTCCAATTCTCTGGTTTAAGGGTAAAAACTGATGGTGCCTCCAAAGACAACCCTGGACCTAGTGCAGCAGCTTTTTGTATAAGGGATCATTCAGGGTCTTTTGTGATTACTAAAGGTATCAAAATCCCTGATTCTACTAATTTGGTGGCCAAGGCAAGAGCGATAAGGGAATGTTTGGAGTTTTTCCAGAAATTTAGATTGAACCTATTATAGTAGAATTTGATTCTCTACAAATGGTTCAAATACTAGAAGGCATATAGAAACCTCCCTGGATTGTGGCAATGGAAGTGCAACACATAAATAGAATTAGGAGTACCCTGACAGCAAAAGTATAGCATTCCCTCAGGAAGAAAATGCTCTTGCTGATTTTTTCACTAACCTAGTTTTTCTTTTTGCGGGGAATTTCTTAATAAAACAGGTTCAAGATATTCCAATCGAAGAAAGGCGGATACTTTATCTAGATAAAACAGGTGTGCCACAAATTCGCAGACAACAAGCAGATGTTTAGATGTTCAGAGAATTAACATGTTGCAGATAACTTGCTACGCAGCTATAGCACTACTTGATTCATTTAAAACATGGGGATTAGAAGTACTTCTATTTTGGTTTGAGTATTAGCACCTAGTGAGAGCTTTGAGGTGTAATCAAATACCAAATCAAGATCTTCATTCTCTGGGTGAATGAAAAGGGTATGTACTCAGTTGTCTCTTCAAGTGTCACCTGTGACATAGCAAAGAATTAGGGCTAGACCAATTTACTATTTAAACTACTAGTTTCGGAGATTAGGTGGTGGTATTATTTTCGGGAGAAATTCAATCCATCAATTAAAGGAACTGGAAGCAAAATTTTAAAAGGTTAGCCTATTGCCGGATTCAGCTTCAAATTAGTGGTGGTAAGGATTAAGATGCAGAATAGTACAGATAACAACAATTCAAACACAGAAAGAAGAAGTAATCGAGCTCAAAGATCTGTGGGAGAAGAGATGGAGAGTAAATAGTAACTTAGCTTTCTTGGTGAGCTTGCCTCTGAAATGGAGCTCGTTACTGAAATGGGGGAGGAGATTTGGTTCAACATCATCTCCTCAGCATTGAAGATGGTAGCAGCAGTCCCAGCTCAAGCTTATGTAAATACACCCATAACAATCGAGATTGGCAATGAGTAAGATGACCGGATGCTTGATGCTTCACTTTCCTTTTTCGATTGATTCTAGAATGTTTGTTAGGTGTATGTTATCAGATTTTTTGTTTGTGGATCGGGTCTTTTGACGCCCGGGTGTAAATTCTTTAATTTAATAAAGAGCCGCAGCCTATTTCAATTTAAAAAAATAAAATAGAAAAATAAGGCCATTCGGCACAATCATAAGCTTTTGACGTATCTAACTTTAAAGCCATAATCTTTTCTTTTCCTTTTCTTTTAAATTCTTGAGCAAATACATCATAAATTATTATTTGTCGTTTTCCTACAAAGGCTGCTTGATTAGAAGAGATAATTAGAGGCATCAAAGGTTTCATTCTCCTAGCTATAATTTTAGTAGAAATCTTATACAAAGTAGAGCATAAACTAACGGGTCTAAAATGTTGGACAGTGGTAGGTGTCTTGATTTTAGGCACAAGGGTAACTAAAGTTTTGTTCCAAACAAGTAAAAGATTTCTCATCTCAAAGAAACGTCTAACTGCTTGACATACATCGTTAGATATTAATGACCAAAATTGGTGAAAAAATAAAGGTGTCATTCCAACCACTCCAGGAGCCTTAGTAGGGTTCATCGAGAAAACACCACTTTTTATTTCTTCATTAGTAACTGCACTAAGAAGGTCCCTATTCATGTTATCTGTAATAGAAAAGGGGATATGTTACAGTACTTGATGTAACGAAGAAGGATAGTAGAAAATAAATCTCTATAAAAGCTCTCAATTTCCTTCATTATACCAGGTTTTATATCCATTGCCCTTGCTTATTTTGTAATCCTTTAATAAGGATCCTACGTCTTCTTTGGACAGTAGACATATGAAAATAAGAGGTATTTTTATCTCCCTCGTTTAACCACTGAATCCTAGATTTTTGTTTCCAATAGGTCTCTTCTTCCTTATAAGCCACACTAAGTTCTTTTCTCAACGTCAAAATAAGAGCAGAATCAGGGCCCTGAGGATCATTTTTAATCCTATTAAGATGATCTTTTAATGACTTAATCTTTATTTTGGAGTTAAGACTCACCTTTTTTTCTCCGGTCAATTAATATTCTTTACATGTTCTAATCTTTGAGCTTACTTGAAATTAGAGGCGTGCAAAAATCGAACCGACCAATAAACCAAACCGATAAAAATGCTATTGGTTTAATGTTATTAGGTTATTGGGTTAATGGGTTTTTAATGATTTTATAAACATTTTTTATTGGGTTATTGGTTCAATTTTGATCTATTTCTTATTGAGTTATTGGGTATATACTAAATTACTACTTTACATGAGATTCCAGTGAATTTTTGGAAGAGCATTGGCGGGGCGGGTTTGGAGTAGATAAAGTTGTTTAACATCATTTTTAGGGCGGCAATAATGCCCAAAGCTTGGAGATGGAGTAAAATGATTTCTTTATATAAGAACAAGAAGCGCATTAAGAGTTGCAACAACTATAGGAGTATCAAGTTGTTGAGTCATACTATGAAGGTTTGGGAAAGGGTGGTAGAGTTGAAGTTGAAGAGGATAGCGACTATTTCCAAAAATTAGTTCGGTTTCATGTCAGGTCGCTCGACTACTGAGGCCATTCACCTCATGAGGAGATTAGCAGAGCAGTTTAGGGAGAGGAAGAATGACTTGCACATGGTGTTCATTGATTTTGAGAAGGTGTATGACAAAGTCCCCAGGGAGATTTTGTGGAGGTGCTTGGAGGCTAGAGGGGTACACATGGCGCACACTAGGCCAATTCAGGACATGTACGATGGAGCGAAGACTTGTGTGAGGACGATAAGAGGAGATTCGAAGCACTTTCATGTTTTGACAGGGTTGCACCAAGGATCCGACTCTTAGCCTATGTTGCTCAAACTCGGCAGTTTTGCTGCCGAACCCATCTCGACACGAGACTGGGGAGGATGCGGACACTTCCGTCGTCTCCGATTCGATCAACGATTTCGGACTCGTTGACCAAATTTAAGAAGAAATTTGAGGGAAAAAATTGGATAGGCCAGCGACTTACCTGAAAAATTTCGACCAACTACTCCGGCGAACTGTAAGGTTGACAAACAGTTCTGTTTCTGTTTGTCAATAACTATTTATCGGCGATGACAACGGGATGGCGACGGCGACAGGACAGTGATGACGTCAGCGACCGCGTAAGTATTTCTCGACGTCGGCGAGGCGTAAGTATTTCTCATCGATGGTGTTGTGTTGGTTCACCAGTTTTATTTAATTTTAATATTATGTTATATCTTTATTTTTAAAAAAATAAAAATAACCAATACAATTAAATTTTGGCCGGTTCACCAGTTTTAGGTAGGCTTTTTTAAGGTCAGTCGAGTACACGCGTTCTTGTGTTTTTTTAGTTAAATTTTTTTATGATATAAAAATAATTTATATCAATATTTGGTAAACAGATTAAGTTAAAATTTTGGGAAAAAGTTTCCAATATTAATATTATTCCTAATTGAAAAGAAAAATTAAAGACAAAAGTAACTAAAAATAGTAAATTAACTAAAATAAATAAATCCTAATACCTATGTGTCAAGGAAACTTAAATTGATTTAAATTGGGAAAAGTCTTAAAATTGTCTTCATCAATAACATTATAAATAGAACCTCTGTCAAAAGAAATTTTAACTTAAAAATTTGATTATTCTTTATCAAATAATATGGTATTATCCGCATCGGGCAGTCAAAAGGGAAAAGGTCCTATGAGACCAACAAAAAGTGTAGGAGTAGATTTTAATGACAAACCATTATGGAATCATGTAAAAGTAATTTCAACTGCTCCCAATGGTGGTGAAAATAGAACATGGTCATGTAACTATTGTAATAAACAAGTTACTGGATCGTATAATAGAGTTAAAGCACATCTCTTATGATTATCGGGTCAAGGAATTCAAATATGTAGCGAAGTTCAAGGTGATACATTGAGAATTTTGAAGATGGAGCACGAACAAGCTGAAAAGGAAAAATCTTCAGTTCAAGTTAATGCAAGAAAAAAAAGTGATTATTTATCTGTCCTGGAGGGCACTGATTTACTTCAACATAAAAAAGAAAGTGTTCAGAGAGTGGAGCTATAGAAAAATCTTTCGGCATCCATGAGAGAAATACTGCCAACAAATTAGCAGTTAGAATGCTCTACGCATCAGGTTTATCGTTCAATTTTGCCAATTCTCCATACTTTAAAAAATAATTGAAGTTATTAGTTGAAAATTCCATCCCCGGTTATATTCCCTCCATAATATAATAGGTTGAGAACAACTCTTTTGGATCAAGAAAAGACTTACATTACTAGGAAGTTGCAACCAATTCAAGATGCATAGAAAAAGAAAAGGTTGTCGATTTGTTCAGACCAGTCTGACACTAAAAGACGACCTTTGATCAATATATTGGCATCATCTAGTGGGGGTCCAATGTTTTTAAATTCAATAAATTCTAGTGGGTGCACGAAGGATGGAGAATATATTGCTAGTTTGTTTATTGAAGCAATAGAGAAAGTAGGTCCAAATAATGTTGTTCAAGTTATTACAGATAACACAAGTAATATGAAACTTGTCGGTACTATGGTGGAGGAAAAATATCCTCATATATTTTGGACTCCTTGTGTTGTTCATTGTTTGAATCTAGCTTTGAAAAGTATGTGCCAACCGTCTGATAAATCATCTCACTTTGCTAATTGCCAATGGATCTCAGAGTTACTTAGTAAAGTGAGTAATTTGAAAAACTTTGTTGTGAATCATGACATGGCACATGCAATTTTTCAAAAACATTTAGATTTGTGTTTATTGAAAGTTGGTGAAACAAGATTTGCCTCATGTTATTATGACGACTCGTATTCGCAAAGTGAAATCTTCATTAGAGAAAATGGCCATGGATGATGAATGGAAGAATTATAGAGGGATAAGGGAATTGAAGACAAGACTCGTGAAATAAAATCCTTTATAATGAATGATGAGAAGTGGGATAGTATTGACTACTTTTTGAAGTTTACGGAACCTATTGTAGATATGCTTAGAGATGCCGATTTAGATGGTCCAAAATTACATCTTATTTATGATATGTGGGATTCAATGATTGAGAAGGTTAAAAAAATAATCTTTGAGCATGAGGGGGAAGATCTCATTTCTGGCTAATCAAACTTTTTTTATTCCATTCATGGTGTTCTTGTGGCCTAGTGGAACAAAAGCAACACCCCTTTTCCATTGTATGGCACATTCTTTGGTTCCCAAATACTATCATGAATCATGGCTTCAAGGAGAAAATGGAATTCAACGGGTAGCTCCTAATGAAGATTTAAAAATTGCACCGAATAAAATAAAGTGCTTTCAAAGGTATTTTAAAGATTCTAATCAAATAAAACAAGTCTCATTGGAGTATGAAAAATTTTGTAGCATGAGTGGTTATTTTGGTGAGCCTCATGTGATTGATGCTATGGACTATGAAGATCATCTTTCTTGGTGGGGAAATCATGGTGTCTCGACTCCAGTTTTGCAACAATTAGCTTTCAAGTTGCTTACTCAACCGACTTCTTCCTCCTGTGGGAAAGAAATTGGAGCACATATTCTATTATTCACAACGTCAAGAGGAATAAGTTAGCAACTTCAAGAGCCGAAGATTTAGTGTCTGTACATTATAATCTACGGTTGCTATATAAATGGACCAAGCAAGTATTAGGATGTAGGTATGTCGACATTTTCTTTATTAGCGCCTCAATTGTTTATTTTAAACGATAATTTTTTCTTTCTTTGTATAAAAACTTTTTAATGTATTCATTCTTTTTAACTTATTTAGGTGGAGATCAATTTGAAGTTGAGGATACAATTAATAATTTAACCGAGCTATCAATAAATGAACCCCAATTGGAAGGAGTGGTTTTTGACGAAGAATTAGAAGATTTGGAAGAAATTGAAGAAAATGCGAAAGAGTAGTTAACTTAACTTGACAGTGGACATTTCTTTTTGTTTTGTTAGTTTTGAATTGATGTCTTAAGTTGGGATGCTTTCTTGTGTTTGTTTAATAAAGTATTTTTAGAATATATTTATAACTCTATATTTATAATATTTAATTTTTTTTAGCCAAATCCCTGCCACTCTCGGATTCCCACCCCCGAATCTTCAAAAATTTATATTTTGATGAATCCGACTCTCGGATCCGCACCCGTCTCGAATACCCGCACCCGAGTTCGAGCAACTTAGCTCTTAGCCCATTTTTATTTGCCCTGGTGATGGATGTTTTTACGCAACATATTGAAGGGGAGGTGTCTTGGTGTATGTTATTTGTAGATGATGTTGTACTGATCGACGAGACTCGGGGAGAAGTTAATGATAAGTGGGAGGTTTGGAGACGGACCCTTGAGTCTAAAGGATTTAGGTTGAGCAGGACCAAGACGGAGTACTTGGAATGTAAGTTTAGTGATTTGTCGTATGAGGCTGACGTAGTAGTGAAGTTGGATTCTCAGGCCATTAGAGCCATTAGAAGAGGGATAGTTTCAAGTATCTTGGGTCTATGATTCAAGGAAATGGTGAGACTGACGAGGATGTCACGCAACGTATTGGTGTAGGATGGTTGAAATAGAGGACCGCTTCGGGAGTCTTGTACGATAAAAGGAGCCTTCTAAGCTTAAAGGTAAGTTCTACAGAGTGGTAGTCCGACTGACTATATTTTATGGAGCAGAGTGTTGGCCAGTTAAGGACTATCATATCCAAAAGTTGAAGGTGGCAGAGATGAGGATGTTTCCATGGATGTTTGGACTTACCAAGAAGGATAAAAGTTAGGAATAAGATAATTCGGGAGAATATAGGAGTGGCTTCGGTGGAGGACAAGATGTGGGAAGTTAGGTTGCTATGGTTCGGACATATGAGGAGGAGGAAAACAGAAGCTCCAGTACAGAGGTGTGTGAGAGCTTGACTATGGATGGTTTTAGGTGGGGTAGAAGTAGGTCGAAGAAATATTGAAAGGAGGTGATTAGGCATGACATGGAGCAATTACAACTCATGAAGGACCTGACGCTTGATAGGAAGGTGTGGAGGATGCAGATTAGGGTAGAGGGTTAATAGGTAGGAGTACGTCTATAATAGTAGGGAAGAGTGTTTTGTATGTATCTGTGACTATAGTTTCCTGTAGTCTCTTGTTCGTGGTTTTTTGGGGTGATGTTTATGATTTCAAATAGCTAGTTTATAGTATTACGCTGTGGGTGTCTTGTTTTCTTTATTATCTAGTGGTATGTGATATCCCTTTTTGTTGTTTGCTTTTATATCTTTTGTTCGTTATACGGGTATCTGTCTTGAGCTGGGAGTCTATCAAAAACAGCATCTCTACTTCATTTGAGGTAGTGCTATGGATTGCGTTCACTTTACACTCCTCTTCAGACCCCACTTTGTGAGAATACATTGGGTATGTAGATATCACTTATTATATATTTCTCTTAATTTCTCTACAAACTAACAAACCTATTAGTTCAATTATACAAACTCTTAATTTCTCTTAACTAACATTCAGTTTAAGCTTGAAGATTCTTGTAAATTAAAATACATCATGTAGGACTTTAGGTGCAACTAGGATTCGATTTCTTTACATGTTAGTTGCTACTATTTCTATTTTATGAGTACTTTCTTATCGGTTAAACTGAAAACCGAATAGTTAAAGACAAAATCGTTAAACTGAAAATCGATAAAAAATATCTAATTGGTTTGGTTATTGGATTAGCATATTTAAAAATCAAAAATTGATAAACCGAATCGATAATACATAAAACCGAACCGAACCAACCTATGCACACCCTACCTGAAATTGGCTATCCCCACGAAAATGTTTTCTACAAGATTGCTCAATTAGATTATGTGCATAAGATTTTCCTACCCATCTCTCTTATCAAAGTAGAACATTTTTCTCCACCTATCATGAAAAACATCAGTAGAACAAAGCACTATTGCATGATCTGAGGCGTCATTTTGTATATGCATAACAGTAGCCAGATCATACTTCAATCTTCACTCAGGGGAAACACTAGGACTCTATCTAACCTTTCCTGGATTACACCTTCATTCATTCTATAGCACGACCATGTCCACGGTTTTCCACGATACCCAAGATCTACTGTCCCTAGATTATTAATAAAGTCTCCAAATTCTCTGAAGGTCCAAGGATCCCTACTAGTTCCCCCAACTTTTTCTGTCATATCGATAATATCATTAAAATCGGCTAAAGTCATCCAGTTAGTTCCCTAATTGCAGACCTACCAATCAATTCATACCATTGTTTTTCCTCGTATCTTTATTTGTACTAACATAAAGCCATAAACAAATATGCAGTAGAAATCAGTTCTCTTGTTGGCATCATTTATCAAAAATTCAATAAAATAAGATGAAGAGAAGATGTTGCGTACCTCAAGTTCTTCATTCCAGAATAAAGCAAGTCCATGAGAGTCCCACTGGATCAACAATATAAGAGTTCTGCATCCCAATCTTGTTTTGGAGCCACTGAAGTTTTTGTTGTTGGTTTTTGGTATCACATAAAAGAATACATTCTGGGGAGTGGAGATATATTGTCTCCTTTAAACGGGAAACTGTAAAAGATCTCCCCAACCCTCGACAGTTCCACGCTAGTAACTTCATTGCATGAAAGGAGACCATTTCAGGCTGGTCTCTCGCATCACCTCTTTCTTTCAGTGCTTTCCAATAGTATTTGATGTAGTCATTTCCTTTCCTTTTATTTTAACCCCTAGAGTCTTAGAATCATTCATGATTGGGACATCAATTAGCATATCTTGATCATCTACATCAAGTGTTGCATTTACCTTGCCATCCTTCAGCGTACCGTCATTATTCCCAAATTTTATGCCTTGTTTCCCATCTGTAACCTTTCTTTGATACTGCATCAACATCTTGGGAGGGTCGTCCTTGTCGTCTTTCTCAATACTCTTTGTAACATTCTCAACAAACATGTCTTTATCATTTGTAAACTCATCTGGTGGTTTACTTCCAATATCACACATCGTTGTGGCATAAGTTTTATCTTCTTCCCAAGTATCGAGTGAAGCTGAACATCCCTCATTCTTGTTTTCTTGTATCTTCCTCAAATTGATGTTGTCACCATTCTTTCGTTTCAGCACAAGATCAATTTTAATTTAAATCTTGATTGGATTTTTGGAATTTTTCCTTATCAATGTTAATCACACTGGCCCTTGTTCTCAGTATATGACATCTTTGAGCTTACAATTTCAGTCTCCATGGCAAACGTCAATGACTGTTTTGAGTTTACTTTTCTACCAGCAGAAGTTCCACCTTCCAAGTCACCTTCTAATCCCTCAACTTGATAATTTTCTAGTCCATGACAATCTGTTATATCGACCCCTGTTTCAACATGGTTATGAAAGTTCGATTGTCTGCACCCTTTCTCATTCTGTCTAGTATCTGAACAATTTCCAGCTTTTTGTACACCACCAACCATTTCATCTTTTTGTGTCCCGTAATTTGTTATGTCCATAGGCTGCATCTGCTCATTCTATTGGGTCCATTTATCATCAGCTTTTTCATTAGGCCCCATAATCTCCTTTTCTTCTAGTCCATTTTGATCCCTACAATATATATCCTTTTTTCCTTTACCAAGTTGAGTACCAGACGAGTTTGTGCCCTCTTACAGATTTGTCGAGATTTCGTCATTAATTTCTCGATTTCTTTCAACTAGTTTAGAGATAAGAGGGATGATCACCTTATTTCCAGCATTAGTATGGTTCTAGCCTTGACGCCTTAGATTTTCTGAGAAGGACAGATGATTTTCTGCCCATAGCCATGTCCCAAACTGACCATTTGTAAGATTACCTGATAGAAGATCCTTCTCTCTTTGTACACAGGCTTTATCATTGTGTCCCAGCATACCATAGCAGTAGCAAACGTTCTGTAGATTCTCATATCTTATGTCAACCCAAATAGTTTCCGGCCCTAATTTGATCAATTTCCCCCTTGGTAGTGGCTTATGGATATTCATCATAACTTTAATCCTCATATATTGTCCCTCTTTGCTTCCATTTTGAGGAATTACAACATCAGCAGTACCTCCCACGGCTTGTCCTATTTTGTAACCAACTTCCATGGACATCCAATGTAAACGAATGTTCCAAATCTGAACCCACAAATTACATATGCTAAAAATCGGGAATTCACTATCTACTCCTGGCTTCCAAGGATGAAGATTTAGGAGGTATCAATCATACAGCCAGGGTGACCCCAAGTAAACTTTATCCCTACTCACCTTATCTTTAAAAATGAACTAAAAAGAATTCCATTTGACTTCATTAATTTGTAGTCCAGCAGGGTTTCCCCACGCTAAAGTCATAGCATTCCTAATTCCTTGAAAATTTTACAGTTTTGTCAGAGATCACCTTACTAAGAGGACTTACTTCACAGTCCTTCATACTTGATTGAATATCTGGTAATTCAATTGCGACAACATCTTCTTCCTTGGTTAGGATGACTTTTTGAAGGTGGTCTGAAATTTCTTCCCCCATCTTCACCTTTAGAATTTCTCTCCAGTTGAAATTGAATCTGCAGTAGTTTTAACCTATTTCCCCCAATATATGGGTTCCTTCTGATGCATATATGATATAACTGATTTAGGGGCTAATAGAGAAATCAAAAGTTCGTAGAAAATAATAGGAAACTAAAAGTATCGAAGCAGCAAATTTTAGAAGTTTCTGTGTTGGGTGTTTAAGAAAACTGAGGCGGAGAGATAAGATGAACCGAGTGTTGTACATTTGGTAGTAATTTTTATTTCGGGATTGAAAACCTCACTGAGGAAAAAGCTCTCGTTTGTAGAGAGAGAGAGACCTCGGTCCAAAGACGAGAGATTTACAGCTGATGAACATTAAGTACCTTCCCAAAAAAAAAAAAAGCATGAAGTACTGAAAAATACTCAGATTAAAACTTATTTTATATTTATAAAAAAAAAATGAAGACTTACCTTACCAAAAAAAAGAAAAAAATGAAGCCGTCTTTTGCTTCGGAGTCAAATTATAATGAATAAGTTACGCTCAAATTATTTCTTATTAAAAAATTAATTTATCATCTTCAAAAATAGTATGCATTGTATATTTTTTAAGAATAAATTATTCGTTTATAAAAATATCATCTACCTTACTTTATTTTTTCTCATATTTTCCTTACAAAAATTATTTATTTATTCTTAAAAATAAAATTTTCATCTTATTTAGGTTAAATATTTTTGTGTGTACATTCTCATTATTGTATTGTACGTTTTTTAAAATAAAAACTTTTATCTTAAATTTATTAACGTAAAAGAGATTTCATTATTTTCGTCACTTCATTTAAGCACATATCACTCTTATATTATAAAATATTAAACTTATTTTTATTTTAGTATATAAAATTTAATTTTTTAAGTGATAAAAGACTATTTAATTAAAAATATGTAATTAAGTAGTGGAGTCAACATTTTTATAAGAGAAATCAAATTATAAATAAACATAAGCGTTAGGCAAACAAATTCAACGTATAATATATTCATACATAAAAATTATATTTATAATATAATTTTTTAATAGAAAAATATATTACCAAAGAAATAACGAGTAGTCAAGAAAATGGTATTAAATATTATGCGAATATATATGGATGTGAAAAAATAATATATAAAAAATAATTTAAGGAGGGTATTTTTGTGATTTTACACATTTTATACCGATATAAGTTATTTCAGTATTACTATACCATTCAAGGTAGAGATAATTTATCCCATTACTAACTATTAATGTTGGGATAAGTTATTTCATACTTTTGTAATCAAATAATAAGTGATTAAAGGATGTCAAAAAATTATTCCAAAATTATTTTTTCTTTTCCCTCACACCAAATGACCCCTAATAGTTATGGAATAGGAGTGGTGTATCACTTAGATTTTGAAATTGTTCATGGTAAAAACTCTAATAATAATATTATTTAACTGTTAGTAAAATAATTCTGATAGGCTATAACAATAATATAATAACTTATTAGCAAGTCACTGTTATCGAATATTAAGTAAATATTACTGTGATAATATTTTAAGTAATATAGAAATAATAATACTTGAAGAAAGTTGGACACTATTATAAAAAACTATTTCATCAGCATGAAATATTTTCAAGATTAAACAATCCTTTCTAAATTTAATAGAGGATACAGGATAAATTATAACAATAATAGAATAACTTATTAGCAAGTTATGATACTGAAAATCAAATAAATATTACTGTGATAATATTTTAAGTAATATAAAAATAATAATATTTGAGTCGTATTAACTACTATTAGAATAAACTATTTCAGTAGCTGAAATATTTTTCAAGATTAAATAATCTTTTCTAAAGTTAATAGAGGATATAAAAATTAACAAAATTACTAATTCAATCCGAGCAAATTAAACTAGGGGAACATATTAAATTAACTAAATAATAGAAGTCAAAAATAAATAATTTAAAAATATAAAGAGAATGCAAAATGGGAAGAGAGAAAACATGAGAGAATTGACAGAGGAAGATTAATATTGGGTATGTCAAAGTCATTGACAGGTACTCAAACTTGTTGCAAAAATTCACTTAAGCCCCTAAACTAAGGTTTGTTTCTATCAGACCCCTAAACCCCCCGAATTTTGTTCCAATTGGGCATTTTTTTCCCTATCAGCAAAAAGGTCAAAGTGTGTGTGACGTGGCAAAACGAGTTAATTGGAAACTGACACATGGCATTGTGGGTCCAATAATTATTAAAAATTAAATAGATTTTTTTAAAAAAAAAAGTATATAAAAATGGCATTGAGGAAATTATTAAAAAATAATTCTAAAATTATTTAAAAAAAAAAACTGATTATTATTAAAAAAATTATAATTTAATAGAGGCAAAAAATGCTCAATTGGAATAAAATTCGGAGGTTTAGGGGTCTGATAGGAACAGGCCTTAGTTTAGGAGTCTAAGTGAATTTTCGCAACAAGTTTAAGTGCCTATCGATGCCTTTAGCCGTTTTCTGTATCTAAAAATTTAGTACGGTGATATGCCTATTTATAGGCTATAGGATCAACTGATAATTTGTCAAATTTCATCTTATGTGTCAAAATTTACTATTATATATAAGAGAGAATAGAGTTTTTTGAAAGTCCTCACATGATTTTTTTGTTCTCTTTTACCCTTAATTGAAGTTTTTATTACTTTGTAAGTTAACACACATTTTAGTAAATTTTAAAAACTTTAAGGTTTTTTATATGCCACTAAAAATGAAAAAGGTGATAATGGGCCCCACAAAGCATACTCATACATATTTGAGTCTTTATTTTTTTTGAAAATATTATTGAATTTATTTCAAATTATATTTGATCTTAACAATTAATTATAAACACATAAATAGTTATTCTATTGTTCAACTTCTATCCTGATATACGCTTAATTATTGAATTAAAATTTTTGTCTTATAATATTATTTGTTGATGTTATTTATAATGTTTAATTTGCAATTTAAATTTTTAGTTATCAATTAATAAGTATAATTTATTTTATTTTAATTTTATCTGTAATTTTATATTGTACATGATGACAAACATAAGTAATCAACAAAGATTTTATTTATATGAAAATATATTTTATACTAAAGAATAACCATAATTAAATTTATCATTGTTAAATACTTTTAAAATGTTAGTTATAATCCTTTCATTTCATTCAAAAAAAAAATTCATAATATGATAGTTAGTTAATCTAATTTTATGTGCGCACATTTTTAATATAAAATTTACCTAATAAATGACCATATTAAAAATAAATAATAAATATTATTTTTGTATATATTCTAAAAATGCTGAGAGAAAAAGGTAGTTAAAGAAATTATAATTTGATCTCCTAATAATTTATGATAAAAGCTCAAGATTAGAAACTCAAAAAAATTCAATAAAATAGATATTAGAACTTTAGTACACACATTTGTTTTGATCTTTTTTTTTTTTGAAAGTCTAATATTTAAATTAAGAAAAATATTATTCTTTAACTTTTCAATACCATTTTGTACTGTACTATTTTAAAACTCCTTAAAAATCATCACACTGATGTCACAAAAAAATAAAAAAATAAGAACAAATTTTTTTTTAAAACATCTATAATTTATTTTTTAATGTTAATTTGAGCCCGAACTTAGCACGGGCTAAATGAAACTAGTATAAAGAGAAGGCAAAATCGGAAGAGAGAAACATGAGAGAATTGACAGAGGAAGATGAATATTGGGTATGTTTTCTCTATCTAAAAATTTAGTAAGGTGATATGCCTATTTATAGTCTATAGGATCAAATGATAACTTGTCAAATGTCATCTTAGGTGTCAAATTCTTTCTCATGCATGCTCCCGCTACACTTCTCTTACCATCTTCTGCTTCAAGAAATGAATTGACTTCTAAAATACACTACATGATATGGCTTCTCCAACACATTATAAATACTTCTTTTGAAAATAATTAAATTTTTTGCCACCATTTTTTACATATTTCAAAAGAATTTATAAAAAAAAAAGGTTAGTTTGTTGGATTTGCATGGACAAAATGTGACAAATTTGATGTCTTCAGAACTATGAATCAAACATAGACCAATAAAATTTAACTTACAGAACTATCTATGAAATATAATATTTCTATTAACCCGTAATTCTTATTGTAAGTCAGAGACTTTATCAATTATATCTTGGCTGTAATTTTACTGTTCAATACAGTTTTGCATCAATAGGTCATGAGCGTGTCTGGTATACATGAGCACTCTAGAAATTAAGGCCAAAAATATCATAAGAATAACCTCATTCCACTTCTCATATAGTGAATTCATCAAGTCTACACTGTTTTAAGTACACCATCCCATAAGGACTATGAATCATTAAGGGTCTGTTTGGAAAGCTTTCCTGTGAGTTGAATTTGGTATAATTTAGTGTAATATTATCTTGATATGTTTGTTGGTCAGGTAATTACTGATCAAGAGGTAATTGAGCGTAATTAGTAGGGGTAATTAGACTTTCCAATTCATAGGGGGAGCTGTGAATTGTTGATAATTACATTGTGTAATTACAAGTTGGTTATTTTTAAATTTTTTTCCTTTTATTTTTATTTTTATTTTTTCCATTTTAACTTACTTTTTATTTCTATTATTTTAAATTTTTTATTTTTATCATTCTATTTTATTTTTAAAAAAAAATAGATTTTATATTTCATTTTCTTCTTATTTTCCAACGTTTAGTTCAATGCAATTGTTCATATTATCTATTTTTTATTTATTTTATATTCATCTTAATTCTATTAGTATTCTAGTTTTTAAGTTAAAGTAAAATTCATTGTTGAATAAGGTTATAGACTTATGTTTTGTTTCTCTTTTGAATTATATTTATGTACGTTATGTTGAAATTTGACATAAGAGTATTATGTTGACTTTTCTGTTTTGAATTTTAAACTTATGTTATATTTTGACTTCGGATTTGTTTGTTTTAGTAGTATGACTAGATGTTTCACATTGCAAGTCATTCATTTTTCAGTTAGACTTCATATATTTATATTTTTGCCAAATATTTTAGATTTTTCTGGTCTGTACCCTCCTCAGACTGAGGTACTGCTGATGACTTCTCCTGTATTGTGGCCTCAAACTTGTCCTCATCCTTTGACCCCTCTTCAAACTGGGAGTTGACAGCGCACACGCAAGTGTACGTGGTCTTATCAAGTAATATAGTGGCTTCAAGGAAGCCCAAGTATCGATCTCACAGGGACTTGTGTTCACCACCTATCTAATTCTAGTCTAACTAATTGAGAAAAAATAAACAAGAAGAGAGTTTGTAATTTTTGTAAATTAAAAATAAAATCAATAATGCGAAAGTTAAATTCTTGGAATAATCAATAGAAGAAAACCCAGGGTGAAAGCACTTTGAACAATCATACTATATTATTGAAATTAATTCGTCAACTTGCTTATCATGGTTGTTGATTCGTAGGGTTAATTGCATGATCATGGTTTCCCAACCTATAATCTTTTACCTAATATGAACATTACAACTGCATCATTGAGCGAGGATGTAATAATCCAATTAAGTTAATTAAAGTTATCATCCTACGTATGAATCAAGCAAGGCATCTAAGTACATCCTTGTCCTAGATGCTAAGTTTAATTCTTTATTTTATAAAAGAATAAAAACCCAAACTTTGTTTATTCCCATGTTCTATCTCCCTATTTTCTCTCCCGAGATAAAAAGGTTGACAATATATGTATTCTACGGGTCGTGAATCCTTAACATGATTAGAACAAGAATAAACAAACAACCCAATATGATAAGCAAAAATTAAACGAATTTAATCCAAAACAATAATAATCATGTTCGTGACTTTAACCCTGGAAGAAGAGTTTTTAGCCACTAATATTCATAATCATGATCCAAATAATTGAATACATGATATGAACAATTAAAGACTAAATAAAAATAATAAAACTTAATTAATCGTGTAGAAACTCCTCCGCTTTTCGTCCAAAATAGTCCAAGCCTTCCAAAGACCTCCCCCTCATGTGTTCCCTTATTCCATATATATATTATTCCAAGAACTAGTTTAGGTGTACGTGTCTTGCGCGTGTACCTCGCTTTGATGAGTTCAAACATTACACTAAATAGGATATTTGTTAAAATAATAAATATGAATATAATAATTAAATTTAATAGCTTTTGAGAATGTAAAGATGGAGAATTTGTTTATTAAACTTAACTTTTACCAAAAATATTTTTAAAAGTCGATCAACATTCATCTATCATCTGTAAATTGTAACAAAACAATACAATAATAGAGACATCAAAATAATACAATTAAATCTAATCTTTACACACAAAAATTTTCTCAAAGTCGTTCGATACTCATCTACCACCTGTAAACAATAACAAAATAATACGTTAATAGAGATATCAAAATAATACAACTAAACCTAACTTTTACATAAAAAAAAAACTTCAAAGCCGACCAACATTTATCTATCATCTGTAAGTTGCAACAAAATAATACTATAAAAGTGATATCAAAACAATACAATTAAACTTTAATTTTACACACAAAAAATTCTCAAAGCCGATTGAGATTCATCGAACTGTAAACTACCACACAATAACAAACTAATAGAGATATTACGATAATACAATTAAAAATAACTTTTACCTAAAAAAGAATTTCAAAGTCGACCCACATCCATCTAGCATCTATAAATTAAAATAAAACAATAAGATAATAAATATATCAAAACAATACAATTAAATCTAACTTTTACACATGAAATTCTTCAAAGCCAACCGACATTCATCTATGACCAGTAAACTATAAAAAATAATATAATAGTGATCACAAAACTTCAATTTTGATCAAACTAATTCTTATCTGAGCAAAAATTTTGACCCTAAGGAATGATTTTGAATGAAAACAAAGAAGATATATATATACACACATGTTGAAACAAAAACAGTGAAGAAGTTGAGGGTTAGAAAACCAAGTATCTACCAATTTAGACATGCAATCGAATCAAGTTAGATGAATATTAATTCAATTCTCCCAATAGGCAAACCGATTTATTCTCTAGTTTAACTTACATCTCAATATTTATAGAAGTATTTCCTTAATAGAATCATATTTTAAGAGTGTTTTTCTATTTGAATAATAGAAAGAAAAATATTGAATGTTGGAAAATTCAACTTCAAGACGAAGGGAAAATTTGAAATTATTAGTACAAAAGGTGAAACAAATACCAAACTAACTATATTAAAATAAAGGCGTTGAAATAAAATAAACGACTCTTTTCTCTCTCTCAACATAATGTTATTATTAGAGAATTCTATTTTATGAGTATTTTTTTTAATTGAATAATAGAAATAAAAATATTAATTAGTTATTCTACCATATATTTTAGGAGTGTCATATATTTTAGGAAGTCTAGTAGAAAAGAAAATATTAATTAATTCTCCTACCATATATTTTAGGAGTTCATATATTTTAGGAAGTCTAGTTAATATAGCAAAAAATAATTAAATAATAAATTAAAAATAATGAAAAAACAATTTTGTCTAAAGAAAAGTCCTTTAATGAAGAGCAAAAAGTTCAAATCACTTTTCTAAGGATTTTCACATTTTTAATATATTATTATAGATTATAGATATAGATAATAGATATAACATAATGTTTTCCAGTTGTATTGGAATATAAAATAATAATGTATCCTTATATTAGTGGGATTAGGGAAAACTTAAAAAGATTCCCTCAAAAGCCTTGAAATGCGTGCCATTTTTGGATCCATTTTCCAACTGTGTCGGCGAGAATTTAATTGCTGTACTTAACTAGCGATGCGACGCGACGCGACGCGTTAGTTAACGCGTTGGTGTCATCGATGTGATGCATTGAATTTGTGTCGTCTCACTAGAATTTGTATTCAAAAATATAGTTAAGTGTTGAACGTTCCTCTTTTTTTTTAATGTCTTTTGTAGTGTATTTTCTATGAATTTTGAGCTTTTTTATCATCAATATATTACTGTATTCACCTCACAAAGCCTCCTACAATATCATACACTACATATTAAAAATTAAAACAACACAATATTCTCAACATCAAATCAAAATAAAGACTAAGATAAGACAAATTCTCAATGATCTTCCACTTATTTTTTCGACTCTTGACTTAGTCAAATTAAACTTTGCACATTACAAATAAGTTATTCCACTTATAATTACACCATTAAAATATTCGAAATAATTTGAACACATTAGAATCCAACGGAACCAACTAGACACACACCTAGCTCAAACTAGTAAAACTAGTTTTCAGGGTTGACTTCTAAATTACTAAATTAAGCACAAACTTGTTTAAAAAATACTTTGGACATTGTAAATACACTCTTGGACACTTAAATGCTTATTTATACCAATATGAACACGTTAAGCACATGAATTGCTCTCAAAACAAGGCGAAGTAAGCTAGAATAATGATACAAAAGTGTATAAAATCACCTCAGATCATCACCCTACACTTAAACTCTTGTTCGTCCTCGAACAACTCTTTACTCTAAGCATAAAAATATGAGGTGACACTACACTTCTACTAAATGCATGACACTCAAGATAGTACTACAGTGACTACATGGAAAGCAAGTTTCTACACGAAGCACGTTATTTACACAATTGATAGCTCATGAACACTACTCTAAAACATCTTAGCCTCAAGAATTAACTCAATACATGAAAAACTTATGCATATTATTCAATCAATGACATCATACAAATCATCCACATTCATCAAACATATGCTCTCACAACAAGAGAGTTACCCATAAATACTCATAATAATGCAATTTATCACATAATGGGTACAAGAATCAAACTACGCTTACTCTCACAAAGAATTCACAAGTTACACATAATGAACCATAGGCTTGCCCTTAGTGTAGTGTTTCACTAATAGTCGAATGTAAAGTTTAGGATCAAGTAGAATTTTTTTGGGTTGTAATGTTGGCTAAAGGACGGGTAGAAACTATTTTGGCCAAGAATAGTGACTAACCTCTCTAAGCGCTTTAATACACTACATCATACATTTAAAATAAATCTCTAACAACCAAATTACACCATTTTTGTCTGCCATCTCTTCTATTTTTGCCCCACCTCTTTTAAGCATTTTCACAAACACTTGGTGGACACATAGTTTACTACCACAAGAATCAATTTTTCCTTTTTTTTCACAATCATGGCAATATTTTTACTATCAATTATATCACATTAATCCACCACACATCAATTATAAACACTAATAACTATTACCTTGGGGCATCAATTTCACCTTTTTCTTCTTCAATTTCTCAAACTCCTTACTAATTCAATTTTTTAAGCACTTAGGAGCCTTTTGGATCAAATTATGGTCTATCAAAGAAGGAATTATGCTACATACAAGGCTACCAAAGAAAAAGCTAAAGGCTCAATGAAGTTAACTAGGATAATTCATAAAGGTAGGTAAAAAGAAGGTGTAAAACAAAACCATTAAAGAAATGCCTAAATCATCTCCTAAATCCACATTCTTTATTTCGCTTCACACACACCGGGAAAGTTCTAGACATCACATGCAACAAGGAATATACAAAAATCTCTCACGCACATGGAACATGCTCAACTGAATAGGATCATCATAGACTCTCAACCAAACAATAGCATGAATTCAAAATCAAGCCAAAAAGTACAAGAGTCATAAACTTGATTCTAAAAGTTTCAAAAATAGCAATTCACTCAATTCAACATGCTTTTACAAACAAACACACTTGCATCATGTAATAAAAAATAGCACCAACCAGAATATCTCAATTATTCCTAACTTATTTTTTTTTTAAATTGAGCCAAAAATTGAGAATTTTCCCACCACACACTTAAAAATCTACTTTGTCCCAAAAGTAAATTTAAAAGTAAAAGATAGAAATACTCCCTGAGGCCTCTAGGCCTAGCTAGTAGCATCTTCACATAAAGGAGATCCATGGGACCCCATACTCCATCTTTGCCATGCTTCAACCTCAAGTTTACGGTACTCAGACTTCCCATTAACCTGTGACTCAACCAAAAATAAAAACTACGTGAAATAAAAACTAAAAATTGAAAATAAAACCTACTTACCTTGAGTTGCCTCCCAAGAAACACCTAATTTAGTGTCGCGGCACGACTCCACTTTGAGGATATGAATTTCACCTCCAACATCGCATCCATCTTTTTGCCTCGATCATAGGGAGGTGGTACAAAGATTAAGGAATCGAGTAATAAAATATGTATGATAAACCACTCGGCCTTCAAGTGAGGTGTGTTTTTATGTTGCTTAACCGGTGCAAATTCAAGAATATAGGATTCTTGTTCCTCATCTTCACACTCTTCCACGATTTTAAATAATTTCACAGACAAGATATCATCTAAACATAATGTGGAAAAGTGCTTTGAATGGGGTCCAATAAATCCTACTTCAAAATTTACACTATCCTCAACACCTTCACTTATATTCACTTTCTCTCTTTCAGTCTCAAGATAAAGATGACAATCAAGTGACTGCGATTCTTGTGTTTTCTCCATAAATTGGCTAATGTCCTTCTCATATTTTTCTTCGCTTAGCCACTGTAGACACGGTGGCAGTGGTATCTCCTCTACCTATTCAACAATTTTAGTTTTCGAGTACTCATACTTTCTCGAATTATTCGCTTCATATTGTGAAGGTTCCGTCCATGCACTTTCATCAAAATCTGGACAATAAGTCACTTGATATGGTCCCCCACAGAAACAACAAGAATCATCATCACTTGAAAATCGTCTATCCCAAGCTGCCATGTCAAGAAGTGTGATAAAAAGAAAAATAAAAGAAAATAAAAAGAAACTAAACAAAAATTATTTACAACTCAATATAGCTAAACTAAAAATAAGATAGTTGCCTAATTACAAGTCCCCCGCAACGGAGCTAAAAACTTGACAACGCACAAGCGCACACGCAAGTGTACGTGGTCTTATCAAGTAATATAGTTGCTTCAAGGACGCCCAAGTATCGATCTCACAGAGACTTGCGTTCGCCTCCTATCTAATTCTAGTCTAACTAATTGAGAAAAAATAAATAAGAAGAGAGTTTGTAATTTTTGTAAATTAAAAATAAAATAAATAATGCGAAAATTAAATTCTTGGAACAATCAATGGAAGAAAACCCAGGGTTAAAGCACTTTGAACAATCATACTATGTTAATGAAATTAATTCGTCAACTTGCTTATCGTGGTTGTTGATTCGTAGGGTTAATTGCATGATCATGGTTTCTCAACCTATAATCTTTTACCTAATATGGACATTACAACTACATCGTTGAGCGGGGATGTAATAATCCAATTAAGTTAATTAAAACTATCATCCTACGTATGATTCAAGTAAGACAATCTAAGTACATCCCTGTCCTAGACGCTAAGTTTAATTCTTTATTTTATAAAAGAATAAAAACACAAACTTTGTTTATTCCCATGTTCTATCTCCCTATTTTCTCTCCCGAGATCAAAAGGTTGACAATATATATATTCTAAGGGTCGCGAATCCTTAAAATAAGAATAAACAAATAACCCAATATGATAAACAAAAATTAAACGAATTTAATCCAAAATAATAATAATCATGTTTTTGGCTTTAACCATGAAAGGAGGATTTTTAACCATTAATATTTATAATCATGATCCAAATAATTGAATACATGATATGAACAATTAAAGACTAAATAAAAATAATAAAACTTAATTAATCGTGTAGAAGCTCCTCCGCTTTTCGTCCAAAACAGTCCAAGCCGTCGAAAGACCTCCCCCTCACGTGTTCCCTTATTCCATATATATATTATTCCAAGAATATAACATAATGTTTCCCAGCTGTATTGGAATATAAAATAATAATGTATCCTTATATTAAGTGGGATTAGGGAAAACTTGAAAAGATTCCCTCTAAAGCCTTGAAATGCGTGTCACTTTTGGATCCATTTTCCAACTGTGTAGCGAGAATTTAATTGATGCATTTAATTAGCGACGTGACGCGTTAGTTAACGCGTTGGTGTCATTGACGTGACGCATTGACTTCGCGTCGTATCACTAGAATTTGCATTAAAAAATTTGATTAAGTGTTGAACATTCTTTCTTTTTTTTTCATGCATTTTATAGTGTATTTTCTATAAATTTCGAGTCTTTTTATCATTAATATATCACCGTATTCACCTCACAAAGCTTCCTTTAATATCATACATCACATATTAAAAATTAAAACAACACAATATTCTCAATATCAAATCAAAACAAGGACTAAGATAAGACAAATTCTCAATGATCTTTCACTTATTTTTTCGACTCTTGACTTAGTCAAATTAAACTTTGCACATTACAAATAAGTTATTCCACTTATAATTACACCATTAAAATATTTGGAATAATTTGAACACATTAGTATCCAACGGAACCAACTAGACACACACCTAGCTCAAGCTAGTAAAATTAGTTTTCCGGGTTGACTTCTAAATTACTAAATTAACCATAAACTTGTTTAAAAAATACTTTGGATATTTTAAATACACACTTGGACACTTAAATACTTATTTATATCAATATGAACACGTTAAACACACGAATTACTCTCAAAACAAGGCAAAGTAAGCTAGAATAATGATACAAAAGTGTATAAAATCACCTCAGATCAGGGTCCTATGTATCTGCCTCCAGAAGTGGCTCAGGCTATACCTCATTATTGTCATCATTATCCTCGTCCTCATAATTATAATCACCCTCATCGTTCTCCTTCCCAGACTGGAGAGAATGTGGTGGTGACATTCTAGCCTTCTTCATCCTTGGCTTGGGTACTAGAATACTAGGCTGTGGCTGAGCTCCAGGCCAAGTAGAAGTTGGTCGTCTGCCCCACTGTAAATGGGAAGCAAGTTGTACGCCCAATTTTTCCATAATAATAATCTCTTCTGCGGTATGCTTCTAGGATCTAGTCACTGACCGTGTCACTCTAGCTGGGGCTGCTCTAGTCCGAGAAAGCAGGTACTCCTCCTCTAAGCTACTGCTCTCGAAAGAGTCATTCCATCGTCGTGAAGGTGCAACCTTCTCCATTGAAGCCTTTAGTGCCATCTGTACCTGAAAAACCAAGCATCAGTGTCTAAAAGATAGCGAGAGACTGCAAAAGTTGAAGAAAAACTCAAAATTTGGATACTTTGAATTTTTCCTTTAATTTTTACATCCCTATAGCTTATACTCATTCCCAACATGTCCAATATGCACACATACTACTAGAACCAAATTCTTTAATACAAACTAACATGTTAACTTTTCGGATTCCTCTACTTTTTCAATTTTCCTTTTCCGTTTAAGGAATTATCTTAAGGTTTAATTCCAGAATAATGCCCTACATTAGGATATTTAGGCTAATTCAAGGCTCCTATATTCAAGTTTTTTTATTTTACACGATTTTCATGAAAATAAACATACCAACACGCTTATTTCAAGTTTAACGCAAGATACTACTATTAGGAGACAAGAATGTTACCTTTTATTTGAAGAACCGGAAGTGGAATATAAAAAAGTGAAGTGAAACCTAAGCTTGAATATGTACTTAAGCTTTTGGACAAGTTGGTACCGAGAACAAGTCTTGTTTTAGCCTTTTCTTAAGTGTAGGGAACTGAGGTAGTTTGAATTTTAAGAGGGAAGAGGGAATTTTGAGGATTTATAAGTTTAAAAGTGAGTTAGGAGACTTAAATAAACATGGGGGTTGGTTTAGGGTTGTATTAGGCTGAGGTGGGCTAAAATTTTAAAATAAAAAATGGGCCCAAACTTGGCCACTTACACGGCAGTCACCTACGAGCTGTAGGTGGGCCTAAATTTCTGACCTTGTTCCCTTCTTTCTGAACTTTGTATTCTGATACTTACTATACTGCTTAGGGGATCGTAAGTGGTATTTATGATCCTATAAGTAATTTTGTAAGTTAAAGTCCCGAAATTCACCAAATCCTTAAAATTCCATCTTCACATTTAATGCACAACTTACCTGGCCCATATGGGACTTATGGCCTCTGTGAGTTGGTCACAATGTCCCCTTACCTGGAATATCCTGAATGAAATACTGTATTACTGTGTTCGAGGACATTTCGCATGCTATTATTTCTACAAAAAAAGAAAAAGAATCGTGAACACTAAAATAGTGGGATGTCTCCCACCCAATGCTTGATTTAACATTGCGACATGATGTGGATATGTTGGTTACTCAGACTTCACCAACAAACCCATGGGTTTCCTCCCATGTAGCGCTTGATTTAACATCACAACACAATGCAGATACCTTGATTACTCAGAATTCATCAAGTTACCCAAAGGAATAACCTCCAGGATCATCAATACAACGGATAACAACACCACTTTCATATCGGTTGGCTGCTTTATCATTCTTTGAATGCTGAAAGTGACTTCCTCGTTATTGACTCTGAACTCGAGCTCCCCCTTTTTCATATCAACCATTGCTCTACCCGTGGTCATAAACCGTCTTCCCAATATGATGGGAATTTCAACGTCAACCTCACAATAAAAAATGATAAATGAATCAGAAAAATAAAGTTATAAACTTTCACCAACACATCAAAAGAAATACCCACGTGTTTCTTTATTGTGCGGTCTGCCATAAAAAATTACATAGTAGCTGGATCTGGAGAGCTCAAGAACAATTACATGAATACATCCAGCGACATTAAATTGATGCAGACTCCCAAGTCACATAACTCTGGCAAATCTGGATATCCTTATAGTACATGGGATTGTGAACTCATTGGGATCACCCTTCTTCTGGGCCATAGACTTAGATGTAACTACATTGCAATAGTTCAATCCACCAACATCCTCGAAACTAGATGCTCATTTTTTTGTCACCATTTCTTTCATAAATCTAGCATACCCAGGCATTTGTTCCAAAGCTTCAAAGAGAGGAATGTTCAAACTCAGCTCTTTTAGCATCTCAATGAATCTCTTGAACTTTTTTTCCTCTTTCTGCTTTAGTCTTTAAGGATAAGGTAGGGGCGGTCATAGAATTTGCTTCACTACGGGCTCATCGACCATGCCCTTAACTTTATCCTTACCAATACTAACATCAACACCTGTCACCTTGTTTGACTCCATGGAAAGTGTCTTATCAACCACAGTACTATCATTCTTAGGCACATCCACAGTAGGTAACGGGGGATCAATAATAGACTTACCACTCCAAGTGGTAATAGCGAGACATTGACCATCATTCTCTGGATTCTAAACCATGTTGCTCAAATGGATACTCAACTGCCTCTGATTAAAAGTAGTAGACATCTTCCCTAATTGCGTCTCTAGCTGTTTGATTACAGTCTCATGAGACTCAACCTTCTGGTTCAGACCATCATCCTTAATCTCCTTAAGGAATGTTTCTTATTTTTCTTGACCCTTCACCAATTTCATGGCTACCTAGTGGATCATACCTGTCTCCCTTTTCCTTGTAGTCACTTTCCATATCCAGTCACTATTATGCTCCCTATTACTATCTCCGTATCTATCTCCATAATAGTTTTGACCTTGGTTTCCTTGCCCTTTGGCTCAGAAACCTGCCAATTCACAATCAACATACTTAGCCTCCTCTTCCAAGTCAAACTCATATACTCTAGAGGCTGAACCCTATGAACCAACTGTATTTACTTTATCAGAATTTACTATTGTGAACTACTTTGTTAGCAACCCAATATAAAATATTAGCTGTGCAATATCTTGCGCTGTAGAATCATCAACTGCTCTATGGTCATCGGAAGCTCCAATGGCATAAGTGCCAGTACCCCTCTCAGCCTCCCAAGTATGCCACCCTCGGTTAGTAAGAGAGATCTGGTTTAGAACCTTTCAAGCTTCTTCCCAACATAATCTCATGAACTCTCCTCCAGTTATTGTGTCTGCCATGTCTCGAGAACTGATGTTCAGGGCTCTATAAAATATCTACAACAAACTTGTCCCTGAAATATGATAATTGGGTACCATGCTCAACTTCTTATTAAATCAGAGCCAAGCCTCGTACATCGACTCAGAATATAATTGCCTGAAGTTGTATATCTCATCCTTTAACTATAACATTCTGTCCATACGAAAGAAATGGTTTAAGAATTGCCTCCGAAACTCATTCCAAGTGGTAACAGACCATCTAGGAAGTTCCCCAACCACAAAGAATTTCCTTCAGTCAATTAAAAGGGGAACAACCTCAATTTGAGTGCCTCCTGGTCTACCCCCAGAATAGTATAAAAAGTGTAGCTCCTAATAAAATTAGCAAGATACATATTTGCATCATCTGTAGCTGAGCCCAAAAACACACCTTTCAAGTTTAAGAGTTGTATCATGTCACTAGTTATGCCAAATTTCACATTAGGGGGCAATGTAGGAGAAATGATAGCTCTTGTTTCTACCGGCTCAACATATCCTATATCCTCTGTAGGAGGAATGATAACTCTTGTTTCTGTTAGCTCTATGATCCTATATCCTCTTTATTATCATAAAACTGAAAGTATTGGTATGCTAGGATCACTTGAGCTTGACCACCTCGAACTCTATTAATAAGTGGTGATTTTACCACTCATTTGCACTCAACATTCGTACACATTACCTTATTTTGAATGAATAAATAAGACATAATTGTGATTAAATGCACTAATATCCACTCTCTGCAGGCATAAAGTTGAGGAGATAGAAAATATGGATTGGAGCTTAAAATGATAAAAAAGGAGCAAGAAAGTGCAACTAAAGACCTAGAGTAGAAGGGCCTCAGTTACCGCAAATCGCGATCGCACAGTCAAGCAGGGTCAATCAACCACTATTACGTAAGTCTATCACGGTTACAGAGGCCACAGTTACGGCCAAGCTGGTTCGATCGAGGCTTAGCGGAAAAGTTCAACCCAAGGAAAAATATGGAAATGCACGTGGCTGATCCCAATTTTGACAAAAAGACTCAAACCCTAGAATTATTGAATATATTCCATCTTCCCCGATTTTTCTAGGTTTAGCTCTTGAGTTCATAGTTTCCATATTTGGAGAACAAAATATTGTACAAATTTTGGGTGAAGAATACATTGGAGACCTTCTAAGAGGAGGAATAGCTCACTTCTATTATTGATTTGTGGGAGTGAAAAGTTTGAAGTAACATTCACTTAAGCTTCAATAAATCATTTCAATGGAGATTATGGGTGTATCTTTGCTTATTTATCTTATGTGTAGCTAGATATCCCTCTCGGGGTTATGTGTGAATAGGGGTTAAAGTATATATGGGTTGTTATTGTTAGTTCTATTTGGTAGTTCATACTTATGGGTTGTATCATTGCTATGCTAACTTGGTTGGGATTTGTGGGTGAAATCCCCAAATACCCACATGGGTTTGATGAGGGAAAACTCCAAACTCTAGAAAGCTCAAGTCCATCTTCAAAAGAAGGGTTTTGGGTGAGCTTTAGGAATCCACATCATCCTTGAAAGAGGGATATGGAGACCAAAACAATGATAGACAATTATGTGTGTAGTTTGCTAAATTTTTACTATCTTAGACATAAGGGTGATTGTAAAGTTAACTATACCATGGGTATCATCCTAGAAATAGGGATGCCTAAATTGAGGTTTGGTTACCAAATATTTAACACATCCGTTAGGTATTTGAAAGAAACAATGGGTGAAAGTTTGGTGTTTTGTTGAAAGACTAGCATCAAAATCTATAACCGATCCTACCCATATTTGATTAACTAAATTGATGTTAATTACTAATACCCACATGTCATTCCCTTAGTAACACATAATCCTAAGATCCGTGCCTAATTGTTAAAACTCTAATTATTCATAGCCCCGAATTTAGACTAGAAAACCCCAAAAAGAAACATTAGTGTTGATACTTGTCTCCCCTATTTTTATCTTTTTGTACTATTGGTTTGAATTTAACTTGTATCTATTATTTTGGATCAAATTGATTGCCACTCACATTGTTCCTCCTGAATTCAACCCCGACTCTTAAGTTGGATAAATATATTGACGATGACAGCCTTGCACTTAAATTGATGTGTAAGTTGAGCGTTATCAAAATCTCAATTATCGTTGAGTGTTTCTCGATGATCAACTGTCGGTCTTGGCCTGGCTAGCTCTGCCTACTGAGCCAGTTGGGCCTCCTCGTCCCTTCTTTAGTTAGCATCTGCATCTGCCAATAAGTACTCCATTTTTTGACCAACAATGTTTTGAGAATCACCTGGAGTAGGGGGAGGTACCGCATTAGGATCATCCCCAACCCCTTTAAGATGGTCCACATGTACTGCTTCCATCATCATACAATTAGGCTATAAGATCCTCTTTAGGTTTGGATTCAATAGGAGTAAGTGATTGCCTTGACTCCTGGTAATAGGCATACCCAGTGTATACCCAAGTAAGGATAAAAAATAAGGACCTAAAAATTCCAATAAAATTTAATCAACAACTCAACACTGTATTCCCCGGCAACAACTCCAAAATTTTGACCAACGCCCAAACTACACTTCCAATTAAAGATAATACGGTCCCTGTCAAGTAAAGTAACCCAACTCAGGTTGGGCTCGAACTTTAGAAAATATATGGAATTATATCTCTTATTTGCTGGAACAAATGGGCAATGCTTAAAGTAAATAGAGGGGTTTGTAGTAGTAATCTCAAGAAAGTAACAGAACTCAGCTTTAGTTGTAATCAGTCGAAGACAAACACTAGGAATGTGTTTCCCTTGTCTTCTCAACTCAGTAGGTTTATCGTGCTTTATTGAACCAACCCGATATCTTGCATGTAGAATCTGATAAGATATGTACCATTAACTATCTTGTGGACTCATTGACAGATTTCACCCTTTACCTTTTGATCCCCAGGATGTTGCATTAAAAACCCTTATCCTAGATCCCAGTTAACAATTACCTTTTGAGTCTCAAGTTATTAGATGATAGATAACCATTTTACATAGATTGTACTGATTATCCTAGGTGAATAATTGATCTTTAAATTACCGTTGTGATTATCTTTTCCTAAACT
The DNA here is from genome assembly GCA_030864215.1 of Capsicum pubescens. Classification (NCBI taxonomy): domain Eukaryota; kingdom Viridiplantae; phylum Streptophyta; class Magnoliopsida; order Solanales; family Solanaceae; genus Capsicum; species Capsicum pubescens. Next base: position 179,100,865 of record CM061541.1, read on the forward strand.
CTACTCCTTTTGTGAAGTAAGTAGTGATATACTAGGCGGGATCTTAACATTTGCAACCGCTAAGAAATCTATTAAGCTGATGGTAACCACAATACATACAAGAATATTGATTCAGAACAACTCAACACTTCCCCTACTTCGTCAATCGCCAGGGTTCCCATAATCCTAACTAAGGGATTTAGATGCTCATTGTTGTGAACGAATAAAGGAATTCATAATTGAAAACATTCAAACAATATAAAAATAATCAATGACTAAAACCTAAAGTTTGTAATTGAATTATCAACCAAAATAGAAAAAAAAGTAACCCCACTATCAAATTTGAATCCTCGAATCAAATATATATTTGTAAGTATTAGAGTACGTAAACTAACTAAAAAATGTCAAAATGATATTTGCAGAATACAAGAAAACCCTAAAAATTAAATCCCAAATGAAAAAGGAAAATTGAGGTCGGTGACAACTTGCTAAGACACCTACAGGCCATAGGTGGCATCTATAGACCATAGGTGGTCCACGTAGGTGATCCCCTCTCCTCCTGCAGCTTCTGAACTCTTTACACTTTACTCCCTTGCAACCTACTCTGTCACCTATGGACTGTAGGTGGCACCTATGAACCACATGTGCTCTTTCGTAAGTGAAAGAGTCTTTTTCCCACACTTTTGAGCCTTTGGACTTCAATTTTCTCATACCTACGTTGGAACCTATGCCTAATAGGTAGTATCTACGGGTCGTAGGTGCCCAGATAAGTAGCTCAAAACTTTAATTTTCATCATTTTCTTTCGTTTAGCATCCAAAACCTGGTTTCCTGGATAAACATAACAAAAAATACATCATATCTAACAAAACAACCTAAGTAACTTGCATATTATCATCATTTAAAGCATCGAAAGTGCTATGAATCCATAACACATCATTATGTCTTTGCTTAACTTGTCTAACTCCCTATTTTTTATATAATAATTCTTTCTGAAGATCTTGTATTGTTGTTTCAGATTTATGTTCTTTAAATTTGTTCAATATATTTTTCATGTTAAAGGGTTCAGTAGTCTCTTTATAAAACTGATGATTAAGAACAATAGCTTTTAAGGCTATTAAATATTTTTTCCTAAAAGTTCGATCTTCTATATGATTGATCATATCAAAAAAGACCTCCTCCTGCTTATTACTATCAGTAATAAAATTTATAGAATGAGTATTGCAGGTGCAAATTGCACAGCTACAATTGCAATGGTCTGTTGATTCACTACTATCTTAACTGTAGGCTATATTAAGATGATTATGATCACTAAGACTTTCTTCAAAAGAAGAGCGATTTTCATTTTCATCAAGAATATAATATAATTTATTTTTAACTTCGTTCCCTATAACATATTTATCTTGACATTTTTTATTTGGAACCCAACAATCTTTAGCCCTATGACTTGTTTTTCCGCAGTTCTAACATGTATCATGATTGTTTTTGTGTCCACCCTTTTTAGTGGCTTATTTAGATATTTTAAATCCTCTTTTATAATAATGAGACTTTTCAGATTTATCCTTATAATTTTATGTTGTCTTTTAATTTTCTTGAAAAGTTCTTTTGAAGGGGCTGATAATTTCATATATCCAAAATCTTGAAAAAAGCTTCCTAACGCATTTTGTGATATTTTATTATCTTTTTTTTGTTAATTTTTAAGTTTAATATCTATACATAACTTTAGTCCTGTGACATTTTTAAATCTTATAATATCACCATAAGTTAAGTTCCTATAAGGGATTTCCCCTCAAATTTATCTTTTAGTTTTGTTCTAACTTTTTCTGCAAATAATGTTGGTAAACCACTTACAAATTTTTTCTTCCAATAATCATGATTACCGTTTTCTCTAACTATGACTTTGTTTAGAAAAACATCTTTATACCATCTAAAATCGTCTAACTTTGGACATGATAAATTTGATAATATTTCTAAACTTCTATCTTTAAGAAGTTGAGGTTCTCCTATAAAATGTTTAGCTATACTATAAATTAATGTGGTAGTGAAATCTTCTAAGACTTGATTTTTTACTGTTTGTCCTGTTGACTTAATCTTAATAGCTGTATCATTTAATGTGTTTTGCGTATTATTATCTATGAGGTAGTTATCCCACTAATATTTTATGGTACTTATAATCATGATATAATCATTGTAGCTACTTGTTTATCTGTTATTTTGTTAATTTTATATGTCGTAATGTCTATTTTCATTTCATGTAGTTTATTATATATTTGATGTTCTACTAATTCATCTATATTCCATTTGACGATTTCTCTTCTAGAGTGTGAAGTATGAGATAAAACTTCATTTTCTTCGTCGTCCATACTCAGATATGTTGGCTTTTTATAATGATTCTTTTTTACTGAATATTAAGAACTTAATTTGTTAATTTCATTATTATTTTTCTGTGTTAGAGTTCTTATGATCATATCATTTGTAAATTTTAATTCGCATTTTAACCTTTCATTATTTTTTCCTAAAATATCATCTGTGATTTCAAACTTTTCTTCAAGTTTAGGAAATTTATCTTTTGAAAATCTGGTAATTTAAATATTGGATGAGTTATCGACTTTTTATCATCGTAAGAAGAACTTAGTTTATCTTTACAAGTTAATTTATTCTCAGCTTCGAGAACCTATTTAAAAACTAGATGTAGTAGTTGATTTGTATAACTATTTTGTTGAAGTATTTTGTTTATGTTTTTATTCTTAGGATCACCTTTAGTATCTATTATATCTAATTTAAAGGGTGAAGTAGTAACAACTCTACCATCTACTGGTAGGCTAATTTCTTCTAATTGAGGAATTATTGATTCAACTACCTTATCCCAAGTATATCATTTATTAACAACCATGTTTTAGTAATTCCTTTTGATCATCTAATGTTCCTTAAAATTCAAACATTGAACAAGTAATACAATATCCAAATGGATCTATAGATTTAAAATTTCTAAGATCTCAATCCTTTAATCAAGCCTTTTCAAGTAGAAGACTGTCCTTTTCTAGATCGCCAGTCTCCAAGTCTGTAGAAGAAAGGGAAGTAACATTAGAAGATATAGAAAGAAAATTAAAAGGAGTAGATTTCTTAGAAATAGTTCCTAAAGTGAAATATGAATCTAGAAATTTAAAAACTAAAAAACCAATAAGTCCCACTACTAGTGGAATGCCAGGAGTAAAAAATTCTCTATGCATGATTAGGTCAGGTGAAATATTTGATCCTGAGCATTTGGGGGACAAATTAAGAAACGGGAGTAAGATAACAATTTAAAGTAATTTAAACTTTGAAAATAAACGTTTAAAAAATAAAGTAAGAACAAAGCAAAAGCAACGAAAAATTAGTTAAGTGGTAGAGATAAGTGGAGGAATTTATACTTAAATTTTTTTTTATTGATTTGGAGAGATGATGAGAAATATGGAAAGTAGTAGAGCGTATTTCTAAATTGGAAAATTTCTGAATGCTCCCTACTGTTACAAGTTGAAAGCCTTAAATAGGCCTCAAAGTATTCACTATCTATTTTACATCTATTCAAGTACTAATACAAGCTATTTATTCTACACTTATCTAGGAGTAGCTGATGACCAACTATTTGTTCTGCACGTGTCTTTGAGTATCTTTTCATCATTATCTTGAACATGTGCCTTTTGATGATTTTACGAAGATTTTGGCCTTTTCTTCCTTAAAAAAATTTGTGCCATTCATCTTCTACTCTTCATTTTTTTCTGTGCGGTCCACCAATTAATGTAGTAGTTTTTCTAATTTTGAAGGAATGCTGACACCTTTCTTTTAATTTAGGAGGTATGCCTATGCTATCCCTTACAGATCTATTATGTCACCATTGCTGTGTTCACTGGAATGTAAAGATGCAGTATCTAATAACTCCATTATCTTTTTTGATTTTTTCTCATTGTCTAGACTTGATAAGGATTCTTCGAGACTTTTTTTTAATTTCTCTTTGTAAAGGTATGGTTCCTTCCATGAGGATGAACTTGTTGTTGATTTTTCTGTTGGACTCCATCCTTTTATTTTGATGGTCTTACTTAAGTATTTGATCCTTTCAATTTCATGAATATCAAAGGACCAATAAATAATATATGAAATTCTTTTTTAAATAAAATATGTACACCATTTAACATTCTCCGGTAGTGTAAAGATATTCTGCTCTACCTGGAAATTTTCAAACTGCTTTTGAAATTGTGTTGACAAAACCTGTTTATTTTCTCTAATTTGGCTCTACCAATCGTAGAACCATCGAGGTATTACAATAATTTTTATCTTCTCTAAATATTTAACAAACTAATAGTGAGTGTTAAGCCTAACATACATAAAATTGTACCAAGCCACCTTATAATCATATTGGTTATATATTTGAGGTCGGTAAGGTCTTGACAGAGGAATGGGTATATGTAGATGATATACATACCATTCAAATGAGCTTAATATCCTTTTAATTGTAAACTATGAATATTGAATACTATTGAGATCACTTATATCTGCTAACTTATGCTCAATTTGCAATGAATCAGTATCTGTTAAAATAAACTCGTAAGACCATTAGGTTTTGAGGGGATCATCTGTCTCCACATAATCTCAATTTGTATAACAAGGTTTTAACAATTCCAAAACTCAAAAACCTTCATATTTTTTATCAAGTTCCATTATTGGCAGTACCTGCAATACTGTTATCTCAAATTACTTTTTATTAGGAATAACCTGTTCTCTTTCTTTTGCAGAGTGGCTGGGGAGACTGTCTGTGAGTATGTCTCCGGTGGTTTCATCGTGTAGCTATCTTTGGTTTCGATAGAAATATTTTTATTGGTTGATGATGAGGATTTTTCTTTAAATATTTGTTTAAGTGATTGTATTTTGGGTAGAATAGTAATGGGTTCTTTTAATGGTAGCGGAATGATAGGTTTTGGCATAGATGAAAATTCTGCCAGGACTGAATATCTATTTTCTGACTTTTTATCTTCTCTATTGAAGGGTTTTTTAATTTTCTCTTTTGGTCGAAAAGGCCAAAATGGAGGCTTCAGCCTTATTCTTGGCATTTCAGGTTTCATTATTTCCATGTAGAAAATTTTTATTAAAATTTTGGGAGAGAATTTCTCCCTTTATAAAAATCTATTAAAAAACAAATTTTTAGATATCTTTTGTAAAACAGTTTTGGCTGTTTTTATTCCTTAAATATTTTAAAAGAATTTTGACATTTGGTAACGCTTAATATCATAGTAAAATTTTCTTTAAATAGTAAATTAGTTTTTTCTAATCCCCACTGGACTGAATTCTTCTTAAGATAAATCCTACAAACTTGTCGAATAATAAGAATATAAAATCTACAACATGGTTGGGATTTTCTAGAAACCCTTGGGTCTGAGTTTCATTAGAATATACCTTTTGTAGATTTTTAGTTCTTTCTGTCGGGGCCTTTAAAGGAAATTCGATTCTTTAATGTTTATTTGACACTTTAGAAAGTTTATCGTAAAGATAATTTGATCTTTTATAAAGTCACTTTCTTTTTTTTGATATACTGTTTAGATAGGAAAAAAAATCCTTTTACTGAAAATAGTGGTGTGGATACCACCTAACTCGGTAATATAAGGTTTTATTTGAGTTATAAAAGGAGTACCTAAAATTATCTCTTCATTTATATCTTTAGTTATTACAAAATAATAAAAGAAACTCTGTCATTGCATCTATGTGCTTTGGGGAGTTTATAATTTATTTTTAATCTTTCTTCTGTTACGGAGAATAATCGTGTAACACCTTTGTAACACCCCGACGTCTTCTTAGCTAAATTCCGTCCATGGAAAGTCTAAGCATTAGATTTTAGAATGATCTAAATTAATTTTCATGTGGAATTTCCTAAATTTCAACCTTTCATTATGTAGATGACTGAATTAGCTTTCCAACGATATAAGATTCGTCCAAAACGGACCCTCGCTGAAGAAGTTATGAATAATTTAAAGTTGCAGTCGTAAACATCGTCATTTTGGTGTCTAGCACGTCGCGGAGAGGGTCAAATTAACAATCTTCAAATTCCAGTGGGGCTCCGCGATGGTGGCGCATCGCGGAGGCACTCAATTTCCCACTCGTCGAATTCCAGTGGACCACCGCGATTGTGGCGTGTCGCAGTGGCACCCGAAATCGGGTTTTTAAGTTTAAATTTCCAGTTCCATTTAGGAGTCATTAAGGATAATTTTGAATTTTACCTAGCCTTTAAAACCATCCAAACAAAGATTTTAGGGTATGTTTGAGCAACTTAACTTTACTTTCATCAAAATCATCAAGAATCCTTTCTAGAGCTTCAAACAAGAACTTCAAGAAACTCAAGATTCAACCGTGGATTTTTAAAATCGATTGAAGATTCGAAATCCCCAGATCATAGGCTTCAAGAAACACCCATTGTTTTCCTATTTTGAGGTACACGTTTTTTTTCTAAAAATCTCATGGGCATAGAAATCATGATTTTAAGAAAGGGGTTTTCAGATTTATGAATACATTCATATTTTAGAAATCTTGACGGTATTATTTTGGTCTTTTGACCTTCCCCAAATTGATTTGAAATTATATATATACGTATGCATATGTTTTATGATTTATGAATGAATTGAGAGCATGACGCACATGAATCCCTCTCTTGGTATGATTTTCTCAATTTTTTATGATATAGATTATTTTGAATGTATCTTGAAAAACATGATATGAAATATCTTGATTAATGCTACAAATTAATTTATGGTTTTGAATTCGAAAGAGAGGGTTGTTCATATTGAAAAATGTTGAAAATATTCATATAATGAAAGAGTGCATGATTTTGCCAAAAGCACATGACCACCATATGTTTGAACAATCTCAGCATAGTTTTGACTTGTGTGCTCGGAACATGAAATCTTTTATATTGTTTGCATGTTTGGGTGCTCTGAACTATGTTTTAATGAAAGAATTATGGATGATGCATTATGGCTCAGAAATAGGACTTGCAAGTCTTGGTGTGACGATACCAATTCAGATTATGCCATGATAATTCATAACAGGTTTAATGCATGTTTGAAATCAGACTTTTCAGATGTTGAAACTAGAAACATGCATGATTTAGAACAGGATAAAATTGAGCATAAAGAGAGTTTAGGTGGTTCCCCGAAGAAGGTATGAGTATTAAACAACTCATCACCCAAAACTGTGATTTATCGATCCGAGTTTATTTATTACGCTGGCCTAGAGCCCTGTGGCGTATCAGATTCAGAAACTCCAACCCTTGCGGCACACTTGGGTTGGGGGCTTTCCCGCCGAGTCAATGGTGGATTCTATACCACCCATGGAATATCAGAATTGTAGGGGAGTGTCACCTAACTCAAAAGTAATATACGGATCAGAACTTGCATTGACAAGCAGGTTACATGTTTTGCAGAAATGCGCCCATGTGTTTCGAAAGCCACTTGATGTATAATATTTTGACAAAGTTATTTCCCAAACTATTTTATTTACATATAAGCTTTATTTTGGATTTCTTTGCGTACCGGTACATCTGTATTGACCCCCCTCCTCCCTCCAGGTTTTGAGGCTCAGTCTAGGGGTCCAGAAAGGCAGTAAATTCGTCAGACAGAGTTGCAGTGATTAGTTTGTGAGCCTTCTCTATTCCATAAGGCCCGTCTTTCAGATTATATCCCTTATTATTGTTTTGGTCTACTGGGGGCCTTGTCCCAGTTTTCAGACAGTTGTTTTTCTCTAGTAGAGATTTCGCAGATTGAGTCAGATGTTATTAGATGTAGTTGGTTTTCAATTTTCATACTTATGATGAATTCAGAACTGACCATGTTTCCGTAGCATATTATGTTTCCGCATCTTCTTTATTTATATGAATGTGTGCATGCTTACCAGATAGAGAGGGACGTTCTGGGCCCTCAGGGCTCGGGATGTCCGTCACGGCCAGGCCCTAGTTTGGGTCGTGACAACCTTTCTCTAAGTACTCCATAGGAATTAATCCTTTTATAATGCAGTTTTGATCAGCAACTGTATCAAATAATGCAATCTTATCAATTTTATAATCTGTATTTATAACTAATGTAATTGGTATATGGTAACTTTGCACTTTAACTACTGTAATTGTATTAATTCCTGATTTATTTATAGGAGTTTTTTCTAGAGACTTTATTTCTGGAGACTCTATTTGTTTATTATCACTTTTTACTCATGATGTTTCACCAAACTCAAATTGGTGTGATCTGGGGTCTTGGTTAGATGTTAAATCATTTAATATTTTATTAGCAAGTGATTCTGTTTCTAGGTTGTTAAGTCTTTGCTTAACTTGTCAAACTTCCTCTTTTATGTATGATATTTCTGTCTGAAGATCTTGTATTTTTGTTTCATTCTTATGTTCTTTAAATTTGATCAATATATTTTTCATATTAAAGGGTTCAATAGTCTCTTTATCAAACTAATAATTCAGAACAATATCTTTTAAGGCTATTAAATATTTTTTTCTAAGAGTTAGATCTTCTAGATGATCGATCATGTCAAATAAGGCCTCTTTCTGCTTGTTACTATTGGTGATGACATTTATAGAATAACTATCGCAAGTGAAAATTGCACCTCTACAATTATAATGCTATGTTGATTCACTACTGTTTTGTCTGAACTATATCGCAAGTGAAAATTGCACCTCTACAATTATAATGCTGTGTTCCAACATGTTTTATTATTGTTTTTATATCTACCTTTATTATAGGCTTGTTTAGATCTTTTAAATCGTACTTTATAATAATGAAATTTTTTAGATTTATCTTTATAATTTTTATATTGTCTTTTTAATCTTCTTGATAGCTTTCTTTGAAGGGGATGCTAATTTCATATATCCAAAATCTTGACAAAAGCTTCCTAGCTCATTTCGTTTTATTTTATTATCTCTTTATAGTTGATTTTTAAGTTTAATATCCGTACATAATTCTAGTCTCGTGACATTTATAAAACTTATAATATCGCCATAAGTTAAGTGACTATAAGGAATTTTCCCCTCAAATATATCTTTTAATTATGTTCTAACTTTTTCTGCAAATAATGTTGGTAAACCACTTATAAATTTTTTCTTCCAATAATCATGATTACAATATTCTCTAACCATGACTTTGTTGAGGAAAACATCTTTATACCACCTAAAACCGTCTAGCTATGGACATGATAGATTTGATAATATTTCTAAACTTCTATCTTTAAAAAGTTGAGGTTCTTCTATAAAATGTTTAGCTATACTATAAACTAAAGTGCCAGAGGCATCTTCTAAGACTTGATTTTCAACAATTTTTCTGTAGACTCAGTCTTAATTGTTTAAGTAATAGTTGTGGCATTTAATATGCTTTGCCTATTATTACATGTGAGATAATTATCCCACCAATATTTTATGATACCTGTAAATCCTAATATAATCATTGTATTATTTATCTATTATTTTATAAATTTTATATGCCGTAATGGCCATTCCCATTTCATGTAGTTTATTATATATTTGATGTTATGCTAATCCGTCTATATTCAATTTAGTAATTTCTCTTCTAGAATATGGAGTATATGATAAAAATTCATTTTCTTCATACTGCATATCTGAAAATGTGGGCTTTTTATAATAATTTTTTTTTACTAAATAATTTTAAATAATTAAGGCTGTTGTTTTAGGGAAATAGAATTATATGAGTGATACGATACAAATGGTCAACATAGCTTTTGATGCCATCATTCGAGGCCAACACATGAAGAATCAAGCAGTGGTCACCTCGAGGACACAAGAACACATATGGAGAACACATTTTGATCACTCAATAGAGCAATTTCACGCATGGAAGGTTTCTTGGGGCTTGAAATGCATTTTGGAAAAGCTTGGCACAAGGAATAAAGAGCCCTTGTGGGTTATTTCTGAAATAGACACTTTTTGGCTAGTTTTGAAATAGGCTAGTTTTACAAAGGCAACTAATATAAATAGGTGCCTTAGACATTTTATTCCTTAGTTTTTGATGATTATTTTTACATGATGTATCCATGAGACTCCATGGGAGTGTTTGAGTGCTTGGAAAAGTATTTGTTGAACCTTGCTTAGAAACGGTGGTTGTGAGGTGGATCTAATCCCCTTTGAAGCACAGTAAGAAATTGGTGTTTGATTCTATAGTTTTAAGGGTCTTTGAGTTTGATACACTCGTTGGTTCTTAATCTCTTATAGTTTCTTTTGTCAATTTACCTACCCTCTATTTTCTATCTCTTATCCTTCATATATTCTTTTTAGTTTCCATATTTTGTATCTTGATTCGTATCATTTGGTATCAAGATCCGATTTTGATTTCATTCTGACGAAGTCAACTTGGGTTTATTGTGTGTAGAAAATAAAAAATCACAAAAAAAGAAATGTCAGAAACCGAAAATCACAAAAAAAGTTTTATTTCCTATTTTACCCCTAGGCCGAGATTTGAAGTCTTAGATTTTTGTGTCTTTGTGTGTTTCTATTGTTATATCCTTGTTCCCTAACACTAATAGAGTCTAGATCTCGAATTTGAGCTTATTCTGGGTTGATTTAAGCCACTCATCATTATTGAGCTTGAGTTGAAGAACTTTGATGGTGTATCTCAAATTTTGGAAGGGTTTTGTTGAGATTTTGGCTTGAAAAACGTGTTGGTTGAGTTTAGGGGATCAACATGAGCTTGAACAATAAAAAATCATTCAATTCCGAGGTCATTTGGCTAAGGTTCCATTTTTGAATATTCTTGGTGTTTTTCATGTTCTTCATATGTTGTTGAAGAAGAACATTAAAAAAGTGATTTTTTGATCCAAAAAAAAGGAGAAAGAAGGTGTGGTACTTGTGTGTCTAAAGAATATTCCAAAGAATATCCCAAGTCATCCAAAGAATAAAAGAGTCCAAAAGCATCAAAAGAGAATATTCTTTAAGAAGAGGACAAGGGAAAATACAAGGAGGGGACCACAAGGAAATTCAAACTCTCTTGAGTTTGAAGAATCAATTGAAAGGCTCCTTTTCATTGTGTTTTCAGCCACAAAACCTCCTATCACTCTGCCAAGTTGAAGAAATTTCTTGAATTCAAAATGGAAACAAGCAATCTCCCAAAATTTCAACAACATTCAATGTCCAATCCGAGGCAGCCACATCATCAACCTTAAAAAATTACCTTAAGATCAAATTTAGGTTCTAAGTTTCTTTTTCTTGATTCTTTGGTTTCTTTTCTTGATTCTATTGCAAATTAATAACTAGTAATCACCCACTTAGTTATAAATTAGTTATTGAATCCATTTTCTTTCATGTCTTCTTTGTTTGTTTTGATTTGTTGTAACTTCTTTATTTCAAGTTCATAAGTAGATTTTGTTTTCTTTGATCGATCAAACAAGAATCTACTCCTACTATAAAGCAGATGTTGACACCTTATTGTCTATCAGAGTGTAAACAACTTTTAACATTCACCGCTCCAATTATGAGAATCACAAAGATAAGTTCATATGAGTGTTGGTGAGGTGCTTTACTACTAATCTTGTTTGTTCATTTTGTAGGTACAATGCGATATAAGGGGAACATGTCTTCGATAGCCTCAGATAATTATGACTACGACATGGGAGACTATGATTGTAGTGAAGAATGTTATGGCTACGATGATGATGTAGATTATGGGGGCTATGAATATAACCATGATCAAGAGATGGACAAGAATGATGGTCACTATTTTGAAGTAGAAAGTAATATGAATGAGGTGCCTAGTTCTTATAGTGAGTACGGGGATAATGAAGAGCCTTGCGATTGTTCTTATGATAAAGATGGGGCATGTTAGGAGTACTATACTTCCCACTCCGAGTATTAAAGTAATGTAAGGTATGGCTTATTTACTAACAAATCTTATGAGAATCATTGTGAGAGTGCACATGTGGAGTATGGAGATTCATATTCCTAACCTTGTAGTATTTCTTATCAAAGTCAAAATGGTGTGAATGGTTATACTAACTATAGTGGAGGTTGTCCCATGAGAAAAAAAGAGTAAGCATCTCCAAAGTCTAGGGTTACTATATCTTATTCTTCTTGTTCTAGTGTCCAAACATGTGGAAGCGGGAATCGAGGTAGATATGGAGGGTATAGTAGGGGTCAAGATCATCCTACTCTTCCCATCTTTATAAGAGAGTTGGGTCCCCAAGACTATCTTGATTGGTAATGGAAGTGTGAAAGAATCTTCATGGATTATGATATGAGTGAAGTTGAAAGAGCTACGTGTGCCTTTAAATATATTCAAGGTCCGACATTATTATGGTGGGAATCTATAAGGAAGTCTGACCAAACATGGAGTGCGTACTCATGTGCCCATCGGGTATACTAATCTTTACAATATTGATCCAAGAAGAAATGTTCACTCTAGAAAGGTAAGCATTTGTAGGGTTCCGGGATGCCTCCTTGTGCTAGATGATTGGTGCTATAGAAACTACATTATTCCACTCATGGTTGATAATCTAGGGATATCTCAAGAGCCTCTACAAGTTCCATACTTCTTGGATGGGTATAAGGTCTCTGAGAGAGTGAAGGTTTCCTTCACCCAGTTTGGGTACTATGAGGAAGTGTGGTGTAATATCTTCCCCTTGAAACATGGACATCTATGCTTAGGTGCCAATTGTTTTTCACAACATAAGGTTCTAAAGGTACAAAATTGGCCCAAGATTGTAAAAGACCAATGGGGAAATATCTCTTTCCATCCATTCTTCCTAAATCTCAAAAAGATATGACAACTTACTCCAAGATAAATGAAAATGAGAGACAAAAAATTGAGATGACTATAGGTGTGTAAGGTGGAAACCTAAGAGTGGAAAAAAGAGAGGTTGTGAGGAGTGAATTGAGGGGGTTGACACCAAATCGAGCTAACATTATTTTTCCTTCTATTTCTGAGGATATTTGTATAGGTACCAACATGGAAAACGGAGGAGAACAAGTGACAAAAGAGAAGATTCCCTTTGAAGATTTGAAAATGGTAATCTTAGATGATTCTACGGCTTGTGGAGGACCTTCACACCAAGGTAAATAAGAATATGCTCAAGAACTTCAAGGTAAAATAGTTAACTCTTATACTTTTGTGCATATGAATAGTGCTTGTGTATCTAGTAGCCCCTTGAGTATGAGTAGTAGCTTACCTACATGTGAGTCTATTGATTATTTGCCTTTTATTGATAATGTACATGTTGTGAGTGTGGATACACTAGTGGATCCTATTGATAACCGAATTGACTCTTCTTGTAAGATCGATTTGTGTCCACCTAGTGTTGAAGCCATTGTGAGTGTGGATACACTAGTTGATCCTATTGATGACCAAATTGACTTTTCTTGTAAGATCAATTTGTATCCACCTAGTGTTGAAGCCATTGTGTTGAATGCTAGTACATCATCTTATGGAAATTGTGTTGATCAATTTATGTGTAAAACTAGTCCACCACTTGAGGATGTGTGTGTTGTTATTAATAGTCCTCAAGTGAGTGAATAACTTGAAAGTATTGGTAAAGAAGATAGGAGTGACCCCCTTGAGCATGTTTTCTAAAGAAGATCCTATGGATTGCCTTGCTCATAGGGATAATTATGTATTTGAAACTTCTTTGGAACTTGATGGTTGCCTTTTAGAAAGTGAACTTACATGTTCTAAATCTTTTCCCGGGATATATCCTTCTCTGTTTAGGTATAACATCTTGTTTGAAGATGGTGAAATCACTCCCAATGAATCTAGTAGTGACAATGATATTGAAGGTATAGCTTGCCTTGAAGGCTATAACCTATATGCTAACTGATACGGGTACGATCACGAGGATGCACGTATGTGAGAATGTGTTGGACCCGTCTAATAAAACGTCCAAGTAAAGTGTGGAGAAGGCCTTGGATCACACCAAAACCGACCCTAAACTTGCAGTCCAAGGGCGCCCTTGGTCACTTTTCATTAAAAGGACCTTTTGGTTATTTTACCTATTATTTGTAATACACTATAAATAGAATGATGTGGGTTTTAGTCATTAGTTTTGATGAATATTTAAAGTTGTAGACACTTAGATATTTCTCTCTTGTGAGAAAGGCCCCTATGGCCAAACATTGTAACTAGGGATTTCAACTTGAGTGTGAAATCACTCGTGTTGGATTCAAGCTTGAAAACGTTGGATGCTTGGGAGATCGAGGTCCCTCTTGTGCCACGTAAGAGATAGGTGAATTTAGTGTGTAGTGTTAAGGGTCCAAGAGTGGAATATGCTCTTGGGTTCTTAAGATTATGCCTTCATGTAGTCTATCTTTCTATCCTTTTATTTAATGTAATCTTTTGTTGTTGTTTCTTGTGTTGTTGAAACCATTGGTTATTATTATTGTAATCCTCTTGTTCTTCACGTGTTGATGATGTTTTGGGTGTTATATACATCATTGAATCTTGTATTCTTCTTGTTGGTAGCGAATCCGAGAGTGATCTTCAAAAAGGTCCTCGGATCCTAAAGATTAGTGAACTGATTTGGAGTGTGTTTCGTGTTCTTCTTGTTTGTCTCGTATCATTTGGTATCAAAGACATCTTTGATTTTTTTCTAACAAGATCAATCTTGGGCTTGAGAGTTGAAAATAAAAAAAAAAGTTGAAAACTGAAAATTCCAGAAAAGAGAGCAATATGTCCATTTTGTGTTCTTGGCCGAAAATTGTGTTTTTGTTGTATATTGGCCGAGATTTTTACTTGTATTTGTTGTCTCTAAGTGTTAGTTTTTTTCATCACTAACACATTGAGTCTATATCTTGATGAGCTTGAATTGTTGAGATTGTTGTTGTGACAAGTTAATGGCCGTGTATTGATGTTGTTGTTCTTGGCCGTGTGGTGACCTTTCTTGTGGACTTGGGCTGGACGTTGTTGGTGTTGTTATTGTTCTTGAAAAGTTGTGTATTCTTGTTGTTCATCACAATCTTTACCCCTTGTTAAGACCAAAACACCACAGTAAAGGATTTGGTCATTTGTTGGATGTTTGTAGTTGACCTTGTTGTTGTTCTTGAGAGATTGTTGTTGATTTTCTTAGTGATTTTTGAAGTGTTCTTGATGTTCTTCCAAACCTTCATACTTTGTTAAAATAAAGTGAAAGTTAGATAAAAAAAGGTGAAGGAAAAAGTATGAGAACTTTGTTAGTCTTGAAAGACTTACCATCACTCACCAACAAGTCAATCATATCTCAACCACATTCCCATAAAACAAGGATCCATGTTCTAAGGAGGAGTACAAGTCTAGTCCAAGTCTTTGAGTCTTGAAATTTTAATTGAAAAAGAAGCTCCAAAGACTAGTTTGTGTTTCCCTCTATTGAACAAGTTCCACCAAAGTCCAAATTGAAAAAGTGACCAAGACTTGAAATTGGACAACAAAAGTTGTGTGCAACCGAGACCAATACGTGGCTGCCACATCATCATATTTTACTGTTCACACAACATATTTAAGCTCAAATTTTAGATTTCTTAGTTTTTGTTTGTTGTTTTTTAGTTGGTTCCAATACTAATTGGCAAACTAGTACTTATCTACTAGATTGTTAGTTAGTTTTTGTGTTCGTTCATTCGTGTTACACGTTTGTTGTGTGCTTTTCTCTTTTGTGAATTCATTATATCTTGTTGGTTCAAGTCCGTAACAAATTTGCTTGAGTCAACTCAAACAAAAATCTATTCCGGGCAAGAGTAGACTCGACCCTCAATCATTCGCGAAGTATAAGCCAACTTTCAACACTTGTGAAACCAAGTGTGAGACGATCAAGTGAGCGAGAGTGTGGTAAGGTTGTTTTGAACTAACTTGTGTTTTGTTTTGTAGTTTTTTTATGGGTACAATTACAAGGGAACCCGCAACTTCTACCTCTCAACCCATGGACAATAATGCCACCAATGTCATCTTGGCCTACCTTGACACTATGTCCCGAGACCTAGCTATGGCAAATGAAAGATTGGATCGTATTGTAGGTCAAAGAGAGCAAGTGGGCTGCACAGACACACGTTAAGAGAAAGGCCGTAGCTCATGTGAGCTACGAGGTAAAAACACTATTCCCTACACTCTTATGAACTTAGAATGTTGTGTTGTGGCTAGTAGTGGCCAATTGGATGTAGTTGCGGATTTACCTAGAGTAGAGGTGTTTGAGTCTCCCTATGGTGATACTTTTGGTGATGTTAGGTTATGTGAGGACCAAACTCTTGTTGTAAGTACGCAAGTAGTAGTTGATCCTTTAGATGACGAAATTGATTCTTCTTGTAAGAATGATTTATGTCCATCTAGTGCTAGCCCTTATAACTTGAACAAGGTTCTATTACCAATTGACAATAGTACTCATATACTAGTTGACCCTTATGCGAACCAAGGTGAGTCTACGTGGGTATGCGAGTTGCCAACAACTAGTGAGGATGTGAATAAAGATCAACTTACTCATGAATGTATTCCACTACTTGAGCATATACGTGGCGTGCTTAAAAAATCTCAAGTTAGTGATGGTGTTTATCGAGGTGATCTTGATGGTGCACGTGACTCTTTGAACATTTTGTGTGGTAAAAGCCTTGCTAGTAGTTTTGTTCATAGAGATCATGTGTATGGAAATGTTGTAAGTGATGGCATATGTCTTTTTGAGGTAGGACTTCTAGGCCGTGTCTCTCTATTCTTGAATATTAGTCTTCTTTTAAAGGAAAATGCCATGCATGGTTGTATGAGTGACAAACCAGAGGAAGAAAGGCCTAACCTCAGCTTAGACCGTTGGCTACTTCTCCCACTTGACCCCGGCACCCTCTCGGAAAGTGGGAATTTCTACCCTTCCCACTTGATGCTTGGTTAAGACGACAAGCAATGTTTGACTGTGGGTGCTAATGAAGGAAGGCAAGGTTCTTCCTTATCTCTTTTTGTTGATGATGACCTCTTCCTTTGTGTCATTTATACTAAGGTTTTCATGTTCAACATAAAGGACCCGTGGGTATACTCTAAGTTTGTCTCACCTTGGAATGGCATGTGATGTGTGTATTTTGCTAATCCTAACCCTCATGTCATGGGGATATTTTGCTTGTTTGTCCTTCTTAGATTTTACAAGGAGCGGATTCGAGGTCGAATCCTTTTTCAAGAAGGGGAGGATGATACAGGTACGATCACGAGGATGCATGTATGTGAGAATGCATTAGACCCGTCCAATAAAACGTCCAAGTGAAGTGTGGAGAAGGCCTTGGATCAGACCAAAACCGACCCTAAACTTGCACTCCAAGGGCGCCCTTGGTCACATTTCATTAAAGGGACCTTTTGGGCATTTTACCTATTATTTGTAATACACTATAAATAGAATGATGTAGGGTTTTAGTCATTCGTTTTGATGAATATTGAAAGTTGTAGACACTTAGACATTTCTCTTTTGTGAGAAAGGCCCTTATGGCCAAACATTGTAACTAGGGATTTCAACTTGAGTGTGGAATCACTCGTGTTGGATTCAAGCTTGGAAACGTTGGATGCTTGGGAGATCGAGGTCCCTCTTGTGCCACATAAGATATAGGTGAATTGTAGTGTGTAGTGTTAAGGGTCCAAGAGTGGAATATGCTCTTGGGTTCTTAAGATTATGCCTTTATGTAGTCTATCTTTCTATCCATTTGTTTAATGTAATCTTTTGTTGTTGTTTCTTGTGTTGTTGAAACCGTTGGTTATTATTATTGTAATCCTCTTGTTCTTCACATGTTGATGATGTTTTGGGTGTTATATACATCATTGAATCTTGTATTCTTCTTGTTGGTAGCGAATTCGAGAGTGGTCTCCAAAATGGTCCTCGGATCCTTATGATTAGTGGACTGATTTGGAGTGTGTTTCGTGTTCTTCTTGTTTGTCTCGTATCACTAACCTACTATGGTGTGAAAACATTCCTCCTAAAGATGGAAATCTCTTCTTGGAAGATGAGAGTAATCTTAAGGGAAATGAATGTGAGGTCTTGGAAAGGAACAATCAATTGGATGATGATAATTTTGATTTTCTTGAATCCTTAAGAAACCCAATAAGTGATTGTTCCTTGAAAATTAATTGTGGCTGTGATCCTTTGTATGACACCCCACCCATGTTTGATGACTATGAGGATGAATTTCTTGCTTCTTGTGAAGACTTAAGTAATACTCCCTTAGACTTTGGTGGTGGTATGTGTCTACTTGAGGTTACTTCCATAGAATGAGAAAATGTCCATTGTTTGGAAATTACTTCCTCTTCTACTTCGTGTAACCTTATTGTTGAGAGTACTCATGGTAATGATTTTGAAACTAATGGTGAGTACATACATGGGGACACCTTAGTTGAAGTTAACTTGAGTGATACCTTTCTCTACTCTCTATTTTTTTATGATATATATGTTGTTGTAGAGAGTATGTCTTTTGGATTGGGTGAAACCTATGCGGAAAAGGGTGTTTTCTAGACCCATATCTATGTCCACTCTTTCCATTTGACCCCGGTGCCAAATGTGGATATGATGATGTTGGCACACCCAACTTGTTGCTTGGTCTACATGACAAGAAAAGTTTGAATAAGGATGTTGGTATCCTTCCCTATAATGAAAAGTCTTTCTTGGGGATTCACAATCCACTTGAGGGACTAACATTGTGCAAAGGAAAGAACTCCAACCAAGATGAAGGGTCTTTAAAGAAGGGGATACATGAAAATCTCCAAGAGAGTTCACCATTGTGTGTTTCCATCCTTAACCAAGGTTTTATCACTTGTAGGTCAAGAATAAAGTCTTCTCTTGAAACTACTTTGGATAAACTCCATTTGTGTGATACCCTTCTTTAATATGTGTGTGTAGAGACGATGATCTCCTTCTCAAAGGTGGTATCATTCTTAAAAACCCAAGGGAAAAAGTGTCCTTGTCTCCTTAGGGTAATGCTTCTAAATGTGCATCCTTGATTGACACACTTGGGCTTAAGTTGAGTGAATCCCAACTTATCGATGCCAAGTTATCTATTTGTTTGAAAGAAACAATGTTTATGTGCTTAAATATTTTAATTTCATCCTTGTGTACATTACGTACTAAGTCTTTGTAGCCAAATGGCATTCTTATAGATAATATCACCTTGGATGAAGTCTTCACACTTGATTCCTTCCTATACTACCTCTTTGCTTATGATGACATCCATGATAGTTTTGGATTTGCCTTATGTAGAGGTAGGATATTTGTTGGTTGGTCCACTTGTTTGAGTGACATTGCTATATGTTTTTTGTGGACTTTAATTTCAATTGAGGCAACACTCTTGATGTGGTTTTTTAAAGAGGTGATGAATCAATTGTGTATTATGGCTCCTAAGGTAAAGGTAATCTTATCTTGTGTATCTAGTGATGCTATTATGACCATTGTGGTTTCCTTTCCTCTTAGTGATTTCTGTAGCCAACTCCTTTATGCATTCTTCAATAGAGTTCTAATGTTTAACACGAAGGATCCTTGGTTATATTTCAAGTATGTGCAACATTGGCATGATGAAATAATTGTTTATACTAATCTTAATCCCCATGCCATATTGAAGTTGTGTTTGCTTGTCCTTCCTTTGATTCTGCAATATATGGATTCAAGGTCAAATCCATTTCAAGAAAGGGAGGATAATACGATCCAAATGGCCAACATAACTTTTGATGCCTTAATTCGAGGCCAACACATGAAGAATCAAACCGTGGTCACCTCGAGGACACAAGAGCATACATGGAGGACTAAATTCATAATGGTCACCTCAGAGTATAAAAAGAAAAATGTTATGAAATAGTTATTAAATTAATAATATTATATAGGAATAAATGTGGATTTTTACTTCAAATAGCAGTCATTAACAATAAAATAACAAAAGTTGCTTAACAAGGTTGACAGTATCTTGCGTTGCCCCCAAATGCATTAGAGCTTAATATGTTAATTTCATTGTCATTTTTTTCCAGATAAATTTCTTATAACCTTATCATTTGTGAATTTTAATTCAAATTTTAACCTTTCATTAATTTTTCCTAGAATATCATCTGTGACTTCAAACTTTTCTTCAAATTTAAAAAAATTATTTTTTGAGAATTCTGATAATTTAAATGTTGGATGAGTTTCTAACATTTTATCATTGTAAGAGGAACTTGGTTTATCTTTAAAAGTAAATTTATTCTCGGCTTCAAGAATATTATAGAAACTACATGTAGAAGTTGATTTGTATAACTATTTTGTTAAAGTATTCTATTTATATCCTTATTTTTAGGATCACCTTTAGTATCTACTATATCTAATTTAAAAGGTGAAGCTGTGACAACTCTACCATCTACTGGTAGGCTAATTTCTTCTAATGGAGGAATTATTGATTCAACTATCTTATCAGTAGTATACAATTTATCAATAATCATGTTTAATGATTCCTGATCGTCTAATTTTCCTGTATATTCAAATTATTTTAAAAAATCAATATTACGTCTTAATCTTTTCATTTCATTGCACCAATTTTCTCTAAAAGAATATCTTTCTTTTAATGAATATCTTTGTTTATACCATTGCCTTTTAATAGAATTTTCTGGGCTAGTCCATAATTTATCTAAATAGTCAATGTCAAGTTCAAATATTTCATCTGATCTAATCATGCATAGAGAATCTTTTACTCCTAGCATTTCACTAGAAGTGGGACATTGATTTTTTAGTTTTTAAATTTCTAGATTCATATTCCATTCTAGGAATTGTTTTTGAGAAATCTACTCCTTTTAATTTTCTTTCTGTATCTTCTAATATTACTTTCCTTTCTTCTATAGACTTGGAAACTGACAGTCTAGAAAAGAACATTCTTCTACTTGAAGAGGTTTGATTAAAGGATTAGGATCTTAGAAACTCTAAATCTATAGATCCATCTGATATTGTATAACTTGTTCAATGTTTGAATTTTTTTCTTCAATTTTTGGCTCCGTTATGGAATCGAAATGCCAATTATCTTTTATTAATACATCATCCCATTTGATTATTTTTGGTACAAAAGTATTATTGTGATTAGCTTCCATAAACATGGTAGTTACTTTATTACTTACTATTTTAGCCTTATGGGCTAAGGTAGTTTCTATTAATCTATAATATACTCTATATATTATTACTATTTCTCTAGTATTTATCTTACTATGCATGTTTTTCGTTTTGACATTTAATGTTAATGTATCCTCAACATTTTGATCATTAATATCTATAGAAAATTTTGGATAACAATTAAAGTATACCGGGCCGGCCTATAATTTCTATTCAAGAAACCCCATGAACATCACATGATAGTAATAGAGATTAATACACAATTAAGGCCTATAATATCAAATAAAGTGCCCACGCGAGCATCACAATAAATATCATCTCTCAAGTCAACAACAATTTGCATATAAGCTCCCACACGGAAAATACTATAATAGTAATAATCTCAAAATACAACCCAAGGATTAAGAAAATACTACCTTCACATGTCCATATGGTACTTCGCTTTTAAGTGAATTCCCTTTGGGTTATACAATTCTCTCGCCACTTTCCAAAGATGTATGCTATCGATGTTCTCGGATATGGTGGAGGACACTATAGAGGTTTTCATGGATGATTCCTCTATTGTAGGTGACAATTTTGAATCTTGTCTCAAATACTTAGGTAAAGTATTCAAACATTGTCTTGAAAATTGTGCTTGGGAAATTTTTTGGTCAAGGCATTCAAGTTGACCAAGAAAAAGTTGAAGTTATTGCCAAGTTACTTCCTCCTATCTCTGTGAAAACTATTTGAAGCTTTCTTTGGCAAGCCAATTTTAGTAGAATATTCATTAAAGATTTCCCCAAGATTTATCGTCCAATATGTCAACTCCTGAGAATGAAGCAAAATTAGAGTTTGATGGTGATTGCATGAGGAAATTCAATTTCATAAAAGAAAAACTCATGAAAGCTCCTATCATTGTGGCCCCGAGGCCAAGAATTGGTCACAACCTTTGGAATTGATATATGATTCTAGTAGTTTGGCTTTGGGTATGGTGTCAGGAAAAAGAAAGCATAAGCTTTTTCTTACTATCTATTATGCTATAATTCTTTGAACAATGCACAACAAATTTATATGGTTATGCAGTAAGAGTTACTTATCGTAGTCAACGGTTTTGAAAATTTGGTTCTTACTTTATTGGGCACACGAGTCATTGTGCATACTGATCATGAAGCCTTAGGCATTAGATGGATAAAAATGAGGCCAAACCTTGGTTGATCTTGCTACTTCAAGTGTTAAATTTTGAAGTTAAGGATCAGAAAGATGTGAAAACCAAGTAACAGACCACGTATCCTGCCTCGAGTCAAGTAAAGATAAGTAGGGTGAGACTGAGATTGGTGTCACATTTCTTAATAAGTTTGTTATGGATCTAAAGGGTAGTATTCTACAATAGTATAAAGATTTTTCAAATTGTGGTTTTCTCCTTGATGATTGAACCATTATCAAAAGAAACATTTCCTACATAATGTAAAAAGGTATTATTAGGATGAACCCTATCTCTTTAGGAAGTGTACATATAGATTTATACATTGTTGTGTTATGGAGGAAGATATGATTCCTATTCTTGAGGCATTCCATTCTTCACTATTTGGTGTCCTTCATGATGGTGTGCCTACAACTCAATCCTCTAAAGTGGATTATATTGGCCGACTTTGTATTGTGATGCTCATGAGTTAGTTAGAGCAT
Source organism: Capsicum pubescens (assembly GCA_030864215.1). NCBI lineage: Eukaryota > Viridiplantae > Streptophyta > Magnoliopsida > Solanales > Solanaceae > Capsicum > Capsicum pubescens. Next base: position 179,123,549 of record CM061541.1, read on the forward strand.
GTGAGCAATGCCAAAGGCAAGGTGGTATCTCAAGAAGGCATTAAATAACCTCGCAACCAAGTGTGGATATGGAGTTGTTTGATGTATATGGGTTGGACTTCATAAGACCCTTCCTTATCTCATATGGGAATTGCTACATCTTGGTAGCAGGTTATTGTGTTTCCAAATGGGTTGGGCCATTGCATAGCCAAATAATAAATCCAAGAGTGTTTCTCAATTCCTGAAAAGGTATATTTTTACCCAGTTTAGGACACCTCTTGCTATCATAAGTTATGGGGGTTCTTATTTTTGCAACCAATCATTTGGTTCTTTATTTGCCAAATATGGAGTCAAGCATAAAGTGACTTCTCCATACCATCTTCAAGCTAGTGGTTTGGAAAATATATCCAACTAAGAGATACAAAAGATTTTGGTGAAAATTAGGAATACGAGTAGAATGGATTGGGCTTGAAAACTTAATGATGCTTTGTGGGGCATATGACCGCCTTTACAAACCCCCATTGGCATGTCACCATATCAATTGGTGTTTGAAAAAGCTTTCCATCTCCCTGTCATGTAGAATACAAGGAATTGTGGTCCTTGAAGAAGTTGTATATAAATTTGAAAGATGCCTCAGAGTCAAGAGTGGACCAATTTCAAGAGATCGATAAATTCAACTTGAATACTTATGAGAGATTGACTCTCTATAAGGAACGTATGAAGAGATGACTTGTCACTAATATCCTAATAAGGGAGTTCAATAGTGGTGATGAGGTCTTATTATTTAACTCAAGGTACAAGTTGTTTCCGAGTAAACTTTAATCTGGTTGTTGGGTCTCTTCAAAGTGGTACAATGTTTCCCTAGTAGAGCAATTGAATTGGAGAATCACATGGGAGCTCTATTTATGATGAATGGGTAATAAGTTAAACATCATTATACGTTATTACCAAAGGTGTATTTATTGTAGGTACTCCATCTCGATGATCCATGATTGATGAATTACAACATTATGCCACAATGATAACTAAGGCGCTTCTTGGGCGGCAATCCGAATTTGTTTTAGCTGTTTTGGATAATGTGTGTTTATTTGTGTAGGTATGTGATTGATTTATAGGTGGGAAAAATTTCATAGAACAAGTCGGGAAATATATATTTAGTAGATCATGCACAAAACAACAACGAAGAGGCTTTGGTGATGCCCCAACCTAATTGGCACATCACCAAAGTCCTTTTCCAAAGATGATCTCCTGGCATAAAAGAACTGTTACATTCAACGAGTATATATACCATTTGGATTATCTCCAAATATTTTGGCGAAGGTCTAACTATCGATAAAATGTGTCGCTATTAGGATGTACCCAGGACTATTCAATTCAACAAAATAACTCCAAATTAGGGAATCATTGATAAGTTCTATGATGGGAATTGAATCATAGAGAAGGGTCACATTTTAATGAGTGAGGGTTTAAATTCTTCGACTCTTGACCTTTTATTGTCTTTTGACTCATAAATTTATTTCAAACTTATCCTATTTTCCCTTTCCCTCTTCTCTTTTCACTCTTTCTAATTGACTCAAGCACTCAGACACATACTCATATTTTTTTTCCTTAGTCTCACAAGTCTCTACCACCACCACACAAGCAAAAGTGTCCCCGGAGTTACATGCCACACCCATTACTTATGTTGTTCTTATTGGATTTTTACTCAACTTCAAAGGTTAGAATCGATTAAATTTGATATCTATTACTTATCAATGATCGTTATGTCTAGTTGTTTATTAGTGATGTCCATGATTGATTATATTATTGATGCGAGTTTAGTTCTCCTTTTTTGAGTTCGTATGTAAGTATAAAAATTGTTGAGGAAGTGTAGCTATTCATTCAAAATTGGTTTCTTGATGCTTAATTTTGTTCATATTTGTATTCTGTGTTAAATATAAATGATTATTTTATCATTAATTAAAATTACCATTGAAATGTCCTAAGTACATAGACATCACGATATTTACTTCGGGACAATGACAATTCATCGACGAGTTTAGTACTTTGGTGATGCACCAATCTATGTGGAGCATCGCCAAAGAACTCCCCATGTCACCGATTTTCATAGTGGAATGACTAGTCCAAGTAACATTCAATAATACTAATGCAGTTCGGCGATACTCTTAGAGTTTCATTGAACTCGTTGGTGGATAATTGATTTCCCACTTTCCCTCACCAATCCTATTCTTTTCTTTCACTACTAGAAAACTGTTTATTACATGGGGATTTTCATAGGGATAATGTGATAAAATTCTAAGGTAATTTGATTACCTGCGGATTTTCTTACCAATTAGAATCCAAAGGAAATACCTTCGTAGGTAATTATTACCTGCGGATTTATAAAATTCCTAGGTAATTTAGCTGCGAAAATAAATTTGCAGGTATGTTTTTTGCGGATTTATCTGCGGATTTTACCTGCGGATTTACACGAAAAAAATCACAAATTATTCCCCACAAAAATTCCTAAGTAAATTCCTAGGTAATTTAGCTGTGGAAATAAATTCGCAGGTATGTTATTTACGGATTTATTTGCGATTAAACATCAAAATTTTTCATGAATTATTTGATAAAATTTCATAAAAAGTATTTTACCTGCAAATTTTCAAGAAAAAATTCCCAAATTATTTCCCGCAAAGATTCTCAAGTAAATCCCTAGGTAATTTAACTGCGAAAATAAATCCGCAGGTACGTTATTTGCGGATTTATTTGCGATTAACCATAAAAATTTTGCATGAATTATTTGGTAAAATTTCTTGCAAATATTTATGAAACTATTCTGCAAGAAAATTCATATGAAATACCCCAAGTAAATCCACAAGAATAAATTTTTTCAAGAAAAATTTTCATAAATATTTAGCATGTACATCCCCATAAAATTCCCAAGTAATAATTCACACGTAAATTACTAGAAACATTTCACAATTAATCAAAAATCTATTCATTACCTTCAATAATTCTCACAAAACATCATTCAAAACAAATCTAATGTAAACCCTTACAGCTAAAAAAAACATAATTCAAAATATCCACATCAATAATGTATGATTCTTAAATGGTCCAAAACAAAATATTTTAAACTTGAATCCTCAATAACACTACTAACCATCAGGGTTAGAATCACTTTCATTCACGTTATCAGGATTATCACTGTCATTCACGTCGTCAGAGTCATCATCACTTTCATCCTCATAAGCTTGGTTGTCTTCTTGAGATGGACGTTCATCATTTGCAGATGATTTCTTGTATACATGCTTCATCAACAAGTCTAATTCCTTTCTCATCCTCCTTTCACAATTGATGCACTTTGAGCAACTAATATTTCTTGTTTCTTTCTTTCAAACTCATTCTGCATAAGAATATGTTAATTCAGGTCATAAAAAGTGCTAAAATACATTATTAGCATAAATTATATGATATTATAGTATCAAATAAAATCATAACAATCAACAAATATAAATATGTATATGTTAGCATATAAAGCATCATAAACTCAAAGTTGATTGTTCAGATTATTGTGACTATTGTTATGACTTGTTCTATTAAGATATCAGAGGATGAAATTAGAAGAATAAGAGAACAAGAGGAAGGGTTTAAGTGGTGCCATGTATTTAACACTTAATGTGAAGAAAACTCTCTTCTTATTTCTTAAAACTCCATACCTGGTCAAATGAATTATACAAGGTACACTGCAATGAATTATACAAGAAGATTTACTCAATGAGAAATTCGCAAAGCAGAGATCTTTTCATATAACCAAACATATTTATTTTGTAACTATACTTTATTATTTTTAAGTTATTAGTACACATATCAAGTGACTATACTTAACCATTTACAAGTCACAAGTTCACAATTTCAAGTAACTACACTTAACCATTTTCAAGTCACAAGTTCGCAATTTCAAGTAACTACACTTAATCATTTTCAAGTCACTACACTTAATAATTTTCAAATAACTTATTCACATTTCAAGCCACTAGTACACATTTCAAGTCACTATACTCAAACCACTTTTAAATAGCTAATTGACATTTCAAGTAACTACACTTAATCATTTTCAATTCACTAGTACACATTCCAAGTCACTACACTTGACCATTTTCAAGTAACTAATTCACATTTCAAGTCACTACATTTAACCATTTTCAATTCACTAGTGCACATTTCAAATCACTACACTTAACCATTTTCAAATAATTAATTCACATTTCAAATCCCGTAATTAACCATTTTCAAGTAACTACTTCACATTTCAAATAATTATACTTAACCATTTCCAAATCACTATGCTTAACCACTTTCAAGTAACTAATTCACATTTCAAGTAACTACACTTTAACAATTTTCAAGTCACTAGTACACGTTTCAAGTCACTATACTTAACCATATTTTCAAGTAACTACCACTACTAGAAAAAACAAGAAAAGCGACCACAAAAACCGAGCACATGTGGTTGCTTTTCCTGTTTTCACTTCAAGTCGCTAATTCACTTCACAAGTTACCGAACTAAACTAAATTCAAAACAAAAGTTCACATTTCAAATACCTACACTTAAACATTTTCAAGTCACTAATTCACTTCACAAGTTATCAAACTAAACAAAATTCAAAACAAAAGTTCACATTTCAAGTACCTACACTTAAACATTTTCAAGTTGCTAATTCACTTCTCAAGTGACCATGTACTTTACTAAATTCAAAACAAAAGTTCACATTTCAAGTACCTACACTTAAGCATTTCAAGTAACTAATTCACTTCACAAGTGACCATGTGCTTTACTAAATTCAAAACAAAAGTTCACATTTCAAGTACCTACACTTAAACATTTTCAAGTCACTAATTCACTTCTCAAGTGACCACACATTACTAAATTCAAAGCACAAATTCACATTTCAAGTACCTACACTTAAGCATTTTCAAGTCATTAATTCACTTCTCATGTGACTACGTACTTTACTAAATTCAAAACACAAATTTACATTTAAAGTACCTACACTTAAACAAATCGAAGTCACTAATTCACTTATCAAGTGACCATGTACCTTACTAAATTCAAAACAAAAATTTAACTTTCAAGTACCTACACTTAAACATTTCAAGTCACTAATTCACTTCACAAGTTACCAAACTAAACTAAATTCAAAACAAAAATCCACCTTTCAAGTACCTACACATAAATTCCTGTCCCCGAGCAATCCCTAATTTTAAACACCCTGTGCTACCTAACAATCCATTCGAAGATTTAGGGAGTACATTCTACTTGGCTACTTGATCTTTGTTTCCCCTAAAAAATACTCTCTCACAAACATGAAGAGAAAGGCAAACAGTAGTAAATTTGCCACATTTTAAAGAAAATTTAAAAAGGGTGTGAACAAAAATCAAACTTTGAACAAAACATAGTCAAAACAAAGTTAAATCGAACATTTTGTTTATGCCTAATAGATCAAAATTACCTGCTTGTAGAACCAAGCACCTCTGGCGAATCGATGAGAGTACAATTCAATATTGGACACAACATGACCAGTGAAAAGTGAAATCAAACCTAAGGCAAACAGTATTAACCCACAAACTTTGGTAATAAACTGTGAACTCATCATGTCACAATGCCAGTTAACACCAATCGCGTAATAAACTTATTCAAGTAAATTTTTTCAAGTAGAGATCATACTCACAGAATAACAGACCATGAACACGGTATTCTGCCTAATACTACTAGTATCATTACTATGGGTTTAACAAAATTAAATTTAGCAATCATGAACACAACAATTAAATCATAACGTTAGCTAAGCATTAAATTGAAACATTTAAAACAAGAAAAATCATCCACCACACAAAATAAAGTAAATCCAAGAACAATCTTACCAGAGACAAATTCATCATGTAATTGATCTATAAAAATATTGGAATTGAATTCCTGACACTCTCGCGGGTTAGGTCAAAGCAGACGACGGTGCTGATGGCTGATTTTGTCAGGTGTAAGATTGCCGATGGTGGCTACAGCAGAGAAGACGAATGGAGGGATATGATGGTAGTGGTTGAGGGAGGCGCCGGAGCAGTGGTTTGTGGGCTCAAGTCGGTGGGGATGATGGCGGTTGGTCGCTGGTCTTCAACGGCCTTCGGCGCTGGTGGCTTGCCGGTGGAGTAGCGGCAGGGAAGAGGAAGATGCAGACTTGTGGTGGCTGGAGGCATGGTTGAGAAAGAGAGAGAGTAAAGAAAAGTTAGAGAGAGGAGGAGGATGGTGTGTGGCTATTTTCTTTGAAAATAGAGGGGTAGGGTTTCTGTTAGATTAAAAAGAAATCAAAGAGAAATGTGATCTCAGTCGCTGGATCAAATTTGATCGACGACTGAGATCTAGTTATTAAGAATATGATCAAAATTGGATGAAAAATTTAAATTGAGTCTAATTAGATACAATTTGGCTAGAATTGTAATAAACTAAATAAAATTAGGCTAAAATTGTTATCAATTGACAAAATAGGCTAGAATTTAAATAAATTAAATTAAGTCAGGTTGCTATTTTAATAAATGTTATAAATATTATTATGATGATAATAATAATAATAATAATGCAAAATTAGACAATGCATTTGCAAAATGTGAGTGTGCACAATTACGTGAAAAAATAATTTAATAAATATTAATAAAATTATGTAAAATATCGTATTTGAGTTAAGAAAATTATAAAAAATGATACTAAAAATAATAAAATAATTTGTGCATTTTTTAAATTATGAATATGACACATCAAAAATTTGTTTGATGCAAGCAGGATGTGCAAAAAATACTAACATTTAAAATTAATAATTTTGCTAAAATAACAGCCTATAAAGAGCATAGGGTGGTCAAAATTGGGTGTCAACACCGGCGAAGCGGCTCATCGGAGCGTGGTGTTTGCCTGTGGTTGACCTTAGAGAGAGAGAAGAGAGAAGGAAGAGAAAAGGTGTGGCTCATTTTTGCAAAAATTAGAAAATAATTTAGGGTTTTAGGTATTATGGTGTTATATGTATGACCAATAAGATTAATCTCAGTCGTCGATCGCATGAGCTCAACGGCTGTGATTAAAATTGAGAAGGGGATGAAAAATTGATAAAAAATTAGGGTAAATTTGACATTGATTGGATATAAAATATGACTAAGAATCAAACAAATTGGGAAATTGAATTGAATTAGGGATGCTATTTTAATAAATGTACTACTGACATAATTATAAAAATGAGAAAATAATAAGGTGTCGATATTAAAATAACCTATGTATGTAAAATCAATGTTACGTTAAAAAAAATGTTATATAAAACCGTTAACAATGAATTTGAAATAAATCAATAATAATCATAATTATATAATGTATTTGTAAATTGTGAATGTGCATATTTGTGAAAATAATTTAATAAATATTAACAAAATATTATATTTAAATTACATAAAATATAAAATTACTTGATAAAAATAAATTGTCAATTTAGAAATCATGACTACGACACGTCAGTATTTATTTGATATCAAAATAATACGTAAAATATATCAATATTCAAAATTAATAATTTTGGTAAAATAACATTCTAAAAGGAGCATCGGGAGGTCAAAATTGGGTGTCAACACCACAATAGTCGGAATATATATTTCCCAGAATTTACGTATGTCACATAGAAAATATTATAAAAATTGTTATTCTTACAATAAATTACGTATGTCACATAGAAAATATTATACAAAAAACCGATAATAAATTTGAAATAAATTGAGCATAAATGTAATAATAATAATAAAATAAAAAATAAATAAATCAAGGTGACATCTTTTGATTGTTTTCTCTCTGAGATTTTGAAAAAAGAATACAACAACTAACCCGATTTAGTCCTACAAATTGGGGTCTATAGAGGGTACAGTATACGCAGACCTTACCGATCTTACCCTTGAGATAAATAGGTTATTTTCAATAGACCCTCGATTCAAGAAAAATAGTCTGAAGCTGTCCAATTTCAAGAAAAATATTAGTGAAAATTGATTTAATATTGACAGTTGATCAAATATGATGAACGGTTGAGATTAGAATTGAGGAGATGAGTCAAATTGAGATTAGATATTGGGTTAAAAAAATTGAATTGGAAATTCTGATTGAGTCAAATTAAACTCAATTGATACAAATTGATTATAAAATGGATAGAATTTAAATAAATTAGAAAAATTGAATTGAATTAGATTGATATTTAATAAGTATATTAACTATATAAAATTAATATTAAAAAAAAATAAAATTATTATTTTTAATAAATTGAGTAGACTGCTATTTAATAAATGTAGGAAAGCCGTAACAACAACAACAACAACAATAATAATAGACAATGTTTGTAAATTATGGGCATGTATACTTGCAGAAATGATTTAATAAATACAGTAACTATAAATTAATAAAAAAAAAGCGACGGATATTAGGACTCGATATAAATGAAATAATAACATAATAATAATAATAACGAGGAAAATAATAAGACTCGATATAAATTTGGTTTAAAATGAACCAAATTGAATTCAAAAACCGCTTAAAATTGACATCAATTAGATATAAGGTTGGCTAGAATTTAAATAAAATTGAGAAGATAATTGAATCGACTTAGACTGCTATTTAAATATATTAATAATAAATAAATATTGATCAATGGCTGAGATCTAAAGATTAAGAATTTGGTTAAAAAAATTGAATGAAATTTGAAATTGAGTTCAATTAAACACAATTTGGGCTAGGATTGTAATAAATTGGATAAAATTAGGCTAAAATTGTTATAAATTGGCAAAATTAGGCTATAAAATAAATAAATTAGAAAAAAATTAAATTGACTAAGATTGCGGATTAATACAATAATAATAATAATAGTAAAATAAATAATATAATTATTCTCAGATTAGTTATGAATAAATTGTGATAATAAAAATACGACACATAATATATTACTTTAAAATCTACGATAACAATAATTCGAAGTAGACACCTATAAATTATGAATATAAAATTTAAAATTGCTGATAATACATCTATGATACCATCTATGTCAATAAACTAATTTTAATTTCTTGAGCATCTTTTGCTTGATAATACGTGTCCACAGATTTAATGTCTAATTTCTTTTTATTTTCTGTTTTTTATTCTTCAAATTTATACTTTTCCTATTTAAATTTTTCAAGTCAAAAAAATCCTACGTAAATCCCCAACAAATAATTTCAGCTAAATTTGTTTCAACACAATCCCCCAATAATTTTTTAAGTAATAATTTCGTAGGTAAATCTCCAAGAAATAATTTCAGCTAAATTTGTAGCAACACAATCCCTCAATAATTTTTCAAGTAATAAATTTGCAGGTAAATCTCCAAGAATAAATCCCCAGCAAAATTCGGAGAAAAAAATCCACAAATAATTTTTCAGGTAATAAAATTCATTACATATATTTCTACCGAAATATCTCTACGTAAAATCCGTAGTATAAATTACCTGAGAATTTTTCAATGGATTTAAAATATATATATATATATATATATATATATATATATATATATTTGTCCATATTCCTGCGAATTTACCTAGAGATAAAATACTCGCCGATACATTTTTCAGGTAATGTCGCAAGTAATAATTTCGCAGGTAAATCCCCAAGAATAAATCCCCAGCAAAATTCACAGCACAAAATCCCCAAATAATTTTTCAGGTAATAAAATCAATTACATAAATTTTCACCAAAATATTTCTAAGTAAATCTATAGGATAAATTACCTGGGGATTTTTCTATGGATTTAAAATATATATATATATTTGTCCATATACCTGCGGATTTACCTAGATATAAAATACCCGCCGATATATTTCTCCAGGTAATGCCTCAAGTAATAATTTTGCAGGTAAATCACCAAGAATAAATTCCCAGCAAAATTTGCAGCACAAAATTTCCGAATAATTTTCCAGATAATAAAATCCATTACATAAATTTTCACCAAAATATCTCTCAGTAAATCCGTAGGATAAATTACCTGGGGATTTTTCTATGGATTTAAAATCTATATATATCTGTCCATATACCTGCGGATTTACCTAGAGATAAAATACCCGCCGATGTATTTTCCCAGGTAATGTCGCAAGTAATAATTTCACAGGTAAATCCCCAAGAATAAATCCCCAGCAAAATTCCCAGCACAAAATCCCCAAATAATTTTCCAGGTAATAAAATCCATTACATAAATTTCCACCAAAATATCTCTAAGTAAATCCGTAGGATAAATTACCTAGCAATTTTTCTATGGATTTAATATATATATATATATATTTATCCATATACCTGCGGATTTACCTAGAGATAAAATACCCGCCGACATATTTCCCCAGGTAATGTCGCAAGAAATAATTTCGCAGGTCAATCACCAAGAATAAATCCCCAGCATAATTTGCAGCACAAAATTCTCAAATAATTTCCAAGGTAATAAAATCCATTACATAAATTTCTACCAAAATCTCTAAGTAAATCCGTAGGATAAATTACCTAGGAATTTTTCTGTAATTTAAAAAATATATATATATATATTTGTCCATATTCTTGCGGATTTACCTAGAGATAAAATACTCGCCGATACATTTCCCCAGGTAATGTCGCAAGTAATAATTTTACAGGTAAATCCCCAAGAATAAATCCCCAACAAAATTCGCAGCACAAAATCCCCAAACAATTTCATAGGTAATAAAATCCATTACATAAATTTCCACCAAAATATCTCTAAGTAAATTCATAGGATAAATTACCTGAAGATTTTTCTACGGATTTAAAAAATATATATATTTTTTCATATACATGCGGATTTACTTAGAGATAAAATAACCGTCGATATATTTTCCCAGGTAATATCGCAAGTACGAAATTTCGCAGGTAAATCCCCAAGAATAAATCCCCAGCAAAATTTAGAGCACAAAATTCCTAAATAGTTTCGTAGGTAATAGAATCCGTTACATAAATTTCCACCAAAATATCTCTAAGTAAATCCGTAGGATAAAATACCTGGAGATTTTTCTACGGATTTAAAAAAAAAATATATATATATATATATTTGTCCATATATCTTCAGATTTACCTAGAGATAAAATACCCGCCGATATATTTTCCAGGTAATATCGCAAGTAGGAAATTTGCACAATATGGTGCCAAATTTACCTACGGAATTTGTTGCAAATATATAGTTCACAGGTAATATATTTTAATATTGAGGAATTTAATATTTTCGTAGGTAACTCCGCATGTATTTTTTGCGATATTATTCCCTAGGTAAAATTCTCATGTAATTTACAGTTTTCTAGTAGTAGTGTTTGTTCTATTTGGCGATGGTTAGTGTGCATCATCAAATTATTTTATGATATGCCAATTAGTTCAACGATGCTAATCTAAGAAATTATTATGTTATGTTTTCTAGCTTTGGCTTAGTCCATTTTACTCTTATTCATGTGTAAATATGACTCACAACAAGCAGGTGGAAAAGAATCAAGTCGGATCTCCTCATACTAAGTCAAAGCTTTCAAAAGTGATAACAATCAAGAAGAGTCTAAATTGTAAAAGGTTTATAAGAGGAAAAGGGCTAAAAAAGTTGGTCTAAGGCACAAGTGAATGAGGATGAAAGCTCTAAGCACAGATCAAACTCTGAGGAGTATTATATTGAATCCTAAAATGAAGGGAATACTACACACATTTATGATCCACTGTGTACTCTAGAGGATGCACCTCTAAGAAAAAGAGGGTATAAAAACCCTTCACTATTTTAGCAAAGCCTCCATCCAGTCTTTACGGGGTCCATCTTTACTTAATATCCTTAAGGCGTCGAATCAATGCACCATCATTGAAGATCAACGACTAAGTCTAAATGGAATAGAAGTCAAGAACCTCAAATGCTTTTGACATTGAGGTACAAATATTTCTAGGTATTCACCAAACCCTTGAAACCCTATGTGAAAATTAGGTAGGGAATTGTATGTGGCTTATGGGAAGCTTTTGCCAGATAAGAGAAAGAGAGGACTGCATGAGATGAGAGAGGTTGTTAGAGTGAGAGGTATGGATATTTGTTGTGATGAGTCAATAATCAATGAGGTTTTGGGTGTAAAAGGATATATATTCATTACTTTGCTACTAGAATTGGGAACCTAGTGTCCAAGTTAAGGGCTTAACTAACCCCTTTGCTAAGTGATAGTATACCTCCATGGCTTGTACCAAAGGTACAAATTCAAAAGGCGGGTATTCATTTAATGGGCACGATATTGGTTGAGTTTTATTTGTAGCAACCTATTGCCTTCCAAAAATAAATGGATTCTTGTGCACCTTAGGGAAAGGCTTGTGGTACCATGTTTATGAAGGAGGGATTGAACTTGGCTTTGATTATTGTCTAAGACATTGCTTATAGGGCCCAACAAAAGCAAACCTCCATTGTATTCCCGTGTTTGATCATCTAATTATGTTACTATGCCAAGATTCCCGTGAATAAAAAGAAGGATTTTGAGTATACCTCTGCCTCTACAGTGGATATTGCCAGACTTGAGCTCGTTCATTAAGTAAAGAAGAATAAAGTTTGGACAAATAATTCCCCGGTAGTTTATTTGGTTCTTTTGATGGTGGTGCCAACCAACCCATTTTGATACTTCTTTAGTTTCTGCTCCTCCTCGATAAGCTATAACTCTACTTCCTACTTTCTCCAGTTCTATCCTCAAGGACATCATCTCAACCATCTTGACCTAGTTCCCCCATTTCTCAACCTTTCACTATTTGGGGTTCTTCGAAAGCCCCGTTGACTCAGGCTGATGTTATCAAGATGGGACAGTTAGCTTATTTAAATGGTACAAGGTCATCTAGATTGGAGAAATACATACCTAAGACGATTGTTGATATGGCAAAAGTTTTCATGGATTTGGTATATTAGGAGCTATAGGGTGTTCATGAGACCCTCCATATTTTTGGCAAGAGATTAGATGATTTGAGTGCTTCTCAATAGCATGCCGTGCCTGTGGTAGTGACTAAGATATAAAAGGATCTAGCTTTCTTTCAGAAGCATGTTGATGGGCTCACTTCCCATTTGGTTTGGTTTAACTAGTTAGGAACTTATCAATTGTGAACACCCACATATTATTTTGACTATTTGAATATCTTTCTCAACATGTGCTATAAATATGACATATTAATTAAAAAAGAGAAATGGTGCTTTGGGTATACAAGTGAGTGCCATGTGTGGCGAGTGTTTGGCTTGATCATGCTTATTGAGTCCATCTAGAATATGTCCGATTGCTCTCATTATAAAGCTAAGAGTGTACAATGTTGGAGAAGTGATCTTAGTCCATTGATTGTCAGTGAACTTCTAATTTGACCAAAATACCAACCCATCGTAAGCTGAGTGACCAATTTTCCCTAAAATTTAAGCCTTGGAACACTTTTTGGGGTAGCCCCTTTAAAATCCAAAACCCATCTTTAAAGGTTCTCTATTGTGATCCTAACCCTTCTTTAAGCATTTAGGTGAGACCAAAAACCAACTTAGGTCAAAAACCTAAGTTGGGGATACTGAAGATCTCAGGTGAGATTCGAGATAGAAAATTCTTAGATTTAAGGACAATTACTTTTTCCCTCCCCCTTCTAAGTATCCTAGTATTCCTTGTAAATGGTAAAAAAAAGAGAAAAAACTTGAAAATGATTTGAAAAAAATGTAAATTGTGTTAGTAAGAAGATTTTGTGATTGAAAGAATAAGAGGGGGAAAATAGCCTAAAAATATTTGGGAATTGGTCCGTGGATAGTGTTGTGAGTATGCTTTGGGAAATAAGTGTAATTGAGGCCTCCTTAGATGCATCGAGAAGGTAGAGTCACTATAACCTTAACCGTCCCTACCTTTCCTGATGCCTATGTTATTAGCTGAAACAAGACCTTAGTGATCTCCAAAGTAGCATGCTTGTACGTGGTGAAATAGAGCTTATGAAAAATCCTATGGCCTGGTTCTCATGTGCATGATTATGTTTTGGAGCGTGAGTGATTTGTGGTAGTCCTTTGTTTTAATGATTATTTGTTCTTGCAGGAAATGACTTCTTTGTGTAAAGGCACTTGATTATGTTACTTGCTCATAGTCTATGAGCATGTGCAAGGTATGGTGACATTTAGTCAACATTTAGGATCATCATTCACAATGTGAGTGTTTGATAGGTGAGATTATACCATGGTTTTCAAAATCGATAGGGCAAAATCTGTAATGACCTAATTTGTGATATATTGTGTGAAATATTTATTTTTGTGTGATTTGACCATTTTACCCCTCCCCGTGACTGCGTTGTGGTGTTTCTGGGGTGTGGGTATGTATGGTGCGGTTCCTAATTGTCACGACCTGATTTACGAGTCATGATGACACCTACTAAATCCCGCCAGTAGGTAAGCCAAACCATAACTCAAAGCTAACAAAATGGGTTAATTCGATAGGAAATTCCCAACATACGCCAAATTCAAGAAACACAAGTTATAAATAACCAAGGGTTCTAGATAAAATAAACAGTCAATACAAGATACCAATCCCACGACCTGTTAGAGCCAGTAAAAAATCATCTAATAGTATCAATAAAACTCAAAGATCTGGAATAGTCAATACATCTTTCTCAAAACAAAAGACGAAAAATATATATAGAGGGAAATGGGCGACTCAAACTCTATGAGCTCATCCTATCTCTGGAATCAGTCACCATACGTGCAACGATCAATGGTGATAGTTAGTACTCAGATCTGCACCAAAAAGGTACAGAAGTATAGTATGAGTACCAAAACAACGGGTACTCAGTAGGCATCATCGTCTGATTGAGCTAAATCATGGTATAAGAATGATAAAATGCGAGATAACATAAACTAAGAATGATAAAATGCCAGATAACATAAACTAAGAATGATAAAATGCGAGATAACATAAACTAAGTCTGAAAGATACAAAAACAAACTTGAATCACCTCCAATACCACTGTACTTAGTAAATTATTAAGTCGAAATAATAGTACAACAAAAGGCTTGAACACATGCCAATATCGCCATGCATAATAAATACACAATTTAGAATAATAATAACGTGTCAACACAAGCAAACATAACTACAAAGTTGGCTCCCATATGCAACCTGGTGCAGAAAAGTAAAGAACTCATCACAGCCTCCCTTACGACTGGAGAGTACACCCAAGAGAAGAATAAAGGAATTAACCGACACTATAACCAACTTTCATCATTATTTAACCATCATTTCACAATTATCATCAATCAGTCATTATCGATATTTCACAATTTACCAACTTTAGAAAAGCATCCATATTTTATAATATTACCATCATTAACCACTTTATCACCGCTGCTCATTAGTCACCACATAATAACTAACCATCTCTCCATAGGTAATTCATTAGATTACTAACCATCATATAACCTCTAGTCATCACTTAGGCAACAATTTACCACATATTCATTAAATAGACAATATTCATCAACTAACATCATTTATTAGATAAACATCATTATATAACTAATTTCCGATTATAAACTAGTCACTATTATCCACTTAAACAATATCCACCACTAATCCTTATTTAACATCAATAATCAACTATACCACTTATATGCATTCATCATTAGTGGGCTATATCGATATCCCGATTATCAACAAAATACCAAAATTCATATAGGTATATATAAGCATATAATTGCTATACATAGTTCTATCCAGACTCGAACAAATAGATGTACACATAGGAACATTAATACAACATCCACCGGCCTTGCCTGGCATAATATTATAACCATCCTCCGGCCTTGTCGGGTATCAATATCATCATCACAATATCTTTCGGTATTTCTGGGTATCGTTATATCATTATAGTATCATACGGCCTTGACGAATATCAATTTCATCATAGAAATATCCTTTGGCCTTGCCGTGTATCAATATATCATCAGAATATCCTCTGGCCTTGTCGGGTATCAATATAACATCACGATATCCTCCATCCTTGCCAGGTATCAATATATATATATATAATATCGTAATCGGTGGCAAAATCAATAACATAAACAACCATATAATGAAGTATCATGATTCCAAGCATAATTAGTAACATAACTTTCTATAAAATCAATAAGCACGACTTTTAACATAATTCATGGCGCCATTGCTAATATCATTATATGTAATGTTTTCAAGCATGATTTCTAGAATAATTTCTTAGAATGGTCATAATCATAAACAGTATTATGAGTAATGACCCATTAAGTATACTCAATGGCCTATCATTAGCAAAAAGATAGTTTATCAAAATCTTGAGCAATAACTAATCCATGGTATAATCCATAACTTATTCATAGCATAGTTAATAACATAATTTATGTCTTAGATAATATCCTAGTCAAGGACTCATTCAATAATATATTCGGAAGTCCAATCAATAGCCAAAATAATAGCATAATCAATGGCTCATCATGAGGTTAGCCAATAACTCACATATATGGCACAATCGTTTAGACATTACTTCTAAAGTCATTCATCATAACTAACAAGTACCAAGGTTCCTCAATATTGCCTAAAAAAGGCATTCTCTTAGCATTTAGCAACGCACAAGGGTTTCAAGTGAACTATATCAAGTTTTGGATTAAGATGGATCAAAGAGCCCACTTCTAAATCCTCGAAGTATAATTTAGGAAAAAATATACCACAGACTAGGGTAAGTATCTAAATCAACTCTTAGATATATAACAAGCCACATTTATCCCTAAGGTAGAGATTCTACTCAAGCACTATAACTAAGTCTAATGGAACTAAAGAAAAATTCACTAGTATAAACAACCAAGGTCAATCTCATCCTAAGCATTAGTGAGAAGTTATTCTATCTAAATTGAGTAATATAAAGCATTCTCATGATAAAACATGACCTATTAAGTCTAATTCTCTAAGGTTTAAGGAAACAAACTAAGAATTCTAAATCTGCGGTCTCAAATGACTTAAATGATCCAACTAATCCCAAGTCTTGCCTTTCATCAATCCAAAACCTAAACCCCATCCCAATATAACAATATATCATACAAATACTATGAAGTATCTCAATCAAACAAAGATTTAAATCTAGCCTACCTCGATGTTGAAAAAATCTCAACAAACCAATAAACCTTTACTTTTCCCTTCTGAGAAGCCTTCTCAAGATGATAAGCTATCAAAATCACATTCTACACGTTAACACAATAATAACAATACCCATATTTTTCCATTGTTCTTTGGGTCCAAAAATCATAGCAAAACCCCATGTGAGTCCCACTTACCAAAATCACATTTTCGAGGCCAACCTAATATTCATACATGATCAAGGAATCGTAACCCTCACGAATGAGTGAAAACCAAGATAAATTGGGGATAAAATCAAGCCCTCAAGCTATTTGGGGTTTTGGTCAAGAAATTACTAAAATCCACCAAAGAAAGGTTGAAATATTACCTCAAATCGAAAGATAATTGCGAAAATAGATGTTAATCAAGCTTCCAAGTCACCCATAAGTCTCAGTTAAGATATCACACTCTTTAGTTTTTTTTTTTTAATCTTAAGGGATGGCTGAGAAATGAGTTACTTTGCGACATAAGGGGTCTATTTATACCCCTTCCAGGTACTCAGATGTTGCAATCACACATGTAGGTGTAAAATCACACAACCTAGTATCAGTGGCAGGTGTTGTGATCGCAAAAGCCTTTAGTGCGATCACACTATCTCCTCTTCACATTGAGGTGTGATGTCCATTCAAGAGGTGCAATTGCAAAGGTACCAACTATCAACTGAACTTTAGAAATTTTCAAAGGTTCTGCCAAGGCCTCAGGATCATTCAGAATTTGATATTCATAAATGAACTATGTAACCACACTGAATTCGATATTCTTGATGCAATGGCTAAGTCAGATTTTTCTTTCCGAGGTCATTTTGACCAAATATGGGTACCATACTCAAATTTCCAATTTTTTAACTTTTCGACCAATAGGTTAAAATAAGCTCGGGTGCCTCAAGACCTAAACCAAAGGTCTTCCTAGCCTAAAATTAATATTTCAAAGATGCTGGCATAGTCAGAATTTGCATCCAAAATCATTTTACTAAACTTTTTGCTCGGTGTCCATGTAGAACAATCGAAAACTTCAAAATAGGGAATTGACTTTAAAAACCAAACGAACTGCCCGATAATCGAACTATTAATCCCAATATGTCATAAATGAATTAATGAAGCTATGGAAATGCTATAACAATGAAAGTAAGTGGGAATATGAAAAATGACCTAAAGGGTCATTACATTAATGCATTTTGGTGTGATGTATGCGAGATTGTGCTTTTTGGTGGTCTTAAATGCTTATTAGTTGACTTCAGTCAACCTTTTTTGATATATTCATCAGATAGAAAAACATACCATGCCAGCAGATCCTAAATATTAATTTTAGGTTTGTAACATGGTTGGTGAGATTTTGCAGCTTTTATATCTCATTTTGACCCTCCATTAGAAAAGTTGTGAAAATTGGTCTCGAGGGTCAATTCTGTGAAAAAAGCATTTTTTCCAAATTCTGATATGGACATTGACTCCAGAGCATTGATTTTTATAAGGTAGAATAGTTCATTTTTGTTCTCGAGATTCCAGATGAATCCTGAGGGGTCCACGAAGACTTTAAATTTTTAAGTCTCCATAGCTGTCTCCACAGCTGGTGCACCACTCAGCTGGTGCAGCCGCTAAAGTGTCAGTTTGGCTGCTTTAGCGGCTGAAGCTAAAGCGATACTTGGCCACTTTAGTAGCCAACTATCAGTTGAGAAAGAACATTTAACGACCCTCATCCACTTTAGTGGAGGCAAGTAAATCCTCCCTGGTTCACTTTAGCAGGCTGGCATGCATTGATGGATACCGCTAAAGTGGTGCTTGAATGCTTTAGGAGTGACCACTAAAGAAACCACTTGATCACTTTAGCGACATTTAGAACCTGGGTATATAATATTCTTTTCTAATATTCTTCACAATTTTAGAGACCTGGAGCTTTGATTGCTAGTTTTTTTAGCGATTTCCTTCATTCCCAAGCTTGGGTAAGCTCCAAACTCCTATTTCAACTACTTTTCTTCAATACTATCAGCTCCAAACTCCCATTTCAACTACTTTTCATCAATTCTATTAGTTAAATCTTGTTTATATTGAATTTAAAGGTTGAATTTAGGGATTTTGGCTTGGAAGACCCAAATTAGAATTTCTTCAATTCTAACCCCAATTTCACCCTATTTTCACTTGTTTTTTCTCCAATAAGTTCCTTAATCTTAGGAAATATATTTTTGGACCAAAATTTTGGGTTTATTTTCTTTTGAAATCCATTTTGTGGTTCGTTTTGACCCTAATTTAGAAGAAGAAAATATGGGTATTGTTATCTTTTGTTGATGTGTGGATTCTATATTTATGTGTTTTTTCTGATTTTGGGTTCATGCGTGAGGTGAAAACTCGCTGATAAAGACTTATTTGTTCCGATTTCAGCATTTAAGGTAGGTTATGGTTTAATTTTCTTCAAAAAGAGTTGGGTGGTTAATAATAATGTAAGACCATGCTATGGGTATAGGGTTGTATCATGGAAAATGTGTTTAGGTCTTTTATGCGTCCAAGTGGGGACCTATATGGATAATACTTGGTGGCTTTGAGACTTTACTTGCTATGTATGATCGTGCTGGGTCTTGTATCATGTTGCTAGCCTACTATTTATATATGTATGCCTGATTACACTCTTTTTGATGGAAAAAAGTCCTAGATTTTGGGATTTATGCGGTATCAGTGACATTTTCTTGCATGGTTCACTTGATGGTTTTTGGATTATATTGGATCATGGATGGTTGGTTGATTTTAGTTGATTTTTGGTTCACATAGTTGGTATATTGGTTGGATATTGGATACTCACTTTTTGGTTGGTTGTGAGCATTACATACTTATATCATATTCATTCACAAAACATTGGTACCATCATGGAGATACTCAAAATACTAGCTTTTTCTTACAAAAAATATGGCATCTTTAAGAACCCTCTATAATGTATGTGTCGGAGAGGAGTTATGGATATTGGTATTGGATATTGGTTGTATAGGGGTTGATGACCCCCCTATAGGTCCTACCTTAGGAGCACAACTCGGTAGGTGTATTTGGAGGTTGTGTGATGACCTCATGCATCACAACATCATCATCATCATCTTTATTCCATTTGATATATTGTGTTTATTATGTGATTATATTTCTGTTCTTGACTTGATATCTGTCTATTTGTTCTATATTCTTATATGTGTATTTGGTGTATGTGTATATTTGTTTCTCTATCCCCTACCTGTATTTGTTATATATATATATAATAGAACTGTTAGTGGAGACGGTGTGGGCTACCATTTGGGATATTTTTTTACTGCAGGTGACGTGCCCTTAGTTTATGTTTATATGATTTATTTTCTACTTTACTCTGTCGGCCTATGATACATATTGAGTACATGTGGGCCGTACTCCTCCCTACTACACCCTTTTGGTGCAGATCCAGTTATGAGAGCACCACATAGATAGCTGATTAAGGCAACATTTGGAGTCTATTCAAGGGAACGGTTGATCTATGCATCCAGAGTTAGCTACTGTATTTTATTATCTAGACTATGTATTATTATATTTAGTGATAGAGTTTATTCTCTTTTGTATATCCTATATATATTCAGACTTCAAGTTGTATTAGTGGTTCTTACACTGTGATACCTAGATTGGAAATTGGTTTGGTATCTTGATTGTATTTCTGCTAATAAAATATTTGTGTGGTTCAGCTTCTCTCTAGAAGCCTTGCCTTGGGATTTCTAGTATTGATTGCCCTTTTATATTAGTTTGGGTGGTAGAATTACTTGTCAAGGCTTTCCGTGACAAGTACCATCATGAACCTTTGATTTTTGGTCGTGAAAAAAATGATATCTGAGTAGCCAAGTTTCCATCAGTCTCATCAGTGTAAGAACAAGGTGGTTAGTAGCGTCTCGCAGACTGGTACGTAGATGTCCGTATCTATCTTTGAGAGGCTATAAGATGTCTATATGAAACTCTCCTTATTTTGTGCCTTATCGTGCAGATCCTACATACCTTGTGTTCTAAGTCGTATTTGAATCTTTTATGCGTAGATGGTGAGAAAAAAATCTAATGAGGCTAGAGATGTAGATCCATCATATGAGGAGAGAGCCTAGTCTAGAGGGTGAGTTGTGAGTCGTGGTCAGACTCAAGGCGAAGGATGGGCATGTGGATCTGCCTCGTCAAGATATAGCAGTAGGGTACTAATAACTCTCACCTATACCCTGTCAATTGGTAGAGGAAGGTCATTGTCAATAGCTCAACATTTGTTGAGGTCGAATCCATGAGGAGCGAAATTAGATTTCTAGTCCTATGGGTGTTAATATTTTCTAAAAACATACCCATATTGTAAACAAAGTAAAATACATAATTTAAAATGGGGTGGTGGTGGTGGTGGTTTGAAACACGGGTTTATCAATGTAAACTTAAGTCAACAAATTAAAGGCAACACTTGTGATTGAAAAATGCAATATGAGAAGGATCTCAGAATTATGTCCTAAGGGCAAGTTATGCATGGTTACATGAAGAAATGGTGCAAATTCTAGTTATTAAGGATATGGTAGAGCAGGTTGAAGGTCCTTGAGGCTAGTGTGTCCACAAATCCCCATAAATATCACCCGTTGAACCTTTAGAGTACCTAATGAGTGATTCAATTAAAATCACCTAATACCTGAATTGGGCATCCCTAATTCTAGGAAGGAAAACGACACCCATATCACCCATAGAGAGTGAGTTTAGCTCACTCTCTATTCACCCTTATTTCTAAGATGGAAAATGACAGTAAACCACATCCATTAATTGTCCACTATTACTTTGTCACCCATATCCCTCTTTCAAGGATGATATGGGTTCCAAAAGTTCACCCACACCCCTCTTTCAAGGATGATGTGAGCTTTCAAGAATTTGCGATTTTCACCCACAAATCCATTTTGGGTATTTTGTGTTTTCACCTACAAATTCCAACTAATTAAACCAAGCAATAGCGAAAATCCATCATCAACAAACTAGAATATACCCAAATACATCACAACCCATACATAATTGTACCTTAGTTCAAGATAATCCCAAGACAAAGAAGTTTAGCTACTCATGAAGTACAGATACAAAAATATACAATAAGGTTCATTCAAAACACCCATCCTTTAATTTCACTAAAATAATGTTATGAGATTCAAATACAATTGTTGCCCAAATTAGGGTTTGTAAACTTCAAATTCAATTGTTCCCAAAAGTCTAGTAAACCAAGGGTTTGTGCAATTTAAGGGATTTAGGGTCGGTTGTATCAAATTACAAGATTGCCTCTGGGCACATTACCTCATTGCCATAATCACTAAAGAATGTCCATGATCACGGCTACTGCCACCGTGATAAAGACACTGCGATCACGGTCCTTTGACCCATCTTGACTATCCGTGATCACGACCCTCAGACCGCGATCGCGGTAACTAAGATCGATTTCTGCTCCAAGTCTTCCAGCTGCACTTCTCTTCTCTTTTTTGATAGTTTTCAGCTCAAATCCACATCTTTTCTTCTCATCACCTATATGCCTGTAAAATGTGGAAATTAGTGCATTTACTCACAAATGTCTCATTTTTATGTTCAAATCATAATAGTGTGCATGAATATTGAGTGCAAATGAGTGGTAAATTCCCCAGTCATCAATAACCCCAACTTAAACCTTTTCTTGTCCTCAAGCAACACTACCTCTTACCATGAGATAATGCACATTATGCCTATTTTATACAACCCAATGTTCACAATGACCCCAAACTTGATTACTACGACAAATAGCTCTTTAAACATGGGCAAAGCTTTTCTCGCGATACCCCTCAACATGAAATGCAATTTTTAAGGGTTCAAAAGACTTTAAAGAGCAACAATGCAACAACCTCTAACACTCTAAAAGTGAATCTCAATGCCCTTAACTCCACTATACTCCTTTTTTCCCCATTATTCAGATGATGAAAATTTCACCCACCTTAAGTTGTTCACATGCCTCCTCACAAGAAGATATCCCATACACACAAAATTTTCAACTATGCAAAAAGGGATTTAAGTTCAAAACTCTCTCTCTTACAAGGATTATCAATGCTAACAAGTACCATACCATAGGCTTACCCCTATTTTTAATCGCCACTACAATGAATACACCTGGTTGGGGATCTCAAAGGTCTTTTTGAGCTTGTAATGTAGGTTCGTAGAAGGGTAGGGTATCATTTAGGAAAATAGGGTATCATTTAGGAAGAAAGTGGTTGTACCATCCTTGAACATCTACATTACATTATTCAATCCAACTTTTGACCATGAGCTACTTCATTTGTTTTTACTCTTTAGACATGTGCCTACTTTTATTACTTTCTTCACCCAACTTTTGCACGCATTTTCTTTTCATCTCTTTTCCTTGTACATTTCATTCATTTCTTTCCTTTCTTGGATCTTTACTTTTCCTATTCATTTGTTCTCATTGCTTATCTCTTAGGCACTCACATATAATTTTGTGGCCCAAAGTTACGTCTTCCAATCTTTTCCACCCCCAACGTAGGCTTTTATCCTCAAGTTGCATTTTCAAGTTCAAGGAGGGTAGGGTTAAAAATAGGGATAAAATTCGAATGGCTCACGACTTGTAATGTGGTTGCCAAAGAAAGGTTCAAAGACTCAAAGAGGGTGACTAGGGATAACATCTATTGGAAGGGTAGGCTTTTTAGGCTAGAGTGGATTTCTAAGTTCTCAAAGATGGACTAGGATCATTTCACCAACCAAGTATAATCAAAATTAGCCTTGAGATACTAATAGGGAAAATTATACATGAGATTTAGACAAATAATCTCACTGCACATGGCATGCAAACTAATCAAGGGGGCTCAATTGCCCCTCCCGCTAGAGACAAAAATTGAGTATCTACCAATTTTACCAATCCAATATTTTAAAGTCACAAAAAAAGGAAAAGAATTGCTACAAGGTTGCTCATGTCCGTGCCATTGATTTTCAAAAAATATTTTAGATGGAGAGGGTTGTTTGCTTTTACATTTGCATCATGCACAATTTTCTATTTATGGCACCAACTCAAGCCGTCGTCTTACATTTTGGATTTTATACTGGTAAAACATATGGCTACTCAGACTTTGCCATAGGTATAAGTGCGATCCCAAATCCAAAATGCTATAGGTACTCAGACTTTCCCTGTATTTATAGCTTCGATGCTACAGGTACTCAGACTTCTCCTACATCCATGGATCAAAACTCAATCACAATGATTTTCCCTTAAGAATGTCGTCACCCAATCTATCATAGGGAAAGGATTTTCTGATATGACCATAAGCAAAATAAAGACAAAGTAAAAATCTAAAAATAAAAACAAAATGACTAATACATGAAAATGTGCACCATCAGAGTGACCAAATATTACAACCCAATAAAATAAAAATAAAAATCATTCAAAATGTCATCAAAACATCCTGAAATATCTAAATAATATAGGCCTAAATGAATAAATACATAGACATGCACCTCAACTAAAATGCTTGCAGTGTCCTCACTGCATAAATAATAAAGCATAAAGAGAGATAAGGGTGCTCCTTGACACCACACAAGAGCTGCTCTTGCCCTCAAACTCTGCATCATCATCTGCATTCTCATGACTAGATCACTTTGCTGGGGCCTCATCATCACTCTCCACTTGGGAGGAAGGAAGTCTATGTCAGGGTGTTAGGACTTTCCAAAGGCCCTTAACCCCCTTCCATATCTCGCTAAAAAATTTATGCCTCTTTTTTCCCCTTTTCACCATCTTCTCATGTTAGTCTCAGAGCTCTATCTGAGACACTGCTAATGATGACTAGGCCCTCTCAATCCTATCAATGGTGGCTCCCTACTTTTTCTGGTTTTCCAAGTACCTCTCATAATTAAAGCGGTTCACATATGAATAACAGGTGGTTGAGGGCTATCCCTGCCCCTGGAGCATTATCGACATGAGCTCCCTAATGGCCCTAATATCAACACCAAGATCCTCAAGAGGCTCAACTACAGATGGCCTACAAGACTCAGGCTCATCACATGTCGACTTTTCCAAGTCGATCTTCCTCTTTTTGCTTTTGCTTGGTGTACCCTCACCTCAAATTTTGAGAGGGTGGATCGGGGTGCCAGGGCTCACCCAAGTGTCTTTGAGGTACTCCTCAACCCCATTTCTCTTGCATATCTTAGTAATAGAAGTGGGGAAAGAGAGGTGTGCACCACCATGGTTCTTGAAAATTTTTATCTCCGAGAGCACAAGTTAACCAACATTCAATGGGATGCCATCTAAAATGCAAGCAACCCTCCTAGCCCGTAAATCTAGAAATGCAGTCATATGGGTGGATGGAGAGACCCAGCTATAAATAGTAGTCAACCAAACCCAAGCCTTGGCAGTGAAGTCACTTACAGATATATCCTTTTGGTCACTGCCCAAGAGATCTCCTTTCTTGGACATAGCCTTTTTGCCCTCCAGCTTCCCGGAGCACACCTTTTTGCTTTGAATTCATCTATGTCTGCATTTGGGAGCCCATATATATCATTGATTTTCTCCATACCAAATTCCACCACCTTTTCTTGGATCCTGATAATCCTGATGGATGGGTTTGAGAAAGATACTACGCTAAGGTTAGAGTAGACTTCTCGAACCCACTGCTTATTTGGCTTATAAGGATCCTGGGTGAAGCTCCGCTATCTAGTGGCTACAAGTCTATCATGAAATTCTAGAAACTTTCTTGGAACTTTTTCCAAGTATAGTCCTCTCTTCGAAAGTAGCGTTGTTATTGGAAGATCAACATAGTATAGAGTGTGGCACTCGGGGGCCATGAATCAAACTTGATCATTGTCTTCCATGATATGATCCTGAAAAACATGAGAACAACACAACAACATTAATCCTTGACATTTATATGCTCAAACTGTGCCATGTTTTCCACTAAAGCTCATGAGATGGTGATGATAGGCGAATTTACACGCCTATAGTGCTATATTTTGCCTATATTTCAGCTAAGTTTTGAGGACAAATTATATATTTCATGCACTTTTAGTCCTTTTTCCTGTAAGTGAGCTAACGAACATGATTAGCAAGTTTTCAGGTATAAATGATGCAGAATTCAGCATTTTATGGATAACTTGACGCCAAAGAAAGCTTCACGAAAGGAGGAAAGCAAAACTTGGACGCCAAGGACCAAAGGTGGCGCATGGAACATCTATCCCGGGCAAAAACAACAATTCTAAAGACTTTGGGGACTAGCAGTAACTTATTAGGAGTAGGATAATGATGCAGTAACCCTGTAGGATTGGGTTAAGTAATGCAGTAGCTTAGTAGGAATAGGATAGGAGTATTATAAATACCCTATTCTGCTAGAGATTTGAGAAGAGGCCCATTACTTTTAACTCTGAAAATAATTCTTCTACTTTTAATTCTACTTTTTATTCATCTATTCAATTCTTAATTTCTACAACAAGAGAAACGTTACTCTGCAAGGGAGTTCATGCCTAAAACGCCACACCACACCTTACTACACGAGATTTTTATTGTGGTATATTAATAATGTCTATTGTGATTTCCTTCGCACTCATGGGTAACTAAACTTCTCTGTTGGGGTTATGGAAGCCATATGAGATACTATCTATTGCTATGAGTTTGTGAATTCATGACACGTATACGGCTTATATCATTATTCTCTTCATCTTTAT
The DNA here is from genome assembly GCA_030864215.1 of Capsicum pubescens. Classification (NCBI taxonomy): domain Eukaryota; kingdom Viridiplantae; phylum Streptophyta; class Magnoliopsida; order Solanales; family Solanaceae; genus Capsicum; species Capsicum pubescens. Next base: position 179,150,410 of record CM061541.1, read on the forward strand.
CTAAATTCTTTGTGGTTGCAAACGCATAGAATACGCCAGTATAGCATTAACTTGTTCGAAAGAAAAGTTATATGTCAGGAAAAGAGATAATGTCAAGGTAATAGGGCACCAACCCCTGTTAAAAAGTTAGTGCCGTAACTGGATTAACCTCTTGGAGAATTCGTACTGTTAGATACGCTTTAAGCTCGAAAGAGTTAAAGTGAAATAGTCCTGGTTAAGGTCGAAAGACGCCTGCATTTACCATCGAATACAATTCTCTATAAGCACATGCATGTCTGAATTCCGCACAACTCATAGCCAATAGAGACGTACAACTCATAAGGTGGACATAACCCCAACTTCTCAATTCTCATTGATAAAAAAACCAACCAAGCAAACCGTTTTTACTCCTTTATTTGCTGTTTTTATTACTTTATTTACATTACTTGCACGTTAAAATCCCCCCTTTTTACGAGACTTGATCTAAAAGTCTAGTAATCTTTGCTTACTCATTGACCGGCTATTCCCTGTGGGATTGATACCCAACCCAGTTGGGTTATATATTTGACAACGACCGCTTTACACTCTTATGAGAGCTGTAGATTGAGCGTTATCAGATGGTTACTTGGTAGTGTCTAGACAAAAATTTGAAGTTCAGAATTTTGGCACAGGCTGGAATTCAGCCTCAGATATAGCAATCGTGAGCCATAGATCCACGATCACAATACCACGGTCGCGGTATTTGAGACCGATTCAAGCCAAAATTTTCAACAGTCCAAAAGTCTAAATTTTAAGCCAAAATGTGTTCCAAAATAAGAATCAACACTGAAATCATTAAAGAAGATTACTAGGTGCTCCATTACGCCCTTAGAATGTGAAAACAACTAGCTATGAACTCGTTTGGGCATTTGATTGTGAACTTGGTGTTCACCTTAGATTTTATTAAATTTCAAATACAATTTGTGTACTCAAGACTTCCCCACATATGTGCACACTATTTCTAGCAGCTAATCACCACACAAGTATAATTGAACAAGTATTTAACCATGAAAATCATAATTTTAGGCCTTCCCTATAACATGCATTCTATGGCTTATTTCTAACAATTAAATCAGATTCATGATACTTATCGGAGGAAATGATGCAAGAGGGATGCTCAAATGCTTTTGAATGCCCAAAATATGGCTAGGAATTGGTATAATTTGAGAGAAAAGTTAAGAAGTGAGTGAGAGGAAAATGGGGTATTCAGATGGTCATAAGATTGATTTGACCACGATCGCAGTCAAGGATCGACGATTTCAAACACGTGGGTAACCGCAATCACGGTAATTGAGGGCATTTTTGTACCTCTATTTTTCCCTGTTTAGCTTATTACTCAATTTTGACACCTTTCCCCTATTCAGCCCAACATGCAAAAATTTCATACTTTCCACTTCTCAAACTCTTTCAACACACTCCATAGTGACACAAATGTATGGATTAATCAAATGAAAAAATCAAAATATACACTATGAAATTTAAAACAAAGGATGCGAGCCACTTTCATGGCATTTGTAGGTCGACTCCCACATAGAGCCTTAGTTATCGTCGTGGCACGACGTCCATTATATTTTTAAAGTTGGATACTCAAGGGACCCAATATTCACTTCCCATCTTCAACATTGATAAACGAAACCACTTGAAGTTCCATAGGTTGTTTCTTCATTTTCTACACCTAGAAGGTTACTTCACAATCATGAACTCTAAACCTTATTTCCCCAAGCTCTAAATTGACAAGGACTCTTTCGATAACAAGTAAAGGTTGACAAAGGATAATAGTCACCTTTTGGTCCATTTCACAATCTTGAACTACAAATTCCGCAGTAAGGATGAATCTATCCAATTTTATCAACACATCGAACAAAACACCAATCGGTTTCTTGATATACCGTTTGCCATCAAAAGCCTCATTGATGTTGAAGTAAGGATTCTCAAGTCAAGCCTCCAATAAATTGCAAAGGGTATTAGATTAATACTCTGACCGAGGTCACATAAAGCTTTTTAAAACTAATGCATCCCGTTGGTGCATGGAATTGTAAAGGCCCCGAGGTCCTCCTTCTTTTCTACTATTTCATTGCTCATGATAGCACTACACCCATGGGTGACTTTAATAGTGTCTCCTTCAATAAACTTCTTCTTCAACATTAATTCCTTTATAATCTTAGCACACACCAAAATTTCTTGAATCGCCTCAAGCAATGGGATATTTATAGAGAGGTTGCTAAGCTTTGACATAATTTTCTCAAACTTAACACTCTCATCTTTCTTCTTAAGCCTTTGTGAAAATGGAGGGGGAATTTGCATGGTGGACAATTCATCACTTCGTAGCTCATCATTCTCTACCACTTCTTCATCAATTTCCATTGGTTTTTTTTTATCCCCTTCTTTTTCAGGTTTTGAAGCTTTTTTTTAGGCTCAACCATAACCTTTTTCTTCACATTCATATGATCAATGTTGGGCTATTCTGCACCCATAATTTATCCCTCATCTTCTCTCAAATGATCCCCAAGGGTTTTTCTACTCCTAGTAACTATGGCTAAAACTTGAGCATCATTTTTTGGATTCACAATGGTGTCACTAGGAAGACCTCCTTTTTTCCTAGCATTAAGTTGAGTGGAGATTTGCCCGATTTGCATTTCCAGTTGCTTAATAGAAGTAGAGTGGGACACAACTATTCGGTCGATTTGCGAGAAGTCACCTTTCAATTCACAGACCATCTTATCCGTTCCCTTCACTCTAATCAAAATTCTTAACAAGATATCTTCAGTTTTGTATTTGTCGGGGTCAATGGAATTTTCATATTTGGGCTTTGCCTGGTCATGCGGAGGCACATTACGATTATACTCTCGATCTTTGTCCCTCCAATCATGGTCATGATCACGATCCATCCAACCTTGGTGCCCACATTTCCTTTGATAGGCTAGGAGGGAACCCCCTAAATAGTTTGCCAAATATTGAATCTCTTCATCAAGATTCTTTACCTCATAATCATCATAGGACTTGTATGCCACAACATTCACCGATTTTTTGGGTGCACCCATCACATTCTTGGTTAAAATCTCCAATTGTGTCATCATTTTTGCCATATTTTCCTCCATCTCTTCATATCTCTTGTTTTGCTCTTTATCATCAAAGAAGGCAGTAGGGAAGCCTTTTGGTACCTCAATATCACGGGTATTCCACCCTCGATTTTACTTGGTCATTTCCCCAAGTAAGGTTTTAGCCACATGATAAGTCAACTTCATAATAGAGCCCCCCACCGCATTGTCTACCATAGTTTTGTCGAGCAGATCAAGATCTCGGTAGAAGATTTAGAGAAGCATCTTCTTCAGGACCTCATTGTTGGGACATTGCATGAATTTTCCATGGAATCTTTCCGACACCTCGTACATGGGTTCACTATTTAATTACCAAAAGTTAATAATTTTATCATATAATTATAATATCTTTTATGGTGGGAAGTGCCGCTCAAGAAAGGTAATGGTGAGTTCATCCCATGAAGTGATTGATCCTGCCAAAATAGATCAAAGCCACAACACCGCCTCTCCTGTTAGAGATAATAAGAAGAGGCATAACGAAATGGACTCTTGGGTTATGTGTGTAATATCAAAGGTTGCACACACTTCTATGAAGTTCTTCAAATACAAGTTGGGGTCCTCATAAGCTTGCCCCCCTAAATAGTTCTTTTATTTGTAGCACATGAAACATGATGCTTGTAACATGAAAAACACCATTCCCATGAGTAGGTGGGATACAGATGGCACTTGAATGTCCAATGTCATTGACTTGCTCCTCATCGTCGAGAGGATTGTTGAAAGACCCGACAATACTTGCATTGTCACTCATAGTTCTGTGAACACTACGAGAGTCACATAAAATGAAACAAAAATAACAACCAAAATAAATACACACCACCACGGGTATACCCTAAGTAAAAATCAGCGCTGCACAAGTGAAAGATAAATTTCACTCCCTGGAAATGGTTCCATTTTCATAATGCTTACCTATACCATGTAAATTAGTTGAGGATAGTCATTGTCAATAGCTCAACATTTATTAAGGTCAAGTGCACGAGGAGTGAAATTAGATTTCTAGTCCAATGGGTGTTAATATTTACTAAAAAGATACTCGTAATGTAAACAAAGTAAAATACATGATTTAAAAGTGGGGGTTGGTTGGTTTGAAACATGGGTTTATCAATGTCAACTTAAGTCAACAAATTAAAGGCAATACTTGTGATTGAAAAATGCAATATGAGAAGGATCTTGGGATTATTTCTACCTGAGGGCATGTTATGCATGGGTATATGAATATTTGGTGCAAATTCTAGTTATTAGCGACATGGTAGGCTAGGTTGAGGGTCCTTGAGGCTAGTTTGTCAACAAAGCCCCATCAATATCACCTATTGACCCTTTCGAGTACCTAACTAGTGGGTCAATTAAAACCACCAAATACCTCAATTGGCAATCCCTATTTCTAGGAAGATGCCCAAAACATAGCTCACTCTCTATTCACACTTATTTCTAAGACGACAAAATATAGCAAACTACATCCATTAATTGTCCACTATTGCTTTGTCACCCATATCCATCTTTCAAGGATGATATGGGTTCCAAAAGTTCACCCACACCCCTCTTTCAAGGATGATGTGAGCTTTCAAAAATTTAAGATTTTTACCCACAAATTCATTTTGGATATTTGGGGTTTTCTCCTATAAATCCCCCACAAATCCCAAGTAAACCAAGAAATAGTGAAACCCATCATCAACAAACTAGAATTTACACAAATACATCACAACCCACACATAATTTCTCCTTAGTTCAACATAATCCCTAGACAAAGAAGTTTAGCTACTTATGAAGAAAAGAGAAAGAAATATACCGTAAGGTTCATTCAAAACATCCATCCCTTAATTTCACTAAATTCAAGTTATGAGATTCAAATACAATTGCTACCCAAATTAAGGTTTGTAAATTTCAAATTCAATTGTTCCCAAAAGTCTAGGATACAAAAATGGAATGGTTTTGTGTAATTTAAGGGATTTGGGGTCGGTTGTACCAAATTACAAAATTTCCCTAGGCACATTCTCGCATTATCGTAATTATTGAAGCTTATCTGCAATCCTGGCTACCATAACCACAATGAAGACACTACAATCGCGGTCTTTTATACCATCTTATCTTGTCGTGATCGCGACCCTCAGACCGCGATCTCGGTAATTGAGATTGATTTCTTCTTCAATTTTTCCTGCTGTACTTCTCTTTTTGTCTTTGATACTTTTTAGGTCAAATCCACATCTTTTCTTCTCATCACCTATATGCCTAAAAATGTGGAAATTAGTGCATTCAATCAAACTTTGTATCATTTATATGTTCAAATCATAGTAGTGTGCATAAATGTTGAGTGCAAATGAGCGGTAAATTCAGCACTCATCAGGGGCTCTCCCTGAGCCTCAAGTTGAGAATGTTGAAGTTATGGGGCCTACTTCGATCCCATAGAGTTCTTCTACATCAGTCTTGGAGGGGTTATTGATTCAGTGGTTGACCCATTTAAAAAGTTCTCTTATAATGCACCCGATGTTCCTCTATCATCAAATATGGTAACTTTGTATAGTCTCAAGACTGCCAATGGTACTCATCTGATCACGAGTGAGGATCCTTTGTTGTACTGATATCTACTTATAGTACTCTATAGACTCTGAGTACTATTCTTCCTTTAGTTTCTGTATCTGAGTATGGTATTCTGAGATTTGGAGTTCAGCCTTATTCTAGGTTATCTCTTCAGGTAGGTTCTTAGCCATTCAGATTTAATACACCTCCTATTATTTTAAGTACAACATGTCTTCAAAGGAACAGAAGAGGTTTGAGTGACTCACTTATTTGGGTCCTCCTAGATTCAATGGTGTTGTAGGCGAGGATGCCTATGAGTTCTTAATGGATTGTAGTGAGAAGTTGCATAACCTTGGTTTTCTCTATTCGTATGGGGTTGCCTATACTACTTATTAGTTGAGCGATGCAGCTAGAGATTAGTGGAGGTCACTTGTTGGTTGTCGACCTCTTGGTTATCTAAAGATAACTTGGGATTATTTTACTGAGGATTTTTTAGGAAGGTTTGTGTTTTTAGTTTGAGGGATCAGATGAGAGAAGAGTTTGATCACTTGGAGAAGGGCTACATGATTTTTGTTGAGTATGAGACACATTTCCATGCCTTTTCTAGATATTTTTATACAAGTATTTCCATTGAGTTTGAGAAGATTTAGAAGTTCTTACAGGTTATGGTTGTTTCTCTTTAGCTTGCTATGACTCAGATGGTATATGGGGCATTATTTTAGTATATCATAGATCATGCTAAGATGGCTTAGCCTATTCTTTAAGCATCTTAGGGAGGTGCCAAGAATATACGCCGTTAGGGCAAGTTCAGAGGTCATACTTCCCAAGGTAGATATTTTAGAGGCTTTTGTAGATATCATGGTAGACCAGTTCAGACAACGTTCTAGAGTTTAGGTAGTGGGTCTTCTGGTTCAACAACTTTGAGTGGTCATCCTAGTTCAATCGTACCTTCTTCTATTGAGCTGGGCCACAAGGTTTGCTCTATATATAATGGATTAGCTATTTGGCTGAGGACTTTCCTTGTAATGTTTTTAGAGCTACTCTTATATTAGTTGTAGAAGTAGAGGTTCTACTAGGAGTGTGAAAGGAAGAGGTAGTTGTGCCCGTGGTGGTGGTCGTAGGGATACTCAGTCGAGTGGTGGACGTGGTCAGTACTATGCTATACCTGCCAGGCCATAGACAGAGGCCTTCAATGCTATCATCACATGTATTATTCCTATTTGTTTTAGATTTTCATATGTGTTATTTGATCTGGGATCAACCTTCTCCTATTTTTCTATATATTTTACTTCGGGTAATGATTTTGATTTTAAGCCTCTTGTTGTGCCTATCTGTGTATCCACCCCTGTGTGATACTCTTTAGCGGTGGATCACATGTACTGATCTTGACTTTTGCTGGGCATGAGACTTGGGTAGATCTAATTCTTCTCGATATGGTAGATTTTGATGTCATCTTGGGTATAGACTGGTTAGCTCCTTATCATGCTATCCTGGATTATATGCTAAGGCCATGAATTTAGCTTTGTTGGGTGTGCCAAGGATAGCTTAGAAGGGTATGCTTTATTTGAGTCCCAAAAGATTTATATCTTTCTTTCAGGTTCTTTATTTGGTAGAGAGGGGATATTTATCTTATTTTGCCTATATTTGTGATATTAGTGTTTCTTACTCTCCTTCTTTGGATTTTGTTTGTATTGTTCATGTGTTCATGGATGTTTTCCCTATGAATTTTCCTTGTATGCCTCTTGATAGTTATAATGACTTTTCTATTGATGTTGAGTTAGGAACTAAGCCCATTTCTATTCCTCCTCATAGGATGGCCTCAGTAGCATTGAAGGAATTAAAAAATCAATTGCAGGAGTTATTGGATAAGGGATTTATCCGGCCTAGTGTATCACCTTGAGGTACACCTGCCTTTTTTTATGAAGAAAATGAATGGGTCTATGTGTATGTGTATTAATTATCGATAGTTGAATAAGGTGACAGTTAAGAATAAGTATCTTTTTTCTCATAATAATGATTTGTCCGATCAGTTTTTGGGTGCTTCAGTAGTTTCGAAGATTGATTTGTGGTCAAAGTATCACCATTTGAGGATTGGAGCATCAAATATTCCAAAGACAACTTTTCGGACTTGGTAAACTCATTATGAGTTCTTGGGAATGTCCTTTGGGTTGACCAATGCCCCAACCCTATTCATGGAGCTGATGAATCAGGTATTTCGACCATATCTTAACTCTTTTGTCATTGTAATTGTAGATGATATTTTGGTTTATTCCAAGAGTGAAATCGATCATGAGGAGCATTTCTGGATTGTGCTTCAGAGATTGAGGTATGAGATATTGTATGCTAAGCTCTCCAAGTGTGTGTTTTAGTTGGAGTCTATTTCTTTTTATGTCAAATGGTTACCAAGGATGGTATTATGGTCGATTTGACCAAGATTGAAGTGATTTTTGATTGGTCTTGGCCTACTTCTTCTACCGAGATTGAAAGATTTGTTGGTTTAGCAAGATACTATTAATGCTTTGTTGAGGATTTTCATCTATTGCAGCTCCATTGAACAAGTTGAAACAAAATAAATTTTCTTTCAGTGGTCTGAAAATTTTGAGAAAAGCTTTCAAAAGCTCAAGGATTTATTGACTTCAGCTCCTATTTAGACTTTGGCTAAGGAAGGCATGGGTTTTACTGTATTTAGTGATGCTTCTGATGTTGAGTTAGGTGTTATTTGATGTAGGAAGGTAAGGTGATTTCATATTCTTCTCGTCAGTTAAAGCTCCATGAGAGGAATTACCCTACCCATGATTTAGAGTTGCACGCAGATATTTTTTCTTAACAGTTGTGGAGGCACTACTTATATGGAGTCCATTGTGAGATTTTCTCAGATCATCATAACAGTTAGTATTTTTTCACCCAGCGAGATCTTCATATGAGGCAGCATCATTGGCTTGAGTTGCTTAAGAATTATGAGTTGACTATTCTCTATCATCTAGGTAAGGCTATTATGGTTGAGGATTCCTTGAACCAAAAGTCGACTATCATGGGTAGATTGACACTTCTTTTGACCAGGAGAGGCCTTTGGACTTAGAGGTTCAGTCTTTGGCTAACCTGATGGTTAGACTTAATGTTTTGACACCTTGTGTATTTTGGAATTCGTGGAGTCTAGATTATCCTTGATGGTGCAAATTTGGGATCATCAGTTTGATGATGTTGGGTTATGAGTAATTTGGGATAAGGTGTTGAGTGATGAGGCTAAGGAAGCCTCGCTTGATCTAGATGGTGTTTTGAGGATTGAAGGCTAAGTTTAAGTGTCGAGAATGGCTGATTTGATTAGATTGCTTTTGGAAGAGGCTTATTGTTCTAGGTATTCCATCCATGAGGGAGTGATTAAGATGTATCAGATTTGAGATAGTGTCTATCACCACAGATTGAGGTTTAATATTCACATTTCACTTTTGGAAGACTTTTCAGGAGGAGTTGGGTACTCGGATTGATCTTAGTAAAAATTTTCACCAACAGACTGACGGTCAGTCGGAGCGGACTTTTTATGTTTTGGAGGATAAACTCTGTGCTTGTGTTATGGTCTTTGGAGGTTAGTGGGAGAAACATCTAACTTTGATGGAGTTTATGTTTAATAATAACTACCATTCCAGTATTGATATGACTCATTTTAAGGCTTTTTATGATAGTCATTGTCGCTCTCCAATTGGTTGGTTTGAGGTTCCTAAGATTAGGACTCGAGGTACAGACTTGCTTCATAAGTCTTTGGATAGAGTTTGGGTAATTTAGGATAGCCTCCGAGCGACTCAGAGTAGGCAGAAGTGCTTTGTGGATCATAGGTTTTGTTCCTTGAGATTTAATGTTGGTGATCGTGTCTTACTTCGTGTGTCTCCCATAAAGGGTGTGATGAGGTTTGGGAAGAGAGGCAAGCCAACCCCAGGTATATTTGACACATTGAGATCCTTAAGACTATTAGGGATATGGCTTATGAATCAACATTGCCTATAAACTTATCAGCTATGCATCAAGTTTTTTATATTTCTATGCTTCAACATTACATTCTAGACAAGTCTCATGCCATTCGTTGGGATTTAGTCCAATTAGATAAAAGGTTGTCTTTTGTTTGAGGATCCCATCTCTATTCTAGTCAAGGATGTTAGATGGTTGCATTCTAGAGTCATTCCTATGCTTAAGGTCCAATGGAGGCATTGACCTGTAGATGAGTCTACTTGGAATATCGAGTCTGATATGCATAGTAGCTATCTCCATATTTTTGCTAATTCAAGTATTTCTATTGCCCTTAGTTCGAGGGCAAACTAGATTCTTAGTGGTGGATGATGTAATGACCTAATTTTTGGTGTTTTTTGTGAAATATTTATTTCTATGTAATTTGACCATTTTATTCTTCTCCATAGTTGTATTGTGGTATTTCTAAGTTGTCGGGATGTTTGGCCTAGTTCCCAATGCATTTTGGTGTGATTTATGTGAGATTATGATTTTTGGTGGCCTTAAATACTAATTTATTGACTTTGGTCAACATCTTTTGATCTATGTGTCGGATGGCAAAACAGACTGCACCAACAGATCTGGAACGTTGATTTTAGGTTGGTGACATGGTTGGTATGGTTTTACGGCTTTTATATCTCATTTCGACCCTTTATTTAAAAAGTTGTGAAAATAGGCTGTGGGGGTTAATTTCGTGAAAACAATATTTTTTTTGAAATTCTGATATTGCCATTGAGTTCAGAGCATCAATTTTGATAGGGTAGCATAGTTCATTTGCGTTCTTGAAATTCTGCATGAATACCAAGGGGCCCGCAAAGATGAGGAATTTTCCACGTCTCCACAGCTGGTGCACCACTCAGCTGGTGCAGCTGCTAAAGCACCACTTTGGCTGCTTTAGTGGCAAGTGCTAAATTTCCACATGGTCGCTTTAGCAGCCGACTACCAGTTGAACAAGGGTGTTTTAGTGGCCTTCATCCGCTTTAGCAGTGTGCGCTAAAACGTCCCTTGTTTGTTTTAGCAGATTGGCATACATTGGCGGATACTGCTAAAGAGGTACTTGACCTCTTTTACAGTGACCGCTAAAGCGGCCACTTTACTGATTTATCGGCACGTGAAACCTCGATATATAATATTTTTTCCCCATTTTCTTCACCATTTGGGATACTTAGAGCTTTGAGTTTTAGTTTTTTTTTGGAAATTTCCTCGATTCCCAAGCTTGGGTAAGCTCCAAACTCCTATTTCACTTGTTTTTCTTCGATTCTATCCTTTAAATCTTGTTTAAACTCGGATCTAAAGTTGAAATTTAGGGATATTGGCCTAAAAGTTTAGCATTTCTTTAATTCAAACCCCAATTTCACCCATTTTTTCATTTGGATTTTCTCCTATGAGTCCCTCAATATTGGGAAATATGTTTTTGGAAAAAAAGTCCAATTTTATTCTTCTTTTTTGAAAATCCATTTTGGGGGTCCATTTTGACCCCAATTCGAAAGTGGGAAATATAGGTTTCGTTAGCTTTCTTTTGACTCATGGATTCTATATTTTTATGTTTTGGCTAATTTGAGGTCCATGCGTGAGGTGGAAGATTGGTGTAAAGACATATTTATTATGATTGCGGCATTCGAGGTAGGTTATGGCTGAACTTTCTTCAGACATGGTTGAGCAGTTAATAATAATGTAAAAGCATACTATAGGTATGGGGTTATATCATGGAAAACGTGTTTAGGTGTTTTATGTGCCCGCGTGGGGGCCTATGTGGATAATACTTGGTGGTTTTGAGACTTTACTTGCTATGTGTGACCGTGTGGGATCTTGTATGTTGTTAGCCTAGTATTGATATATGTATGCCTGATTGTATTCCTTTTTGGTGGAAAAATCCTAGATTTTGGGATTTATGTGGTATCAATTGCATTTTCTTGCATTCTTCATTTGACGATTTATGGATTATATTGTATCATGGATGGTTGGTTGATCGGAGTGGATTTTTGTCTCGCATGGTTAGTATATTGGTTGGATTTTAGATATTCTCATATTGTTTGGTTGTAAGCATTACATCCTTATATCATACTCATTCAGGATACATTAGTACCACCGTGGAAATACTGGCTTTCTTTGACAGAAAATATGGCATCTTTAAAAACCCTCTACCGATGTATGTGCCGGAGAGGAGTTATGGATATTTGGTATTTGATAATGGTGGTATATGGGTTGATATCCCCCATGGGTCCTACCACAGGAGTACAACTCAATATGTGTATACAGAGGTTGTGCGACTACCTTGTGCATCACATCATCATCATCATCATCTCTATTGCATTCCATATATTGTGCTTATTTTGTGATTGTATTTCTGTTATTAACTTAATATCTATCCATTTGTTCTATCTTTTGATATATGTATTTGGTGTATGCGTCTACTTGTTCCTCTTTCCCCTACTTGGATTTGTTATATGTGTATATAATAGAACTTTTAGTGGAGACGTTATTGGCTACTGTTTGGGACATTTTTAGGTGACGTGCCCATAGTCTGTGTTTATATACTTTATTTTTGACTTTACTCAGTCAACCTATGATACCTACTGAGTTCAAGTTGACCGTACTCATCCCAACTGCGCCCTTTCGATGTAGATCTAGGTATGAGTGTACCACAAAAATAGCTGTTTCGCATGGAGTTTGGAGTCTATTTGAGGTAGAGATTGGTCAATGCTTCCATAGTTGGACACTATATTTTATTATCTAGACTATATCTTATTGTAAACTAAGTTTATGCCTATTTGGATATCCTTTGTATATTAGGACTTCGAGTTGTATAAGTAGTTCTTACAATGTGACACCAGGTTTATGGAATTGGTTTGGTATCTTGATTTTACTTTTGCTAATACCATGTTTGTGTGGTTTGGCCACGCTCTAGAAGCCTTGCCTTGGCTTTTTTAGTATTGATTCTCTTTTAATATTAGTTTGGGTGGTAGGCTTACTTGTCAAGGCTTGTCGCGACAAGTGGCTTCATGAACCTTGTTTTTTTGGTCGTCACAAAATGTTTTCGCAAAAGAAACATGTTTGTAACTCCCATTAGTACCATTTAATGACATTGTTGATTTTGTTGTATGTGCATTGGTTTACTCTAGGATGAGCAAAGACGTAAGTTGGGGGTGTTGATGAGTCAAAAAATTGACTCATTTCACCTAAAAATGTTGAGAAATCATGTCCTCAATGCTAATTTGAATGAGTTTTAATGTTGCTTTAGTTTAATTTTAGGGTTAAGGCCAAGAAGTGGATGAAATAGAAAAAAAGGATTTAAAACAAGAAAAATATAGAAGATTGGAGCTAAAAATGTACAAAAGCATCATAGGGGACACTTGGTATATTACCAAAAGAGAGGTTCCATTGACAATTCGATCAGTTTGAGCCAGTTTAAGATTATGAGAAAATAACGATGAGGGAGATGATTTGGCACATCATCGAACTATCAACGAGGCTGAATTCCATTGCCAATTGTTATAGCTAGAACAGTTGAATCTCAAATTCAAAGTCAAAATGGCGAGCTTGGGGCAATTCAATGTATTATCGATCCTTTTGATGATAGTGTACTGCTCAGCTGAATTGGATGCGATGGAAATTTTATAATTTTGAGGCCAGTTTCTACTGAAGCTATTTAAGCATTTTTGGTTAAATGGAACCCTATCTTATCTCAATTTCTAAATCTTAAGCCTATAACCAGACCTTAGTTTGGATATTAACTATTTTTTTTCTTGGAATTTGGAATTTTTCTTGTGAAACATTTTTATTCTATGGAAAATATGGAAGAAGAATTAGGTATATCTCCTATTTATTTTACTATGAGTATCAAATTTCCCAAACTTGAGGTTATGCATTATTGAGTACTGATTGTTGTGTGGGTAGTGAATATTTGCCTTGGTATTTATTGAATGTAATGATTTTTGCTAAATTTCTATGTATTAAATATATTTTAAGGTTGCAAACTTCATCTGTGTTTGGATCTTTTGTCTTTCTTGAAAGAGAAGACAAGAGTGATGAGATTTAGTTGATAAAACTTGAGTTACACACATTTGAGAAGTTGTGATAAGGACCGACCACCATTTTTGAGGTTATTGGTTGCTTGGTAGTGTAGACACATGGTTGTTTGGAAGAAACTCATGTGAAATTTGGTGTTAGATTAGGAAATTACCACTAATACCTAAGACCATACCCAGTCAAAACTAGAAATCGAGTTTAGGTGCATTTTCATTTACCCATGCATATAGTCATTCTCAAGAAGGCATAACCCCAAGTACTTTAATCTATTGGATACATGATTTAACTTTGATTTTTGACAATTCAAGTGAAACTTGATACTTTAAACACGAAATCAATTTAACAATCCCCCCCAATTTACTTTATTGCAATATGTTAAGCATTACGTGCCAACTCATAGTTACTTGTGACACTTAAGAGTGAAGCTATTGCTCTCATTACTTATGAATTCAACCCCAACTCTTATGTTGGGTAAAATATTGCTAACCACCTCACATATTAATTTTCTAGAGTGTTTTTGAGTGTTATCAATTGCTTAAGAGATCAAGCTCGCTAGCTGGGCTGCTAAGGAGGAGCCCGGTTCACTAAAGTGGAGGCTGCTTAAGCGTCTGTTTATCTGCTTTAACAGAGGGTGCAAGCTCAGCGGATACCTCTTAAGCGGTACTTAGCAACTTTAGTGGTGAACACTTAAGCGGTCAAGTGGTCACTTAAGCATCACCTTGGAGGCCATACTCCATTTTCTCACAAATATCAAGAGTTAAAAACCTAGAGAGTATGGGAAATTAGAAGAGTATTTATTAGGATAATGTGGGGGTAGTTGTTAGCTCGGATTATCATTTCCTCGTAAAAATCTTTGTAAGTTTCTGTTACATTCTTGGTTGATTATTCAATTTATTCCCAAAATCTCTCGATTAATGTTGGGTTGATTTTACTGTCATTTGAGCTCGGAATTACCTATTCTCAAGGGTAAATAATCCTTGAGCATAGAGGGATGCGATGACAGTTTCACAAAGCCGATTTCACAAGCAAATCCCACATAAGATTTTTATGTTATTTTTTATCTGGAGCATATAAATGCAATATGGGTACCCTTGTTCTTATATTGATGAGTATATTACTATTTTGATAACATGACATCATTCAAAAGCTTCTCAAAAAAGGAAATCATCGATTTAACTGACTTCATCAAGCTTTGTTTAGCATCCAGGTAAGATAGGTTTACCTTACTCCTAGATTCAGCTTAGTCATATGATGAATATGATATTATGCTAATGTTGGGATGGGATTTAGTTCCTGGAGATATATTTAGCATGAATTGTATCTTTAACCAATTAAGGTATCGTAATTAGGCATAATTTACTCGATCACTCGTTCTTTACGTAGATATACTATCTTAGTACTAAATGGTGGCTTATTTAATATCTAGTAGTGAAATTAGATACCTTATCCTAGTTCTAAGTAGAATTTGACTTAAATAGATTTTGGGGATAGAAGTGGGCCTCTTCAACCCAACTTAGTCTAAGATTGCTATTAAATCCTTGTAGGATCTATAGGCCTTGCACATTATATTAATTGTATTTTTTTAGCCTGATGAGGTTTAGATCTATGATGCTTTATTTAGCATTGATACTTGGGAGATGATATTAGTTCCAATTTGAGTTTGGTGATTTGCGATCTTGAGACCGGTTTGATTCTGACATTATTCATGATATGAGTTCTGGTTTAAGTCCGACAAATGAATATATGAGTTTTGGTTCATGTCCGATAATGAGGTTTTAATTTCGATGGTTATGGGACTGGTTCAAGTCTAATGTTTTATGATATGGAAGAACCCATGGTTATAATTTAGGCCTAGTTGAGAATCATGGTGTGGAAACATTGGTGGAGGGGTTATCTTGATTCCAGGCCAGCTAAATATTCCCCATTGACATGGACTCAGTTCTCCGGGGTCTTCTTAGAGAAGTAAATGCCTTTCAACTTTAGAGATCATCTAAGAGACCAGTTCTCAAGATTAGAGTATGGATCCATGATAGTTGTGGAGTATAAGGCTTGATTTTATGTGTTGTCTAAGCATGATACATCTATATTGCTGATCCAGTATAAGCATGTTTTATGTTTTATTCAGGGATTGGGACTTTCTCTTTGAATAACTATGTAGTGTTTGGTGGTAGTTAGAAGGTCTTTTATGGAGGTTTCTATTCATTCTTAGATTATGGAAGAGATTCATCATGAGGCCTAAGTGGGCAATGATAAAAAAGCTATGATATTTGGGTAGTTTTAGTGGGGAACTGAAATGGCTCACAGTTCAAAAGAAGTGGTTCTCAGGGTAGGTACCCTCTATGTTAGTCTTATCAATATTAGGGTAATTCTAGTAGGTTTGTATATGCCGCACTTTAGATTACCAATGGAGGCCATTCTAGCTACAATAGGCAGAGTAGTGGCCATCCTCTGAGAGGTTCAACATAAGGGTATTTTAGCTATGATGGTTATTTGGGTCAGTTGGATCTTTTCGGTATAGTATAGTGCCTGGGACGTGTTATGATTCTAGGGACTTTGGCCATTTCTCTAGAGAGTGTCCCATGCATGGGGTAGTTGTTCCAGTAGTGCAGAGTATTCCAACAATTAAGGTAGTACTGCCTCCGACTAGAGGTGGTATGCAGGGTCGTCGAGATGGTCCACAGGATGTTCATAGAGGTCCGCAGAAAGGTAGGATAGGAGATTTATCAGGGGCCTAGCCAGCTGGCAGTCGTGGTCGGTTGTATGCTATGTATGATAGACCCAAGGTAGAGTCTTTGCATGCTATTATTATAGGTACAATTTTAGTTTGCCGTTAATCAAATTTTTCTTTATTTTATTTGGGATCCACTTATTCATATGTATATGCTTATTATGCCCCATGGTTAGAGTTATCACGTGATTCATTTAGCTGTGCCGTTATGTGTATCTACTCTCATCAATTATTTGAGAGTTTAATGCTCAGTGTGATTTTATTGTATTAGATATGGTGGATTTTGATATAATTCTGGGCATGAACTTATTATCACCCTATCATGCGGTCTTAGATGGTTTTACCAAGACTATTACCTTTGCCACACCCAACATACCCCAATTGTGTGGCAGGGATCTATTAGTTGCAAGGTAATGGGGATTATCTCTTATGTTTGGTCTAGGAGATTTATATCGAGGGTATGCAAGTCTTATCTTGCTTATATTCTTAATGTTAGTATAGAGAGACCCTCGCTTGACTATGTTCCTATAGTCTATAATTTTCTTGATGTTTATTCTGCCGATCTACCTGGTCTTCCTCATGAGTGAGATATTGAGTTTATTATTGATCTAGATCCTGACACACAACCTATTTATATGGCACCTTACCATATGGCTCCTTTCGAGCTTAAGAAACTGAATTCATAGCTTCAGGATATTATTGGTAAGGGTTTTATTAGACTGAGTGTGTTTCCTTGGTTCCTCTTGTCTTTTTATAAACAGGACATTTCCTTACATATGTGTATTGACTACAGGTATCCTAATAAGGCAATGGTGAAGAATAGGTATCATATACCTTACATGATTTATTTGATCATCTTTAGGAAACAGTGATGTTGTCTAGGATTGACTTATGGTTTGGTTACCATCAGTTGAGAATTCAGACTAAGGACATACCAAAGACAACCTTCAGGACTTGTTATGGTCATTATGAGTTCCTGGTGATGTCTTTGGGTTGACTAATGCCCAAACAACATTTATGGATATGATGAATAGTGTGTTTAGGCTTTATACAAAATCATTCGTGATTATGTTCATCCACAACATTCTTATGTATTCGAAGAGTTGGGAGGAGCATATGTAGTATTTTAGGATTATGATCCAGACTTTGAGAGATTATAGGCTTTTTGCCAAATTCTCAGTATGAGTTTTGTCTCAAGCCGATGACATTCCTAGCACATGTGGTGACTAATAATATGATAATGGTGGACCTAATAATGATTGAGGCTATTCATGATTGGACCAGGCTTATATCACCGTTAGAGATTTGCAACTTATTGGTATGGTCGGTTGCTACAGGCAATTTATTAAGGGTTTTGCTACTATTGTAGTACCAATGAACAGACTGACCTAGAAGGAGGTTCCTTTCCAGTATTCTGAGGAGTGTGAGTTGAGCTTTTGGAAGATTAAAATTCCTCACTTTATCTCCTATATTGGCTCTTCCTATTGAGGATGACAAATTCACTATACATTGTGATGCTTCTGGTGTTGTTTGAGGTTGGGTGTTTATGAAGTAGGGCCTATATATTGCTTATGCATTGAGGCATCTAAAGTTTCACGAGTGTAATTTCCCTACTCATGATTTAGAGTTGGCGGCGGTAGTTTTTGTGCTAAAGATTTTGAGGCATTATATTAGTGTGCACTGTGAAATCTACATCGATTATTAGAGTTTTCAAAATCTTATGACCAAGAGAGAGATTAGATCTAGGAAGCATAGATGGATGGAGTTGCTTAAGGACTATGACATCTCTATTCTATACCATCCAGGCAAGTTGAATGTGGTAGTAGACGACTTGAGATGGAAGGAGGTGAGCATGGGTAGCTTGGTTTCTATTTTAGTTTCTCAGAGGTCATTGGTGTGGGACATCCAATCACTGGCTAACTTTATCTGCGACTCAACATTTCAGACCCTTGGAGTATTCTTTCTAGTGTTGAGGTAAGTTATACCTTACTTGAGCAGATTAGAAGTTGTTATTTTGAGGATATAAGGCTTTGTATCATCCATGAGGTGCTGAGTGGTGAGTCTAGGAGGTCTACCATATAATATAAGGGTATTATGATATATGATGACCATATTTGTGTTTCAAGGGTTGGAGACTTAATTGAATTAATTTTGTGCTAGGCTTATAACTCCAAATATTCTATTACCCTGGTACAACTAAGATGTATAGAGATTTGAGGATGAATTGTTGGTGGAGTGGCATAAACCTAGATGTGGTGGATTTCATAGCTCATTACCTATGTTTTTAGCAGGTAAAGGCCAAGCATTAGAAGTCTGGTGGTCTGATTAATAGATTGCCCATCCTAGTATGGAAGTGGGAGCGGATCACCATGAATTTTGTTAGTGGTTTTCCTCACACCTCCCGTGGTCTAATGGTAGCTGGGTTATTGTAAATCAATTGACCAAATTGCCATATTTTATTCTTATTTATATGTCCTTTGGTGCCAAGAGGTTAGCCCGTATCTATGTTCATGAGATAGTTTGCCTGCATGCAGTGCCTATATTAATTATTTTAGATCGGGGCTTGGTATTCACTTCTAGATTCTGGAGAGTTTTTCAGGAGGAGTTGGGTACTTATGTGGATCACAAAAAAACTTTTCACCCTCAGAATGATGCGCATTTAGAGCAGACTATTTGTGTTCTTGAGGATATGATCCGAGCTTGTGTCATAGATTTTATAGGTTAGTGGGAGCAACACTTAGATTTGACAGAGTTCGCATATAATAATAGAGACTATGATTAGATGGTTCGAGACCTACGAGATTAAACCCAGTAGACCTGAGTTGCTTCAGGAGTCGTTGGATAGAGTCAGGGTGATTAGGATACCCTGAGGGTAGATCAAAGTAGGTAAAAGGCTTATGCCGATCACAGACTTCATTCCATGAAAAATTTGGAGTTGGATATTGGGTATTCCTCTAAATATCACCCACGAAGAGTATGATGAGGTTCAGGAGGAAAGGCAAGAACAACCATAGATATATTGGACCTTTTTTGAGATACTTCACGCAGTTGAAGTGAAATACCCCGAACCTTTACCTTGAAAAGTTCCTCAATTTTGAACTCTTTGATCATCATACGACTTACACCATAAGTCGTACGGTATGGTGAGGGGTCTAGGGACCCAAGTCATATGTTGGTCAGTGTGTTTCTGCCAAGTTTTATCCTGGTTAAGAGAGACTCTGTACGAGTCATATATTGATGTGATGAGAGGGTCGAGTCCAATCATATGATGTCCAGTGTCTAGACCTTGATATTCTACCTTGGATACAACAAGACCATACCATTCGTATGGTCTAGTGATGAGTTAGGCAAAGGAGTCGTATGTTGGACAGAATGTGGTAGCCAACCTTCTAATCTAGTGACGACTTGAAAGTACCACTGTATGTTGTGGTGACGAGTTGGAGGGTCAACTCGTACCCACATGCGAGTTTTCCACGGTTTTTAACCTGAGGATATTTTGGACATTTCCCACCCCAAGCCCTTAAGACCACATGTCTTATAACCCTAGTTGGTCATTCTTTATACAATTTAAAAGATTAAAAAAACTCTCTAAACTCTCTATAAAATTCTCTCAAGAAGATTGGGCTAGGGTTTCTTCAAAGTGGTCATCTCGAGGCTTAAAGATCAAATTTTCTCCGTCTTCCTTGGTGTCTAAGGCATGTTACTCCTCCATCAGTGTCAGTTCAACTAAAATCATGTTTTAATGAATGGTTTTCATGGTATTATTGTGGTATTATTTTGGTCTTGAAATTGAAGTTTGGGGTTTTTGGTTGTACTTGGTTGGATAATGCTTTCCCACGTTTTACTTATGGTTTTTCATGTTATGATTATGATTTGAACATGTGGTTGCATCAGAATGGTCAATTGATACTGGTTTTACTTTTGTAAACTATATTCCCTCGGCATGTTTGATAAAAATACCAATGAGAATGATTTGTCACATAGTTGGATTATTCTTGAAATCTTTGCATTGCATAAAAGGTAATGGAACATAAATTGGTTTGGTTAGTTTTAAATGATTTGGAAAGGCCTTGATGGCCATGGTCTTGGTTCAATTGGAAACTTTAGAGTCAACTTGGTCTAAAGGCTTTGGTATGGCATAAAAGGATAAACTTGCAAGCTCTAGTTTTGGTATGACGATACCAATGGTTAATGCCTAATTTAAAAGACTCCTTGGTAAATGCTTGGAATATGTTATAGGTTTTAATATGGGCTTAATGGGGGTTGTGTTAGCAAAGCTATGGAAGTTGGAAGTCACGGGGAACCAATACCGGAAACTCATGTTTGCTGATGTGAGGTTTGGTCTTGGTGACTGTGTGCAAGATTTCACACTTATATTTTAGGAGATATACTGGTCATCTCAGGTTTTATTCTCTGATTCGTGTTGCTAACACACACCACCTTTCAGCTGGGGGAGCTAAACCAATATAACTCGTGGGTGGTTTTAGGACGACAATGCTACACAACCCAGGTTAATGTTTTAAATGCATACTAAACCCAGTTCTCTTTTTCGACACGATATATATATATATATATATATATATAGGTGGTTGCATATGGTTATTTACTTTGGTTTTTAATGATGGCATTATTTTATCCTTATCCTCGGATACATGCTAGTGTTCACTCTGCTAACCATCTTCAGGCGCTGTATCTCTATGCGATGTAGGAATCGGCAATACGATCACCACTCTTGCTCTGTGACTAGGTTATTTGGGGATAGCTTGAGTTAGACTGAAGTGGTGAGCTTCTATACTTTGGAAGGCCCATTTCATATTATGATTTATCTTTTGTCTTTACTATTATTTGGACATTGGTTTTTGGCTATGGTCGGGGGCATGTCCCAACTAGATATTTTTTGACATTGTTTAGATGATTTGTATGGACAATTGGGAACTTGGGTATGTTATGGTTTATTTGGTTTGGTTTTGACGGTGTGACATGGTTGGGTTAGTCTCAGTTTTAGACTAATCCCACAGTCATTGAATTCTAAATACTTTATCTTGTTATATGTTCCAAATTTATCCGACACGGGTTGTATATTGATTGGTTGGATTGGGTATTGGGGGTGGTCTCCGGTCCTAGTTGGACTTGAGATGCTCGACACGACTAGGCCCTAGTTCGGATCGTGTTAGATTGGTATCAGAGCCTAGGTTTTGGTGTCGTGAGGTATCCACAAAGCTGTGTCGAGTATAGCTCTTTTATAAATGTGTAGCACACCATACTTATAAAGGATAAGCTACGAGGCATTTAGGAATGTTTCACTTTCTTATTGCCTTACTTTAAGCTATAGAGTCTAAGGTCTTGCATTCCTCTGATTCCTGTCTGTTCTCCTTTTTGATCATGCCTTCTAGATAATTTGAAGCTTGTAGAAACTCCTTTTCTCCTCTTGGGGACATTGTTGATGGGATGCTCCCTACTTATGGGGTCCAAAATTAGTCTAGGGGTCCAGTTCATTGTTGCTATTCTGGAATTCCACTGGTTCCCTCTAGTCCTTTTAGTGTTCCTCAGGATGATGTGACGAACGCTGAGCTTTCTTAATCTATTCACATGTTGACTCAGTGAGTAACTTCTCAGTTCGAGCGTAGGGATCCATCTTCTAAGGACACAAGGGTTGGCTAGTCCATGAAGTTGGGTCCTCCAACTTTCTCTGGTGTTAATGTCAGGAAGAATACTCAAGGTTTTAGTGATAGAGATGGAGAAAAGTTGCCTAAGATAAACTGGGGGAGTTTTGGTTCCTTCTTTATGACTAATGCTCCTTACCCAAAACCATCAGGTGATCATTACCTTCAACATGATAGGGGATGTAGAGCACGGGGTGCCCAATCGCATATTGGTGGGGCTCAGTCGGCTCTGTCTACCCTTCTTGTAGATTTTATTGTCAGTTTCACCTTGGCCAGTGTGAGAAAGAGAGATACCGATGTTTTATTTATGGCTAGATTGGTCATATGCACCGTGAATGTCCTCCTAGAGTTGCTTTTGGGGCTAACAAGGTTTCTATTGCCTCTTCATCAATACCTACACCAAAGGGTGCTGCTTATGCTTCTGTTCCTTCTCGTAGTACCGTTACGAGTCGAAATTGCTTATATGCTCTTATTTTTCGCTAGGACTTTGAGGGATCTTTCGATGATGTTACTGGTATGTTTGAACTCTTTTTCTGTGATGTGTACGATTTACTTGATCCAGGGTTCACTCTCTCTTATGTGACCCTATTTATGGCTGTACATCTTGGTTTTGGTCCCAAGTTTATTTCGGTCCTTTTTTCTATTTCTACCCAGATGGGTGACTCTGTGGTGGCTAGAAGAGTCTATAGGGGTTGTGTGGTATATGTGGGAGGTCGGGAAAATTTAGTGGATTTGTTTGAATTAGATATGGTTGATTTCGATGTCATATTAGGATGGATTTGTTGCACTCATGCTATGCTTCTCTAGAGTGTTGAACCCATACGATTGTCTTTAAGTTCCCCAATGAGCCGGTTATTAAGTGGGAGGGTGGTTCCCTAACTCTTAAAGGGAAGTTCATATCATATTTTAGAGCATAAAGATTAATATCCAAGGGGTTTCTCTATCATCTGGTACAGGTTAAAGATTCTAACTCAGAGGGTCCTTCTTTGCATTCTATCTCGATGGTGAATGAATTTCCTAAGGTCTTCCCTGATGACATTGCCGGTGTTCCTCCAGATAGGGAGATTGAGTTTAGGATTGATCTTATTCTGGATATGCATCCTATTTCTATTCCTTCTTTGTAGAATGACTCCAGTTGAGTTGAAGGAGCTTAAGAAACAGCCGAAGTATCCTTTTGATAACGATTTATCTACCCTGGTATTTCCATAGGGTGCTTCTATAATTTTGTGCATATGGGGGATGGTTTCCTCTAGGTATGTATAGGTTGTCGGTGGGTGAATAAGGAATTTAGGGTGACCTCCTTGTGGGGTGGACCATATATGTGTATTTTACATGGGATACTCTGTTAGTAGTGTGATAACGCTCAAACTACAGCTCTCATAAGAGTGTAAGCGGTCGTTGTCAAATATATAACCCAACTGGGTTGGGTATCGATCCCACAGAGAATAGCCGGTCACTAAGTAAGCAAAGATTATTAGACTTTTGGTGCAAGTCTCGTAAAAGGGGGGATTTTGTAGCGTGCAATAATGTAACAAAATAGTAGAGTAAAAACGGAAAATAGCAAAGTAAAAAGGAAAGAATGTTCAGTAAGATGTTTAACCAAAGAGAATTGAGAGTTGGGGTTATGTCCACCTTATGAGTTATACGTCTCTATTGGCTATGAGTTATGCGGAATTCAGACATGCATGTGCTTATAGAGAATTGTATTCTATGGTAAATCCAGGCGTCTTTCGACCATCAAGGATTATTTCACTTTAACTCTTTCGAGCTTAAAGCGTGTCTAACGGTACAAATTCTCCAAGAGGTTAATCCAGTTACGACACTAACTTTTTAACAGGGGTTGGTGCCCTATTACCTTGACATTATCTCTTTTCCAGACATATAACTTTTCTTTCGAACAAGTTAATGCTATACTGGCGTATTCTATGCGTTTGCAACCACAAGAATTTGCATTAAGATGAAGAGAATAATGATATAAGCAGCATACGTGTCACGAATTCACAAACTCATAGCAATAGATAGTATCTCATAAGGCTTCCATAACCCCAACAGAGAAGTTTAGCTACACATGAGTGTAACGGAAAACACAATAGACATTATCATCATAAAAATCTCACGTGAATTCCTTGCAAATAGCTTTTCTCTTGTTGTAAAAATTAAAAGTCGAATATATGAAAAATAATGTCAACAATGAATTAATGAAGAAAAAGGGGAAGGATAGAATAGGGATGAGGGTGGTGGAGAATTGTTTTGATGGATGGATGGATGGGAATAATAAAAATCTCCAGCAAAATAGGGTATTTATAACACCCATATCCTATTCCTACTAAGCTACTGCATTACTTATCCTAGTCCTACTAGGTTACTGCATCATTATCCTAATCCTACTAAGTTACTGTTGATCCCTAAAGTCTTTAGAAATGTTGTTTTTGCCCGGGACAGGTTTTCCATGCGTCACTTTTAGTCCCTAGGCGTCCAAGCTCTCCTTTCCTTCTTTCGTGAAGCTTCCTTGGGCGTCAAGTTATTCATAAAATGCTGAAATCTTTATCATTTATACTTGAAAACTTGCTAATCACATTTGTTAGCTCACTTACAGGAAAAAGGACTAAAAGTGCATGAATTATATATTTTGTCCTCAAAACTTAGCTAAAATATGGGTAAATTATAATACTTTAGGCGTGTAAATACGCCTATCATCATAGTGCATGATGTTTTATAGAAACTAAGTTTGA
Source organism: Capsicum pubescens (assembly GCA_030864215.1). Classification (NCBI taxonomy): domain Eukaryota; kingdom Viridiplantae; phylum Streptophyta; class Magnoliopsida; order Solanales; family Solanaceae; genus Capsicum; species Capsicum pubescens. Next base: position 179,175,185 of record CM061541.1, read on the forward strand.
ACCTTAGATATCGATTTTGGTGAAAGAAATATGTTAGCTCGAGGATAGCAATATGAGATTTGTGGGGGTAGATTAGTAGAATTAGTAGGGTATGCAGAAGAGGCAAGATTAATGATTTTGGGAATACCGGAGTGGGGAAGGTCATGGTATATAGTCCAGAGGTCAAGGTTTAATTGATGGATTGGGGGATAAGTCGTTGAATGGATTAGGGCATGGAGTTTGTAAGACTATGCTGAACTCTAGGTAGTATCTGGATAGATGAAATTTTAAGTATAAGAGAGCCAAGTATCCCTTGAGCATGTCCTTGTTAATAACCCTTAGAGCGGAGTATTGTAATTATAGGTGTAGTAAGATAGAAATCGAGGGCTATTCTTAAATTTTCTCCTAGCGGTGGACTTCTAGGGGAAGTCAGGGTGAATTTACTCCTATTTTAGCAATTTTCTCCTATTTTTATTAAGAGGGTACTCTACTAGTGTTGCACACATTCTAATAGCGCTTGTGCGTAAGGTCCACATTCTAGGTGTCGCGTATGTCCATACTTCAGCCCCTGAACCAAAGGCAGTAATGGTTCTCAGAAAATCCAAGCTTTTAAGTGTTCAAAATCTATGTCATGACACTCATGATCAACATGTTCATGTCTCACGTTATGCCTAGTTCCAAGAAACAGTTATTTCAAGCAGAAATCCTCACTTTGTCCCTCTAAAGATGAATCTTGGGTCTGCGTTATATTACCTATGATATATGCAGTTGTGTTTCTCTTACTGCCGAGTCCTAAGGACCTGTTCTTTAGTGTGTTTATGTCAGAACGATCCTCCATTTATAACTTAGTTTCTATAAATACCTCGTGCCTATTGTACCGTGTCTCATTTCGCGGGTTTTGCCTTGAGTAGCCTAAGTAGTCCTCATACTTTAGTTTCTCAATAACCCTTCTTATGTTAGGGTGGTATTGGCTGTAGAGGTGTACTAATGTTTTAGAGGAGGGAGTAGATGTCCTTCGTAGTGAAATTTTGAGGGTGACTGCTAGAGTTACGATTATAAGAACAGATAGAAGAGTAAGATGAACTCTATCCTATGAAATAGTTAAGAAGGGGAGGTGTAGTGAAAACCTTTATGATAGTGATTGAAGTTTCTAGATTTTAGGTGGGAGATCCATAAAGTGGGGGTAGAGAGGCAAGCTTGAATATTGGTGGTGGATAGATACCCAACCTTTGGTTTAAGCAGCGAAGCTCCTTGATCAAGATATGTTTCTTGATTATAGTGAAAGACGGGGTGGTATTATCATAGTGGTGTAAAGTATAAGGTCCCATGGCTTCCACTAGAACCTTTAACTCCCAGTTAGTCTTTAACATGGGATGGATGTGCGGTTATAATCAGGCCCTCTATTTATGTATTCGCGGGGGAAGTTGGGAGGTTGAGATGGAGGAGTGTTGTCTTCATGTTGAAAGCTTGGTGAAGAATGTGGCCGTATTTAAGTTGTAATAGATGCATTAGTTGTAGAGGAAAGAGATTTGTAGGGAGATGAAGGGGACATAGAGTGTGACTGGTCATTTTAACTCTCCATTTTGGATAATCATGTTTAAAGTGTGTATGTATTCTTAACTTCTTTGTTTTCTAACTTTGTTAAAGGGAAGTTGGAGGGGTATTAATGTGCTAAATTGTGCTTGTGTTTACCTGAAACCCCTTATTAGAGGATGAATGATCCTTGTGGGGGAGATTAACACACCTCATACCTTGACTCTTGAATGTTTCCTCGGGTTTGAACTCTCTGATCATCATACGAATCACACCATGATTCGTATGGTGTGGTGACGGGTCTAGGGACCCATGTTGTATGTTGGTCAGTGTTTTGTTGGCAAAGTTCTATCTTGGTTATAAGAGACTCCATACGATCCATATGTTGATATGACGAGCGGGTTGAGTCCAATCTTATGATGTCCAGTGTCTAGCCCTTGATGTTCTACCTTGGATACCTTTAGACCATACCAACCATATGGTCTAGTGGCAAGTTGGCCTAGGGAGTCATATATTAGACAGAATATGGTGTCCAACCTTCTAATCTAGTGTGACTTGAAGGTACCACTCGCATGTTGTGGTGACGAGTTGGAGGGTCAACTCGAACCCACCTGTGAGTTTCCACATCTTTTAAGCTGAGGGTATTTTGGATATTTCCCATCCCAATCCCTTAAGACCCTACATCTTATAACTCTAGTTAGACATCCTTTATGCACTTTAGAGGATTAAAAACACTCTCTAAACTCTCTCTAAAAACCTCTCAAGAAGATTGGGTTTCTTCAAGGTGGTCATCTAGGGGCTTAAATATCAAATTCTCCCTTGGTGTCTAAGGCATGTGACTCCTCCCTCACTGTTAGTTCAACTAAAAACATGTTTTAACGAATGGTTATCACTGTATTATTATGGTATTGTTTTGTTTTTGAAATATATGTTGGGTTTTTTTGGTTCTTGGTTGGATAATGCTTTCCTATGTTTTACTTATGGTTTATTATGTTATGATTATGATTTGAACATGTGGTTGGTCGGAATGGTCAATTGATACTAGTATTCCTTTTGGAAACTATATGCCCTCGACATGTTTGATAAAATGCCAATGAGAATGATTTTGTCACATTGTTTGACTATTCTTGAAATATGTTCATTGCATAAAAGGTAATGGAACTTAAATTGGTTTGGTTGGTTTTAAATGGTTTAGAAAGGCCTTGATGGACATAGTCTTGGTTCAATTGGAAACATTGGAGTCAACTTGGTTTAATGGCTTTGGTATGGCATAAAAGGATAGACTTGCAAGCTCTAATTTTTGTATGCCGACACCAATGCTTAATTCCTAATTAAAAAGACTCATCGGAAATGGTTGGAATATGTAATTGGTTTTACTATGGGCTTAAAGGGGGTTGTTTTAGCAAAGCCATGGAAGGTGGAGGTCCTGGGGGGACCAATACTGGAAACTCATATTTGCCGATCTGAGGTTTGATCTTGGTGACCGTGTGCATGATGTCACACTTATATTTTGGGAGATGTACTAGTCTTCTCAGGCTTTATTCTATGGTTTATGTGGCTAACACGCACTGGGTCCCTTTTAGCAGGGGGAGCTGAACCCATATAACTCGTGGGTGGTTTTAGGACGGCAAAGCTACATAGCCTAGGTTAAGGTTTTAAATTCATGCTAAATCCATTTCCCTTTCCCAGCATGATATATATATATATATATATATATATATATATATATATAGGTGATTGCATATGGTTATTTACTTTGGTTTTGAATGACTGAGTACATGCTAACATTCATTCCGCTAACCGTCTTCAGGCTCTGTATCCCGACGTGATGCAGGAACCGGCCATAATATCACACCTCCTACTTAGTGACTTGGTAATTTAGGGACAACTTAAGTCAGACAAAAGTGCTGAGCTTCCATAATTTGGAAGGCCCATTTCATGTTATGGTTTATCTTACATCTTTACTATTCCTTGGACATTGGTTTTTAGCTATGGTCGGGGGGATGTCCTAACTAGATATTCTTTGACACTGTTTAGAGGCTTTGTATGGACAATTGTGGACTTAGGTATTTTATGGTTTATTTGGTTTGGATGATGTGACTTGGTAGGGTTGGTCTCAGTTTTAGTCTCATCCTACAGTTATTGAATTCTAAATACTCTATCATGTTATATGTTTGGGATTCATCCAACACGGGATGTATATTGGTTTGTTGGGTTGGGTATTGGGAGGTGGTCTCTGGTTCTGGTTGGACTTGAGATTCCCGACACCACTAGTCCATGGTTCGGGCCATGTCATGAACATGTGGCTTATGACTTAGTATTGCCCCCAGATTTTATTGTTGTTCATTAGGTTTTCCATGTTTCTATGTTGCAACATTACATTCCCAATAAGTCTTATCTGCTTCAGTGGGACTCAATTTAGTTGGATCATAGATTAGCCTTCTTGAAGAAGTAGATTTTCATATTAGCTAGGGATGTCAGGTGGTTACACTCTAGAGAGATTTGAGTAGATAAGTTTTAGTGCAGACACCTCCTAGTAGAGGAGGCTACTTGGGAGATCGAGAGTAAGATGCTGGCTAGTATCCTCACATGTTTGAGCCATTATGTACATCCTAACCCTTTACTTTTGAGGGCAAAATTCTTTTAGTTGTAGTTATTGTAATGACCCTCCAGGTCATTTTCTACATTTCCATACACTTTTGTCATTTAGAGGTTTCCTATAGATGCCCCAAGTCATTTGTGACATGCTGGAGCTGACAGTTCAGTTACCAAGCAATTTTTTTAATTTTTATAGCTAATTCCCCATTTAAAGTCTTCGCTGGTAAAAATTAGCTATTGAGTGAAAATTTTGTCTAATGACCTCGTATGCCAATCCTGATAGTTCCATCAGCTCTGAAATAGTAATATTAGGCTAGGGGGACTTTGGTTTGGGCCGAGGCTTCCAGACTCATTTTGGGGTATTGGCTGAAAATTGATGAATATGGCCCATGGGTGTAAGGACAAGGACCATATTTTATTGAAATGAACGTAGATGAAAATTTTGAGTGCTCCATTGAGTTCGAATGTTAAATTTGATAGGGTAGCATGGTTTATTTGCGATTATGGGATTCCAAATGAATCCTGAGGGGTTAGTTAAGACTTGGAATTTTTCAAGTCCCAGCTAGTACACCACTCATCTGGTGCATCCGCTAAAGCGGCCAAAAGGTCGCTTAAGAGACTTGTCTTGCTAGCTAGTATGCAAAAGCAAAGCATAGTCAGCTAAAGCGTAGGCTACTTAAGAGGCTGTTTGTCTACTTTAACAGAGGGTACAGGCTTATTGGGTAAAACTTAACCAGTACTTCGCCGCTTTAGCGGCCACCACTTAAGCAGAACCTGGGAGGCCATTAAATACCTCTTTTTCCTGATTTTCACCCTATTTTTCACAAGTCTCAAGAATTAAAACTCTAGAGAGTGTGGGAAATTAGTAGAGTAATTATTGGGAGATTGTGGAGTAATTGTGAGCTCGAATTTCTCATTTCCTCATCAAAATCTTAGTAAGTTTCCATTAAATTCTTGATTAATTCATCAATTTATTCCCTAAATCCCTAGATTATTGTTTGGTTGATTTTAGTGTCATTTGATCTTGGAATCTTCCCTTCTTTAAGGTAAATAATCCTTGAGCATAGAGGGATGCATTAATGGTTTTGAATGTGCGATTCTGCACATGGGCCCCATATGAGATTTTTACATGATTTTTGACCCAAAACATAAAAATGTAGTATGGGGATTGCTTTTCTTGTTTTGATGACTAGATTACTATTTTTATAGCTTGTCATCATTCGAAAGCTTCTCAAAAGGGAAAATCATCAATATAGAGGACTTCATCGGGCTTTCTTCGATGTCCCAATAGGATAGGTTTTCCATACTCTTAGATTGAGATTAGTTATACAATGAATATGTTATTATGCTAGTTTTGGGATGAGATTTAGGTCTTGGAGGTATATTTAGCATGAATTGGATCTTTTAGCCAATTAAGGAACCGTAATTAGGCATAATTTACTACATCACTCGTTCTTTAGTAGATTTACTATCTTAGGACTAAATTGTGTCTTATTTAATATTTATTAGTGAAATTAGATATCTTAGTCTAGTTTGGGGTAAAATTGTCCTTATAATTGATTATAGGGATAGAAGTGAGCCCCTCCGACCTACCTTAGGGAAAGAATGATATTAACTCCTTATAAGATATATAGTCCTTGCGTGTTATTTTAATTACATGCTTGAGCTCGAAGAGGTTTATATTCATGATTTTTTATTCTAGATTCATACTAAGGATATGATATTAGTTTGAGTTTGAGTTTGATAATTTACGATCTTAAGACCAATTCGATTTCGATATTATTCATGATATGAGTTTCGGTTCAAGTCTGACAAATGACGATATGAGTTTCAATTCAAGTACGTCAATGAGGTTTTGCTTATGATAATTATGGGATCGGTTTGGGTCCAGTTTTTTACGATATGAAAGGATCCACCGTTATGATTTTGTGATATGGTTAATTAGCATAACTCATGTTATTATTTCTCCTTGTTTTCACCCTCCAGGCTTATGGAGGCCCCCGGTAGGTTTTTTACTTTATTGAACCTTTTGTCTTGTAGGGCCAGTTATGGATTTCTTTATTATTATCATTTCGGTTATTTACTTTCAGTATTTGGAGTAATATTCTAGGTTTGCTGTTTTATCATCCCTTAGTTTATTTATCTTGCATTTATTATGTTTATATTATGATTTAGCTCAGTTGGACGATGATGCCTACTGAGTACCCATGGATTTTGTACTCACACTATACTTTTGTACTTTTTTGGTGCAGATCCGAGTACTAGTTGCCGCCATTGATGCTGAGATTTGGGGTGGTTAGATTTTGGAGACAAGGTGAGCTCTCGAAGCTGGAGTTGACCTTTTCTCCTTCTGTTATTGCTACTCTTTCCATTTTTTAGGCTATTTTATATTACCTTGATAGTACTTGTATTCTTTTGGATTTGAAGCTATTGTACCGACATTACTATGTTATGGGATATCTCTATTTCCATTCTGTCTATCTATTATTCTATGATTTAGGGCTTGTAGTTTCTTCATTTGCTCTTTTTCGACATTTATTCCACTACCAATTAGCCTATTACTTATAGTTTCGGGCTACAGTTTGTCTTACCTATGGCTGGGATAAAAGTAGGTGCCTCTATGACTCAAAAATTGGGTTGTGATGCTCTCTAATATACAAAGATCAAATAAATTCAAAACACAATAGATAATTTTTTTGTTGCCCTGGAGTGATCGGATTTCGCTATATTGGCGCTGTTATAGTAGCCTGTAGGATGCTATAGTAGGATGAATCAATTTAAAATGTTGAGAAATGGATTTCACATCCATTTCTCAACTTTTACATTCCAAAACTCCCCTCCCCTCTTCGATCACTTCACTCCCTTTGTTGGAACTAAGGTAACTATCTCTAAACTCTGTCTCATTATAACATTACTCGCATTATCATAAGACTTTCGCTTGAAATTTTAGAAATAAAAGTGGTATGGGTTGGTTTTTGAAATTGAAATTTGTGGTTTGAGTTTAATGAATTATCAAAGCATGATTGCTTGTATTATGTTTACAACAGTCCTATGGTGTTCTATGTAGAAGAATTATGATACTCATGGACAAATAGGGCTTGAAATAGTGAGGAATTTGAAGGATTGTCCTTGATTTTGTTTTGGATGATTTGGGCATGTTTAGGAGTGTAAATGCCTAGATTCCTGCATCTAGTTGTCGTAGGACACTTCCCCTATACTAATCTATGATTAAAATGCCAAAAGGGGAAATTTTTTCAAGAGGTGCCATTGAAACACCTCAAGTTACGATTTTGTCCCTTTTTTTGAAAACCCATTTTGGTGGTTCATTTTGACCCCAATTTGAAAGTAGGCAATATGGCTATCGTTGGCTTTGTTTTGATATGTAGATTTTATATTTCTTGGTTTTATTTGATATTAGGATCACTCGACATAAGTAAGGTGGTTGGTTGAAGTGTTGCAGACTAATTTTTGGCATTGAGGTAGGTTATTGCTTAACTCTTTCAGAATGAGATGGGTAGTTAATTTGTATAGAAAATACATGTTAAGGGGATGAGAACTAATCATGAAATTTTCTAAATTGATACTTTTTCCTGTGTGGAGGCTTATATGTTATGTAATCTTTGGTTTTGAGGTATTATGTGATATGTGTGACTATGTGGGGTCTAAAATGATGTGGATAGCCTAAAGTACATGTGAATAATTGTATTATGTTGTTGAAATATCTAATGTGGTACCATTGTTGTATTATGTTATATTCATACCTTATCAGTATGTGAATCATGTAGAATCTCATAGGTATTGGAAATAATGGGTGAATGTTGGCTCACGTAATTGTGGAATACATCACTATGGTTGGTTGTGGAAATACATCATGTGGTTGGTTGTGGTAATACCAATTGTGTTTGTTGTGAGCATTACATCCTCATATCATACTCAATCATGAAACATTGGTACCACTATGGCAACATATGAGAACATTAGCAACATCTTTTAAAACCCTTCCCGAGGGATGAGGCGTGAAAGAGATATTATGACATCTTATAAAACCCTCCTCGAGGGATGTGCCAGGGAGAAACTATGATATATGGATTGTATGTGGGTTGACGAACCCCCCATGGGTTCGGCATCATTAGGCTTGTCTCTGTTGATCTATACGAAAGTCGTACGACAACCTCGTGCATCAAAATCATAATTATCATCCTTATTGTGTTTACTTTGTTGTGGCTATGATGTAATTGTACTTCTGATATGACATATTTTGCTACTTAATTATTCTATCTTCTTATACTTGTACTCAATGATCTTATATGTATATTGTCCTTCTATGTCCTACTTGTATGTGGCATATTGTACACATGTGGTCTTTTCTATGTTCATTACAAAATATGTTATATATATTAAAAATATTATTGCAATAACTCTGGGCTACCATGTTGGGATATTTTCTATTTTCTTAGTCAGCCTATGATACCTACTAAATACAAGTGGATTGTAATCACTCCTACTTTACACTTCTGGTGAAGATTAATGTTTGGGTTTTCCATGCATTGCTTAATTTGGAGTGGTTGATTTTAAGGTGTTCGGACGTCTTCTGTTGTCTTTTTCTATCATTAGATAATATCTTTACTAGTTTTGAAATATACAGATGTATCTATTGGATTTCTTATGTATTCTTTTTTTGGATTCAAGTTGTACTTGATACGTTCTTATATTATTGATATCAGGTTTTAGGAGTTATGGTTGCATTATGTTTTATGTTTCTTTCAGCATTTGTTATACTTATATGGTTTGGATTCATTCTAAGGGTCTTACCTTAGGGGTATTTCTATCTTTTCCCATTTGTGTATCGGTTTGGGTAATAGGCCTACATGTCAAGGTTTACGGTGATGAGTGCCATCATAACCCTCTATTTTAAGTCGTATTAAATTTGTATTAGAGATAGGTTCATTGGTCTAAATGGTGTAAGAACATGATGTCTAATAGATTCTCACAGATCGGTACGTAGATGTCCTATCTATCTTCGAGAGCATAGAATGTCTTTACAAAACATTCCTTATTTTATTCCATATTATGCAAATTCTAGTATACCTTATGTTATGAGGTATATTTTAGTCTTTCTATGCAGATGGTGTTGACTAGGTCCCACCAGATCAGAGTTGTAGAGCCATCTCCCAGAGGGCAAGTCTCGAGTCATGGATAGACTTGAGTGAGTGGATGGGCCCATGGATCAGTCTTGACTAGGAGTAGTGCTAGGTCACTCTCCCTTAAGCCTCAGGTTGAGCATGTTGGGGGTGCAGGTTCAATTCCAGTTCCTCAGAGTTTGTCTTTCCTAGTCTTGGAGAGGTTGTTGGTGCGATGGCTGACCCGCTTAATTGGTTCCTCTTTGGTTATGATGGGTGTTCCTACAGTTTTGAGTGTGGATCCTCCAGTTGCACTTGCTTTTGTTATGGGTTCTCCTCAGACCTTAAGCCCTTTTCCTATTTCAGTGTTGACATCTTAGTATGGTGTTTCAGGATCAGAAGTCCAGCCTTCATCTATATTACCTCCTCAAATGAGATATCACCCTTTTAGATTCACTATGCCTCATCTTACTGCGAGTATTGTTATGTCTTATTAGGATAAAAAAAGGTTTGAGAGATACTCATTTGGGTACTCCTAGATTTAGTGATGCTGGGGACGAGGATGCTTATGACTTATTTATTGTATTTCAAGACAAGTTGCATAATTTAGGTTCACTTGATTCATATGTGGTTGCCTATACTACCTATTAGTTCTGAGATGCTGCTAGAGATTGGTGGAGGTCGCTCGTGAGTTGTAGACCTCTTGATGCTCTTAAAATGATGTAGGATTAATTTGTTGATGCTTTATTAAAGAGATTTTTGCCTTACAGTCTAAGAGATCAGATGCGAGATGAGTTTGATCGCATGGAGAAGGGCTCCATAACTGTAGTTGAGTATAAGTCAAGCTTTCATGCCTTGTTCAGATATTATTATTCTAGTATTTCCACCTAGTCTTAGAAGATTTAGATGTTTGTTAAGAGTTTAGATGTTTTTTTTCCGTTGGATATGTCTTAGATTATTGTACTTGGAGCATCCTTTCAGACTATAGTGGATCATGCTAAGATGAGCAAGGGCATTCTTAGAGCATCTAAGGGAGGCGCTAGGAAGATGCGCTATTTCGTTCACTTTAGAGGTTAAAATCCTCATTGTAGAGATTTTAGAGGTTCTCATAGGTATTGGGGTAGTCCAGTGCAAGCGACCTTAGAGTTTAAGAGGTAGACCTTCTGATTCAGCAGTTCAGGGTAGCTATCTCGGCAAAGTGGTAACTTTTCCTATTAAGAAAGGCCCAGAGCTTGTTTGGTGTGTCATAAAGTTTGCCATTTGTCTACGGACAGTCCTCACTGTGTGATCAGAGCTACTTCTACTATAACTAACAGAGGTAGGGGTACTGCCAGGGGTGTGAAAGGTAGAGTTAATGGAGCCTGTGAGGGTGGTCATAGGGCTACTCTGCTAGTTAGTGGTTATGGTTAGTGTTATGCTACACCAGCCAGGCTTAGGGCAGAGGCTTCAGATGTTGTGATCATAAGTATCATCCTCATTTGTTTTAGATCTGCATCTGTGTTATTTGATCTTAGGTCAACTTTCTCCTATGTGTCTGCATATTTTTCTTTGGGTTTTGATTTTGTTAGTGATCCTCTTGCCATTCCTATTCTTGTATCTACCCCAATAGTAGATTCTTTAGTGGTGGATTGAGTATACCAATTTTGTGTTATGACTTTCTCTACCTGTGAGACTTAGGTAGATTTGCTTGTGTTGGATATGGTTGATTTTGATATTATTTTGGATAAGGATTAGTTGGCTCCTTATCATATTGTCTTATATTTTTTTGTTAAAACTGTGACTTTAGCTTTTCTGAGTGTGCCAAGGATAGCTTGGAGGGTGCACTTCATTTGGGTCATAAGAGGATCATATTATTTTTTCGGTCTCGTAGATTAGTTGAGAGAGGATGTTTATCTTATTTGGCTTATACTTGTGATATTAGTGTTGTTTTACCTCTTCTCTTGGATTCTGTTAACATTGTCCATAAGTTTGTAGATGGATTCCCTACAAATTTGCAGGGTATGCATCCAGATCATGATACTGATTTTGCTATTGATATTGAGCTGGGCACCAAGCCCATTTCTATTTCTCCTTATAGGATGGCCCCCTCTGAGTTAATGAAATTAAACGATCAGCTGCAGTAGTTGTTAGATAAGGCATTTATCCGACCTAGTATATTACCTTAGGTGCGTTTGTCTTATTTGTGAAGAAAAAAGATGGGTCTATGCGTATGTGTATTGATTATCGGCAATTAAAAAAGGTGACAGTTAAGAATAAGTATCCTCTTCCTCATATTAATGATTTATTAATCAGCTTCAGGGTCCTACGGTGTGTTCAATGATTGATTTGAGATCCGGTTATCGCCAGTTGAGGATTATAGCTTTGAATATTCCAAAGAAAACTTTTTAGACTCGATATGGTCACTATGAGTTCTTGGTCATGTCCTTTGGGCTGACCAATGCCCCAGCCGCATTCATGGAGTTGATCAACCGAGTATTCTGACCGTATCTGGACTCCTTTGTCATTCTATTTATAGATGACATCTTGGTCTTTTCCACGAGTAATGCTGAGCATAAGGAGCATTTGTAGATTGTGCTTCAGAGATTAAGGGATGAGAAGTTGTATGCCAAGTTCTCCAAGTCTGAATTTTTATTTGAGGCTGTCTTGGGTCATGTGGTGACTAAGAAAGGTATTGTGGTTTATCCAACAAAAATTGTAATGGTTTTTAATTAGGCATGACCTACTTCGCCCATTAAGATTAGGAGTTTTGTGAGATAGGCAGGCTATTATTGACATTTTGTTGAGGGTTTTTCATTGATTGTAGCTCTGTAGATCAAGTTGACTAAAAAGAAGATTTCTTTTCAGTGGTTCAGTGTAAGTGAGGAGAGCTTTCAAAAGCTTAAGGATTTGTTGACTTCCACTCTTATCATTACTTTACCCAAAAAGGGTGTGAGTTTCATTGTTTTTGTAATGATTCAGGTGTTGGTTTGGTTGATCTGTTGATGTAGAAGGGTAAGGTGATTGCTTATGTATCTCATTAGTTGAAGCCCTATGATTATAATTACCCTACCCATTATTTAGAGTTATGTGCGGTTGTGTTTGTTTTCAAGTTGTAGAGGCACTACTTGCACAAAGTTCGTTGTGAGATTTTCTTAGATCATCGTAGCCTTCAATACTTCTTCACTCAAAGACATCACAATATGAGGCAACATTATTAGCTTGATTTACTTAAGCTTGATTTACTTAAGGATTATGACTTGACTATTCTCAATCATCCGAGGAAGTCTAATGTGGTTCTAGATGCCTTGAGTCGGAAGTTAACTAGCATGGGTAGCTTGGCACCTTTTGACCCAGGAGAGGACTTTGGCCTTAAAGGTTCAGTCTTTAGCTAACTACATGGTTAGGTCTTATATTTTGATACTTGGGTGCATTTTTGCATTTGCGGAGGCTAGGTCATCAATGATGGAACAACTAAGCTCATCAATTTTATTATGTGTGATTGAAGTTGATTCAAGATAAGGTTTTGGGTGGTGTGGCTAAGGAAGCCTTACTTGATTCCAATGGTGTTTTGATGATTGGCGGCCGAGTTTGTGTGCTGAGAGGGAGTTATTGTTTGATGCATTCTATACACCCAGGAGTGACTAATATGTATTGTGATTAGAGGCAGCATTACTGGTTGGGTGGTATGAGGAATGATAAAGCAAATTTTATTGCTCGTTGCCTTTGTTTTTAGCAGGTAAAATCTGAGCATTTAAGGCCCTGTGGTTTTCTTCATAGGTTACCATTCTCGAGTGGAAATTGGAATGGATCACTATGGATTTTATGACTAGGTTACCTCACACTTCTCATGGATCTGATAGTGTTTGGGTCATCGTAGATTGATTGAGCAAGTCTGCGTATTTCCTTTCAATGAAAGTTTCTTTCAGGGCTGAGAGGCTAGCCCATATCTTTATTAGCGAGATTATGTGACTTAATGGTTTTCTAGTGTCTATTATATCAGATTGAGGCTATGTGTTCACTTGTTACTTCTAAAAGATTTTTAAAGATTAGATGGGTACTAGGGTTGATTTAACATATCATTTACCCCCAAACTGATGGATAGTCTAAGCGGACAATCCTGGTTTTAAAGGATATAATCCGTGCATGTGTGATGGATTTTGGTGGCCAGTGGGAGAAACACTTGTCTTTAGCGAAGTTTACTTAAAATAATAACTACCATTCAAGTATCGATATGGCTCTTTTTAAGGTATTTATGGTAGGCGTTGTCACTCACCAGTGGGTTGGTTTGATGTTTATGTGGTTAGACCTTGAGGTACGGATATGCAAAATTAGTCCTTGGATAGAGTCCGGATCATTCAGGATAGGCTCTGTGTAGACAGAAGAGCTACGCGGATCATAGACTTTATGCCTTGAGATTTGGTGTTGGTGATTGAGTTTTTCTTCAGTCTCTCCCATGAAGAGTATGATGAAGTTTGGGAGGAGGGGCAAGATTAGTCCTAGGTTTATAGTCTATTTGAGATTCTTTGTACTGTTAGTGATGTGTCTTGTGTGTTGGCTTTGACCCTAGATTTGTCAATTTCCGTCCTGTCTTTTTCATGTTCTTATGCTTCGCTGCTACATTTTGGATGAGTCTTATTTTATTCATTATGATTTAGCTAAGTTAGATGAGCGGTTGTCTTTTGTTGAGGAACCGGTCTCCAATTTGGCTAGGGATGTCAGACGATTAAGTTCTAGAGTTATGCATATGGTTAATGTTCAGTGGCAACATCGACCTGTAGATGAGACTACTTGGGAGGTCGAGTCTAATATGCATAGTTCTTTTCCCCAGCTCATTATTGATTCAGGTATTTCTTTGCCTTAGTTCGAGGACAAACTACATTATTAGTGGTGGATGATGTAACGACCTGAAATTCTGATGAAATATGTAAAATATGTGTTTTTGTGTGTTTTGACTATTTTACCCCTCCCTATAGTTGTATTGCGGTATTTCTGGGGTGTGGGATTGATTTGAATGGTTTCCAATGCATTTTGGTACCATTTTTGCGATATTATGTTTTTTGGAGGCTTCAAAAGCCTTATTATGGACTTCTGTGATAATTTTTTTATCCGTACGATGGGTGGTTGAACAGACTACGCCAATAGATTTAGAACGCCAATTTTAGGGTGGCACCATGTTTTGTATGGTTTTATGGCTCTTAAATCTCATTCCGACCCTCAATTTGGAAAATTATAATTTTGGGTTTCGAGGGTAAACTTTGTGAAAATGATGACTTTTCGAAAATCTGTTATCACCATTGAGTCTGAAGCATCAAATTTAGAATGGTTACATAGTTTGTTTTCATATATCGTATTCTGAATGAATCCCAAAGCCTTGGTAGATACTTGGAAAAATTTAAAAGATTCATCTGGTTTGTAGGGCATGTGCAATCGTACCACTTGAGTGGCGATCGCACAAAGAGATGGTAGTGCGATTGTATTAAGTGGTTGGAGATTGCCACACTTCCCCCCGCTACGTGGGTGTGTTATTGCACACCTGGGTTTGTGATTGCAATATCTAATCACCTGAAGGGGTATAAATAGACCCCTTAGGTCACGAATTAGTTCATTTTCAATCTTATCTCTTGAGAACTAAAGACTAAAATAGTATCAGAGCTTAAAAATGAAGATTTTGGGTGCTTAGAAAGTTAGATTGACATTTATTTCTTGATTCTCTTATGGATTTAAACTTAGAATTCACCCTTTTCTTAGTGAATCTCCTTTTTAACTGCTCAAAACCCCAAAACCTTAGGGTTTGATTTTAAACCCCAATTTTACTCCTTTCACTTGAATAATGTTCCTAATCCTATAAATACTTGGTTTTCCTCAATTTTATCTTCAAAACAACCTCGATTCTTAATTTTAAACAGATTTCAAAGGTTTTACCTAGTAAAGTTTAAAAATGATTGTTCTTCAATTTGAACCTTGTTTTTAACTTGATTGACTTATGTTTTCAAATCTAGGTTTCTAAACATAGAGGGAACACATTTCTGAAATAAAGTTTAGATTTTGCCCTTCTTTTTTAAAACCCATTTTTGAGGTCCGTTTTGACCCAAATTCAAAAGTAGGAAATGCTGGTATCATTGGTTTTGTTTTGATGTGTAGATTTTATATTTCTTGATTTTATTTAATTTTGGAATCGTTCGTGAGAAGAATGGTCATGGGTTGAAGTGTTATAGACCTATTTTCGACCTTGAGGCAGGTTATGGCTTAACTCTTTTGAACTGGGATGTGTAGTTAATTTTTCTACAAAATGCATGATAAGAAGATGGGAACTAATATTGAAATTGGCTAACATTATATGTTATGCCCTTGTGGGGGACTATATGTTATGTAATTATTGGTTTAGAGGTATTATGTGATAAGTGTAACCATATGGTGTCCTATGTGATATAGATATCCAGAAGTACATGTGAATAATTGTATAGTGTTTTTGAAATACCTAATATAGTACCATTGGTGCATTGTTCTATATTCATACTTAATCGGCATATGAATCATCTGGAATTTCATGGATGGTGGAAATAACAAGTGAATGCTATCTCACATGGTTGTGGACTATATCATTTTGGTTAGTCGTGGAAATATATCATGTGGTTGGTTCGGGAAATACTAATTGTTATTGGTTGTGATCATTACATCCTCATATCACACTCATTCCTGAAATATTGATACCACCATTGCAATATTTGACAAACACTGACAACACCTTTTAAGACCCTTCCCGAGGGATATAGCCGAGAGGAGATATGATATATGGATTATATATGGTTTGATGAACCCCCATGGGTCCCAGGTCAGGTGGCTTATCTCTGTGGGTGTATAGGGAGGTTGTGCGACAACCTCGTGCATCATCATCATCATTCTTATTGTGTTTACTTTATGGTTGTGATGTGATTGTACTTCTTCTTTACTTATTTCCTTACATAATTGTTATATCTTCTAATACTTGTACACAATGATCTTGTATGTATATTGTCTTTCCTTGTCCTACTTATATGTGGCATATTGTTCACTTGTGGTCTTTTCTGTGTTCTTTGTAAAATATGTGATATATATTAGAACTATTAGTGCAAGTGGTATGGACTACCATTGTGGGATATTTTCTGGTTGTAGCTGACGTGCCCTTAGGATGTATTTTGTATGTCTTATTTCTACTTTTCTTGGTTGACCTATGATACCTACTTATTACTAGTGGACCGTACTAACTCCTACTATACCCTTCTGGTGCAGATTAAGGTTTGGGTGCACCCTATGTTACTTGATTTGGGTGATTGTTGGACCTTTCAAGGTACTGGTTGATTTTCAGGAGTCCAGATGTCTTCTATTATCTTCCTCTATCATTAGAATATATCTTTATTAGTTTTCAAAGGCAGAGTGTATCTATTGGATTTCTTATGTATTATTTTTTGGCTTCGAGTTGTACTAGATACATTCTTATACTGTTGACATCAGGTTTTGGGAGTTATGGCTGCATTATGGTTTATGTTTCTTTTCTCATTGGTTATACTTATATGGTTCAGTTTTGTTCTAGGGTCCTTATCTTGGGGGGCATTTCTCCTTTTTCACCATTGTGTATTAGTTCTTGTGATAGGTTTACTCGTCAAGGTTCACCGTGATGAGTGCCATCATGACCCTTGATTTTAGGTCGTGACACCGTTGCTTGACTCTGTTCCTGTAGTTTGTGAGTTTCCTGATGTTTTCCCTAATGATATACTAGGCTATCCTACCAAGCGTAGTATTGAGTTTCTTATTAATCTTGAGCTAGGAACCAGACGTACTTATAAGGCACCTTATCGTATGGTTTCTGCTGAGCTTAACAAATTAAGTTCTCATCTTCAGGATCTTCTTTGTAAGGGTTTTATTAAATCAAGTGTGTCTCCTTTTGGAGCTCCTATGTTGTTTGTGTAGAAGAAAGATAGCTCCATGCATATGTGTATTGATTATATGCAACTTAATACAGTGACAGTGATAAATCCTTATCGTATGCCTCATATTGATGATTTTCTTGACCAACTTTGGGGAGCTGTGGAGTTCTCTAACATTAAATTGAGGTCCGGTTATTATATGTTGAGGATTCGGGTTGATGATATATCAGAGAGGGCATTTTGGACCAGTTGCGGTCATTATGAGTTCCTAATTATGTATTTTGTATTGACTAATGCCCCAACCACTTTTATGGATTTGATGAACCGCGTATTCAGGCCTTATCTGGAATCATTTGTGATTGTGCTCATTAATGACATCCTTGTGTATTTGAAGAGTAGGGAAGAACATATGCATCATTTGAGAATTGTACTCAAGTCTTTGAGAGATCATATACCTTTTTGTCCAAGTTCTATAAGTGTGACTTTTTTCTTGAGTCGGTGACATTCCTTGTGCATATGGTGTTGAATGATAGGATTATGGTAGACCCGATAAATATTGAGGCTATTCGTGATTGGGCTAGACCTATATCTCTGGCCAAGGTTCATAGTTTTATATGTTTGGTCGATTATTATAGATGGTTCATTGGGAGTTTTGCTACTATTGTGGTGGCGATGACCAGATTGACTCAGAAGGAGGTTTATTTTTCATGGTCTGAGGAGTGTGAGTCAAACATTGGAAAGCTCAACGAATTTCCCACTTCAGCTCCTATTATAGATCTTTATATTAATGGTGAGGGATTCACCATATATTTTGATGTTTCTGGTGTTGGTTTGGGTTGTGTATTGATGCAACAGTGTTATGTTATCAGTTATGCATCAAGGTAGCTTAAGGTGCACGAGTGCAACTACCCATTCATGATTTGTAGTTGGCGGTAGTAGTTTTCACCCTTAAGATTTGAAGGCATTATCTTTATGGTGTGCATTGTGGGATATTCATGGATCGTCGTAGTCTTCAATGTTTTATGACATAGAGAGATCTTAATGCTAGGCAGCGTATGTCGATGGAGTTTCTTAAGGATTGTTATATATCTATCTTGTATAATTCGGTCAAGGCAAATGTGGTAGCAGACGTCTTGAGCTGGAATGTAGTGAGTATGGGTAGCTTGGCTTGTATTTTAGTTTCTAGAAGCCCTTGGCATGAGTCATTTAGCCATTAGCCAACATGATGGTATGACTTGATATTTCAGAATCTACAAGAATTTTTGCTAGTGTTGAGATGAGGTCCTCATTGTTTGAGCAGATTTGAGATCGCTATTTTGAGGATAAGAGACTTTGCATCATCCATGATCAGGTGTTGAGTGGTGAGTCCAAGAGGGATACCCTAGATTTCAAGGGTGTCTTGAGATTTGATTGCCACTTTTTGGTTCCATGGGTTGGTGGCTTGATTCAGTTAATTTTGTATGAGGCTCACATCTCCTGATATTTTATTCACCTAGGAACAACTATGATGTATAGAGATATAAGACAACATTATTATTGGAGTGTCATAAAGAGAGATGTGGCGTACTATGTTGCTAGTTGCCTATGTTGTCAGCAGGTAAAGCCAACCATTAGTGACATAGTGGTTTGATTCAAAGATTGACCATTCCTCAGTAGAAATGCAAATGGATCACAATGGACTTTCTTAGTGGGTTGCCTCATACTTCCCGTGGTTTCAATGGTATTTGGGTCATTCTGGTTCGATTGACCAAGTCAGCACACTTCAGTCCTATTCAAATGTCTTTCAATGTCGAGAGGTTGACTTGTAGCTTGTCACGGCCTGAGGCTACTCCCTAGTAGCGACAGTGGTGGTTACAGTCACAGGTGACCACAAGCTAACCCATGATCTGGTACCTACTGTGAGCACTGAATAAATTAACAAAATACACATGTGCGGAAGTAAACTCTCAATGCCATAAGGTTTTAATACTGCTAAGATAATTTAAAACTAGATACTGAAATACGTATAAAAATGTATCTGAATGACTGAAAACATCTGATAAAATCGACTGACCATCTAATTGACTAATTGCATATCTGAAAGCCTCTAAACTGATTGAAGAATTGATGAGACAGGCCCCAACTAACTCCAAACTAAACTAACTAAAAAGAAATGCGGAAATACTAAAATAACATAACAAGTCCTCAAAATATGAGGACTCACCGCAACTACTACTGCTGATAAGTTGAACTGTCTAAGCGCGGTCTAGGAATTGAGCATCCGAACCTATGATATAAGACATCATAGCGCGAAGAAAGTATGCGGTCAGTACTTTGACTGTACTGGTATATGAGATGAGGTTAGGTTGAAATGCATAGGTTCATGTGCATAAAATACTGACTGACTAATAGCATGAGATAATGACTGACTGAATAGCATGTGATAACTGATGCATAATATGCGTGAAAGCTGTAAGATCTGAGAATTCATGAACCAAGCATATACCATGATACTAAAAAAGTCAGTAAACGGAAATAATGAAATTTGGTCACTGAATAATTGATGAAATGTATGCTATGGTCACGCAAACCTAAACTAAATTCTTCAGTGAGTACTGAACTGAGACTGTGGGAGGTATCATCTAACCGATATGCCCCAATCTTAGGTAATCGGGGTCCAACCTGTAACCCCAGTTTGAAGGGTGTCAGTACCGTGCCCCGGGTACTAACAATGGCTATGTGGATCAACTAAACTAAAGTCCTGAAGGACTAATGAGTCACCCTCAACTGGCAGGTGCTCTAATGATATATGTGTTACCCTCAACTAGCAGGTAAGCACTTTATCAACCCTCAACTGGCAGGTTGATATCTCTAACCTACGCTGGCTACGTAGTTCTAGAACTCAGGGACTACTACTATAGGCCACACCCTATACTGGAAGGTGAGCCCCCATCCTTGTGCTCGCTCGATGCTAAATCCTACTCCCAGCTGAATGACACTGATTACGGGACTGAGCTAAGCTTAACTGAGACAACTGATCATAAAAACTAACTGAATAACAATGCTCATGGTTGATTTGAAACCGTTCTAAGTATACTAAAATTATGTAAGTAGCTAAGTATAGAGTATTCATAACCCTCCAGCACTGAATGAAAATAACAATAAGGACATATGAAGCTTTAAGACCATAATAAGGGATCATTGCTCAAAACCCAACATTTAGACATTTCATCGAACACATGGGAGTTATGAATTTAAGCATGGGAATGGGTTAATCATGTGATTGAAAACAAAGTTACAATACTAAAACCGTGAATTATGGATTTAACATGGGAAATTTCATCATTCAAACGTGTAAAGGGCTCATCCCATCGAAAACACTTGTAACATAATTTATAATCACAATAAAAAACAATTTCATGGAGACAATTCATCATAAACATGTAAAAACTCATAATTTGATAAAATAAGGGGATTCTTGGACTCCATGGGTGAAAAGGGCCCATGGATGAACATTAAACAAACATTAAACCTTAAATAATGAAAGAGAAACACAAATCTTTAAGATTCCATGAAGGTTCTTTGATTTGGTAACTTGATTTCTTGGCTTTCTTGGAGAGAAAGGAATGAAATTGATGAACTTGGGTGAATGATTAGGGTTTGATTTGAAGAGAGGAAAATGGGGAGAAATGGGCATATAATGCCCTAATCGATGTTTAATTCATGGTTTTTATGAATTGGATTGAGGGTAAAAACATAATAGCCCCTCAGACATTTTAATTCGTAACTAGAATATGGATAGAAGGGAGACCGTGATGTGATGGGTGCCTCATATCTATAGCCACTGCGATGCACCACTATCGTAGTGAGCTGCTGGAATTAAAATCCAAACACGGCTCAATCCTTATTCAAAAAATCTGAAACTTCCCCGAGACATTCTCCTTACACCCCTAAACATGAATTAACTCAAAAACCTACGTCTTAGGGTCGGCAAGACTCGTTTAGAAATCCTTGAAGTTAAGAGGTCAAAAATAAGACTAAGTCCCCATTACTTAGTGAAATTTTCAGGCCGTAAGCCTCTTATGCATGCACTAGGAGCTAAATTAAGCTAAGAAAAGTATGGGGTATTACAATATCGCCCCCTTAGGAACATTCGTCCTCGAAAGAGACTGATTAAGCCGAGAATACTGGGGAAACTAAAATCACATACTGAACATGCATAACTGAGGACACTATTACATGACTGAGTCTGAAATTGATACATGACTTAAATGAATTCGTGAATGCATGCAAAGATATGAGAATGATTATATGGATGGGACTAAGAATGGAAAAGAGTCAATCTAAGAAGAACTATTACCTTAAGCTGAGTCTTAGTTTGTGGAGAAAACATAAGGATACTTGGTACGCATATCTGCTTCTGCTTCCCAATTAGCTCCCTCAACATATTGATTCCGCCAAAGAACATTGACCAAGTGAACTTCTTAATTCCTTATCTACAAAGCTGATGATCAAGGATCTCGACTGGGATTTCTTTGTAAGAAATGCTATCCTGAACATTTGTTCTTTCTAAAGGGACTACAATAGTTGGATCACAATAACACTTCTTTAACAAAGAGACATGGAACACTTGATGCAGTGATGCCAAATCTGCAAGCAACTCAAACTTGTAAGCTACCTTCCCAAAACGACTCAAAATTCTATAATGGCCAACATATCGGGGATTGAGTTTCCCTTTTTTGCCAAATCTTTTCACTCGCTTCATGGGAGAGATTTTCAAATATACCAAATCCCCAATTGAAAACTCAAGATCTCTCCTACGCACACCTTCACAGGATTTCTGTCGACTTTGGGTTATCTTAGAACCCTCCCTAATTAACTAAACCTTCTCTATTGCATCAAACACAGAATATGGCCCTACCAAAGAAGCCTCTCCTACCTCAAACCAACCAATAGTATATCTACATCTCCTCTCATAGAGAACCTCAAACGGGGCCATCTAAATGCTAGAGTAATAATTGTTATTGTAGGTAAACTCGATCAAAGGCAAGTGATTATCCCAACTTCCTTTAAAGTCAATAACACATGCTCTCAATATGTCCTCTAAGGTATGAATGGTCCTTTCTACCTGACCGTCTGTTTGAGGGTGAAAATTGTATTAGGATAATCTTGGGTACCAAGACCCTTCAAAACAGCCTTCCAAAAGTGAGAGGTAAACTGAGTACCTCTATCTGAAATAATAGACAATGAGACTCCATTCAATCTAACATACTCTTTAATATAGAGATTGGTGTAGTCCTCGACTGAATAAGAAGTATGAGCTGGAAAGAAATGGATTGATTTATGAACTAGAAATAAATGGGCTGATTTGGTCATTCTGTCAACAATGACCTATATCGAATCATACTGACGGAGTGTACGAGACAAACCCGTCATAAAATCTATGTTCACCTCTTCTCACTTCAAATTGGGAATACTGAACTCCTGCAATGTGCCACTAGGCCTCTGGTGTTCAACCTTAAACTGTTGGCAATTAGAACACATAGCTACAAATTCTGCAATATCCCTCTTTATACCACTCCACCAATAGATTTCCTATAAATCATGGTACATCTTAGTGGCTCCTGGTGAATAGGATAACGCGTACCATGCACTTATGAAAGGATTTGCTGTCTCAATCCATCAATAGACGACACACAGAGCCTACCCTAACAATTCAACACAATATCTCCCCCTTGGGAGAAAACCTCTACTTTCTAACCTCTAACTGATTCCTTCAACTTAACTAAACCGGGATCCCTATCTTGCTTCTTCTTTACTTCGGCAACCAACGAAGATTCTAAACTATTTTGAACCCAAACACTACCTTCAGCTAAATCAACCAACCTAATGTTAAATATAGCTAGCTGATGAACCTCTCTGACTAACTTCTTCTTATCATTCTCAACAAGAGCAACACTTCTCATGTACAATCTACTAAAGGCGTCTTCCACTAAATTATCCTTGCCCGAATAGTACAACATACTCATATAATAATCTTTCAACAACTCTAACCACCTTCTCTGATGAAGATTTATATATTTCTACGAGAATGCATACTGTAAACTTTTGTGATCCGTGAGCACATCAACATGAACTCCATAAAGATAATGCCTCTAGATTTTCAAGGCAAACACAATAACTGCTAACTCAAGATCATGGGTAGGATAATTTTTTTCGTGGGGATTAAGTTGTCTAAAGTTATTGGCTATGACCTTACCTCTCTTCATCAACACACTACCAAGACCAACTCTAGATGCATCATAGTAAATAACAAATCCATCTGAACCATCTGGCAAGGTCAAGATTGGGGTTGAAGTGAGTCAAGTCTTCAACTCCTGAAAACACTTTTCACAAGAATTTGACCACTTAAATTTGACTTTCTTCTAAGTAAATCGAGACATTAGTGATGCAATAGACAAAAACCCTTCTAAAACCTTCGGTAATAGCCAGCCAAACCCAAGAAACTCCTGATATCTAATGGAAAGATGGGTCTGGGCCAGTTTCTCACGACTTTTGTATTTTGAGAATAAACTCTAATGCCATCATCGAAACAATATGGCCAAGGAAAGCTACTGATCTTAGTCAAAAATCTCACTTACTGAATTTGGCGAATAACTGATGGTCTCTAAGAGTTTGCAATACGATTCTGTGATGGTCTGCATGATCATTTTCACTATGGGAGTAGACAAGAATATCATCAATGAAAATTATGATGAACCTGTACAAGTACTGCTTAAACACTCTGTTTATCAAGTCCATGAAAGATGCTAGGGCATTCATTAGTCCAAAAGACATAACTAAAAATTCAAAGTGGCCATATAGAGTTCTGAAAGCTATTTTTGAAATGTAACATTCTCTGACTCTTTGCTGATGATAGCCGTATCTGAGGTCTATCTTAGAGAGATAATTGGCACCCTAAAGTTGGTCGAACAAGTCATCAATCATGGGGAATGGATACTTATTTTTGACTGTGACTTTGTTCAGCTGACGGTAGTCGATGCATATTTTGAGAAAACCGTCATTCTTATGCACAAAAAAGACTGCAGCACCCCATGGGGAAACACTAGGCCTTATAAACTCCTTATCTGAGAGATCTTTCAATTGTTCTTTCAACTCCCTAAGCTTAGCTGGATCCATTTTGTAGGGCGGAATAGAGATATGTCGGGTATCATGAAGGAGATCTATTCCAAAGTTAATTTTCCTTTCGGGAGGAACTCCGTGAAGATCTTCAGGAAACACATCTAGAAATTCTCTTACTACTGAAACCTACTCGAGACTTGGAGTTTTAGAATGAGAGTCTTTGATTCGAACAAGATGGTAAATTCACCCCTTGGATATCATCTTTCTCTCTCTAAGAAATGACATAATCTGACCCTTAAGTGATGAAGTACTACCCCTCCAATCAATAATTGGTTTATTAGGAAATTGAAACTGGATGACTCTATTTCTGTAATCAACTAAGGCATAACATAAGTGGAGCCAATCCATATGGATAATGACATGAAAATTAGTCATCTCTAACTCTACAAGGCTAACTAAGGTGACTTTCTGGGATATTGTGACCGAACAGTTCCTGTATACCTACCTAGCTACAATAAAGACACCTATTAGAGTAGATACTGAGAAGAGTTCTACTAAAGATTTAGGACAGATACCAAAATCAATAGTTATATAGGGGTTACAAAAGAGAGTGCAATTATGGGGTCTAATAAAGAATAAATATGAAGGTGAAAGACCTATAACGTACCTGTAACCACATCAAGAGAGATTTCCTAAACATTATAGGAATGGAGTACATAAAAATTATTTTGGCACTGACCACTGGTTGCACTGGACACGGCGCCCTGCTGAGTCGGGCGATCGGGTAAAATTGGAGGATGACTGGACTGACCCCTGTTGACCACTTTTTGGGCACTCACTCTTGGATCTACACAAATATTGATGATTCCTACCATATGTCTAAAAAAGAGGATTAGTACGACCATTTTTCACACTACCCTAGGACTTAGAGCCTGGCACACAATCCCGACTGTTATTCCTAAACTTTGGCAC
Organism: Capsicum pubescens; assembly: GCA_030864215.1. Classification (NCBI taxonomy): domain Eukaryota; kingdom Viridiplantae; phylum Streptophyta; class Magnoliopsida; order Solanales; family Solanaceae; genus Capsicum; species Capsicum pubescens. The sequence continues at coordinate 179,200,371 of CM061541.1, forward strand.
TGACGCACTAGCTGAAGATAGAGCTGGGACTGAAAACATCTGAAGGGACTGAGACCTGTTACCACCCTCTGACTTAGGCAAAGAAGAATTAAAGCTACCTGTTCTGGCCATCTTATTCTCTTTTTTTTCTTAAGCTTCTACTATTCAATCTGTAGAGCATGGACCATGAGCCTAGATATGTCCAACTCCTTAATCAACATAGCAGTTCTACACTCCTTGACTACACTATAAGATATACCAGACATGAACTTACTCATTCTAGACCTATTGTCTGCAACCTCATTAGGAGCATACCTCGCCAACTAAGTAAACTTAAGCGAATACTCCTTTACATTCATACTACCTTACTTCAAATTAATAAACTCTTTCACCTTAGCTTCTCTCATCTCTAAAGGAAAGAAATTGTCCAAAAAAGTCATGGTAAACCCCTCCCACTCTACAGGACCTGCCTCATCACCCCTAATACCTTCCCACTACTTATACCAAGTGTGAGCCATATCCTGCAATTGGTATGCAACCACTCTGCACTTTCACTCGAAGTGACACCCATGATATTAGTCACTGATGTTCCGATACCTTACGAAATAGTTAGAATTATTTACTTAGGAAAGTTGTATGTTTTCAAGCAACCAAATTATTATTTATAAAATTTTTAGTGCTTTCAGTGAAAGGAGATAACCACAGAAGAAAACTGGAAAAAGTAGCAGAAAAAAGAGTGTAACGGTCAAAATGATGGACCGTCAGTCTTGCGACGGACCACCAGGTGGACCGTCAAGATAAAACAGAAGATGGCATCCTAATGACTTGAGTGATGGACCAAATGGCAGACCATCAGCCATGCGATGGACCACCAGATAGACCATCAATCTTTTTCCAGAAACCACCTCTCAGAAGGACTTAGTGACGATCAACATGGTGGATGGTTAGTCTTGCGACGGACCACCAGTGTCACCGTCAGGCCTTATCTAGAAGCTGCGATTTGGAAGAGATGAGTGACGGACCAGATGGTGGACCGTCAACACTGCGATGGACCACCATATGAACCGTCAACTTGGACGCGACTTTTTTGATTTCAAATTTTAAATTTTTCTTCTACCTGGGAGCATTTAAAAACTGGAAACCAGGGTTATATCATCATCTTTTTCACCGTCGAGAGAAGAAGCTCTGTAACCTAGTGGTTTTTGGGAGATTAAAACAATTTTTGGGATTTTAATCATTAAATTCTTTATTGAGGACTCAAGAACTAATTCTTGAGATTTTTGTAAGTAAACTTATATTTTATTTATGAATAATACAAGAATCATTCATTCTTATTTTATGGAATTTTGTGGTTAAATTCTCATAACTAGGGTTATGAGGACCTCGATGTGAAAAGTATCTGTGGGTTGTGAATCAAAGGAAGTTTCATAAACAACCTATATTGTATGAACCTTTCTTCATTTTAATGACTTTTCTTGGTTGTAAACTTGAAGAGTGAGACCTAGAACATCACTTGTTTGAATTGAAAAGTGTTTGTTGGGAAAATAAAGAGTTCACATGAATTGTATTGGCTTTAACCTTTAGATTAATGGCTAATGCCTGAAAAGGATTTGCTTACATGAAAAGATGGTTGAAATAACAATACGTTCTTTAGCTTTGAGAAAATTGGAGGATAGTATATTCACTTAGGTTGAGATACTAAGTAATAAAGAATAGGATTCAACCCTTCTTGCAATTGAAGTTACTAATTGAAACTCTTGAAAGATTCATAACCTCAGTTACTCTAGCATTCTGGAATCCATAGCCCTGATTTACTTAATACCTTTGAATACACTATTTGCAGAGATATCACTAGCTGAAACACTCTTGTTACAAGCAATTATTTCATAACTTACAAATCAAAACCTCCTTATTCAGGAACCTCTGATCAACAGTCCAATAACAACTGCAATATTTAGTAGAATAGTATTCCTTGTGGGATTCGACACCCAACCTTGTTGGGATCTATATTTGACAGTGACTGCTTACACTTTCTAATGAGTGTTGTAATTTGGACGTATCAAATTTTGGTGCCGTTGCCGGGGAATATGGTTGTCAACTAAGTTTGTGATTGTTAATCGACCATTTGGTCAAAGATTCCTAACTTTTACTTTTTGTTTGTTGTTTTTGTTTCGTGCAGGTTAAGTGTCTTGCATGCCAAGTACGCGAAGATCGGGTCAACCATAATTACCTATTAATCCTGAACCACATCTTATTGGCAGAATGGATGGTCAACGGGACCCAGAAAGGGTAACTGCTCAGCAGGAGCAGGCTAGATTAACTTCCTTAGCAGCTGCTCAAGTAAACCAGTAGAAAACTGATAACGCTGGTCGGGAGGCAAACCCAGACGATAAATACCTGGGCGATGATGAGTTACTAAATCCAAGGTATGCAGATGATGAAGTTGCACCAGTGAACAGAAATGTCAACAGAAATTGCCAGGCTAGAATGAGACCCGAACGCCGAGTTGTTTTGTTTGCTCTTGATGATGATGATGACGAGTTGGATGGGGCTGGTGCCACAGGGGCTATTATTCTTTCGCCCTTAGCACCCGGAGCCAAGTTTAATATTACGAGTACTATGATCCAGTTATTGCATCTGAAGGGACTATTCGGTGGACTTGATGGTGATGACCCGAATATATATTTGATCAACTTTATCTCAACATGCAAGTCATTTGACAATTCGAGAGTTGGGCAAAATGCTATTCCGCTATGATTATTCCCGTTGTCTCTTTCTAGAGAAGCAACGTTATGGTTGAATGGGATAACCCCCGACTCTATTACAAATTGGAGGCAATTAAAAGATGCTTTCTTAGAAAGGTTCTTTCTGATAACGCTCAAACTATAGCTCTCGTAAGAGTGTAAGCGGTCGTTGTCAAATATATAACCCAACTGGGTTGGGTATCGATCCCACAGAGAATACTTGGTCACTAAGTAAGCAAAGATTATTAGACTTTTGGTGCAAGTCTCGTAAAAGGGGGGATTTTGTAGCGTGCAATAATGTAAACAAAATAATGGAGTAAAAATAGAAAATAGCAAAGTAAAAAGAAAGAATGTTTAGTAAGATATTTAACCAATGAGAATTGAGAGTTGGGGTTATGTCTACCTTATGAGTTATACGTCTCTATTGTCTATGAGTTATGCGGAATTCAGACATGCATGTGCTTATAGAGAGTTGTATTCTCTGGTAAATCCAAGAGTCTTTCGACCATCAAGGATTATTTCACTTTAACTCTTTCGAGATTAAAACATGTCTAACGGTAAGAAATCTCCAAGAGATTAATCCAGTTACGACACTAACTTTTTAACAGGGGGTTGGTGCCCTATTACCTTGACATTATCACTTTTCCAGACATATAACTTTTCTTTCGAACAAGTTAATGCCATACTGGCGTATTCTACGCGTTTGCAACCACAAGAATTTGCATTAAGATGAAGAGAATAATGATATAAGCATCATACGAGTCACGAACTCACAAACTCATAGCAATAGATAGTATCTCATAAGGCTTCCATAACCCCAACAGAGAAGTTTAGCTATTCATGAGTGCAACGGAAATCACAATAGACTTTATCATTATACCAAAATAAAGATCTCACGTGTAGTAGGGTTTGGTATGGCGTTAGGCGTGAATTCCCTTTTAGAATAGCGGTTCTCTTGTTGTGGAAATTAAGAATTGAATAGATGAAGAGAAAGTAATTAATTGAAAGAGAATTATTTTCGGAACTCCAGAATGAAGGAAAATCTCTAGCAAAATAGGGTATTTATAACACCCATATCCTATTCCTATTAGGCTACTGCATTACTTAACCTAATCCTACTAGGTCAATGCATCATTATCCTAATCCTAATAAGTTACTGCTGATCCCCAAAGTCTTTGGAAATGCTGTTTTTGCCCGGGACAGATATTCCATGCGTCACTTTTGGTCCTTGGCGTCCAAGCTTTCCCTTTATTCTTTCGTGAAGCTTCCTTGGGCGTCAATTTATCCATAATACGCTGAAATCTGCATCATTTATACTTGAAAGCTTGCTAATCACGTTTGTTAGCTCACTTACAGGAAAAAGGACTAAAAGTGCATGAATTATATATTTTGTCCTCAAAACTTAGCTAAAATATGGGTAAATTATAGTACTTTAGGCGTGTAAATACGCCTATCATCAACACCCCACACTTAAAGCTTTGTTCGTCCTCGAACAATATATCATGTCCATATAAACATCTACTTAGGGTTTCACAGTAGCATCACAAAATATTCATCAAGACAGGCACACCAATTATTAACAAAGAGTAGTTTTCTAATCACTTCTAGAAACAATTCAACCTCTAATATAGACTCGTAATGATGGTTAATTCGTATCCACAAGTTAAGCCACAAAGAATCATACAAGACTACCCAAAACTCATCAACCATGTGTGTCTCACATAAGATATTACCCATAATCACTCACAAGTATTGCATTTTTCAGAACATGGGTATAAGATTATCCTTGCTCTCACTCTCACAAAGAATTCATATGTTGCAACTGATGACCATAGGCTTGCCCTTAGTATAATGCTCTACTAATATCAGAATGTTAAGCTTAGGATCAAATAGGTCTTTACAGGTTGTAATGTAGGCTAAGGGACGGGTAGGACTATTTTGGCCAGAAATAGTGACTATGTTCCTAAGCGCTTTAATACATCACATTATGCCATTAACACTCTCTTTTAATCAACCCTGCTACCTTTCTTTCATCTATCACCCCTTTTTACCTATTTTGCCATTCAAGCATAACTATCTTTTTATTTAATCATAAACACAATTTATCATTTTGTTTTTCTATTTCTTTTTTTTTATAACACACCTCTATGATAGCCACTCTTTTTCATAACAAATTCAAGTACCAATACACTCTAAGGCATCACTCTCACCCAATTTCCTCTTATTTTGTCACATGACTTCACAACTTAAAGCACTTAGGAATATAGATCAAATTATGGTCTTGAAAAAAATGGATTAGGCTTACATATGAGGTTGTCAAAGAAAATGACTTAAAGGCTCAAAGGGGTTGACTAGGATAATGTCCACGGGTAGGTAAAACGAAGGTAAACAAGTATCGGTTGCCAAAGAAATGCCTAAATCATCTCCTAAACTCACAGTCTTTATTTCGCTTTACACACACACCAGACAAGTTCTAGCATCAGTCACAAACACAAAATATACTATCATCTCACACACACAAGGCACATGGTCGACTTTATTGGGAGCAGTACAGACTCTTGACCCAACAGATGAAGGAATTAAACCACACACTTATCACATAATGAGTCACATTTAGAGCCTAAATGTCTCAATAGTAATGATTCTAGCACAAAATCTTGTCATAACACCATGCCGCTTATCAGAACAATTTCATGCATCAAAATCTAAAAAAAATCTACGACTAATTAAAACAAACAAAAAAAAATATGACCATAAATGTAGGCAAAGAAGCACATCATACGAATACCAGCACCCCACACTTAGACGGGACACACTGCCCTCAGTGGAAAATAAATATGGAAAACCTGATTAGTCGGACTCCTCTTCTATGTATGGGGTCATTCCCCCTACATCGAAATCATCTTCAAAGTCGTCATCCTCAGAGTTTCCTCAAATTGTACCCACTTGATCCAAAAGTGCGTTGAGGTATTTGTAGTGAGGAGGATTCGCCTTGCTTTTTTCGTCCCCTTTTCTGGCCTTTTTGTGAAGTGGTTGCTTTATCCTTTCCTTGCCTTGCTTTTGGTGCCATTGTACTTGAGATTAAAATAATATTCATGTTAGCTTGATCTCGGTGGATACAATCAATGAACAAGCAGTAGTGGCACCACCCCACACTTAGTTTGTTGGTACGGACTAGTGAAGTGAACGATGTCGATTACTCACACTTCATCGATATACGTTTTAGGCGCTATATTCCAACAATATAATTAGTGCAGTCATACTTCCAAAAAAATCTTGGCAATACTTTCATGGTTGATACATCTTTTGATCAAGACTACTACATAGAGATTGAATCAAGTTATAACATCTAGAAATAATCACAACCTCACAAGTTGGTAGTTTAACCATGATTCTCATCTCGATGAACAAGTCATTCCAACATGTAAGCTTTCTATTTACAAGATTATGCAATTTTCGTGCCCATGTCAATTCCGCAAAAGTATGACAGTGTATGAAAATCAAAGACAAGTTGGAAACAAGTTAAAATCATCCTTACGTATTTTTTCACTCACTTAGTAGTATCACAACAAATCAACCACATTGAAATCACCAACACTACTTCAAGATCTAACAATTTATTATAGGCGTAGTATTGTAGTACTTACGGAATATAAAAGAAGAACAAAGAAGTACTTACTTGGCTGATGCCTTTGGAAGATGTTCTTGTGAAGTAAAAGAGCAAAAGAAAATTTTTTGAGAGAATTTGGAGAGGTAGGCGATGCTTTTCTTAGGTTTGGAATGTATTTTTGGTCTAAGACTAAGTTTTTTATTTATAGGGCAATCTTGGGTCGGGTTTTGACCCATTTAAAATCGGATTTGGAGACCAAAAGTGACCATAGACGGCGCCTTTTGCTTTGCCTATGCTTGGCATAGGCGGCGCCTTTTGCAAAGCATTGTTGAGCATAGGCGGCGCCTATGCCATGGCATTGTTAGGAATAGGCGGCGCCTATGCCATGGCACATGAGATTCAGAGACAAAATGCTTTTGCATAGGCGGCGCCTATGCTATGGCACACTTAGGCATGGGCAGCGCCTATGCTATGGCACACTAGATTCCGAGAGCTTAGGCCATAGTATAGGCCTTGCCTTGTTTGTGGCCTAGATTTACATAGGCCTTGCCTTGTTCTTTGCCTATATTTTCATAGGCAATGCCCAACCCATAGCCTTTTGCTTCTTCAATCCTAACTTACCACCTTGAACATGCAATTCTTCCAAATCAAGATTTGAACTCAATCTCCTCCTTTACACCTCTTGCACCTACACTTACTCAAAAGCAACAAAAACGATTAGAACGATGGGTTGCCTCCCATCAAGCGCCTTAGTTTTGGTCGTGGCTCGACAAAATCTTAAGAAAACAAAACAATTAAAAATGATGGGTTGCCTCCCACCAAGCGCTTGATTTATTGTCGCGGCACGACATAGCTATCTCAATTACTTAGACTTTAACGAGATAGATAAGGCATCATTTTCTGAATGGATTCAGACGACGCTGATGCTTACTTGTAGGCATGCAATCTCCTTCGAGATGAATCTTGTGCGTACATATCCCAAGAGGGATACCAATTATATCATCAATAGTCCAACCCATAGCTCTCTTGTATCTCTTCAGAGCAGAGATGAGAGCCTCTACGTGTTGTTCACTTAAATCATCCGTCACACTCATCGGAAGTGTATTTCTACTTCCCAAGCATGCATACCTTAGATAATTGGGGAGCTCTTTCGATTCTAGCACTGGGGGATCTTTAATGGAAGTCTTCACTGTTGGTGACGGTTGATTCTTAAGATCAAGGTCCGGCTATTTAGGAGTATGAGAATAGGAACCTATTTCTGTTAGAGCACACATGGTTTCTTCATAATCTTCATCATCCTTATGCTCAACATTCAACAGCGCAACAGACAATGGCTCAACAGTAAGCTGTTTCTTTACAGATAATGTTTTCTTATCCTCATAATGAACATCAGCTACAGAGAACACATTCATATCGCTGGGCTGCTTCATTGTTTTGCATATATCAAAGCGGACCACTTCGCCATTCAACCGAAATAAAAGCTCATTAGCTCTCATGTCAATAAGCATACTTTCTGTTGCAAGGAAATGACGTCCCAAGATTATGGGAACTTCAGAATCCACCTCGCAATCCAAAATCACAAAGTCTGTAGGAAAAATGAAGGTAGACACCTTCACCAACACATCATTCAAGATACCTACAGGTCGTTTTACCAACCTATCTGCCATCACGAGTCGCATATTGGTTGGAGTAGGGTCGCCCAATCCCAACTTTCTGTAGACGGATAGTGGCATCAAATTGATGCTAGCTCCCAAATCGCACAATGCTTTGGCAAAATTCATAGATCCAACCGTGCAAGGAATAGTGAAAGCACCAGGGTCTGCCTTCTTCTGTACTAAGGATCGGGTGGCAATTGCGCTGCAATGATGAACAGTATCTGTCAACTCATAGCTTGCTGCCTGCTTCTTTGTCAAAAGATCCTTCATGAATTTAGCGTATCCGGGCATCTGCTCTAGCGCTTCCACCAAAGGAACATTAATAGTCAGCTGCTTCAACATAGTCATGAATTTACTGAACCTGGTATCATCAGCTTTCTTCTTCAGTCTCTGAGGAAAAGGTGGTGGTGGAAGGGGAATAGTTTTCTCCACCACTTTCTTTTTACCTTGCTTCCAACTATCAATCTTTTCAGGCTGCAAACGTCTAGGGGTGACGTCATGAACACACTCTTCAGCTTCTTCGGCCTCTTCACATTCTGCATCAATAACATTATCCGCTATATCATCAACCACCTGCTTGTCCTTGGATGGATTTTCCAACACTTTACCACCCCGGGTAGTAATAGCCATGCATGATCCGTCGTTCCTTGGGTTTTGCACCGTATCGCTGGGTAGTGTTCCAGCCTTTCTTTGGATGAATGCCGCAGATAATTAACTCAATTGTTTCTCTAGCTATTTTATTGAAGTGGAATGTGAGTCAACCAATTGCTTCATTGAGGACAGATCATTTATTACCTCAGTTACTCCTGTGCTGGTTGCCTCTACTCCTTTCAGCAGCTTAGTCATCATATCTTCCATAGACATATTTCCAAAACCAGATGCAGCGGCGTCACGTCTTCCAGGAGGAACATACAAACCACTCCTGTCGGTATTGTTTTTCCAACTACCTTGATCGCAGTCCTTGTATCCAGATTTATCATAATAGATCCGACCTTGGTTTCCTTGGGCATTGCCTTGGAAACCCACCTGATTATTCAAGTAGTTTGCTTCTTCCTCATAGTCGGATTCATCTCTTCCCTGTAATACAACGACCTTAACCTTTTCGGTCTTCCCTGATAATAAGTGCTTGGTAAGAAGATCCATCTGCGTTTTCATGTGGGCCATATCTTTGTCACATTCCTCTTGTCTTCGCCTCTGCTCTGCAGTCATGCCAATAGATATAGTAGAGCTTGCTACCTCAGAATCCCTGGTATGCCAAGCTCTGCTCTGCTTTGTCATACTATCTAGCATATCACTTGCCTCAATAAAATTAAGGTTCATGAATGATCCTCCAGCCGCATTATCCACCACTGGCTTAGTCACAGAGTTCAAAGCCCTGTATAATATCTCCATCAAGTGGACATTGGTCATATGATGGTTTGGGCACCGCATAAGCTTCTTCTTGAATCTCTCCCATGTTTCGTGGAGAGCTTCAGTTGGAAGCTGTCGGAAGTTGCTGATCTCATCTCTCAACTGTGCTCTCTTGGATGGCGGAAAGAATCTTTCTAGGAAAGCGTCTTTCAATTGCCTCCAATTGGTGATAGAATCAGGAGTCAGCCCATTCAACCATAGAGTTACCTCCCCAGATAGAGACAATGAAAATAAGCGCAGCCGAATTGCATTCTGTCCAACTCCTGGATTGTCGAATGACTTGCATGTAGAGATGAAGTTGATCAGGTGCATATTCGGATCATCGCCTGCAAGTCCACCAAATAAACCTTTGAGCTGCAATAGCTGAATCATGGTGCTAGTGATATTGAACTTTGCTCCAGGTGCCAAGGGCAGAGGAATAATAGCTCCTGTAGCACCAGCTCCATCCAGATCGTCATCATCATCATCAAAAGGAGCCTGCACAGCTCGGCGGTCAGGTCTCATTCTAGCTTGACGATCTCTCCTGTGCATAGGTGCTGCCACTTCATCTGCACGCCTAGGATTCAGTAACTCATCATCACCCAGGTCCTCATCATCAGGATTTGTTGCCCGACCTGGGTTATCAATATTCTGTTGATGCACTTGAGTAGCTGCCAGTGCAGCTAGTCTAGCCTGCTCCTGTTGAGCAGCCCTTCTTTCAATGTCACGTTGTGCATCCATTCTGCCAATAAGTTGTGGTTCAGGATTTATGGGTAATAACGGTTGACCTGAACTTCGAGTGTTTGGCATGCACTCAAACAAACCTGAATAAAACAAAAACAACAACTAAAAGTAAAATCTGAGTATCTTTGACCAAAGGGTCTAGTAACTATCACAAACTTAGTTGACCAACGTATTCCCCGGCAACGGCGCCAATTTTTGATAACGCTCAAACTACAGCTCTTGTAAGAGTGTAAGCGGTCGTTGTCAAATATATAACCCAACTGGGTTGGGTATCGATCCCACAGAGAATACTTGGTCACTAAGTAAGCAAAGATTATTAGACTTTTGGTGCAAGTCTCGTAAAAGGGGGGATTTTGTAGCGTGCAATAATGTAAACAAAATAATAGAGTAAAAACAGAAAATAGCAAAGTAAAAAGAAAGAATGTTTAGTAAGATGTTTAACCAATGAGAATTGAGAGTTGGGGTTATGTCCACCTTATGAGTTATACATCTCTATTGGCTATGAGTTATGCGGAATTCAGACATGCATGTGCTTATAGAGAGTTGTATTCTATGGTAAATCCAGGCGTCTTTCGACCATCAAGGATTATTTCACTTTAACTCTTTCGAGCTTAAAGCGTGTCTAACGGTACGAACTCTCCAAGAGGTTAATCCAGTTACGGCACTAACTTTTTAACAGGGGTTGGTGCCCTATTACCTTGACATTATCTCTTTTCCAGACATATAACTTTTCTTTCGAACAAGTTAATGCTATACTAGCGTATTCTATGCGTTTGCAACCACAAGAATTTGCATTAATATGAAGAGAATAATGATATAAGCATCATACGAGTCATGAACTCACAAACTCATAGAAATAGATAGTATCTCATAAGGCTTCCATAACCCCAACAGAGAAGTTTAGCTATTCATGAGTGCAACGGAAATCATAATAGACTTTATCATTATACCAAAATAAAGATCTCACGTGTAGTAGGGTTTGGTATGGCGTTAGGCGTGAATTCCCTTTTAGAATAGCGGTTCTCTTGTTGTGGAAATTAAGAATTGAATAGATGAAGAGAAAGTAATTAATTGAAAGAGAATTGTTTTCGAAACTCCAGAATGAATGAAAATCTCTAGCAAAATAGGGTATTTATAACACCCATATCCTATTCCTACTAGGCTACTGCATTACTTAACCTAATCCTACTAGGTCAATGCATCATTATCCTAATCCTAATAAGTTACTGCTGATCCCCAAAGTCTTTGGAAATGCTGTTTTTGCCCGGGACAGATATTCCATGCGTCACTTTTGGTCCTTGGCATCCAAGCTTTCCCTTCCTTCTTTCGTGAAGATTCCTTGGGCGTCAAGTTATCCATAATATGCTGAAATCTGCATCATTTATACCTGAAAACTTGCTAATCACGTTTGTTAGCTCACTTACAGGAAAAAGGACTAAAAGTGCATGAATTATATATTTTGTCCTCAAAACTTAGCTAAAATATGGGTAAATTATAGTACTTTAGGCGTGTAAATACGCCTATCATCACTTTCTGCCGTCCAAGAGGGAACAATTAAAAGATGAAATCAGTAATTTTAGGCAGATCCTAACTGAAGCTCTTTATGAAACTTGGGAGAGGTTAAAAAAGAAGCTAACACAGTGCCCGAATCATCAGATAACCAACATCCACCTAAAAGTAATATAATATAGGGCCTCAAATTCGGTGACTAAGCCAGTGGTGGATAATGCTGTGGGTGGGTTGTGCAATTAGGTGCTGAGTTGCTTGAGGACAAGCAATTATCTTAAGTTGAGGGTGTTGATGTTCCGGTACCTTACGGAACAATTAGCATCATTTACTTAGGAAAGTTGTATGTTTTCAAGCAACCAAAGTGTTATTTAATAAAGTTTTTAGTGCTTTCAGTGAAAGGAGATAACCACAGAAAAAAACTAGAAAAAGTAGCAGAAAAGGGAGTTTGACGGTCAAAATTGTGGATCGTCAGTCTTGCGACGGACCACCAGGTGGACCGTAAAGATGAACCAAAACATGGCATCCTAATGACTTGAGTGACGGACCAAATGGCGGACCGTCAGCCATGCGACGAACCACCAGATGGACCGTCAATCTTTATCCAAAAACCACCTCTCAGAAGGACTTAGTGACGATCAACATGGTGGACGGTTAGTCTTGCAACGGACCACCAGTGTCACCGTCAGGCCTTATCCAGAAGATGCGATTTGAATGAGATGAGTGACGGACCAGATGGTGGACTGTCAACACTGCGACAGACCACCATATGGACCGTCAACTTGGACGCGACTTTTCTGATTTTAAATTTTAAATTTTTCTTCTACCTGGGAGCATTTAAAAACCAAAAACTAGGGTTATATCATCATCTTTTTCATCGTCGGAAGAAGAAGCTCTGTAACCTAGTGGTTTTTGGGAGATTGAAGCAGATTTTAAAATTTTAATCATTAAATTCTTTATTGAGGACTCAAGAACTAATTCTTGAGATTTTTGTAAGTAAACTTATATTTTATTTATGAATAATACAAGAATAATTCATTCTTCTTTTATGGAATTTTGTGTCTAAATTCCCATAACAAGGGTTATGGGGACCTCGATGTGAAAAGTATCTGTTGGTTGTGAATCAAAGAAAGTTTCATAAACAACCTATATTGTATGAACCTTTCTTCATTTTAATGACTTTTCTTGGTTGCAAACTTGAAGGGTGAGCCCTAGAACATCACTTGTTTGAATGGAAAAGTATTTGTTGGGAAAAGAAAGAGTTCACATGAATTGTATTGGCTTTAACCTTTAGATTAATGGCTAATGCCTGAAAAGGATTTACTTATATGAGAAAATGGTTGAAATAACAATGCGTTCTTTTGCTTTGAGAAAATTAGAGGATAGTATATTCACTTAGGTTGAGAAACTAAGGGATAAAGAGTAGGATTCAACTCTTCTTGCAATTGAAGTTGCTAATTGAAACTCTCGAAATATTCATAACCTCAGTTACTCTAGCATTATGGAATCCATAGCCCTGGTTTACTTAATACCTTTGAATACACTATTTGTAGAGATATCACTAGATGAAACACTCTTGTTACAAGAAATTATTTGATAACTTACAATCAAAACCTCCTTATTCAGGAACCTCTGATCAGCAGTCCAGTAATAACTGCAATACTTAGTAGCACAGTATTCCCTGTGGGATTCGACACCTAACCTTGTTGGGTTCTATATTTGACAGTGACCGCTTACACTTTCTAACGAGAGTTATAAGTTACAACTATGCACTCTCACTCAACATGACACCCATGATATCAGTCACCTTCTAAATCATATCAAGAAACTCCCTTGGATCCTCCTTAGAGTTAGATCTCAAAATCAAAGGAGGGTTCATTTTGGTAAAGTCCTGAATCCTAGATGCAGCTGTATTTCCTATTGGATTAGCTGGGGCAACAACTTGCTGATTGTTCTGAGTAGCTACTGACTGAATTAAGGTAATGAATTCAGCTCTGAACTTGGCATGAGAGATGTTCTCATTCAGGGAATCTTCCTGAATAGGTAGAGGTACAGGCTAGTTACCATTCTTTATTCTATTATTTTTTTCTGGGAGGCTTTTTCTATAATGGAATAAAGGATTGATTAGAAAGAGAGTTTAAATAGAGCTCATTCTCACTCGCACTACATGAATACTAAAATAAGGGAAACCTTTCCTAAAATGTCTTGTATCCTCTTGTCCATAAGTGTGGTACGCTCCATACAGATGTACAAGACTCTACTCAATGTGGTATTTAGATTCCTTAAAACACTGTAAAACCTTAGGCTCTGATATCAAGTTTCATCATGACCCAAGGCTACCCCTAGTCACGACAATGGTGCATACGGTCACAATTGACCACAAGCTAACCCATGAGATGGTACCTACTATGAGCAATGAATAAAGTAACAAAATACACATGTGCGGAAGTAAATTGTCAATGCCATAAGGTTTAAATACTAGTGAGATAATGTAAAACTAGATACTAAAATACATAAGAAAACATATCTGAATGAATGCAAATATTTGATAAAACCAACTGACTAACTGCATGTCTGAAAGCCTCTAAACTGACTAAAAAATTGATGGGACAGGCCCCAACTAACTCCAAGCTAAATTAACTGAAAGTAAATGCAGAAATACTAAAATAACATAATAGGTCCTCGACATATGAGGACTCACCAAAACTACTGATGCTGATAAGATGAATTGTCTAAGCAGGGTCCAGGAAATGAGCATCCGAACCTATAATATAAGACATCATAGCACGAAGAAAGTATACGGTCAGTACTTTAACTGTACTGGTATATGATATGAGGTTAGGTTGAAATACATAGGTTCATGTGCATGAAATACTCACTGACTAAATAGCATGATATAATGACTGACTGAATAGCATGAGATTACTGATGCATAATATTTATGTAAGCTATAAAATATGAGAATGCATGCCCAAGCATATAACATGATACTAAAAAAGTCTTAAACTTCATGCATAACTTAAATGAATTCGTGAGCGTATGCAAAGATATGTGAATGATTATATGGATGGGACTGAGAATAGAAAGGAGAATGTAAGAAGAGTTGTTACCATAAATTGAGTCTCAGTTTGAGGAGAAAAGATGAGGATACTTGATACTGATATCTGCTTCTGCTTCCCAAGTGGATCCCACAATAGATTGATTCTGCCAATGAACTTTGACCAAGGGAACTTCTTTGTTCCTTAGTCTACAAATCTGATGATCAAGGATCTCGATTGGGATTTTTTTGTAAGAAATGCTTTCCTGAATATCTGTGCTTTCAAAAGGGACTACAGTAGCTAGATCACCAATACACTTCTTTAACAAGGAGACATGGAACACTGGATGCACTGATGTCAAATCTACAGGCAACTAAACTACCTTCCTAAAACGACTCAAAATTCTTTAAGTGTCAATATATAGGGGACTGATTTTCCCCTTTTATCCAAATCTTTTCACTCCCTTCATGGGAGAGATTTTCAAATATACCAAATCCCCAACTTAAAACTCAAGATATCTCCTACACACATCTTCATTGGATTTTTGTCGACTTTGGGCTTTCTCTATCACATCAAACACTGAATTTGTCCCTACCAAAGCAGCCTCTCCTGCCTCAAACTAACCAATAGGATATCTACATCTACTCTCATAGAAAGCCTCAAATGGAGCCATCTGAATACCAGAGTAATAACTGTTATTATAGGATAACTCGATCAAAGGCAAGTGATCATCCCAACTTTCTTTAAAGTTAATAACACACGCTCTCAACATATCCTCTAAGGTCTGAATAGTCCTTTCTACCTGACCATCTGTCTGAGGGTGGAAAGCTATACTAGGATGAACTTGGGTACCAAAACCCTTCTGAAAAGCCTTCCAAAAGTGAGAGGTAAATTGAGTACCTCTATCTGAAATAATAGACAAAGAGAATCCATGCAACCTAACCAACTCTCTAATATAGAGCTTGGCGTAGTCCTCGACTGAATAAGAATTATGAAATAGAAAGAAATGGGTTGATTTGGTCATTCTTTCTACAATGACCCATATCGAATCATGCTAACAACGCATACGAGGCAAATCCATCACAAAATCCATGTTCACCTCTTCCCACTTCCAAGTTGGAATACTGATCTCCTATAATATGCCACTAGTCCTCTGGTGTTCAACCTTAACCTACTAACAATCAAAACTCTTAGCTACAAACTCTACAATATCCCTCTTCATACTACTCTACTAATAGATTTCCCGCAAATCACGGTATATTTTAGTGGCTCTTAGGTGAATAGAATAACGCAAACTGTGTACTTCTGCAAGGATTCGCTGTCTCAAACCATCAACAAATGACACATATTGCCTACCTTGACAATGTAATACACAATCTCTCTCTTGTGAGAAAACCTCTACTTTCTAACCTCTAACTGACTTCTTTAACTTAACTAAATTGGGATCCCTATCTTTCTTCTTCTTTACTTCAGCAATAAAAGAAGATTCCAAACTATTCTAAACCCAAACACTACCACTAGCTGATAAAACTGATTGAATATCTAACTGATAGACTGCATGATTGAAAGCCTATAAACTGACTAAAGAATTAATGGGACAGGCCCCAACTAACTCCAAGCTAAACTAAATAAAAGGAAATACAAAAATACTAAAATAACATTATAGGTCCTCGATATATGAGGACTCACCACAACTGTTATTGCTAATAAGCTAAACTTTCTAAGCATGGTTAGGGAATTGAGTGTCTGAACCTATGACATAAGACATAGTAGTGCAAAAAAGTATGTGTTTAACACTTTTAATATACTGGTATATGAGATGAGGTTTGGTTAAAATACATAGGTTCATGTGTATAAAATACTGACTGGCTGAATAGCATGAGATAATAACTTACTGAATAACATGGGATAACTGGTGCACAATATGAATGAATGCTGTAAAATCTGAGAATGCATGACCAAGCTTATAACATGATACTAAAAAAGTTTGTAAACTAAACTACTGAAATCTGGTAACTGAATAACTGATGAACTGTATGCTATGGTTATGCAAATCTGAACTAAATTCTGTACTGAGTAGTGAACAGAGACTTTAGGAGGTATCATCTAACTTATATTCCCCAATCTGAGCTAATCCGGGTACAACCCATAGCCCTAGAGGGAAGGGTGCCAGTATCGCACCATAGGTACTAACAATGGTTGTGTAGATCTACTAACCTAATGTCCTGAAGGACTAATTAGTCACCCTCAACTAGTAGGTGCTCTAATAAGATATGTGTTACCCTCAGCTGGAAGGTAAACACTTTATCTACCCTTAAATGGTAGGTTGATATCTCTAACCTACGTTAGCAACGTAGTTCTGGAACACAGGGACTACTACTAAAGGTCGCACCCTCTACTGGCAGGTGATCCCCCATCCCTGGGCTCGCTCGATGCTAAATCCTACTCCCAACTGAATATCACTAATTACTGGACTGAACTAATCTTAACTGAGCAAACAACTGACCATGAAAACTAATTAAATGATAACGCTCATGGTTTATCTGAAACCGTTTTAAGTATACTAAAATTATGTAAGCAACTAAGTATAAAGTATTCATAACCCTCCAGCACTGAATGAAAATAACAATAAGGATATATAAAACTTAAGACCATAATAAAGGATCATTGTTTAAAACTCAACATTTAGACATTTCATCAAACACATAGGAGTCATGAATTTAAGTAGAGGAATGGGTAAAACATATAATTGAAAACATAGTTACAATATTAAAACCAATATTAGGTATATAACATAGGAAATTTCATCATTCAAATGTCTTAAGGGCTCATCTCATTGAAAAACACTTGTAACATAACTTGTAATCAAAATCAATAACAATTTCATAGAGACAATTCATCATAAATATGTAAAAACTCATAATTTGATATAAAAAGGGGATTCTTGGTCTCCATGGGTGAAAAGGTCCTAGGGATGAACATCACACATACCTTAAACCTTGAATCTTGAAAGATAAACACCAATATTTAAGCTTCCTTGATGGTTCTTGGATTTGGTAAATTGATTTCTTGGTTTCTTGGAGAGAAAGGAATGGAATTGATGAACTTAGGGAAATAATTAGGGTTTGAGTTTTGAGAGAAATTTGGGGGAAATGGGCATATAATACCCTAACCAATGTTTAATTCATGGTTTTACGAATTGGATTAAGGGGAAAAGATGTAATTAACCCTTAGACATTTAAATTCATAACTGGAACGTCGATTAAAGGGAGACCATGATGCAATGGTGCCTCATCACTTTAGCCACCATGATTTATCACTATCGTGGTGAGCTGGTAGAATCAAAATCCAAACATGACTCAATCTTCATCTGAAAAATCCAAAACTTTCCCAAGACACGCTCCTTACTCCCCTGAACATAAATTAACTCAAAAACCTATGTCTCGGGTTCGGGAAGACTCATTTTAAAAAATCCTCAAAGTTAAGAGGTCAAAAATAAGACCAAGTCCCCAACACGGTGAAATTTTTAGGCTTTAAGCCTCTCATACATGCAACTAGGACCTTAATTAAGCTAAGAAAAGTATGGGGTATTACATATCTTTGTTAGTGAGATACTTTATTTGCATATTGTGCCTATATCTGTAATTTTAGACTGGGATTTAGTATTCACTTCTAGCTTTCGGAGTGTGTTTTAGGAAGAGTTAGGTACTCAGCTAGATCTTAGTACGACCTTCTATGCTCAGACCGATAGACAGTCGGAGCGGACTATTTAGGTTCTCAAGGATATGCTCTGAGATTATGTTATGGATTTTGGAGGTCTGTAGGAGCAACATTGTAATACCCCTTATTATTCTTGTCTTGATTTGACTCTTAGTTTAATGTGTAAGGGGTCCAAGGCTTGAAAATTTCACTAAGTGTTGGGAACTTTGTCATTTTTAAGCCCCCTAAACTTTAAGGATTTTTTTCTCTTCCCGACCTCGAGATGTTGGGTTTTGAGTTAATTCATGTTCAGTGATTTAATAAGTATGCCCCGAAGGAGTTTTGTATTTTTTGGACTAGGTTTGGGGCATGTTTGGATAAGAAACTAGTGGGTCACTGCGATAAGCTCGCATCGCGGCATTATTCCCAACTTCATGCTGACCGCGTCACGGTGAGGGTTTTCTTGGACCATGATAAGACTGCATCACGGTGAGGATGTTGCGTCCATTTCTAGATTTAAATGATTGAGGGGAAATTAGGTATTTTCCCCCTTCAACCCAAATCGTCCATAATATGACTTGGGACAACTTTTAGGGTATTATTTGCCTTTCTTCTCAAAATTACTCTTCAGAAACCCTCATCTTTCCCTAAGAATAGATTCAATTCCTTTTTTCACTAAGTAATCAAGAATTCAATCTCCCCAAGTTCAAGAACCTTCAAGAAAGCATCAAGAATAGGGTTTCTTTATCATGTTAAGAAGCCTAAGGTATGTGGGGTATTTATCAATGGGTCCTTTTTACCCATTAAGCCCAAAAACCTTCTCTCTTAATTAAATTATAAAATTTTCCTTTACTATGATATTTTGTATGTTCAAGATGGGTTTAATTCATGTTTTTCCTTGGTAATTCCAATTTAGTTCAACCCATTTATGATCCCATGAAAGATTAGATTTCCTTATGCTTTCAAATTTAGTTTCCCATGTCTTATTCAAATGAATTTCATGTTAAATTCCCCAATTTATGAATTTAGCCATGTAGTCGTGTTGATTTCCCATGTTTAACACATTCCCATGTTCAAGTTCATGATTCTCACGTGCTTGATGAAATGTCTATACTCTTGGGTTTTGAACCATGACCCCATACTACAGTTTTAAAGCTTTGTTACTGTATTTTATGGTCATTCAGTGCTGGCAAGTTATGAATACCCGATACCTTTTTATTTTTACATGATTTTAGATTTTCAAGTAATGATTCAGTTAAAACATGAATATTACTATTTATGCAATTGATATAATAATGATGATCACAATTAGAAATAATGTTCAGGTATACTTAGTTCAGTTCAGTACTAGTGTTAGTTTAGTTGGGAGTAGGATTAGCATCGAGTGAACCTAGGGTTTGGGGCTCACCCATCAGTTAGGACTGGGTCCTTAGTAGAAGTCCCTAAGTTCAGAAACTACGTAACCATCGCAGGATTATGAGATGTCACTAGCCAGTTTAGGACTGACACCCTCTTAGGAGTCACCCACCAGTTTAGTACTTACTTTCTAATCCTTTGCAACATCAGATTAGTGGATCTGCACAGCTAGTGTTAATACCCGTGGCATGGTATTGACACCCTTTAAACTGGGGTTACAGGTTGGACCCTGATTAGCTCAGATTGGGGCATGTCGAACACATGATAGCTCCTATAGTATATCAACTCAGGTTTGCTTGACCAAGAGTGTCAAATTTAAGTTATTCAGTTATATAGCTTTCTGTCTGTCAGATTAGAGATTATCTCAGTAATATATTTATACTTGCCCTTGCATTCTCAAATATTATGTGTTTATGCATTCATGCTTAATTATCTCATGCATTTTAGTTAGTACTTATCTCATGTACTAGTACATTCAATTTACTAATCCCATACTTTTCTTTATGCTATGTTGTCTTATAACATGGGTTCAGATGCTAAGTTTCATGGTCGTTCTTAGAAAAATCTGTGTTACTCAGAAGCAGCAGTAGTGAGTCCTCTTCCCTCAAGAAAATGATTCCTTTATCCCAGTTATTTCTATATTTCCTTATGTTCAGTAAGTCAGAGTTAGTTTGGGACTTTTCCCATCAACTCCTTATGATGTTTAGTTATTTAGAGTATTTCAGACAATTAGTTAGATAGTCGGTCAGTTCTTTTAATCTTTTATCAGATATTTTAGACATGTTCTTATTGTATATTTTAGTACTTAATTTTATATTATATTATCAGTTTACCTTTCACATATGTGTTGTATTACCATTTTCTAGTGCTTACAGCGGTACCAGCTCATGGGTTAGCTTATGGTCACATATGGTTGTAAGCATCGTTATCGTGACTAGAGGTAGCCTCAGTTTATAACAAAACTTGGTATTAGAGCCTAAGGTTATAAAGTGTCCTAGAGAGTCTAAAAGTTGCATTGAGTAGTATCTTGTACATTGGTGTGAAGTATACCACACTTATGGGCAAGAGGTTATGAGATATTTTTAGAAATGTTTCCTTGTTTAAGTGTTCTGTCGTGTGAAAGGTCATGATCTCTATTTAATCTCTCTTTCTAAGTCATACTTCATTCCATCAAAAGACAATGCCTCTCAGAATAAACAATGGAAGAAGGAATGGGGATCAACCCGTACCACTGCCTGTTCAGGAGGATCTCCTGAACTACCATATTTTTCATGCTGAGTTCAGGGCTACTTTTATGGATTTATCACATTCAGTAGCTGCTTAGAACAACCAAAAAGTTGTTGTCCAAACCAATCAAGTGGAAAATATGGTTGCATTTAGGATTCGGGATTTCACTCGAATGAATCCCTCTGTTTTAGGGATCCAAGTCGAAGGAGGATCCGCAGGAGTTTCTGGATTTGGTGCAGAAGGTGACTGATATCATGGGCGTCACTTCATGTGAGAGTGCAGAGTTGGCTATATATCAATTTCAGGATGTATCTCAAACCTAGTTTAAGCAGTGGAAGGAAGACCATGGTGTTGATGCAGCGCCGACAAAGTGAGAGGAGTTTGCCACAGCTTTCTTAGACAGGATCTTTCTCTTAGAGTTGAGAAAAACTAAGGTTCAGGAGTTTATCAATGTGAAGCAGGGTAATATGTATGTAAAGGAGTACTCACTTAAGTTTACTCAGTTGGCGAGATATGCTCCTACCATGGTGGCGGATAATAGGTCTAGAATGAGTAAGTTTGCGTCTGGTGAATCCAATTGTATTGTTAAGGAGTATAAGACTGCCATGTTGATTAATGAGATAAACTTATATAGGCTTATGGTTCATGATCGGTAGATTGGGGAGGAGAATAATAAAGAGGGGGAGAGAGAGAATAAGAGGGCAAAAATAGTTAGTTTACACTTTTCTCAGCCAAGGTTAGAAAGTGGTAACCGTTCATAATTCCGTCAAAAATTTTCAGCCCCATCTCGATCTATGTATAGTGCGCCAGTGCCAAAGTTTAGGCAAGATAGTTAGGACAGCGCACCAGGCTCTAAGTCCCGTGGAAGTATGAACAATAGTAGCACTAATCCGCTTTGTCAGAAATATGGTAGGAACCACCAGGGTGAGTGTAAGGCTTGTCATATATATGTTTTTTATATGGCAAGCCAGGCCACAGGGTCTGGGAGTGTCTAGTAGTAACTCAGAGGGGAAAGGACTTGCTCCAACAGAGCCAATCTAATCTTTTATCAGGTTCAGTAGGTCACCCGACTCAGTAGGGTGCCACCTCTAGTGCAACCAGTGGGAAACACTACAATAGATTGTATACTCTCCAGATTCAGCATGATCAGGAAAGTTCTCCTGATGTGGTTAAGGGTGTGTTACAGGTTTTCCATCTTCATGTGTATGTTTTATTAGACCTCAGAGCTTCACTTTCTTTTGTAACTCGCTATATAGCTGTTAATTTTTGTGTTAGTCCTAAAATGTTAGCAGATCCTTTCTCAATGTCCAACCCAGTGGGTAAATATATTATAGCCAGACGGGTGTACATAAATTGCCCAATTATCTTATCTCAGAAAATCATATTAGTTGATCTTGTAGAGTAAGAGATAACTAATTTTAATATTATTCTCGGTATGGATTAGCTCCACTCAAGTTATGCCTCAGTTGATTGTAGAAATAGAGTCATCCATTTTAAGTTTCCTAATGAACCAGTCATTGAATGGAGCGGTAGTACCTCAGTACCTAAATATCAGTTAGTTTCCTATCTTAAAGGAAGAAAGATGATATCCAAGGGGTGCATTTACCATTTTGTCCGAGTCAAAGACTCAAATTCCTAGACCTCGAGTCTCGAGTCAATTCTAGTATTATGGAAATTTCTAGATGTGTTCTTTGAAGATCTTTTTGGAGTTCCTCCTGAGAGGGAAATCGACTTCAGATAGATATCCTTCCAGATACCCACCCTATCTCTATTCTACTAAATAGAATATCTCTAGCTTAGCTTTAGGAATTGAAGGATCAGTTAAAGAATCTCTTAGATAAGGGTTTAATTAGACCTAGTCTTTCTCTATCGGGTGCTCTACTCTTATTGGTGCATAAAAAAATGATTCTCTCAAGATATGCATCGACTACCGTCAAATAAACAAAGTCACAATTATGAATAAGAATCCACTCCCTAGAATTGATGACTTATTCGACCAACTTCAGGGTGCCAGTTATTTCTCTAAGATAGACCTCAGATCTGGCTATCATAAGCTTAAAGTAATCGAATGTGACATTTTGAAGACAATCTTTAGAACTCGGTATGGTCACTTCAAATAACTAGTTATGACTTTTGGACAAACCAATGCCTCTTCAGCTTTCATGGACTTGATGAACAGAGTGTCCAAGAGTACTTAAGACATATTCGTTATTGTCTTCATTGATGATATCCTTGTCTATTCCCATTGTTAGAATAATCCTGCCGACCATCTTATAATTTTGTTATAGACTCTTAAAGCTCATCAATTGTTTGCTAAATTCAGCAAGTCTGAATTTTAGCTAAGTTTAGTAGCTTTCCTTGGCCATATTTTTTCTGTGATGGCATTCGAGTTGACCCTCAAAAGATCAAAGCAGTGAAAAACTGGCCTACACCCAGCTCTCCATCAGATATCAAGAGTTTCTTAGGATTGGCTGGCTATTATAGATGTTTTATTGAAGGGTTCTCTTCTATTACTTCCCCTATGTCTCGATTGACTCAGAAGAAAGTCAAATTTCAGCAGTCATATTTTTATGAGAAGAGTTTTTAGGAGTTGAAGATTCGACTCACTTTTACCCCAGTCTTGATGTTGCCAAATGGTTCAGATGGGTTTGCAGTTTACTGTGATGCTTACTGAATTGGTCTTGCTTATGTATTGATGCAGATAGATAAGTTCATAGCCAACGCCTCTAGACAGCTTAAACCCCATGAAAAGATTTATCCAACTTATGATCTTGACTTGGAAGCTGTTGCTTTTTCCTTTAAAATTTGGAGGAACTATCTTTATGGGGTTTATATCATGTTCACGAATCATAAGAGTTTATAGTACGTGTTCACGCAGAAAGATCTGAATCTTTGTTAGAGAACGTTGCCTGAGTTGTTAAAAGATTATGATATGAGTGTATTGTAACATCCGGGCAAGGCCAATATAATGGAAGATTTCTTTAGCAGGTTGTCTGTCGGTAGTGTTGCTCATGTTAAGGAGGATAAGAAGAAAATAGTTCATGAGGTTCATCATCTTACTAGACTGGGTGATCGATTGGTTGATTTAGATGAAGAAAGTATATGTGTTCAGAATAGTTCAGAATCTTCATTGGTTACTAAAGTAAAACAAAAGCAAGATAAGGATCCTAGTTTTGTTAAGTTAAAGGAGGTAGTTAGAGATCAGAAAGTAGAGGTTTTCTCCCAAGGGGGAGATGGTGTACTTCATTGTCAAGGCAAGTTATGTGTTTCGTGTGTTGTTGTCTTGAGATAACGAATACTTGTAGAAGTGCATGGTTTGGGATACTCTATCTATCTAGGAGCCACTATGATTTACCATGATTTGCGATAAATCTATTAATGGAGTGGCATGAAGAAGGATATTGCAGAGTTTATGGCTAATTACCCAAATTGTCAGTAGGTTAAGGTTGAGCACCAAAGGCCTAGTGGTTAACTTTAGGAGTTTAGCATCACCACTTTGAAGTAAGAAGTGGTGAACATAGATTTTATGACAGGGTTGCCTCATACGCATGGTCAACATTATTTGATTTGGGTGATTATTGATAGAATGACCAAGTCAACCCATTTCTTGGCAGTTTATACTTTGTACTCAGCTGAGGATTATGACAGGCATTATATTAGGGAGTTGATTATGTTGCATGGGATTTCGGTGTCCATTATTTCAAATAGATGAACTTAATTTACCTCTCACTTTTAGAAGGCTTTTCAGAAGGGTCATGGTACCAAAGTTTATCTCAGTACAACTTTTCATCCTCAAAAAGATTGTCAGGAAGAGAGAGTACCATTCAGACCTTGGAAGACATGTTGAGGGCATGTGTTATTGACTTTAAAGGTAGTTAGGATGACCACTTACCTTTGATTGAGTTTGCTTACAACTAAAGTTATCACTACAGTATTCAGATGGCTCCATTTGAGGCTCTTAATGCAAGGAGATATAGATCTCATATTTATTGGTTTGAAGCAAGTGAGGCTGCATTTGATAGGGCCAAATTAAGTGTTTAAGGCAATGGAGAAAGTTCTATTGATTAGGCAGAGGCTAAAAATAGCCCAAAGCTTTCATAAATCTTATGCATATATAAGGAGAAGAGATATTGAGTTTGAGGTTAGTGATTTAATCTATTTTAAAATTTCACCTATGAATGGAGTAAAGATATTTGGAAAGAAAAAGAAACTCAGGCACCACTATATTGGCCCATATAGAATCTTTATCAGTTTTGGAAAGGTAATCTATGAGTTAGAGTTGCCTGCAGATTTGGCATCCGTATATCCAGTGTTCCATGTTTCTTTGTTAAAGAAGTGTATTGGTGATTCACATGTAGTTTTTCCTTTATAAGATAAGGACGCTAAGAATAGCCTTTCCTATGAAGAAGTCCAAGTTGAGAACCTTGATCGTCAGTTTCGCAAGCTAAGGAATAAAAAAGTTCCCTTTGTCAAAGACATTTGGTGAAACCAGTCTGTTGAGGGATCTACTTCGGAAACAGAAGTAGATATGTGAACCAAGTACTCTCGTCTTTTCTCCACAAACTTAGATTTAGCTTGAGGTAATGATTTTTGTTAGATTGATTTTTTTTCTTTCTCTTTTCTAGCTATGTAACCATTTTCATGTCATTACATGCATTCGCGAAACCAATTCATGTATCATGTTTTAGACTTAGTTGTGTAATCATGTTCCAAGTCATTCATGTTTATTATATGATCTCAGTTTTCTTAGTACAATAATCTCAATTTAATCAATCTCATTCGATGATGAATGTTCCCAAGAGGGAGATATTGTAATTCCCCGTATTATTCATGACTCAATTCAGCTCTTAGTTGCATGTGTTAGGGGTCCAAGGCTTGAAAATTTCATTAATTGTTGAGGACTTAGTCATTTTCAAGCCCCCTAAACTTCATGGATTTTTATTTTGCTCTTCCCAACCCCAAGACATTGGGATTTAAGTTAATTTATGTTTATGAATTTAAGAAGTATGCCTCGGAGGAGTTTTTGATTTTTTGAACTAGGTTTGGGGCATGTTTGGATCACAAAACTAGTGGGTCACCACGATAAGCCTATGTCATGGAGTTATTCTCGACCTCATGTTGACTATGTCGCGGTGAGGGATTCCTTTGACCATGATAATATCTTATCGCAGTGAGGATGTTGCATCCAGCTCTTGATTTAAACAATTGAAAGGCAATTGGGTCTTTTCCCCCTCAACCCAAATCATCAATAACATGACTTGGGGAATATTTTAGGGAATTATTTTCCCTTTTTATAAAAATCACTCTCAAGAAACCCTCCTTCTTCCCCCAAGAACATATTCAATTCTTTTTCCCCCAAGTAATCAAGAATTCAAGCTCCCCAAGTTCAAGAACCTTCAAGAAAGCATCATGATTAGGGTTTGCTTCCAAAGTTAAGAAGCTCAAGATATGTGGGGTATTTATCAATGGGTCCCTTTCAACCATTGAGCCCAAAAACCTCCTCTCTTAATTAAATTATAGAATTTTCCCTTACTTTGGTATTTTATATGTTCAAGATGGTTTTAGTTCATGTTTTTCCTTGGTAATTCAAATTTAATTTAGCCCATGTATAATCCCATGAAAGATTAGATTGCCTTGAGCTTTAAATTTTAGTTTCCCATGTCTTATTCAAGTGAATTTAATGTTAAGTTCCCCAATTTTTGAATTTAGCCATGTAGTCATGTTGATTTCCCATGTTTAACACATTCCCATGTTCAATTTCCCATGTTCAATTTCATGATTCTCACATGTTTGATGAAATGTCTATGCTTTTGGGTTTTGAACCAGGATCCCATACTATAGTTTTATAGCTTTGTTACTGTATTTTATGGTCATTTAGTGCTAGTGGGTTATGAATACCCAATACCTTTGTGTTTTTACATGATTTTAAATTTTCAAGTAATGATACAGTTAAACCATGAATATTATTATTTACTCAGTTGATATAATCATGATGAGCACTATCATAAATAATATTCAATTAAACTTAGTTCAATGCATTACTAGTGTCAGCTCAGTTGGGAGTAGGATTAGCACCGAGCGAACCTAGGGATGGGGGATTACCCTCCAGTTAGGACTGGGTCCTTAGTAGCAGTCCCTAAGTTCCAGAACTACGTAGCCATCATAGGATTATGAGATATCACCCGCCAGTTTAGGACTGACACTCTTTTAGGAGTCACCCGCCGGTTCTAGACCAACTCCCTAGTCCTTCGGCACATCAAATTAGTGGATCCACACAGCCAGTGTTAGTACCCGTGGTATGGTACTGACACCCTTCCAACAGGGGTTACAGGTTTTTCCTCGATTAGCTCAGATTGTGGAATGTCAGTTATATGATACCTCCCACAGTATAAGTGCAATATTCAGTGTATCTCAACTCAGGTTTTCTTGACCAAATATACAGATTTTCAATTATTAAGTTATACAACTTTCAGTCTCTCAAATTACAGATTATCTCAGTAACATATTTATACTTGGTCTTGCATTCTTAGATATTACATGTTCATGCATTCATGCTTAGTTATCTCATGCATTTCAGTCAGTCCGTAACTCATGTACCAGTATATTAAAAGTACTTATGGCATACTTTTCTTTGCTCTATGTTGTCTTATAACATAGGTTCAGATGCTCAATTTCCCTATCATTCTTAAAAAGCTCAGCGTTTCTCAGTAGAAGCAGTGGTGAGACCTTATCCCTCAAGGACATAATAACTTTATCCTAGTTGTTTCAGTATTTCCTTATGTTCTATTAGTCGAAGTTAGTTGGGGGATTGTTCCATCAATTTCTTATGATTTTTAGAGGCTATTAGACAATCAGTTAGACAATCAATCAGTTCGTTCAGTCATGTATTAGATATTTTAGACATGTTCTTATTGCATCTTTCAGTTCTCAGTTTTATAGTATCTTATCTGTTTAACTTCTGTATATGTGTTGTATTACCATTTCATTTAGTGCTCATAGCAAATACCAACTCATGAGTTAGATTGTGGTCACATGTGGTTGTAAGTACCATTGTCGTGACTATAGGGTAGCCTCGGGTCATGATAAACACATAGACTTGGAAGAGTTTGCCTATAATAATAGTTACCATTCGAGTATTGAGATGACACCTTTTGAGGCTTTATATGGTAGGCAATGTCGTTCTCGGATTGGATGGTTTGAGACTTTTGAGATTAGACACCATGGTACTGACTTACTTCAGGAGTCATTGGATAGATTCAGGGTGATCCAGGATAGGTTGAGGGTAACTCTTAGAAGGAAGAAGGACTAGGTAGATCATAGACTTCGTCTTTTGAGGTTTTGAGTAGGTGATCGGGTATTTCTTTGTGTATCATTCATCAAGGGTGTGATGAGGTTCAGAGGAAAGGTATGCTTATCCCCAGATATATTGGAACCTTTGAGATTCTTTACATAGTTGGTGAGGTGGCTTATGAGTTATACTTACCCCCAAATTTTATTGTTGTCCATCCGGTATTCCATGTTTTTATATTGCGGCTATATATTCCTAACCCATTTCCATATGCTTAGATGGGACTCAGTTCAGTTGGATGAGCGGTTGACCTTCATGGAGAAGCATATACTCATATTTGCTAGTGATGTTAGGCAGTTGTGCACTAGAGATATTCCAATAGTTAAGAATCATTGTAGGAAATACATACTAGAGAATGCTACTTGGGTGATCAAGTGTGAGATGCGGACCCAGTATCCTCACCTGTTCGGTGCTATGGGTACATCATAATTATTTACTTTTTTGGATGAATGTTATTTCAGTAGTGGATTTTGTAACGACCCCTTAGTAATTTCTTGTATTTCTACTTATTTTTGCTATTTAAAGCGTTCCTATAGCTGGCCCAAGTCATTAATGACTTGATGGAACTGATAGTTCGATTATCAGATAGGTTATTTTGTTGTTAGACTCAATTCCCTGTTTTGAAGCCTTTGGTGGTTCAAATTGGCTACCGGGTGAAAACATCAGCTAAAAAACCTTATATGCAAATTCTGAAAGTTTCAATTGCTATGAAACATCAATTTTATGTTGGGTGGACCTTTGTCTTAGGTCTTGTGACTCCTAAACTCATTTCATGCTATTGGTCGGAAGTTAAGAAAATGGCAACTGTGTGTGGGACCCATTTTTCATTGAAATGACCTAGGATAGAAACTTTGACGGGCCATTAAGTCCGAAACATTAAATTTGATAGGATAACATAGTTCGTTTGCACATATAGGATTTTGGATGAATTCAGAAGGGTTGATGGAGACTCAAAAAAATTCCATGCTCCAATTGGTGCTTACCATGTAGTGTGACTGCTAAAGTGGCCCTTTGGACACTTTAGTGAAGGGTGTTTTAACGGCCCATTGGATGTTTTAGCAGCCCTAGATCGACCAATAGGTAGCACTTTAGCTGATGGAGCTAAAGCGCCCCCTGGTCTATTTTCAAGTCCTTGTTTTATGGGGATGAGTACCGCTTTAGTGGTACCCGCATGCCTTGGAAAGGTATATATACCCTATTTAGCCAAATTTTTATGATTCTTCTCCCATTCTCAAGAGACTAAAACATTAAATTGTGTGCAAACTTAGGAGAAATATTTGTGAGTGATCTTAGAGCTTGGGAAAAGTTTATTTATGTGATTCTTGATCGAATTCAGGGTAAGCTTTCATTAATTTTGTGCTTAAATTCTCCATTCTTATCTATAATTCCTAAAAGCTTGGTGACTAAATTTTAGCACAATTATATCTTAGAATCCACCCACTTTGTAGGGTAAATATTTCTTGAGCATAGAAGGACATTGTGTTGGTTTCAAAAATGCAATTTTTGCAAGCGAATCCCATATGAGATTTTTATGTAATTTTGTACATGAAGCACAATAGTGAAATATGGATATCATTGTTCTTGTTTTGACTAATAAATTGTGATTTTGATAGAGTGGCACCCTGTAGAAGATTTTTGAAAAGGGAAATCATTGATTCAGAAGATTCTTCGGGCTTTTCTTTGATATGTTGGTAGGCTAGGTTTACTTTCTTCATAGATTTAGATATCTCATAGTATGATTATGATATTATGCTAGATACAGGATTGGATTTAGGTGTTTGATGTATGAATAAGAACACTGTATTAGTTGAACTATTTAGGCTATATTTAAATCATAAATTAGGATTAATTAGCTTAGTTACTCATGTCTTAGGTGAATTTGTCTTTATGGCTCATGTTTTGAATAGAAATGACTTAGTTTCCTAAGATAGTAGAAATTGCCTTAGTCACTCACGTTAGGGTGGAATTTCTTTTAGTTGCTTAAGTTAAGAGAAATTGCCTCAGTTGTTATTGTTTTAGGCTAGATTGCCTTAGTTGTTCATGCTAGAGAAGAATTTCTATCTTGGGGGCTATTTATGGCTTACTTGACATCTAGAAATGAACTTAGAAACCTTAGCCTAGTTTGGGGTAAAAGTTGCCTAGAATGGATTTTGAGGATAAGAAGTGGGCCCCTATGGCCCACCTTTGGCCAAGACCTGTGTTATCCTTGTAGACTTATTTACGCATGATAAAATCTTATTAATGGTTGGTTTGACCCGTGAGGAGATTGAATATATTTATAGAGTATGTTAGTTAGGTATTGAAAGATTGAGGCTAATTCTGGGAGTTACTAATGATATTGCTTATATACGTGATTAATAATATGATATATAGATATGATATAGCTTATATGCACATTATTATTGATATGGCTTCCGTTTATGAATAATAATATGGCCTATAGATAAGCTTAGCTATATAGATATTGACACGATTAATAGTTAATGGCTCATAGATATGTTATGGCTCATAGAATATTATGGCTCATAGATATGATATTGCTCACATATATAATTAATGGCTCATAGATATGATTAATTCCTTATAGATATGATATGGTTTATAGATATGATATGACTCATAAATATGTTTAATATATCATAGATATGATTAATGATTTATAGATATGATATGTCTTATAGATATAATGAATGGATTATAGATATGATTAATAGATTATAGATATAAATACAGAAATAACTTATGATTACGATTATTGACATGGACTTTGGGCATGACTTAATAGATGTTGTATTGGTATAGTCTATTGGGTTAGTTTATCGATATGCCTTGTTGATACGGTTCATTTATACGATTTATAAATATGATTTTTGATTCGAGTCTAGCAGTTGATATTGATCTTGACAATATGAGTTTCAATTCAAGCCCGACAAATGATGATAATACTATTGAGTTTCAGTTTATGTTCGGCATTTGGAATAATGTATGAGATGATACGGTTCAGATGGATCCTACATTACGGCATGGTAATTTTTTAATTTATGGATATTTGATTGCTTAGCTTCCTTGATTATGTCCTCCAGGATTATGTGGTCCTGTGTTGGATTATTTACTTTATGCACTTATTGGCTTATGGCGGCTAATCTTGTAGTTATAGTGGTATGACCTTTATGTTATTATCTCGTATGCATTCATTTATTTATGTACAATGGTGTCGGGTCTTATTTCCAGGTTTTCCCCTTTTTCTTTGACTTAGCTTACTCTATCTTGTATCTTATCATATTTATATAATAATTTAGCTTAGCCGGACAATGATGCCTACTGAGTACCGGTGGTTTAGGTACCCACACTACACTTTTTTACCTTTTTGATGCAGATTCGAGTATTAGTTGTCGTCGTTGATTAGACATTTGTGCAGGGTTGATTTGAGAGATTGGGTGAGCTATTGGAGTCTGAGTTACCCTTTTTCCTTCCATATATATATATTTCTAGTCTTTCATCATTGAGACGAAATGTATTTGACTATTCAGTACTCATAGTTTATTTGTAGTAGCTCTTGTACCGACATTACTGAGTCTTGGGATGGTTGTTGATTTCCTATTTATCAATTAGACCTTTCTAACTGTATTATTGATATTTAAGTCTTCAAATCATTAATTTCTGGATTTTAGTCTATTTTCCACCAAGTATGCCCATTGCATATAGCTTGAGCTACGGTTTGCTTACCTTTGGCGGGATGGAGTAGGTGCCATGATGACTCGTAAATTGGGTAGTGACATATTTAAATTGGTGGTAAGCTTGCATTATTTTCATGGATAATTTCTCCATATTTTGCTAAAATCCCTAGAATCATGATGGCTTGATTGTAGCACTATTAGAGCTCGGAATTCACCCATTTTTGTGGGTAAATGATCCTTGTGCATAGAGGGACGTTGTGTTGGTTTCAAAAATGCAATTCCATTAATTGTCCTTGCATGAAATTTTTACATAATTTTTTACCCAAAGCACAATAGTGCAATATTGGTATTGTTGTTCTCATTTTGATGAGTAGATTGTGATTTTGATGTTGTGGCATCTAGCGGATTCTTCTTAATAGAAAAATAAGTGGTTTAGCGAATTCTGTGGGTTTTTCTTCGATGTCTAGGTAGGCTAGGTTTACCTTCTTCATAGATTGATCTATTTTGTAGTATGATCATGATATTATATGATATATGGTATGAGATTTAGGTGTTGGAAGTATGATTGAAAATATTTGGTTTAGTTGGAATATTTAGACTATCTTGAAATTTTAATTTAGGCGTAATTGACTTACTTGCTCGTGTTTTAGGATAAATTGCTATCCTAAAGCTAATTAGGTATTATTTAACATTTATATATGAATTTATATATCTTATCCTAGCGTGGGGTAGAATTTACCTAAAATTGATTTTGGGGACTAGAAGTGGGTTCCTTCGGCCCTCCTTATGCTAAGACGTGTTAGCTTTTGTAGAACTATTTACACATGATATACCCTCATTAATGCTTTTTAGGGACTTTGAAGATATTGGATTCTTATTTATTATGCTAGTTTGTAGTCAAGAGTTAGTGCTAATTTTGGGTTTGTCCAAGTGGATAATTGTTGTGGTTTAGTGATATGGCTTATGAATGTGATTTATTTACATGGTATAATGATATATGAGTTTCGGTTGGAATTTGACAATTGATGATGGTCTAATCATCTATGAGTTCCAGTTTGAGTGTGATAATTTCTTATCGTCTACTAATATATGAGTTTCAGTTCATGTCCGGCAATTGATGATGATAATGATATATGAGTTCATGTTCAATTCCGACATTTTGAGAGTCATTTATTATGTGACATGGTTCTGATGAATTCTTGGTTATGGCATGATAATTTGGCAATTTGTGGTTATTGGGTTATTTACTTTCCTTAATTATACCCTCCAGGCTTATGGGAGCCTACGTTGGGTTATTTACTTTTCTGCACTTTTTGGTTTATGGAGACTAATTTAGTAATTATAATGGTATGATCTTATGTTACTTTCCATATTTATTTATTTACTTATGCACAGTGGTGTTGGAGCTTATTTCCAAGTTTGGCCCTTTTACCCCGACTTAGTTTATTTTATCTTGTACCTTATTGTATTTATATAATAATTTAGGTCAGTCAGCCGATGATTCCTACTGAGTACCCATTTTTTTGTACTCATACTACACTTTCGTACCTTTTTTATGCAAACCGAGTACTAGTTGTCTCCATTAATGTGACTTTCATACGATGTTAATTTTGGAGATCGGATGAGCTCTTTGAGTTGGAGTTACCCTTTTTTTACCTTCTACTTATCTATGTCTAGTTCTTCATTCTTGAGACAGATTGTTTGTGACTATTCAGTACTTCTGGTTTCTTTTAGTAGCTCTTTTAACGACATTAGTAAGCTTGGGATGGTTGTTTACCGTTTTATCGATCTATTAGACATTTATGACTACTTTATTGTTGTTTTAAATCTTTAAATGTTGATTTTAGGCTATTAGGCTATTTTCCACCAAGTTAGCCCATTGTGTGTAGCTCTGGGTAATAGTTTGGTTTACTTACTGGCGGGATAAAATAGGTGTCTTCATGACTCATAAATTGGGTCGTGACATAGATACCAATTGGAATCAAGTTAGAGAATTAAAGAAGAAAGAAAGTAATAATTTCCTAAAGTCCTATAGCCTTAAAAAGAAAAGTTCAGATGTCTTTGTACCGTCCATAAGACTTTACTGGACAAGTTTTACTTTAACAAGATCAACAAACCTAGAGCTCTGATACCAACTTTGCCAGAACCCCAACCCATCAAGAGTGGCAACCACACTAACCCTTTGGTGGGAGAACTATCAAACCCAAGTTACTCAATACCAATTCTCACTAAGAATTAAGAGAAACTAGTCATTCCATTATTTAAGCCAATGTTTCAAACAGTCTAAAAATAAAAACCAATCTCGGAAAAGTCTAAAATACCCTCAAAATTGAAAGTCATTATATCAAAATACTACAATTGTTAATAAACAGTTTCAACCCGAAATTAAGAGCAAAAATTTGTGTTGGAAATAAATAGATAAGAACTTAATAGAGGACTCATTCCCCAAAGATGTACTTCACCCTTGAGTTAAAATACAGTATGCTCTAAAGTTATGGTGACGATGTAGTCACTGGAAAAATCTCTACCCAACAAAAGAGTACATGTAGTATCAACACACAAAGAGCTAGTGTACTGGCAGGGTCATCGGCCAACCCACAATAATACACGTGAACAAAGAATTATTTATTAAAAAAAACATACATGAACACCCAACAAATAACTTTACTTTAATTATGTGACACTTAGCCTCTTTCAAACAACTCAACATCATTTATTCAAGTGTAAGTACATATAGACAACAAGTAAATTCATAATCATGACTACCAGCACTAACCAAGTCAACAAACTATGACTCAACAACAATAAGTTACACCTTGCCTCAAATACATAAGTAATTATACAACAAAAAAACATATGCCAATCAATTGCAATTTAGCTTGGACCACTTAAATATCCAATTTAATAGAACTAACAAAAATAACCAGAAACCCCGACTCACTCAAGAAACCGTCACACTTACCAATACCTTGACACACATGCTAAGGGTATAATGGTCACCCACTAGCCATAACCTACAAGAGATGAGCTCTTTTCCATATATAAAAAATCTCAGACATCTAGTGATTACAAATATTATATCAATTAATCCCATAAAGATGTCGAAATAATGGTACACCCTATAATAATAAATATAAATTCTGTGAAAATGTACAGATATCAGTACATTCCACAATAATCAATAGAGATATTCCAATAATCATAAGCAGAATGGGAATAAACAACTACCTAATAAAATCAATAAGTTTTTCATACAACCTCATTAGATATGATTAACATGCATTGTCACAAGTATATAAAAAAATAGATAACATATATCAAGTTGGTTCAACTACATTAAACTATCATTTTCCTTAATCCAAGCTTGCACTATTCTAACCAGCTTGAGCCCTGCCTTTCTATGCAATTTCAGCTAGGTTGTGGTCTAAAAATAATAATATGACACCACAACATATTTGTATTTTGGACACACTAAATCTGGACCACACTAGTAAAGTATTGCCTAAAATATATTTGATTATGCTTTTGAGATGCAGCCTTAGTTTTTAGCCTCTAGCCATATTAATATTGGCAACACTTTAAAAGCATGGTCGTTAAATTTATAGGCCACACTTTATAAGGCCCACCAAATCATGATATAATTAGCAATGCTTATTTACACATATAACTGCATTTTTAAATATGATTTTTTATAATTGTAGGACACCACTTTAGAAGTGTGGCTTAAACTTTTCACTAAAATATTTAACTATCCCTAAAAAATATTTAGCTCTTCCTTCAAATTCAAATTGGCTAAAGAATAAATTACAAAGTAAATAACAAATATATACCCTCTTTTGTCCATATCTATAGTTCACAAAAAACATATCTCGATTACAGCTTCCAAACCCTCTTTTTGTCCAAATCTCTCTTTGTTTAAATTTTTATCTCTAAAACATCAACCTATCAAATATTTGGCCCAAATCTATCAATTCGTCTTATTTCAGATTTTTTCTAATTTTGCGTTATTTTAGTTCAGCTCATGGAAATTTTAGTTTGTATGTGCTAAAAAATGGAGGAAATTTCTGTTTATTCGAACTAAAGAAGTTGGAAAATTTAGTTTGCTTAAGCTAAAAACGATGGAAATTTTGGTTTGCTTGAGCTAAAGATGGTAGAAATTTTAGTTTGGTTGAGCTAAAGAAATTAATAATTTTAATAGTTTAATCATCTAGGTTTGTTTCATGTTTATTTTTTCACCTGGATTTATTTCATGTTTATCTTGCATCTGGGATTATTGGTTGTGGATTTATTGCATGTATATTTTACATATGGGTTTATTTTAATTGTGTTATGAATACTACGTAGTGTTATATATCAACCTCACAAATTTTATTTGGGTTTATGGAATGTTAAAATAGATACTCGATTTGAGCTTTAAATTATTATTGATTCCAAATGGGTGCCTTAGTTGTATATTGTTTCCATTAATGGGTGCCCAGGTTGTGTTTTATTTCTATTAGTGGTTGCCCTTGTAGTTTTTTATTTCCATTAATTGGTGCCCTGGTTGTATTTTGTTTTTTTTTTGCTTTTGGTTATTTCCTCTTGTAACATAAACTCAACTTGGATGTGTTATATTTCATAAGATCCTTCTTTTTTCCTTACATTCTAGAATTAAAGTATTCCATAATATTTGACGGTTTTTGAGTTGTGGCCAAGAATATTTTTGTACTGAGTTGAAACTAAGAGAGTAGGAAATAAAAAGGTGTACAACTTACTATTGTTTATTGTAATAGAGTTCCTTTTTGCTTTAATTTTCAATTGTTTGTAAGGCCTATGAGTTTGTAAGTCATATATGATTTCAATGGACTTATTTCAACTAACTCTTGTCTTCTTGATATCCTATTAGGTTTGTTTTGTTTTTTAACTTACTGATGTCATATAAACTGTAAAAGATGTTGCAGGTTGTTGCTTTATTCAACCTAATTATTCACCAATCATAGAAGATTATTTAGGAAAGATGGAACTCTTGGAACTCCTTATTCCTATGGTCTTGCTAGAACTTCCTCACTTTGTTTTACATTTGTTAACAATCTACGCTAATGTTGCTTACTAATAGTTAAATTTTGATAGTGCGTGATATCTTCTCTGCAAATAGGCTTTTTATTGCTCCTATACTTTATGATAATCTATGTTAGGTTCTTATTCATGTTAAGATGTTTAAACTAGATAAAGATTAAAGTGAATTAAGAATTTGTATACGTTTCAAGTTGAAATCTTGTTTAGCTAAACCTGTTTCTTGTTCAAATTACTTAATCTAGATTAATTCATTTATGATTCATAAGATGCTACAGATATAGTTATCATCAAATCATTTGTCCCCGTCCTTTTTAACTTAGTAAAGATACGAGTTTGTAAAGTTGTTGAGCTTGTCTGAAATTTAGTACTTAAACATATTCTTCTGTGTTATTTAGTAAATTGATTTCATTTAACCTAAATATGTAATTTAGTAAATTGATTTCATTTAGCTTACTTCTAGTAAACCTATGTAGATAGTTTGTTGTAAGTTCGACTAAACAAAATATATGTCTCTTGAGATAAAAAAAATTCACTTTAAGAAATCGAGAGGAACCTGATTACATTCTTATGTGTAATTAGGTATAGGAAAATATGTAAAATGCATACATAATTTTATTATATGTGGTATAAGGGGTAATTGGATCTTCTATAGATTTAAACATAATTAATATTGTTATATGTAGGATAAGGGGAATTGGATCTTCTATAGATTTAAACTTAGGTTTTGCTTGGCATAAAAGTGACACGACTCGGCTAGAGGTATTGTCGTAATGGGTGTCCAAAGTCCGACCGGGATCGGAGACCACCCCCGTTACCCAACCCAACCTCCAGCTGCCTACCTTGAGTTGGCTAAATCTCGAGAATATAACAATATCATGTAACAACTCGCATGAAGACTCTGAGATAGGATCATAACAGTGACTAGCCCAACTGTGTCCATCTATCCTATACCAACAATCCCATAATACTAAACCAATACCGAAACAAGGGCCATAAACCAGGCCATAACCAAAGATGTTCCAAAATATAATATAATTAATCCCAGAATAAAATATGATAGAACAACCAACAATATCTTCCAATGATGTCGGCTTACTAGATTATTCCAATGTTAAGGCTAACACCAATACCGATCTTGCCCATTCCAACCCATAGTTGTACCATAAAGCCTCTAACCAAAAGAATAGTAAAATCTAGTTGGGATATGTCCCCAACCATGGCCTAAACCAATATCCAAAATGAAATCAAGTGTCTAAAAATATCCATAACATGAAATAGATCATTCTGAAAGGATGGAAGCTCACCACTTCAGTACAAATGTTGATCCCCAAGTCAATCACTATGTAGGAGGAGTGGAACGGCTGATTCCTACATAGTGTGGATATAAAACCGCCAATACACGAGTTAGTGGGTGAACGCTAGCATGATCTAAGGATAAAGTTAATATAATGTCATTTATAAAACCAAGTAAAACCATCCATATGCACACAACCATCATATATATATAACCATGTTAGTAAAGGGGACCAGGTTTGGCATGCATTTAAGACCTTTACTTGGGCTATGTAGCTTTGTCGTCCTAAACCACCCATAGGCTATATGAGTTCAGCTCCCTTTGCTGAAAGGGCCCCAGTTTGTGTAGCCGCACGACGAAAGAAGAAAATATGGGATGACTAGTACATCCCCCAAATATAAAGTGTGACATCATGCACACTGTCACCAAGACCAACCTCACATCGGCAAATATAAGTTTCCAGTTTTGGTCCCCTCGGGATCTCCACCTTTCACGATTTTTCTACACATCTTGGCATTATTGCCCAATTAAAACCATTACAAAGTAACCAACCAATACACTTTCCATTTATTAATCCAGACCATTTAGTGGTGATATCGTCATACCAACCATACTTGCAAGTACTATCCATAGCAAACCACATATAGGTTTAAGGGGACTTCCAAGTGCCCTTCCATTTATCATATTAAATGACTTGGGGGATTCCATGTTCCCCACAAACATAACCATTTATCCATTTACCTTTTCAAGCCATTTAAATAATGCATAATTCCTTTACCATGTTTTAAGACAATCAAGAGTCCCATTAAAATACTCAATGCTATGAAAAAATTATTATAAGCATTTTGTCAAATGCATTGGGGCAATAATATGACCAAAACTAATTCCAATTACAAATAAACCATTTCCATGTAATTCAATTATGAAAAACCACCATTAATTCACATAAAGCATAATTAAAACCATGGAAAACCATAACTAACCATTTATTATCAAAACCCTCAATTCATATTTTAAAACAAAAATCACACAATCATTGAAGTCATAAAAACATTCATAAAAACCATGCTCCTAGTTAGGATTAATAATGAGGGAAGATAACTTGACTTATACCAAGATGGTGATGGAAAGAAATCACCAAGACAAGCCCTAAATTAATCCTCTAGTTGAAACCCTAGCTTCTCTTGCCCAAAAGATTTTGAGAGATTTATAGAGTGTTTTAGAAGAGTTTCTAAGTTTTAAGGAATGGAATTATAGGGTAAATAACCTTCCAAGTATCTTAGAATTCATGGGACCTTATTAGGGTAAGTTGGGAAATGTTTAGAATACCCACACTTAAGTTGTACAAAATCTTATACCAGGGGTACGGCTGACCCTCACAAGTTGTACTCTCTAATACAAGTAGTACCCTTCATTCGTATCCTAAGACCCAACCCTTGAATCAACACTGTCTAGCATATGACTCATCCAACCAAGTCATATCCAAAGCATACGATTTGTACCTTTTATTCGTACCCCTGACAGATTAAACCCAAGGATGATTTAAACACTGTCCACCATACGAGTCCTGGGTATGACTCGTACCTTGGCTTACGACTTTCGGTGAGCCACTCTTACTCAGTTCCAACCTAAGTAACAAAGTCTAAGATTAAGTTAAAGAACCAAATAATTCGTACCCACCAATATGACTCATACCCCTAAGTCATATCCATTCCAGTAACCAAAATCCATCCCAACAACCAACACTGGTCTCAATCTTTCATAAGACAAAGAATACACGATACCCAATCCTTCCATAGGAATAACAGAACAAGGATCACCAATTCACTTCCTCAATATGGAAACATAAAAGACTGGATGAACAAAGATTAATTTAGAAGGCAGCTTCAGCTCATAAGCAATATTACCAATTCTCCACAAAACTTTATATGGACCAACATACAAGGGACTAAGCTTTCCCCTTTTACCAAACTGCACTTTTCCCTTCATGGGAGACACCTTGAGGAAAACCTTATCCCCAACCTCAAACACTAAATCACTACGCCTAACATCCACACTAAACCATACAATTGGCCATAAAATCAGCAAATATCCTTCTTCATGCCATTTTACCAATATATCTCCTTGAGATCTTGATACATCTTAGTTGAGATGGGATGAACAACATAGCGTGATTCATGTTCCTCAGCCAAAATCTTTTATTGCAAATCATTGACATCAGGAACACACAACCTCTCTTGACCATAAAGTACCATCACCATCGATCTCAAATACCACTACCTTTTTCCCACCAACATCACTCTTAATTTTTCTCAAGATAGGATCTAACACTTGTTTCTCCTTAATCTCCACACTAAAAGATGATTGAACCACTTCTAGCACCATCACACTACCATCTTTTGATTCTAAGAGACGAATGCCAAGATTTGCCAAGCAGAGAATATCCTACACCAATTCCGACTTTCCTTCCTACACATGAGCCAAACTCCCCATGGATAACCTTCTAAGAGCATCAGCAA
Organism: Capsicum pubescens; assembly: GCA_030864215.1. Lineage (NCBI taxonomy): Eukaryota > Viridiplantae > Streptophyta > Magnoliopsida > Solanales > Solanaceae > Capsicum > Capsicum pubescens. Next base: position 179,241,271 of record CM061541.1, read on the forward strand.
CCATGTTAGCCTTACCTGGGTGATAGTGAAGACTCATAGCATAGTCCTTGAGAATTTCAAGCCATCTCCTCTGCCTGAGATTAAGCTCCTTTTGACTGAACACATACTATAGACTATTGTATTTAGAAAATATATCTACATGCATATAATACAAATAATGTTGCCATATTTTAAAAGCAAACACAACATACATCAGCTCTAAATCATGAGTGGAATGATTCCTCTCATGCACTTTTAACTAACTAGAAGCATAGGTAATCAGCTTCCCATGCTATATTAACACACAACCAAGCCCTACCCGAGATGTATCACTATAAACCACGAACCCATCATTGTCTCCTGACAAGGTCAGAATTGGAGCTGAAGTAGACCTTTGTGTTTATTTTTTATGTATTGCTTTATATTGGTATTCATACGCATCTAGGTGTTCTAAGTCATAGTGGAAACATCTCAAGGGGCAATCTCTAATCCTCGATGGACTTAAGATAATCATCTCAATTAGGACCTAGTTTAGGTTGTGACAAAGTTGGTATCCGAGCCTAGATTTTGGTGTCATGGGGTGTCCATAAATCCATGTAAAGTAGAGTCTCTTTTATAGGTTTGTAGCACACCATACTTATAAGAGAAAGGCTACGAGCATTTAGGATTGTTTCCCTTTCTTGCTGTCTTATTTTTCAGTCTAAGGTCTTGGATTCATCTAACTCCCATTTATTTGACTTTCAGATCATGCCTCCCAGACAATCTGAATCCTGTGGAAACTCATTTTCCCCACCTAAGGACAATGTGGATGGATTTTGTAATACTCTTATGGTACAGACCTAGTCTAGGGTCGCTACTTTTGATTGTCTCTGTGGAGTTTCACCTGTCTCTACTGATCCCTCTTCAGCTAGTGACACTCATACTCATTCATCTCAAAGATATATTATCAATGTTAAGTTTCACCAATCTATTCATCTATTGACTCAGTTGGTGAAATCTTATTTACGTTAGTCGGGTTCTACTGGTAATGCTGGGAATTTATTTGAAGCAACTAGAGTTGGATAGTTTATGAGGATGATCTCTCTAACTTTTACTGGTAATAAGGTTGAAGATAATCCTCTAAGTTTTATATATGATATGGAGAAGATTTTTTGGGTTATGCATGCTACTGAGGTAAAGAGTGTAGAATTTGTTGTTTATTAGTTGAAGGATATGGCATACCAATTGTATGAGGAGTAGAAGCATCTTAGGGGTGATGATGCTGAGTTTTCTTTATGGGATTACTTCTTTAGTGCCTTTATTGAATATTTCATTCCTCTGGAGTTGAGGGAGGCGAAAGCAGAAGAGTTGTTAATTTAAAGTAAGAAAGGATAATACTGAATGAGTATGACTGAAATTTTACCAGTTGTCATGATATGCTCCTGAGCTAGTGTCTAGAATGAGGGATAGACTGAGGAAATTTGCTTTTGGTCTGTCTTGTGAGTTGATTTTAAAGAGTAGGGCTTCCTTGTTGAATAAGGATATGGACATCTCTAGACTTATGGTGTATATGCAATAGGTTAAGTAGGAGGAGAAAAGTCTAGAAGATATGGGTGAGAGGCAGAGTAAGAAATTTTGGTATATATATTAGAGTGAAGGTTAACAATAAAGTAGTAAATATGGTGGGAAGTGGTCCAAGAAGAAGTGGAGTAACCTTGAATCCTATTCAATGGCTAGTGCACCTTATCTAAAGTTGTTTAGTGATTTTTATTTCCAGAGTGGTGATGGTTATAGGGTGGAGGGTGCCTAATCTCAAACTAGTGGGGCCCAATTGGTTCCATCATATCCTCCTTGCAAGATCTGTGGTCTATTGCATCATAGTTTCAGTGATAAAGGGAAGAATCAGTGTTTTAGTTATTGTTAGATTGGTTGTTTGTAGCGGAATTGTCTTTCAAAGGTTGCTTCTGGGGCCAAAAAGATTTTTACTGCTACTTTATCATCTCTTGTACCAAAGGTGCCACTTTTTCCTCCGGCAATGGCTGAAATCGACAGTATGTTCTCACTACCCATCAGGAGTCTGAGACATTTCTAGATGTCATCACTGGAATTTTAATACGATAGTACTCTTTTATCGTGATGTGTATTGTTTACTTGATCTGGGGTATACCCTTTCTTATGTGACCCCATTTGTGGCTGTGTATTTTGGTTTCGATCTTGAGTGTATTTTAGACCTCTTTCTTTTTCTACCTCAGTGGATGTCTCGATGGTTGTTAAAAGGGTATATAGGGGTTATGTGGTATTTGTTAGTTGTAGGGAAACCTTAGTGGATTTGTTTGAATTAAACATGTTAGATTTTGATGTTATCTTAGAAATGGACTAGTTGCACTTGTGCTATGCCTCTTTAGGTTGTTAGAACTGCAAGGTTATTTTAAATTCCCTAATGAGCTAGTTATTGAGTGAGAAGGGAGTTCCCTAGTGCCTAAGGGAAGGTTCATATCATATCTTAGAGCTCGAAAATTTATTTCTAAGGGATGTATTTATCATTTGGTCTGGGTTAAAGATTCTAACTTGGAAGGTCCTTCTTTACAATCTGTTCTCGTAGTTAGTGAATTTCCTTAGGTTTTACCTAATAATCTTCTTGTAGTTCCTCACCATAGGGAAATTGATTTTAGGATTGTTCTTATTCTGAACATTCACCCTATCTCTATCCCTCTTTATAAAATAGCTCCGACAGGGTAGAAGGAGCTTAAGAAACAATTGAAGGATCTTCTTGACAAGGGTTTTATCCACCTTAGTGTGTCTCCGTAGAGTACTCTTTTTCTCTTTGTGCGTTAGAAGGATTGTTCTATTCAGATATGTATTGTTTATCATAAGTTGAATAAGGTAACTGTGAAGAATAAGTACCCTCTTCATACGATCGATGATTTATTTTTCCAACTTCAGGATTCTAAGTATTTCTCTAATATTGACCTTTGATTGGGCTGTCATTAGTTAAATATTAGGGAGAAGGATATCCCTAAGACTTCTTTTAGTACTCGGTATTGGCATTTTGTATTCTTGGTCATGTCAATTGGGTTGACCAATTACCCAGGGGTATTTATGTATCTCATGAATGGGGTATTCTGTTAGTTCTTAGATTTGTTTGTGATTTTTTTATAGATGATATTCTAGTTTATTTGAAGAGTGGGGTAGATCATGCCAATCACCGTCGTGTCGTATTGCAGACCCAAAAAAATCAGCAATTGTATGCTAAGTTTTCAAAGTGTGGGTTCTGGTTGAATGTTCTTACTTTTCTGGGTCATGTTGTTTCTAGTAAAGGGATCATGGTGGATTCACTGAAGGTTGCGGTGGTTAAGAAGTGGCCTAGGCCCACTATTCCTATGGATATTTAGAGTTTCTTGGGTATAGTGTATCATTATAAGAGGTGGAGATGTGTTTATCGGTTGTCCCACCTTTGACTAGGTTGACTCAGAAGAAAGTAAAGTTTTTATGGTCTGATGCCTGTGAAGGGTGTTTTAAGAAGCTAAAAGATAACTGACTTCTTCTCTAGTTTTGACTTTGCTCGAGGGTAGTGATGTGTTTGTGGTTTATTGTGATATGTCCTATGTGGGACTTGGTTGTGTATTGATGCAACATGGAAAAGTGGTAGTGTATTCTTTTAGGTAGTTCAGAGTTCATGAGAGGGATTATCTGACTCATGATTTGGAGTTGTTAGCTGTGGTGTTCACATTAAAAAATTAGCGGCATTATCTATATGGGATTCATGTTGACATTATCTCTGATCATAAGAGCCTACAGTATGTTTTCACCTAGAAGGAGATGAATCTCAGGCAGAGAAGATGGATTGAATTTCTCAAAGACTATGACATAAGTCTCCATTATCATCTAGGTTAGGCTAACGTGGTTGTTGATTCTCTTAGCAGGTTATCTATGGGGAGCTTGTCTCTTGTGAAAGAGGAAAAGTAGGATTTGGTAAAGGATATTTACCGTTTAGCTAATTTTAGAGTTTATCTCCTTGATTTTGAGGATGGTGGTGCATTTGTGGAAGAGGTGGCAAAGTCATCTCATGGTACTAAGGTGAAGGAAAAATAGTTGTTGGATCCCATCTTGAGGAAGATTAAGGATGATGCAGGTAGGCAAAAGGTGATGGTTTTAGAGGTTGGTGGTGATGATATCTTAAGGTACCAAGAGGGGTTGTGTGTTCCCGATGTTGATAGGATACGAGGTAGAATTTTGGCAGAAGCTTATTAGTCGCGTTATTAGGTTCACCGTGGTTCGACAAAGATGTAACATGGCCTTAAGGAGATTTATTGGTGGAATAACATGAAGAGAGATATAGTTAATTTTGTGGCTAAGTGCATGGTATGTTAACAAGTGAAAGTGGTACACTTAAGGCCTGGTGGGTTGTCTCAAGAAATTGAGTTGCCTGTATGGAAATGGGAAGTGATAAATATGGTTTTTATTACTGGTTGTCTGCGGTCTCGAAATTAATTTGATTCTATTTGGGTCATCACGGATAGGATGACTAAGTTTACTCACTTCTTATCGGTGAGGACTAACTATTCAACTGAGGATTATGCAAGTTTGTTTATTCAGGAGGTCGTGAAGTTGCATGGTGCTTCTTTTTTCATTACTTTAGATTGTTGTACTCAGTCTTCATCTTATTTTTGGCAGTCGTTTCAAAAAGGTTTGGGGACTAAGGAGACCCTTAGTACCACTTTCTATAAGCAGACAAATAGACAAGCAGAAAGGACTATTCAAACTCTAGAGGATATGCTTTGGGCTTGTGTAATTGACTTTGGTGGTAGTTGGGTTGACCACTTACCTCTTGTAGAGTTTGCGTACAATAATAGCTATCACTCTAGAATTCGTATGGCTCCATTTGAGGCATTATAGAGTAAGAAGAGTAGATCTCCTATTAGGTGAGGCAAGCTTGTTCAGTCCTGATTTAGCTTATCAAGCAATAGAGAAGGTGAAGGTGATTCAGGATAGGGCTTAAAACTTCCTAAAGTCGCCAAAAGTCCTATACGGTCATAAGGCAAAAAGAGTTAGGAGATTGATATGGGTTATTAGGTGTTCTTGAAGGTGTCTCCCATGAAGGGAGTGATGCATTTCGGAAAAAAAGGGGAAGATCAGTCCCCGTTTCATTGGTTGTTATTTGATTTTGAAAAGAGTGGGGAATGTTCCATCTAATTTGGTATTGCCTTTGAGATTGGGTTTTATTCACCCTTTGTTTCATGTGTCCATGTTAAGGAAATATGTGGGTGATCCTTTCTTCGTGGTGTCTATTGAGAATATTGTTGTCTCGGATTCCCTATCATATGAAGAGGTTTTGCTAGAGATCTTGGATAGAGAAGTTTGTAGGTTGTAGACTAAAGATGTATCATTGGTAAACGTCTTTTGGAGCAACCATAAAGTAGAAGAAGCCCTTGGTAGGGAAGAGGATATGGATGTTAAATATCCATTTCTATTCCATGTGACGAATGAAGAAGCTTGAGGTATGTTCTTTCTTGTTATTATACGGATTTATACTTTGATTCTAGTGCATTGCTATTATTCTCATGCAAAACGTGGCCTAAATCATCATTAGGGAATGAATAATCCTAAGGGGGAGGGGATAATGTAACACCCTCAAATTTTATGTATCTTATTTTTGGCCTTCCCATGCTTGAAATGTCAATTTTTTACTTAAATCATGTTTGGGGATGTAAAAATGGTAACTCCGAATAGTGTTTGGAATTTTTGAACAGGTTTCGGGGTAGTTTTGGGTCACGAAGGCAGTAAGCCTCCCCGATAGCCCCCCGACGCGGAAGGTACTCATCGTGATAAGGTCCATGGTGCAGACTTGTGTATTTAAGCAGTTGTTTTGTTTAATTAAATGGGGAGAAGGGTAGTAAGGTCCTTTCACTCATACGCGACTTTTAAAATATACAAGGATAAATTCTTATCAGTTTTTCAATACACAAAGGTCGTTATTCACTCTTAAACATCCTCTCTCAAAATCCCCTTATCTACTTAAGGCTAGGGTTCAAGAAGGTGATCATTTAAGGTCCTAGGGTTGTGGTATTCTTTGAATTGCTTGGAAATTTAGGCATGTATCTCTTTCCCTTGAACTTATATTTTCTTATTGGCATAAATTGATTATTATGGCATGAGTTTGGTGTGAGTTCTTAAATTGTTGAGCGGTTTTGACATGATTGGTCGTTAAATTGATTTGTCATTGTTTATTATGCCAAATTCATGCTTTATTAATGTTTATGAACATCGTGGGATACATGGGAATGATAATTAAGTGGAGGGTCATGGTTAATTCCCAATTTGATGATTTTGCCTTGATATATAGTTTATAAATAATGTGCCCTCGACCTGTTTGTGAAATTGTCAATGAATGTAATTTTATCATCTAATTTGGTTTGTCTATTCTCTTTGAAACTAACGTATGGTATTAATGGTTAAATTGTTAAGGATTGTTTTGAAAACTTTGTGGGGTACGATGGAATCCCCTAAGTGAATGATTTATGAAAACCTTGTGGCGTACGATTGAATCCCCCAAGTGATTTTAATAACAGAGTCTGCGGGGTAGGAAAAAATACCCTAAGTGTTGGATAATGACATTTCTTGCCAGCTATAGTAGGTATGACGATACCACTTATTAATGCCTTATTAATTGACTCTTGGAATTAGTGGATGGGTTATTTGTATGATATTTTAATTGGGCATTAATGGGGGTTGTGTTAGCTAGCCGTGAAGGTGTGAGTCTGAAGGTCTGATAATGGAAACTCATGTTTGCCGATGTGAGGGTTGGTCTTAGTGATCATGTGCTTGTGGACTACGGGGGAATCCCAAGTGTTATATTTACATATGTATCATGGAGTGCGAAGGGTACGTCAGAATCCCTGGCCTTTTATGATATTTGTAGTTTATGGGATTAACATGCACTAGGGCCTATTCAGGGGGTAACACTGGACCCATATAGCTTGTGGGAGGATTTTATGACGATAAAGCTACACAATCTAGGCTAAAGTTTTAAACGTTCATGTTAATCCTTGTACCCTATCCCAGCATGGTATATATATGGTTATGTGCATTAGATTTTGACTGGTTTAAATTATTATGCATGGCATTATTTGTTCTCATACCTTTGAGTTACATGCTAGCTCTCCAACCTCTAACCATCTTCAGACTCTCTATCCCTATGCGATGCAGGAACTGGCTATACTTATACTCCTCTTACTTAGTGATCAGGGGTTAGTGGTTGGTTCTTGATTTGACTTGAAGTGGTGAGCTTCCATCCTTTGGAAGACATTATTTCATGTTTGGTTTCTTATGTCATGGACTTTATCTCATATTTGTTTTGGCTATGGTCGGGGGGCATGTCCAGATACTTTATTGATTTTTAATTTTTGTTAGAGGCTTTGGCAGACTGTTATGGACTTAGGTATTATGGTAGATATTTAGTATTGGATTTCGGTATTGTGAATAGATTTTGATTTTTGTTTTATTTACACCTTTGAGTTTATCTTTTATGTCTTGCTTTTATATTTATTCATCCGCTGCTAGGTGTTCTCAGTCATATTGGAATAGGCTCAGGGGAAAATATCTGATTCTCGATGGACTTGAGATGACTGTTACAATCAGGCCCTGGTTAGGATTGTGACATAAATTCTAAAAATTGAAAAAACAAAAGAGGAGATATGGACCTATTAGTTTTGCTATTGTACACATGGCATTGGTAATATTTAGTATATACACACTGAAAAATCTAACTTTTTCATTTTTCCATACTTTGTTAGATTGTATTGGTGTTTGTTTTAACTTTAGTTTTATATAGTTTGTGGAATAAACCAAAGAAAATAATGAGAAACCATCACAATCTAAAATGTTTATTCCAACTCATACAAAGAACAGAAAAAAGTTCAAGCAAATAGTCAACTTATAATAGTTAGTCATTTTTGTGCTACATTCTTCTTCTTTATTGGACTATTTGCTAAGAGGGGACAATTTTCTTTTCAATGTGTGATCGAAGTTGTTACATTGTTTGTTGGGAGGGGATGTGAATTTTTAAGAAGATCTATGGCATAGCTTGATAATTTGTGTACTTTGATTACTGTCATTGTCCCTTTGAATTGGTTGAGAGGATAAAAGATCTAAATATTAGTGATCAACTTTCTGAATTCTAGCTTGGTTTGGATTTCTTTGATGTCACTGGCTTATTACATACTATTAAATAAATTTAGTTATTTGTGTATCTTGGGTACCTTTTTATATCTCCTCCATGATTACACAAATTGATGCACAAATAACTATTAGCATGATAGTAAGTAAACCTATTTGGTTAGTCACTATGATAATTTTTGTATTTGTATACGATGTTTATGGATCTTTTTTTCACAGGACGAACTTCTGAGTGATCATAATACTAGAGAGACAATGGATGATACAGTCAGGGCAGTGTTTGGAAAAGAGGGGCCTAGTCGACTTAGATGCTATGGTAGATCAGTTACAACAAGTTCTCTAAATGAAATTAGGAAACCAATAAGCTTAAAAAAAATGTCAATGAAGTCACTACTCTTAATAATGAACCGCGTGAAACCCTGGAATAAATATTCAATATTTACCAAGGTGTGTTGGATTCAACCTTCCTTCACCAGTTGATGCAAGCAGTGCACAAGTTGTAAGAGGGAAAAATCAACCAAATTCTACTAGCTCGTCTTATGCTTCAGTTTCTAAAAAGGTTCTTAATATTTCATATACATTAAAACCTTAAATCTTGAACTTTTGAATATCCATAAAGATACATCTTTAATTATGATTTCTTTAGTATGGATCATTGTTAACAGTTAATGAGGAGTCTGTTGTCACAGATATATGCCATTTTCTTTATTAAATATATCATTTAATAAAAATGATTCGGTATGTGTTGCATTATTTGTTTTACAATATAGATTTTTAGATAATCTACTTAGACTGAAAAGTTTACCACTTGTTTGAATAAAATGATATCTTTGTTAGTAGACCAGTAACTAAACTATATTTTTATCTAAACTAATTTGTGTATTGATTAAGCATTATGGAAAGTATGTTAATGTTCTACATTATAATATGATGCATCAAATAGAATATCTTATTGAAATTTTTTTTCAATATCATTTAATAATTTGAATCAAACATATATTTGTGTAGTTATTTGCTAAAATAGACCTGTGTATCAGGACTTTAGCCTTTCAATTAATATAGGCAGTGCAAACTGAAGTTTTCTTGATATTTTCCTCTTACTCTTTGTGTCTTTATTAGTCTCTCTCAATGTAATTAGCCCGTGTAAGAGATAGAGACAGATGTTCGGATAGTGTTTAGTCTATTCGCATACACCTATTATGTCTTCCTTTGGTTTTTCTTTTAGTTTATAATTGGGAACTAGAGAAGGTAGACAAACTTTGGTTTTGGTTTTGATTTTTGTTTGGTTTTGTTTTTTGTTTTCTTTTGGCTTTAATTTGTAAATAAGGACTACATGAGGTGTAGAAGCTTTGGTTTTGGTTTTTGTTTGTAAATGGGTGCTGAAGAAGGTACACAAGCTTTAGTTTTTGTTTTGGTATGGTTTTGTATTTAGTTTGTAAATACGCAGGTGCACAAGCTTTAGTTTTAGTTATGCTTTTGATTTGTAAATGGGGACTAGAGGAGGTGCACAAGCTTTGGTTTTGATTTTGATTTTTCTTTCAAGTGTTTCCTGTTGGGTGTTGGACATGGCACAGTTGATGCACAATGTAATTGTTTTAATTACGAAATAGGAGATCGAGCAAGTTTTTTTATTCTTCTATTCTTAGGCTAAATATTTTCATGTGAAATGCATTAGTTTTTTTTATTAACTCACCAATGGTTCGATATACTTGTTTGGTTAAGGAAGTAGAAACCATAATCTAACTAACATAGAGAATATCTTGTTATCTCTAGTTAATTAGGAATCAAGTAAGTATAATTTTTCTATTATTACTAGTTCATTTTTTTTGTATTGAACATGATTTCTTTCTAACTTATAAAATTATTTTGAATATATAAGAAAATGTCAGTGATCAAAATAAAGTCGACTCCACCTTTTAAATTGAATGATAAAGAGTTTTGGAACTATTTTGAAATACATAAGAAAAGGTTTCACTTTATAAGTGTGGTAGTAGAAGAGGAATAAAAGGTTGTACTTCTGAAGCATGGTCAATAACAACATATAGGCCAAGCTTTCCGAGTATAGAATAATCAAATAAAACAGTAATCAATGAGATGCTACAAAGCATGGACTTTGTACCTTATTGGCCACGTTTTTAAATCATAGATCCTATGGCCACATTAAAAAATGTGGCCTAACGTAAAAGGTTATGCCTCTTTAGCCCATCCTAAAAAAGATGGTCTAAAGGACAAAAACATAGTCATTGATCAAAGGCCATACTTTTTACTACTTTAGGCCACACTTTACAAGGGTTCCTATACGATTAAAATATTGTAGTGTGATTACTATTCAGACAGTGACTTGAAACTTTTGGGGATTAAAACATAATCCCATAAACCCAAGGTCATATTCATGATCATTCCTCTCATACTAGGTGTAACGACCTAATTCATCGTTACTAGGTAACACTTTTATATGGGTATGGGGTAAGGGAATTAACAAAACTACTTTGTGAATTATGTGGGGAAACACAAATTATATTTTGGGAATTTTAAATAAAATAGTTAGGCTTATGTCATCCCACAATATTAGGATTTATTCAACTATAGTGTTGTTGTTATAGCAACCTGCATGATGCTATAGCAATATGATGCAACCAGAAACCCTTTTAAATTACATTTATTTCCTCTTTCCTCTTCAGTTGAAAAGAAGATACAAAAGGCTCTAAAATACCTCTAGGGTTTCCTCCAAGCCATGTAGCCATGAAGGGAGAAGAATGGCCTAAAATTGGGTAAAACCCATGAAACTCTTATGGATTTCACCTCCGTATAAGCTTGAACGGAGCCATAATTCCCTTTCATGCATGTATATCAGCTGTTGGACATCCAAGTATGCTAAGGTTAATCGAGTAGTGTAGATTTGTGCAGAAAGCATGCACTTAATGTAAATGGTTAGGAGATTGCATGATTAGTCTTTTTCATATGGTGTTTCAATGACTAAAATTGGTCAATTTACGGTAATAGGAGGGAAAGTGGTTGTATTATATTATAGTATATTTATGTTTGTACCACCCCACATTTTAAAGCTAGAAATTGAAGCATCTACGGTATGTCTATAAACCCTAATCCCATGATTTGTATTTGACTATATGTTTCATGATCATTATCCTAGTGTTAAGAATGGTTTTGAGGTGAAAAATGTTCATAGGAATAACTTAGATCAAAGTGGATCTAGGAGCCATTGATTAGGCTAATTTTTGGTATTTTATTCAATAGGGATCAACTATGAACGTATATAACTTTTTAAATATGTAGAATTTTTCATCTTAAGACCCACCAAATTTTAGATAATTGAATTAGCTTTCCAACTATACCGATTTTTCCTTAATCTGATACCCGAGAGAAAATTTATGACCATGCTAAGGTCGTGTATCACATGGAAATCACAAATAGCCATTGGATGAGGTGTGTTATTGGCGTGCACCGCAACCCCCCCCCCCCCCCCAGGTGTGCTTTTGCTCTGTGTCGCCTAGTAATAGAAAAGTGTGAAATATTGCTCTGTTTCAACTTATATTATGTGCGTTGAAGTCTTTTCACACCCCTAAACCGTCCTTAATCATTCTTGAATGAATTAAGCGGTTTTAAAACACGTTATTTCCACTCTCATAATCCTAAACTCTCAGTACATGATTTAAATCCTTTCCCCTCTTCCCAAGAACAAAAATTCAAGTTTCTTCCCTAAAGAACTAAAGGATTCAAGTCCAATTTCAAGTTTTCCTTCAATAATTCATCCAATAGAGGTATGTGGTGTATTCATCAATGGGTTTCATTCACCCATTGAGCCCAAAAACCCTCTTTTTGATTTAAAGTATGAATTGTATCATATTTTATGAAATTATCAATAAAACTTATGAACTTAATCCATGCATAACTTAGTAATTTGAATTCAATCCATGTCAACATGTGTTCCCATGTAAACTAGATTATTTCATGCTTTAAAATTTCAATTACGCATGTTCTATTCAAGTGATTTTATTTCAAACCTTCGAGTAAAGAATTAAATCATGTGAATATGTTGTTTTCTCAAGTTTAAATTATCTCCATGTTCCAATTCATGCATTTAACTCAATTATTGAAATGTCTTATGTTTTGGGTCTTTGAACTATCATTTCATACCACTGTTTTAAATGTTGTTATCATATTTTTATGATCATTCAGTGCTGGCAAATTTTGAACACTCGATACCTAGATGTTTTACATGATACCATTTCCAAACAACAAGTCAGCCAGACCACGATTTACTTACTATGTTTAGATTACCATGTTCATGTTGAGCACTTATCAGTACAGTACCATATCTTGTTAAACGAATAATAATACCAGTGTTATTCAGTTGGGAGTAACACTTAGCACCGAGTGGATACAGGGATGACGGCTCCCCAGTCAGTTAGGCATGAGTGGTTAGTAGCAGTCCCTAAGTTCCAGACCTATGACGCCACTATAGATTATGAGAGGTACCTCATCAGTTAGGCATGACACCTTCGTCCTTTGAGACATCAGCCTTGTGGATCCATGTAACACCCCAAAATATTATCCCGAGATGCCACACGGTGACCAAGGATACACGTAGCCTCAAGCTAATACCTTAAGCCAAAACACTACCCTTGGGTTCCAACACAACAACATACACGTTACGCTAAGGATATATATAAGTACATATCATATCACATCGCACATGGCACGGAATATCGTTAGACTGTACATATATGGAATGTCTATACACAAACCAACCAAACAATACACTAGTCTGACATAGCCTTTATACAGCAAAATCAATGAGCCATTGGGACAAACCCCCAACTGACTCATCAGACCAAAGGGATCACAAAACAACAGCACCAAAACTAGCAACTTGGTCCTCGAACCATGAGGACTCACCACTGAAGGAACGTAAATGCGGCACTCGGATATCACTGTCGCGGCTGCGGCTGAGTACCTGAACCTACATCATGGTAAGAATGTAGACCATAGAGAAATATGTGGGTCAACACAAGATACGTACTGAGTATGTGGGGGCGCATGCAAAATATAAATAATATCATAAATTTCATAAAAATGTACATACGGACCATAATGACACACCTGGCTTGAGTGACATTGAATCATGCAACTCATAACATCTTAGATAGGAAATGTAGGAGAAAAACCTCATAAATCATTATAGATCATCATAGGCAACTTGACTTACCACATCAAAACTCGGAGTGACTCGGTATTTCAATAAACATGACTCTTATGGACAGAGGAGTTTCCTATAACCGACAACCCCATGTGAGCTACGTGGAATACCAACGTTCGAAACCCCTGTTGGCGGGAGCGTCATACTCTTTTCCAGGGAGTACGACCTTAAAACTGCAGTAATCATAATCGGGCTCTCTGGCCAATAATATCATCAATAAACAACCCTACGGTGGCACATAGGTTTGGGGAAATACTAAATTTCCCTCTCGGTGATAAGTACTACTCCCCGACAAGCTCAGAACGCGTTAGGAAATCCACCACAACATCACAAGGGTCTATCATAAATATCAAATCAAATATCTTTCTCATTTATCAAATCATAACAATTTGTGGATTCCTAACTCAACACATTTTAGCTCAAAACATTTTAATCTTCCTCAACATCAACAAGGTATCAATGCATTGAACCATAACCGACTCGACATTTGGAAAAGGATATGAAGACTTAATACATAATATTTTCAATAATTTAACTCATTAAAACCATCCGAAAAATACCAAGACTCATTGCAACTTCAATATCAACATTTCTCAATTTGCCATCCAACTCTCATTTAAAGGTACTTGAGACATCAACCCATAGTAGGGATATAGAATTTCCAATATCAATTATAAATTCATAATAAGGAAATAGTGGAATGATAGTATAAATCAAGGCTTAACAAATTAAATCATCATACTCTCATAATCAAATACTTTTTGGACATAATTCTATCTCAACATCATACACATATCGGATGACATAATCCCATAGCTCATGGACAATAATATAAGATAGAAAACCATATTTCCAATTCATGGTAAAACATGTAAAATCTCATGTCAATGTAATTCAACAAAAATATCGGGCACAAGATCGAAAGGATAATCTTGTTCAAAGCCCCACATACCTAAAAATGGAAGATGAATATGAACTTCCGACTCCGGAACTTTATTCACATAATAAAAGGTGCTTCTCGAAGCCCTTAACATGATCAACTCAAATCCCAAATCAATTTGAAATTTCTACGGTTCAATCAAGAGACATAGAAGGATGAAATTTGGAGTACTAGGGTTGGGGTTTGAGCCTTAGGAAATTTTGGAGAAAAATGAGCTATTGAATGCTCTTAATAGACTTAAATCCATGGTTTACCCGGATGGATTGGAGTGGGTATGACCAAAATACCCTTAAAAGTTAAATAATGTCAAATCTGTCCTTTGGTGGACTGTTTTGATAGGCTGAAGTAGATCGACCATAACTTTTTGCTCCGATGGCCAAATTGGATGAAACCAATTTCATTCGAAAGAGGACTTTCAGAGCTTTCTGTTGATATATAGTATCTCACCTAGAAATTATGTACAAAGAGTTACGATTGTTTGAAGTTGACCCTAAAATTCGCCTGGCCTCAGTATTTTTTTCCTGCACATTTATTGTTCACCACTATTCACAGTTAGATCGAAATGATCATAACTCATCGCTCGAGTATCCGTTTTGGATGATCCACATATCGTTGGAAAGATTATTCGATGCTCTACGCGATGACGGGTCGCATATTCAGAAATTACCCATAGAAAAATTATTAATCACAATAAAGAACAGAATTCAACATATTTTCGTCCGAGATCTTAACGGAAAATTTTTCCGGGGCAACACAATCCATATCTTCAGTCATGTGTTGGTATTGATGGCAAGGTACTAGCACCATTGCCACTGGGTTATAGGATTGTCACCAATAGCCTAGATTGGGGTATGTCAGCTATAGCTAGCTTCTGTAGTATCAGTTTAATATTTAGAGTATGTCATTTCAAGTTTGCATGACCAAGTATACAGATATCAGTTATACAGATTTCAGTTATCCAGCTATGTATATAACAGTGAATCAGTCATTCAAATGTCAAATTATTTCTATACATGTTTATGCTTGGTCTTACATTCTCAGTTTTACATGTTCATGTTTTCATGCTCAGTATCCACACATGATCCTTAGTTCAGTTTTACAGCATGTTCAGCTTTAGATGAGATTTACATACAATATTCATGTTTATATCGCTTCCCAGCATACAAAAATGTTTTCAACTCATAAACATATAAATTTAATTATGACTTACTATTTACATGTACAACCATGTTTTAACTGCATGTTTCAGCAAATAAATTATATCCCCAGTTTTAAAGAATGCTTTAAATATTTCTTTGATTTAGTGTATGTCTCCACATACTTAGTACATTGATGTGTTTATCCATATATACGTCTGTGTGGCTATATTGTTTCATAATAAAGGTACTAGTTGTAGCCCATACATCATAATCAGACAAGTTGCAGCTTTCAGCCAGTAGGTGATAAGTCCTTTTATTTTGGGGACTCTAGTCCATTGTAGTTCATGTGTTGTAATTTTTACTATCCATATGTATTTATTATTAGTGGTAGTTGGAGTTATGTCCCATCTATCTATAGTCAGTATAACAGAGGCTTCATTGATGGTCGTCAGAGTCATGATATGTAATTCAAATTCTTTCTTCAGATTTATCATGTTGTAAACTTTATCAGTATTATATTTATTCAGACTTTCTCATGATCATGTTTCTACTCAGTAAATTTAGTTTTATACAATTTAAATTTGTTGCTCACGTATAATTCCAATACATGAGTTAGCTTAGGATCACTTGAAGTACTAAGCATTATGTTACGACTAGGGGGTATCCTCGAGTTATCACAAACTTGGTATCAGAGTCTAGAGTTCAAGTGTCCTAGGGTCTCTATGATGTCGTGTCTAGTAGAGTCTTGCAGAATGGTATGGAGACGTTTGTACTTTTCTTTGAGAGGCTACAAGGCATTTAAGAAATGTTTCCCTTCTTTTATGTCTCAGATCATGCTGTAGAAAGGTTCTCTAAGAAACTTATACAAATTCTCATCTTGCTCTATTCATGCCAGCTCTGCCTTTTTCTTGAGGTAATAGAAATAGCCACGCTTAAGTTTCTACTGATACAGTTTTCTAAGACAATCCCCAAAGACAGTTATGGGATTATATGTTGGCTTACAAAGTATCCCACTAGCACTTTTATGTTCCAAAGTATGAAGGAATTTATTCATGATCATAAAAATCATACACTAAGCCAACGTCAAATGTGTTTTTCGATCCCTTCATAGAATCCTATGATAGTATATGACCTAGAGTTAGAAGCGTGAACGTAGAAGTTTAGTAGAAATAAAGTGTGAATAATGCTATCTGAATTTAGTAGATTATGTGTTTAGTTAGGCAAGTATGTAGTCAAAAAGGGTGTAAGTATGTGATGATTGTTGAAGCTAAGGATAGTATAGATTAATGGAGTGTTTATGAATGAAGTTAGTATAGTTCGGCAAAAGTTTAGGAATATACATGTTAAGTGTGTGAATCTAATTTTGAATCTTGTAGGATGATCTAATAGAAAGAAAAGTTTAAATTCTAGATGGTGTGAACTAAGGGTATGGTGATACTTAGAAAGATTCTAAGTTAGTCAATGTTTAAGTTATTATATAATGACTATTGGGGATATAGAAAGTTAAGAGTTTTCTTTAGAAGAAAGTACTAGCAGTAGATTTTACATTTTCAGGTATAATCTTTAAGGGTGATTTTAGTATATATGTGTATTGTTATATCACAAACTCTAAAGTAAAGTGGTTGCAGTTCTATTTAGAGTTTATTAAGGGGGTCCACAGACTTTGAATAATGGCTTAAATCTAAGGGGGAGATGATAGAACAAGGAACCAAGTTAGGCTCTCAAATTTTAGTAGTGATGCCAGTGTATTGTAGAACATTAGTAAGAGAGGGAGATGATCAACCCATTCTTATCTTAGTGAAAAGTGTTGTACATCAGTCATCACGACATCTACTTATGCATTACATGTCAGTACCATAATCATATCTCATATTCATACACTTTCAATAGAATCATGTACGCTTCTATATCCTAGTGCGATGAGTTCCAGTTCACTCAGCAATACGAATTATATTCCATGAGTTTATGAACCCCAAACTCAGGTCATGCAACTCATGACTCATAGACTCATGCTTTATAATACGATCAGTTCCAGGTACTAATGCTACACTCCTAAATGACTAGTAAAATTTAGATTATGTTATGTATGTCCTTAGTTTAGATGTCTTTAATGAATTCATGCCTTTGATACTCTATGCCTCAGGCCTCTATTAAGTGTCAAAGTTATTCTTTCATTCTTCAGGCCCTCATTTCTAACATTTTAGTAACCTCTCCTTATGTTAAGGTAGTGGCGATGAGAAATGGATGATCAATTGCTTAGATAGGAGGGAGTAAATTATTCTTGTAGAGAAAAGATTGGTGGTATTCTTTTTTAGTCAAAGGCTATAAGTGTGAAGGAAGATTAAGGCAAAACTTTTTGTATATGTCATGGTTAGTTGAGGATTTCATGTGTGTCTTCTTGGGGATAGTGCATGGAAGTTGTTATTAATAGAGGTTTAGAGAATATGGTAAGTATGCTTTGGTGAGTTGTATGCAGAGGAGTTCATATATGGTTATAATTATAGGCTTGAATGTTATGTTAGTGTATATTTGGATGGATGCATTGTGCACTAGTAAATTCCTAGTAAGAATTTGAATTTAGTTATTGAAGCGGTAACAAGAATTTATTCTTGAGATGAGAATTGTGAAACACGCATGTGGTATCGAATTCATGTCTTAGACTAGTATTAATATGTTGTGTTGCACTTCGTAATTTCGAGTTAGGCTTGAACATGGTGAAAGTATGTAGATCAACTCAGATTTTGACGGGAATAGTTATATGTATCCATGTGAGAATTATAAGTTGAATCAAGTGAACCTGGTATTTAAGGGGAAAAGTATAGTTGGGGGAGTATTTGATAAGTATTGCTAAGCTTGAAAGTTTGCAGTTGCATTGTCTACAACCTTGTAATTCTATCCTTGCTTAAGTTTTATAAGCCTATGTTCCATGTTGCAGAGTTATAGTCGTATTGAGATTCCATATTCAGATATCTTATTCCGATCAAAAGATACGTGTACTTGATGCCCTGCCCAAGAGAGAGACCCAAGTCCTAGTAGCCCTACCAAATGGTGATTCAGTCTCTTCCTCAAAAGGCAGGATTGAAGGCAAATGATGCCCAAGAATTCTTTGCTCTCTAATGTTATTAGGACTTTTTAGAAACAGTGTTGAAGAAATACTTCAGTTGAGTATAAACTTTTAGTATAATTCCATTCCAACCAGCAACTCGGTGTAGGAGTCAGACAGAAAAGCTCTTATAGTTTTCCTTCTTTCCATATAGCTTTACTATCTGAAGTTTCATGAGTATGGTTATTTCATGAGGTAATTCATTCACGTCCATGTAAGTTGTGAATTCAGTTCATATTTATTTCATAAGTGTTCGGTGAATGATCTCAGTTTTCCAAGTAGTCTAGCTCAGATAGTGTAATACCCATTGTCCGACCTAAGTCTCGTTATCTCATGATTTGTGCTTATGTAATATACTTAGTGATGCCATAAAACCCTTTTTCTTTTGATTTTGATACGTATTTTGTTGAGGGATAACTCCTAATAAGAAGTTACGTACTTTATTCCATCCTTAGTAAATGTTCGAGTTTTGTTGCATCAGTTATTACTTTGAAGTTTTATATGTATCATCGTATCATGAACTTTTCAATTTAGTTCTAAACTCTCAGCATGAATCATCTCCTTATAGTCAATAGAGTCAAGTTTGCTCAGAAATCAGTTTCATGATAGAAGTTTTAATGTTTCAACTTAGCTATATCCTTCGTTAGAAGACATGTCATGTCTACATTATTTCATACTTCTTAAGTCTCAACTTGTTCCTATCCATCATTCGAAGATGAATAATTCCAAGAGGGAGATATTGTAACACCCCATATTTTTTAGCTAGAAATCAAACCATCGGTGCTACGTATGTAAACCCTAATCCTATGATTTGTATTTAAATGTATGTTTCATAATTATTATCCAACTATTAAGAATGCTTGTGAGGTGAAAAATGTTCATATGAATCACTTAGAGCTAAGTTGAGTTAGGAGCCATTGATTCTGTAAAATTTTTGCATTTGATTCAACAAGGATCAACTTTTAACATGTATAAATTTTTACATATGTGGAATCTTTTATCTCAATCCCCACAAAATTGTAGATAGTTGAATTATCTTTCCAATGATACCAATTTTGCCTTAATTAGATACCCGAGCGAAAACTTATGACCATGATAAGGCCATGTGTCGCATGGCAATCGCAAATACCCACTGGATGAGGTATGCTATTGGCGTGAGACGGACACACCCTAAGTGTGCTTTGGATATACGTCGCCCAACAATAGCAATATGCAAAATTTTGCTCTGTTTTGACTTATATTAAGTGCGTTGAAGTCTTTTCACACTCCTAAACTATCCTTAATCATTCTTAAATGAATTAAGCGGTTTTAAATCACGTTATTTCTACTCTCTTAACCCTAAACACTCAATACATGATTCAAATCCCTTCCCACTTCCCAAGAACAAAAATTCAAGTTTCTTCCCTCAAGAACTCAAGGATTCAAGTCCAATTTTAATTTTTCCTTCAAGAATTCATCCAATAAGTATGTGGGGTATTCATCAATGGGTTCCTTTCACTCATTGAGCCCAAAAACCTTCTTTTTGATTTAAAGTATGAATTGTATCATATTTTATGAAATTATCCATGAAACTTATGAACTTAATCCATGTATTTCTTAGTACGTATTTCTTAGTACTATGAATTCAATCCATGTTAACATGTGTTCCCATGTAAACTAGATTATTTCATGCTTTAAAATTTCAATTACTCATGTTCTATTAAAGTGATTCTATGTCAAACCTTTGAGTAATGAATTAAATCATGTGAATATGTTGTTTTCTCAAGTTTAAATTTTCCTCATGTTCCAGTTCATGCATTTAACTCAATTATTGAAATGTCTTATGTTTTGGGTCTTTGAACTATGATTTCATTCCACTATTTTAAACGTTGTTATCATATTTTTGTGATCATTCAATACTGGTGAGTTATGAATACTTGATACCTATGTATTTTACAACATATCATTTCCAAACAACAAGTCAGTCAGACCACGATTTACTTACTATGTTTAGATATCATGTTCATGTTGAGCACTTATTAGTACAGTACCATATCATATTAAACGAATAATAATACCAGTGTCATTAAGTTGGGAGTAACACTTAGCACCGAGTGGATGTAGGGATGGCGGCTCTCCCGTCAGTTAGGCATGGGTGGTTAGTAGCAGTCCCTAAGTTCCAGGCCTACGACACTATCATAGATTATGAGGGGTACCCCGTTAGTTAGGCATGACACCCTCATCCTTTGAGACATCAGCCTTGTGAATCCACATCTTCAGTCATGTGTTGGTACCGATGGCAAGGTACTAGCACCCTTGCAACTGGGGTTACAGGTTGGACACCAATAGCCTAAATTGGGGCATGTCAGTTATAGCTAGCTAGTTCAGAGTATGTCATTTTAGGTTTGCATGACCAAGTATACATATATCAGTTAAACAGATTTAGTTATCTAGTTATGTAGATAATAGTGATTTAGTTATTAAGATTTTAGATTATTTCAGTACATGTTTATGTTTTGTCTTGCATTCTCAGTTTTATATGTTTATGTTTTCAAGCTTATTATCCACACATGATCCTCAGTTCAGTTTTACAGCATGTTCAGCTTTACAAGAGATTTATATACAGTATTCATGTTTCTACCGCTTTCTAGCTTATAGAAATATTTTATCATGAACTTATAAATTTAACTATGACTTACTATTTTCATGTACAACCGTATCTTAAATACATGTTTCAGCAAATAACTTATATCCTTAGTTTTAAAGCATGTTTTAAATATTTTTATTATTTAGTGCATGTCTCTACATACTCAGCACATTACAAAAGTACTGATCCACATATACACCTGTGTGGCTATATTGTTTCATAATGTAGGTACCAGTTGTATCCAACACATTATAATTAGATAGTTTGTAGCTTTCAGCCAATAGGTGATAGGTCCTCTTAATACAGGGACACCAGTCCATTGCAGTTTATGTGTTGTAGTTTTGATTATCCATATGTATTGATTAGTGATAGTTGGAGGCATGTCCCAGCTATCAATAGTCAGTATAGTAGAGGCTTCATAGATAGTCAGTCAGAGTCTTGATATTTAATTCAAATTCTTTCTTCAGATTTATCATGTTGTAAACTTTATCAGTATTACATTTATTCAAGCTTTCTCATGAACATGTTTTCTCTCAGTAAATTTAGTTTTTATAAAATTTAAATCTGTTGCTCAAGTATCATGATAGATGGGTTAGCTTGGGATCACTTGTGGTTCTAAGAACCATGTTACGACTAGGAGGTAACCTCTGGCCATGATAATGTTATAGTTAATCCTATAATTTTGGTAGTATGTTATTGTAGGCTCTAATTACATCAATTGAGAAGGTGAATTACCGGCTATTACTCAAAATCCTTACAGAATATAAAGTTAAGGTGTGGGTGTTAGCGAATTCTAAAAAATCTAGGGTGGTAATTAGGAATGAAGTGAGAGGTGTTGTTTGGGTAAGGATGGGTAATTTAGGTATCATGTCTTGGGCTCTAGATGGTAATGTAGGCAATGGTCATATAGTTAATCTCACTTGTGATATATATACATAATAACTATTCCTAGTGCTACTTATGATGTGTGTGGTTAATTAATAAAATAGGAAATGAGGATTTTTGAATTCCACAAGTGTTTCACATTTCATTGATCTTAAATGCAAAGCTAGTGGATATTACAAATGTAGGCTAACATCTTTGTGTTATGTGATTGTGATTTTTGTTATACTCTATTGTTGATTTGTGGAAAATTTCAGTATCTAGACACTCCTATAGGATATTTGTGAAATAAGGTTGACATGCACCTGTGTAATGGATGTAACTTACCCTTATAGGTCATGACTAGTGGGTTTCCATAAGATTCTTAGCACGTATATACAAGTTTTTGGTGACTTTTACGGTTTCATGAGCACATTTAGGTCTATATGTACGATTGACTTGAGTCTTGCTAGTTTATTGAATTGGTTTGACTACTTCTTCTTGTTGATTGATTTTCCTTGTTGACTATTTGCGACTGGTTGTCTAACTTTCCAAATTTTGCTAAGTGTTATTAACTGAATAAGGTGGTTATTAAAGCTTGAGTGGCTATCTAGAGGTCTTGTTGTCGTTTTAGTTTACTCGACGGGTTATTACTAAAGAATTTTGGGTTGGGCTTTATTAAAGTCTTGGTATGGGATAAGGTGAGACCTTTGGTACAATTATCTTATTATGGGTCCATAGTAGTGAAGCTATAAGGGTAGGAGCGATATCTCAAGGTTCATAATCAGAAGGCTTAGTAGGAAGTAATTGGATAGATTTAGAATTAGAAAATGTAAGATTAGGTGATTATTATATATCAAAAATTAGAGGTGGATAAGTTAGGAACTCAAGAAGTTATAGCATCTTGTTGAAGGAAGAGGGTTAGAGAATTAATGGGGATATTATAGCAGCTTAGTAGTACATAATGCAAAATTAGGGAAAACAAGGAGATAATAAAGATTGGTATTGTGAATCTTTGATGCAGGCTCTCTTGAATATTTATATTATATTTATGTGGTCATATTCAAAAGGTCCGATGATGCTTAACAGTACGTGCAATTATAGTGATGCCACTTTTGCTATATCCTTTTTGGGGTATAATATGGTTCCAGAATCAATTGATGTTTCTTAGGTAATGCGGATCATGATCTCCATCTATTTCTATTCCTCTCATTCTATGGTAGAAGTTTTTTCTGATTTTTATGTTCTATTTAATTAGAATTCTCTTGTACCTATTTAGACTAGGTCCTTGGGTAGTTTTGAAATTCATATTTGATATTTGTAATAAAATACTTTGGATAAAAGTTTGTTATTTCTACTAAATAAAGACTTCTGCATATCTTCTTAAGGGGTTCACCAATATAGGTGGGTTAGAATATGTGCCCTCACGGTCTGGTAATTCGGGCCGTAACAACTTGGTATTAGAGCCTAGGTTACCAGTCACCCATTATAAAAGTAAATGTTAAGTAGACTCTTGCAGATGGATGTGTTGAAGTTTACATCTAATCATTAGGGAGCTATGAGGCTTTTTAGGAAAATTGATTCACTTTTTTCTTTTCTTTTTGTTTGATTGTTTGATTGTTGTATAAGTTGAGTCCAATTGGTATCTCTTGATTCCAATTGGTATCTTAACCAATTGGTATCTATCGTCTCTACTTAAAAGGATACAAATAATAAAAAATTAAAGTTGGGAAAGTTCCAATTAGTATCTCGCTATAAGGGCTATGCGTAACATGTTAGATGACCATCTCAAGGTCATCAAGTGCACGAGTAGAAGTTATATTAATGATATTATAAGAATGATTTACTAATTTTGATTTCTCCAAATTCATGTGTTGTGATTTGTAGTTGCTTGCTTAATTATGAATCGGTGATAAGTTGTTATGTGGTGCGTGGTGGGTGAAGAAATGTCACTACAATTATTGTTTGTATTGTCGATGGTAACAAAAAGGTTGAATTGGTGATTATGGGTAATGGATCTTGAAGCTTATATTAATCGTAGTTGGTTGTATTATTGAAAATATTGTGAATTGGGAAAGGTAAACTTGCTTATGTGTTAATGGCTTAGAATCATGGAAAGGATGGATTGAAAATCTACAATAGCGACGGTTGTTTAAAAAGGGCTTACATGGGTAAATTATCTCTGCTTGAAGTATTAGGCATTTATAATGTGGTGTTACATTCCTGTTCTGATGTGACTGGGTTTGTTCTTAGGGTA
Organism: Capsicum pubescens; assembly: GCA_030864215.1. Classification (NCBI taxonomy): domain Eukaryota; kingdom Viridiplantae; phylum Streptophyta; class Magnoliopsida; order Solanales; family Solanaceae; genus Capsicum; species Capsicum pubescens. Next base: position 179,265,548 of record CM061541.1, read on the forward strand.
TAATTATGATCTTAACATTTTCTTGATGGCGGTGTTAGTAATAGAGATTTGGGAAGCATAAATTGTAGGAAATAAAAATTCTGGGCAACTGCTGATTTGGTCCCCCATAGCGACATGAGGTACGAAATTTTTTCCACCTTAGCAATATCGCTATAGTGACATGGGTGAGGCAAAATTCTTGTGTTGTTTTCCCTTTTTTTACCTTTCATTTTAAGTTTGTTTCACTTGATATTTCAAGTATAAAGGTCGTATGACTATGGGAATTTCATAACTAAGGTAAAATCATGTCCTGTTATTAATGTGGGTAAAAAAACTAGCATCCGTATGTATGAAATAAAGGAATAAAAGGAGTGTATTTTCTAACACATATCCCAAATGGTGGTAACCTATGTCATAAAATATATATAAATAAGGGTAAACCTAGTTCAGTGTCCTATCAATCGTGGGCTGCTAAGGTAGGGTCGTCTCTATTTGTATTACTCAGGGAGGGAAACTCCCTCAAGTCCTAAGGCTCTAACTGGGAAAGCTCCTGAAAAGGAGTTGCACGCCTGAACTTGACATTCATGGTCTTTGACACTCAAGCAAGCAAGTGATCCCAGGAGTGTCTCTCTCTACTCTACTCGTCAAGCTCTCTGTTGAGTGCAGAAATATCTAAGGCAATAAAGGTAGCAAAGGATTGAGAGGATACCTTGTCCATGGACCTTCTAGCAACAGCCAAGTTTAACTCGTATTAGATATTAGGGATCGACAGCTAGGACATGGAGAAGAGGTATCATTATTATCCTTGTCAGTTTTAAAGACCTCCTCCATTGCCTTAATGTACTATGCCTCAATTGGTTTTCTCTTTTTTTCCCTTCTTGGAGGTGAGAACTTTTACCTTGAGAGGGTGAAAGGGGATGTCCACATCCCCATGATCTTTAGGCACCCCAATGTATCAACTAAGTCCGAAGACCAGCCCGAGAAGGTAGGGACCCTTCTTACTGCCTCGATAGAAGTCCTTCTACTCTATCACAATCTAGTACCCCACATTCAGCTTGATTCCCTTTATAGTTCAATCCACTACTAGAGCTCAAGGAAAAGTCACATTGAAAGTGTTGCCCAATGAAAATATCCTTCTGGACATTAAGTTCAACCACTTTTGAGAATTGGCTAAAAAGTAGGTACTAGTGATGCCATTAGTAGTGGGCCAGTAGGTTGGCTCTATGAACTCTTATGTTACAAGAGTATCTCATAAAACTTCATGTCATCTCCTAAATATTAGGTAGATATTCAGTGATGGAATGTGTGGAACCTCAAGCACTTCATTGATATGCGAATATTCACTGGAACATCCATACGAGGGATGCGAATGGTATGAAAAGGGTTGTCTCAAAGCACTGTAGAGAGTGTAGAATAGAACTCCCTGACCTAACCTAAGACCCCATTAGGATGAGCCACCACTAGTAGGTCCTAAACAAACTCCTGGAGACATTCGTAGAACTCCAACGTTTTTTCTTCCACCTCTCTCATAGAAAAACCCCACTTATATCAAAGCCCAGTTTGTCTGTATTTGTAATATCTCTCCCGACTAGATTTACTGAAAAACCATTCATAGACAAGGGTATTTTCTTTATTTTTATATTTGGGATGGATGACCTAAAAATTATAGTAAGGATACCAATTAGAAATCACAAAAGTGTCAAGAAAAAACTAAAGTTGGAGAAAAAGAATATGAATTTTAGATTTTAGTTGGGAGGCTACTCCCTTCAGCCTCCCACAGTAATGACAACCATGTTGCGATAATGGGAATTTCTCTTCTATACTGGTGTTTCTAAAGAAACCTCATCATTTCTAGCAATCACGAGGTGAGACAATAGTGACTCTTGACCCAAAAATCCCCATTTTTTATTATGACTTAAGAGCAGCATCACAAAAAAATATTCGGGCATGATTACTACTAAATCATGACCAAAATTATCAACATTAATTCAATAAAAACCTTTTACATTCTTCTACTTTTCAGGCTCCTTTCAACCATAAACTTCCAATTTCTTATGGCTACAATGCTATGGAAGCATTGTAAACGTAAGAGAAGCACCCATGATTTGAAATTTTGACTAACCCAACCCAATTTTAGAAATTAAAAATTCCCATCCTATTCAATAAAATTCAAGCATAAGATCGTCCAATTTGGGTGTAACAAAGAAATAAGAGTAAGGAATCATTTGGTACCTTGTTTTCGATAATGAGAATAAAGTTATCAGGGAGAGAAGAAAGATTTTTTAAATGACAAGAAAGAACTAGGCAATGAACCTATTTCATCTCTTCTGCCGCTATAGTTACATTGCTATAGCAGGATTAATATCGCTAACTTTAGAAAAATTTTGGTTCGTTAAACTTTGAGCACCCTGTCTGATTCTAGTAAGTCGATGGGCCTTGGACACCTTGGGAACTTGGAAAATAGGTTCATTTGTTAAATCTCATGCCACGTGTGAGCACAAAAGTTCCTATGATAAAGTATAGAGTAGAATTTTTGGTCTTAAGTTTTTAGTAATTGAGAATCTTAAGCATATATATTCCCATAATTTGCCATTTATGTTTTATCTTGGTTAGGAATAGGAAAGATATAGGGATCAGGATATTGGTAATTAGTTATTATATGAAATCACAAGAAGGGCATTAAGTCCAAATCTAAAATCAAGTTGTTGTTCTTCTTCCACATTCGAGATGAATGATGGGTAAATTGGTATCTATTTTAACAACCTAATATGATGTTATTAGGTAATGCCTTGAATAGGTACGTGGTATGGTAATTATTAGAATTACTTTGCAAAATTGCATGGGGAAAAGCAAGTGAAACCTTCAAATATTTAAATAAAATGGTCGGGTTGACATCATCCCACTATGACAGGGTTTATCCCACTATAAAGATATTTCTATAGCTATGTGCATGTCGCTATAGTAACTAAAACGATCGAAAACCCTTTAAAACGACATTTTTTTCCTTCCTCCTCTTCAATTGAAAAAAAGATGAGAATGTTTCCAAAACTCCTCTAGGGTTTCCACAAAGCAATAAAGTCATGAAGGGAAAGAATGGGATTGAATAAGATAAAACCCATGAAACTCTTATGTATTTTATCTCCATACAGTGCCAGAATTCCCATTAATGCATTCATAGAAGGTATTTGGCATCCAAGTAAGCTAAGGTTAATCGAGTAGTATAGACCCAGATTAGAAAGCATGAATGAATGGTAGATGAATGAGAGATTACTTTATTGGGCGTTTGGAATGGTGTTTGGATGTATAAAATTAGTTATGTTGGGGTAATGGGAGTGAAGTTGGTAAAATTATTTTGTATCATGTTTATGTTGCAATTTATCCTATAAATTAGGTGGTACACAATTGTAGATTCTTATTTTTTAATCGAGAAGGTGAATTACCGATCAGTAGTCTAAATCGTTAAAGAATGTAATGTTAAGGTGGAGATGTTTGTGGATTCAAAGAATCTAGGGGGTAATTAGGAATGAAATGAGAAGTGTTGTTCGGGTAAGGAGGGGTGATTGGTGTGACATATTTTGGAATGCAGCTGGTAATGTAGGTGATGGTTATGTACTTAATCTCACTTTTAATATAAGTGCATAATTATTGTTCCTTGTACTACTTGTTGATGCGTGTGGTTAAGTAATAAAAAGGGAAATGAGGATTGTTGAATTCCACAATCATATTTCATTGATCTTATATCTAATCGTGGCTATTACAAGTGTTGGTTGATATCTTTATGTTATCTAATTGTGATTGTTATTATACTTTATGGTGGATTTGTGGGAAATTTCGATATGTATACACTCCCACAAGATATAACTGGATTAAGATTGGCAGGCACATCTATCTGGATTTAGTACATGGACAGAACTTGTCCTCTGCAGATCATGACTAGTAGACTACCATAAGACCATTAGCATGTATGTATAAGGTTCTGGTGAGTTTTACGATTCTATGAGCAAATCAGGGTCTATATGTACGGTTGACTTGAGTCATATTAGATGGTTTAGTTGGTTTGAATGTATGTTCTTATTGACTCTCTCTTAATGTTGTTGACTCTATTCTCTAATTTTTTTTATTCACTATTTGTGATATAAAAATCACACCTTTTTCATATTTTTTTTCAATCTCTTCCTCTTTCTATTTTATTTTTTTTTTAAATATTTTTTTTCTCTTTCTCCTCTTCATAAATGCAGCTATCTCTGCCATCTCTTCCTCTTTATTTCTCATTTTTTTAAATAGTTTTTTTCTCTTTCTCCTCTTCAAAACTACAACTATCTCTGTCACCACTTCACCACCACAAGTCCACCACTCCACACCAAATATTTAAAATCTACCTTCTCGTGATAGATTTCATAGAAATTATAAATTTATATTTTGGGTATTGAATTTATGATGAAATGGGTGTGGCAAATTAGATAAGATTTGCTGAAATTACATCTTTGAAATTAAAATTTTAACGAAATTGATGCTAAAATTTGAAAAAAATCTATATAATTAAGTGTAGATTGGTAAAGAATGGGTTCGGGGGCAAACATTTCACCAAATAAAATAAATTTCAATAAATGAAAATTTTCAATTTCATTAGGTAGAATCAAAGTATCACTAATTAAAGTTTTTCGGCGAACTTCATTTTTATCAGCGAGATGGTATATGTATTGCCGCTTCCGACGAAAATGTCAATTGTTTAGTCACTGTAAATTCTTCATGCTATTTGGAGACTAGATTTTGTGGATCACAGAACAAGACTTCTGCTTAAAGTCATAGCTATGTTGCCATAGGACAGTACATGTCGATTTCGGACTTGGCAGGGAATTGCATAGTAGAAATAGTGGGCTGAGTCTCTGCTCGGGGGCTTTCAGGGGATAATACTTCTCTATCGAGCATTGAAGGTACCTTGAGTTATGATTTGAACTTTCTTGGAAGCGCGGCGGAGCAACGTTTGAATTCAACCTTTTTTTTTTGCTATTTTTTATGTGATTTTGTTGAGGTTTTTGTGTGATTTTATGGTGAATTTTGGTATACACATTGTTGTTGGTGTAGTTTTTTTTACACATGGTGATCTCTGTGTGTTCATGTATGATTCGGTGAATATATATATATTTCTTTTTTTCTTACAATTTAATAATTTTTTAAATTATTTTTTAGATTCAATGTCAAATGTCACCGCTTAATTCGTTATTGTGCCACGTCAGCGAGAGTGTGTTGCACACATTTTGTGTTTTTAGCTGATTGATAAAAAAAATGCTAAAATGATTCAAAAATCGGATGAGTTAGGTGTCTAATAGGTACAAAGGTCAATTGAGGGGTCCAAGTGAAATTTCGAAACAAGTTTAAGGATCTATCGATGACTTAAGCCTAAAGTATAATATACAAAATAATCCTCATCTCTTCATAGAGTGACAGAGACAATCAATAATTTATTTCGTGATTAATTATTTTAGAATTGTAACATTATTTTTATTCCATGTTGATATTGAAATAACAATTTTCAAATAAGTTATTTCGAAATAACTTATTCCTCAACCCAAACAAGCCCTTTCTTTTAAGTTAAAAAGATAAAAATAAGTCAAAAAGAAATAGAAACTAACAAATAATATATAAAAATCAAACCATCCTTAAAGTTTTTCGGATTTGAATACTCCTTTTACAATCTTTCTTTAAGGGGTTGTATGGTATAACTTGTAAGAATAAGGCTTAATAGAGTGTATACGTAATGTTGCATTATTAACACTTACATTAGTAATGCTGATATTAGTTATGCTGATTATATTTCTTTGATATTATTTGATGTGATGTATTAAAAATTATGTCTTATATAATTTCAATAAAACAATTATTTGTTTACTAAAATATCCTCCACGCTCAAATTTATAAATTTTCTTTCCAACAATATTCTTTTCCTTTTAATAAGTAATCCCATCAAACTCAAAAAGTTTCATCACAGGATAGTGTTAGTCATAATTTAGTCATAATCTAGATTGTAAGATCTATGAAATTCTATTGGCATAAAATATTCAATGCTGTAAGAATTTCTTTGTCAGATACTTCTTTGTCAGATACTTCTCTTCAAAATTTCAAATAAAAATAAAACAACCAAGAAATCCAAGCAACAAGTGAGCTTTGCATAGTCTAGCATTACATCATCATTTTGTGTCAAAACATCAGTAGCCAATAAGGTGTTTATATATGAATTCTAAGAAACAACATAACTGGAAATATTATAGAAATGATAAGAGTTTTAAGGGATGGTTTATAACAATCAATTAAATAACCAAGTATATTAGAGAGGACAAATTAGTCATATTATAGTATAGTTTTAAAATAAAATACTGAAGATAAATCAAATACGAAAGATCTTTATATGAGAGTAATTGGAGGGGCAATTATGCCATTAATTAAGCTAATACAAATATTAAAATTTTTTATTTTATTAAAATATAAAAAAATATAATATTAATAATATACACCTCAATACAATATAAAAATAAAAAAAATATATAAAAATATATATTAATAATATATAAAATTAACATATATTTTATTTTTTATAATACATTGTACGATGATTTGATCGACAGCTTTTCCTCAAAAATTTGAAGCAAAAGTCGTGGTGGTGGCCCCTTCACTGGTGTCCTGTAGGCACTGATTTTCTAACAATGACACCTTCTAAAAGATAAAAGCAAAAAGTTAAAAGTAGGTAATAGTTTATCTTTAACTTTTTGTTTATTTTTATATTTTTTAAGTTAAAATAAAGTATTGTTAAATATTTTTTATTCTTATCAAAGATTTTTAAAAATAAAAAAAATATTTAAAAATTAAAAGCATTCAATAATAAATAAATTCAAACACCCTCGTCATAATATATTTACACTTTGTAGTAAGAGACAAGATAATAGTCCATGATTTTATTATCTTTGTGAAGAGCACGTGGACGGTCATTCTCCTGCCTCGGCCCACAAAGCAATTAACGATCACCATTTTTTCGTCCGTCCGCTTCTCCCCAAAAAAATCACATCAAGTGGTATCGATTCGATACATCCACCATCAGTAACTGTTTTTTTCCTCAGAAATCTCGGGATGAATGAAATGTGATATGATCAATAATCCACATCTCCACATTCTCTTCACCTTCATAAATCTCCAATTTTCACTCTCACACTCCACTCACATTCAATTGTTTAAAAACTAGATCTGCGCCTGAGCATAATGGCGACATCGTCCTACTGTGCCACTACAAATGGAGTAGAGTTATTCAACCATTACGGGTCCAACTCCAGATTGATCCGTTTCAGTTCTATAAACACAAGTTCCAAATCGTTTCTTACTAGAACCTCCAATTTTCGCAGAGCCAAACGTTGTTTCTATGTGAAGAGTACCTTAAGTGAGCCCAAGCAGAAAGTTCAGGATCCTATTACTGACCTAGGTATTTCCTTAATTTAATATTCTGCAATTTATTGGAATCAAAATTGGGTAACATTTCGTGGGTCAATCATTTAGGAAAGGCATAACACATAAATGTGCCCTTCAACTTGGCCTTAACTGGCTCTCGAACTTTGGATTTGCAGACACACACCTCCTATGTAGCAAACACGTGATTTAACATGTAGGAAGCGTGCACCTCATAGGATTTTCCAAATTAAGTTTCTTGATAGTTTGGACCTGCCAATCTGGTTATTGATCAAATCTTATGTTGTTAAGGCATTATTGCAGTATCTAATCGTTCTTATTCATTTTGTATACAATAATGAAGCATTAGAAACTTGTTATCCGGACCATAGGAATTACAGAAACTTTTGATATAATACATAAGCCCTTTAACTTGGCCTCAGTGGGCATCTATGCCCTCCAATTTTGGGTATGCACAAGTAGACACTTAAACTATCATAAAGTTGAACATGTAAACACATATGTTCTACGTGGAAAATCTCATGATTACATGTAGGACGCATGCATCTCACACATTTTGCCATATAGGATGTGTGTACTTGTTCTACTTGAATCTATCTCTTGAATGAGATATAAGCTCTTTTACTTTATATAATGAAAATCAGGATTAGCTTGTGTTTTCTAATCCAAATAAGCAGAGTCATGGTTAGGTTTTTGGTAAATCGAAAAACTTATAGAGAGATTTACCTGTTTGCACCGAATTTATCCTCCTGTGTTGTCAACCAAAATTTTCAAAATATTTTGCCTTTTGAATTTACAACATTAACATAATATGATTAGACCATCATTTTACAATAATATGCAAGAAATTGATGGGTTATTTCAAAGATAAATGATGGAACTTCTAAGGATAACTCAAAAGAAAAAAAAAAAAATTCCAACGGACTTGATATACACAGTTGTTATTTCCATCAGTTCCTTCTAATTTATTACTTACAAGATTTATGTTTATTCCCTTGCATGACATATATAACAGGCGCTGAGAGTGATCTGAGTTCTTTTGCTCCTGATGCTGCATCTATTGCCTCAAGTATCAAATACCATGCAGAATTCACACCTTTATATTCTCCTGAAAGGTTTGAGCTCCCGAAGGCATTCTTTGCAACAGCCCAAAGTGTCCGTGATTCCCTCCTTATTAATTGGAATGCTACGTATGATACTTACGAAAAGAAGAACATGAAGCAAGCATACTATCTCTCCATGGAATTTCTTCAGGTTTCTCATTAATCTTACTTTCTCTTTGCTCTTTGATAAGAGATAAAATTATATCTAGTAAGAAATTAATCCATTTGATATTTGCTAACAAATATACTGTATATTTATTGTTACAAATGAAAGTTCCTGAAAACTATGCTTAAACAACTTTATGGCAGTTGAGTTTAATTATGTCCTATTTACTATTTAGGGTAGAGCATTGTTGAACGCAATTGGTAATCTGGAGCTTACTGGTGCTTATGCGGAAGCTTTAAAAAAGCTTGGCCACAATCTAGAAAATGTGGCTTCTCAAGTAAGTGATTTTTTTTTCATGCGTCAGAGAACTGTCTAGTTTTCCAAGTTCTCTTTGTTTTACTCGAGAACAGTTGGACTATGTGTATTCATTTGTGAATTGGTGCATTAACTGTTTTGTAATGTTCAGAAGCCATACATGCCATACTTATTCTATCTTCATATTTTTATTGGAGTTGACTACTTGTTAATTTTGGAATAATTACTGACAGGAGCCAGATGCTGCTCTTGGAAATGGAGGTTTGGGAAGGCTTGCTTCCTGTTTTCTGGACTCTTTGGCGACACTAAACTACCCAGCATGGGGCTATGGACTTAGGTACAAGTATGGTTTGTTTAAGCAACGGATTACAAAAGATGGTCAGGAAGAGATCGCTGAAGATTGGCTTGAAGTATGCTTATTACTTCATCAGTTCTTGATTTCATATATGTTTACATCCTTAGATAGTTTATGTCCTTGTCTCTTACTATTCTCCTTTTGTCTTTAGAGCTTCTGATATTCCTTTGTTCTCTTTCTTTTTGACTTATTTACTTTTATTTCGTTCATGCAATGTGCATGTTCATTATTGTTTGTTTTCCATGCAGATTGGCAGTCCATGGGAAGTTGTGAGGAATGATGTTTCATATCCTATCAAATTCTATGGAAAAGTCACTACAGGATCAGATGGAAAGAGATATTGGATTGGTGGAGAGGATATAAAGGCAGTTGCGTATGATGTTCCCATTCCAGGGTATAAAACCAACACGACAATCAACCTTCGACTGTGGTCTACACAGGTTCCATCAGCGGACTTTTATTTATCTGCTTTCAATGCTGGAGAGCACACCAAAGCATGTGAAGTCGAAGCAAACGCCAAGAAGGTAGGCTTAATCTATTAATTTGTATGCAGTTTTATATTCTATTTGCCTTTTCTTAGTGAGGATTGGAGCTTCAGTATGAGCTTCTCGATTTTACTGTCTCAACACTCACTGCATCTTCAGACCAAACAACTGTTGTAGGACATGATTTTGGGTTCCATCATAACCAGTGGACTTTATAGAGATGCATTTATCTGTTTCTTTAAAATTGACCTGAAGTAGTAAGTACACTGATCTAATCAGAGACCGATAACTAATTTTTATGCAGAAAGGTCATGAGGCCAATTATCTACATTCCTATTTGTCCTAGGCACCATTTAACCTACCCTTCTTTTCTCTTCTCTTTTTTTCTTTTTGACAATACTCTTTCTTTTCTTCTTGCCTGTTTTTTTTTTCTGGTGGTGGGTGGTGGGTGGGTTGCAGGGAGTGCAAGAACAAGAGACTGATGACCAAGTTTTTGTAGAAAATGTCAGGAGACCTGATATCCATATTCATACAGGCACATCTTAACCAACTCTTCTTTTTGTTTTATGTTTCTTTTTTCTAAATCACTCTCATTTTTTTTTTCCTTGCCCTTTTGTTCTTTTGTTTGGGGTGGGGTGGGGTGGGGCTGGGGGGTTGCAGGAGGCTTCTCTTCATATACATTAGGGACATAATAACATACGTAGCAGAACATTAATATAGATGACCTTTTTGAGTTTGTAGTGAAAGAGAAGATGATGCCTTCTATAATGATGATGATATAAGAGATTTTGACAGTCTTTAAGAACAATAGGATGTTGATCCATTTATATTTTGGTTTTTATTTTGCTTGTCCTATGAAAGATTTTTGGCAATCTACTTTGTAGTTTTTTAGTTGAAAGATTTTATATATAAATTTTTGTTGAGTCTTTTTCACTTAGTTATTTTACTTATTTGTACGAGGTTTATTTTGGTACTTCTTTCAAAACTATGCTTCACTTCAATGAAGCAAGTATTTTGCTTCTCACTTTAAGTGAAGTGGGCCCTTCTCGCTTTTTTGCGCTTCTTGTAGGCAGTAACACTGGTCTAAGCTAGCATTTTCTCTAACATCAGATATGTTACGTACTCTACCCTGGGGATGAATCAGATGATGGGAAAATCCTTAGGTTGAAGCAACAATATACCTTGTGCTCGGCTTCTCTCCAGGATATTATTGCACGATTTGAGAGGAGATCATGTGATCGTATTAAGTGGGAAGAGTTTCCTGAAAAAGTTGCTGTGCAGATGAATGACACTCACCCTACCCTTTGTATCCCTGAGCTGATGAGAATATTCATAGATCTGAAGGGCTTGAATTGGAATGAAGCTTGGAATATAACTAAAAGGTACTTAAAATTACACGCTTTACATGTGGAAAATTGAGGTTTCTGTTGGCTTTTTATTTTTGTGCTGAATAAACTGCATGGAAGTATCATCTGAATTTGTTTTAAATCCATGATCCAAGTGATACTGTAGTATGATATCTTATTTATGAACTTTAAGTTCCGTATCATCTGAATTGGTCATCGAACATCGAAATGACAGGAGATAAACACACTTTTAAACATAAAGCATTATCTTCTATTTTTTAAATAGTCTAACGCTGACATCCTTAATGGTGGAAACTGCCAGAACTGTGGCATACACAAACCATACTGTTTTGCCTGAGGCATTGGAGAAATGGAGTTATGAATTGATGCAGAAGCTGCTTCCCAGACATGTTGAAATCATTGAGGCGATTGACGAGGAGGTGATGGAACTACCAATTTAACAGATCTATTAGATTATGCAAGTTAATCATTTTTGACTAATTTCTGCACTGTGCTATTTTTACAGCTGGTACAAGAAATTGTATCGAAATTTGGCTCACTGGATCTGGAAAAATTGGAGGAAAAGTTGACTACGATGAGAATTTTAGAAAATTTTGATCTTCCCAGTTCTGTTGCTGATTTATTTACTAAGCCTGAAATCCCAGTTGATAATAATACTGAAACAGTAGAAGTCCATGACAAAGTTAAAGCTTCTGGTGAAGTTGTAACTAATGATGAAGATGACACTGGTAAGAAAACTAGTGCAAAGACAGAAGCAGCTGCAGAAAAAGACATTGAAACGAAAACTATTGTGAGATTGGAACCAGCTGTCATACTTCCTAAGAAGGTTCGCATGGCCAACTTGTGTGTTGTTGGTGGTCATGCTGTTAATGGCGTCGCTGAGATCCATAGTGAAATTGTGAAGGAGGAGGTTTTCAGAGACTTCTATGAGGTAAGCATCATTAGTATGAATCTTTCGATATGTATCAGATCAGTGATTTTGGTAACACTGAGTTTTTATTCATGCATTATTTTACTGTTAACATTTACAGCTCTGGCCTGAAAAGTTCCAAAACAAAACAAATGGAGTTACACCAAGAAGATGGATTCATTTCTGCAATCCTGCTCTTAGTAGCATCATAACTAAATGGACCGGTACAGAGGACTGGGTCCTGAAAACTGAAAAGTTAGCAGAATTACAGAAGGTATTTCATTTGCCTTTTCTGGCTTGGCATGTTTAAGAAGATGAGCTGGAAGATTTTGCTGTTTGCTGTGAGATAGTTGAAAATGCACCCTCTGTTACACCCTCCAAAGATTCACAAAGTTTTTGAGGTCTAGTTTTTTTGATTTTTTGGAGAACATGTGAAGGCTGTGTTCACAAAGATTACAATCCAAAGGAGTATGAAAATATGGAGTCACCGCCTAAGGAAACAGATTGTATTGGCCAAGTGTGCAGGTCACTTGACCCATCCCTTGAAATTCTTTTCAAAATTGGTTTTGAAAGAAAACCTTTTGAATTTATTTCGACTCCAAATGGTTGTGGATAACAATGATTGGACAAGGAAATTCCTTTGGTTAAGGAGCAGGTGTTATGCATCCTACCCGTGCATAGATTGCTGTTTACCCTCCTTTTTCAACTGATTTCAAGATTCTGGTTAAAGCCGTCGACCACAGATATTAAGATTTACATTAGCAATAATTGAAGTTTAACTAAATTATAATGGGCTTTTTAGAATTACATAATTTTGGGAGAATCAACTGAAAAATATAAGTTAAATCAGACCTTGAACCTGCACTTTCGTCTAGTTGATAATGAAGTTAAAAATAATAACTCACTATTTACAAAGCAGTTCCATTTCAAACTGAGTGTATGTGCTCTAAAATGTTCACCTTATGTTGTGACTGAACTGTGGGTACCATGCACAGTTTGCTGATAATGAAGTTCTTCAAACTGAGTGGAGGGAAGCAAAAAGGAGCAACAAGATTAAAGTTGCCTCCTTTCTCAAAGAAAAGACAGGGTATTCTGTTGTCCCAGATGCAATGTTTGATATTCAGGTGTGTTATTCTCCATTTTTCAGTTTTGTTCATGATGATTAGTTTGCCTCGTCTTAGTTATATGAATCATCTCTTGTTTTTGGTCAAAGTATCATGCACTTGTCAATTAAGAAACCAATTCTCAGGTAAAACGCATTCACGAGTACAAGCGACAACTTCTAAATATCTTCGGGATTGTTTATCGGTATAAGAAGATGAAAGAAATGACAGCTGCAGAAAGAAAGTCTAATTTCGTTCCTCGAGTATGCATATTTGGCGGAAAAGCTTTTGCCACATATGTGCAAGCCAAGAGGATTGTAAAATTTATCACAGATGTTGGGGCTACTATAAATCATGATCCAGAAATAGGTGATCTGTTGAAGGTATGAACTTGATTATTTGTCTTTATTTATTTATTTTTTCTTTGATTTTGATACAAGCTATTCTTTTCTAGCAAGTTAAGGTCACTCTATTTTTAGTTCACTTCTTGGTAATGTTTGCCTGTGATATTTCTGCATCTGTTTCATCACGTGATTACTTTTTGCACCTTTACCTGAAGAGTCTCTCGTTTATATCTTGTAGGTAGTATTTGTGCCAGATTATAATGTTAGTGTTGCTGAATTGCTAATTCCTGCTAGTGATCTATCACAACATATCAGGTAATTAACTGACTCCATCTTTCTCCTCAATTGCGTTGTCTATAGATTTGGCTAGTCTGTTTCATTGGAAAGAAAGATACTGCAAGTAGGAAACTTTGGTAGCTGCCAACTAATAGTTCATGAAAATTGAAGATTTTATGTACCTGTTTTTTAAAAACTGATGATCTTATGTTGTTACTTAATGATACTTAAAGGGGACAACTACTAGTGGAAAATGTTTATCCATGCCGATTCATTTCTCAGTAATGTGATATCTGCACATAAATATCTAATATTTCCATTAATCTTGTAGGTTTATGTTTTTAGCTTTATGTAGAGATATACTTGACTCTCTCTCTCTCTCTTTTTCCTATCCCCCAGTACGGCTGGAATGGAGGCCAGTGGAACCAGTAATATGAAGTTTGCAATGAATGGTTGTATCCAAATTGGTACATTGGATGGTGCTAACGTGGAAATAAGACAAGAGGTTGGAGAAGAGAACTTCTTTCTCTTCGGTGCTCAAGCTCATGAAATTGCAGGGCTTAGAAAAGAAAGAGCTGACGGAAAGGTAAAGCTCACCCCTCTTTTGTGTGACATGTTGATCAATGTTCTTTTTTCTTGGTTAATATTTTTCTATTCTTCAAATTTCGTCTTTTTTTTCTTTACTAATAACCACATAAAGTTTCTTCTCAGATGCATTGAAATGGTCACCTTGCCGGTTGTTGAACGAAAATTTTATTTCTTCTCGTTTGCAGTTTGTGCCTGATGAACGTTTTGAAGAGGTCAAGGAATTTGTTAGAAGCAGTGTTTTTGGCTCTTATAACTATGATGAGCTAATTGGATCCTTGGAAGGAAATGAAGGTTTTGGTCGTGCTGACTATTTCCTTGTGGGCATGGACTTCCCCAGTTACATAGAATGCCAAGAGAAAGTTGATGAGGCATATCGCGACCAAAAAGTAAGTCCAGTTGCTTGCAATTCCTACAGGATATTTTGTTTGCTTTCTCATGTTCGTGCATCCTATTTAGGTAATTTAAATTTTCAAAAATGACTTGTTTTTGCCACTTACACTTGCGGAAACACCAAATTTTGCTAGTTGTGATTTATGTATGTCTAATATATGTGAATGTTCTTCCGCAGAGGTGGACAAAGATGTCAATCTTGAATACAGCAGGATCCTACAAATTTAGCAGTGACAGAACAATCCACGAATATGCCAAAGACATTTGGAACATTGAACCTGTGAAGTTACCATAAGAGAGGGAAGGGAATAAAAACAACAAAGCCTCAGTGAGTAGCATTGACTAGTTCCACTTGAGTCGTTTCTTTTTTTAGTGTGAAGGTATATTATCTGTAAGAGGAATGATGTTACCACATAATAAGAGATCAAAGAGTCTCATTTGCTGCTCACTTTGATTCTTCTTAATTTATGTTTTGGTCACATACTCAAACCTGGCAGATCCTCTGGGTGGTAATGTCATTAATGTTTATGCTGCCTAATCCATCAAAATGGATGATTTTAACTCAAGTTCATGCCAATTATTCCTAAAATAAAATTGGAGGTGAGAGATTAGGGACAAAGAAAGTAGTGGAAAGATTTGAGCAACCACCAAGGGTGTCATGATGGATGTAGTGCTGACAGAATAGATAAATTTGTCAAAAGTATTCGTCCAACAAAAAATGGATTGGATAATTAATTTACTCAAGTCTCAACAAATGTGGATCGCAACATTCTATTCGCTGTAAAAATGTGTTACACTAGCTATCGGAATCGTACTTCCATTCTATCTTTTTTTTAAGATTGTTTTTGCCTTGAGCTGAGGGTCTATTGAGAACAACCTTCTTACCTCATTTCTGAGATAGAGGTAAAGTTTGCTTCTACACTTCCTAAACCCCACTTTGTGGGACTATAATGTTATTTTCGGATACAAAATCTGTATATAACAATTTGAACTTCAACACTAAGTTCAAGAACAACTTCAAGAACTACAATGAAGTTCAACAATTTCAAACATAAGTTCAAATGATTGATCAAATAAACTACTAAAATGAAGTTTCTCAAATGAATGATCAAATGAACTATCAAAATAAAGTTTCTACTATTTTTAGAAAAATAGTAAAACCAACTTAAGAAATGAAGATGAAATTGAAAAAAGGATAGAATCAAGTCCATCAAATTCACGGCGTGTGCTTAAGGAATTTATTCCCCTCAAATACCCGAGGTTAATGGAATCTTTTCTTCTAGGATAAAATGATTTACTTCAAAAAATAGCGTTACCTCAAACTTTCTAAACTTCGAAAGCATTCAGCGATTTGAAGATCACACTAAGTGTTTTAGAAGAAGAAGAAGTTTTTCAAACAAAATCGCATTTTTATTGGAGGAAAAGTTCAGGTATTTATAGCCAAAAGGTGTTGCTTCAGAAAGGAAGCAATGGTTCACAAAGAGAGAAAAATTTTCTGGAACGTCATGCCACCTGCGCTCGGTCTGCGTTGGTCCTGCGCCAGACCTCCGACCGCAGGTGGCTTTTGGCACTTTCCAGTCAGGTTTGCGCTGCATCTGCGCGCGCAGGTCACCATTCCCCCCAACCAGTACCATTCGCCCCAACCAGTGTGTATTTTGCCACGAAGGATCGCGTCCTATTGTGGTGCGTTGTGACTACGTTCGTACTGCATCCTCTAATAGATAAAAATTTTTGTTGAATTTTTGGATTAAAACTTCACTTGTTTTCAAGTTTCAAATAAATTTTTGTCAAAAAAATAATCTCTCGATTATTTGACAAAGCCAAAGCTGAGTGAGCAGCAACAACAATAGTGGAAGACATCTCTTATTCTTGCCTCACTCTCCACATGAAGAAATGCTTCTCAATATAAGCACACAGAAGTTTCTTTCTTCCACCAATATGGGAGAACTTTTCTTCCTTAAAGTGAAATACTCACTTCAATTTTCATCCATTTGTTCCCTCTATTTTCCATTCACATATTCACTTAGAACCCAACAATTCCCCACATCCCCACATGAATGGGGAATGACTATTTTATCAAAAATTTTACGAATAAGTGTATGATCTACAAGTAAAGACTAATTGTATCTTGATAAGTAGGTTTTTCTTTGAACTTTCTGTGATGAACTTTCATCGGATGCACTCGGTCAATCAGTAGATCAGATATCTTTGAATTGTCGAACTTTAATTTATAGACAACACAAGTCACACAACCAGTCTTTTATCATTTACGATTCTTACAGTTTTATTCGTTTCAGCCATGAACACGACCTGATTTCATAAGAGCTTAGAGAATAGACATTTACTATTATTTTCCTTGAAACGGCTTTCACTTCACTCTCACATAGATAATTCCTAAACATTTAATCCTTTAGATCAAAATATATGGTCAAATTTGCCAAACTTAGAAACTATTAAAAGCTTCGAAACATAAGCCTTATTCTTGTTTTGTTAACATTGTCTTCATCATGAGAATAGGTTGAGTATATTGACAATGTTGAACTATCAGTCACAACTTTATTTGATCTTCTTGAACCTAACTCTTAGGATCTCTAGTCTGCTAGGTAGAGTTACCGCCATGATGACTTGTCCTAGGCCGTAAATCCATTTTCTTCGATGATCTCTAAATTTTTTCTCTAGATAGACTTTTTGTAAGTGGATCTGAGACCTTATCCTTTGACTTCACATAATCAACCGTGATAATTCCACTGAAGAATAGTTCTCTAACAGTGTTATGTCTCCCTCTTAGATGACGAGATTTATTAATACACGTCATGCTCCCTGCCCTTTCTATTGCCTCTTGACTATCACAGTGTATACATACCGGTGCCAAAGTTTTGAGCCAATAAGGAATATCTTCAAATAAATTTCGGAGCCATTCAAATTCTTTATCGGCTTTATCTAACGTGTAAATTCAGATTCTATTGTAGAGCGGGCAATACATGTCTGTTTGGAGCCAGAGCATACGATGCAAATAACTCCTTATTGGCGCATACGTGGTGGATGGCACCAGAATTAATCCACCACTCTCTAGGATTACCAACCAAGTTACATTCCAAAAGCATAACACATAGATCATCCACTATATCTTTAGATTCAGTCATGTTGGTTTGATCCCTTTCTTGCCTGTCTTAGAGGTCCGACAATCTGCCGACTTATATTTTTTCTTCTATTTTTTCTTCGGAGTATTGCTTTGTTGTGCAAATACTTAGTATTTTTTCAAATTGACAACAAAGCAAAGTCAAATTGACACATAGTCAATTGCTTTGTTGTTCTATTTTTTTTTCTATTTTTTCTTCGGAGTATTGCTTTGTTGACCAAATACTATTATTTTTTCGCTTCAATAATTGAAGAATTTTCTTTAGACCTCTTCTCAGCTGCTTTGTCGTCTTCTTCAATTTGTAACCTCACAATGAGGTCTTTAATTGACATCTCCTTTCTTTTGTGTTTCAATTAGTTTTTGAAATTCATCCACAATAGTGGTGTTTTCTCAATCATAGCCGCTATTTGGACAGCCTCATTCACAATCAAACCTATCAAAGGTTATGTGATTATCATGAACACATTTAATATATGTTCAATAAAGGATTCGTACATCCTCAGTTTTACATTTCTTCTCCAAAGCATCCCACAATTCTTTAGAGGTTTTCATGTTGCTGTACACATTGTACAAATCATCTTGAAGTCCACTCAATATGTAGTTCTTACATAAGAAATTCAAGTCTTCCACGGTTCAGTTACTTTAAAGCGTTCCTTTTTAGGTGTTTCCTCCAATTACTCTGGAGGGCTTTCAGAGATGAATCTTTGAAGACTTAATATAGTCAAGTAAAAGAACATCTTTTGCTGTCACCTTTAAAAATTCATACCAGAAATTTTTTTGGGTTTCTCCACTGATGTCATGGTGGGTGCAACACTTGAACGACTCGAATTAGCAATAGATGTCACTGCGACATTTGACATTCCATCATAAGCATGATATTCACCAGTCATTTTTGCTGTCACAAAGAGACAACAATTTAGTATGTCAGAATACTAACTATAAAGTTTACAATTTTAAACAACAATTTGTTTCTAGTTTAACGATGAAATTTTTATGTTCTTCTAATCATCAATCGAATGAACTTTAACTCGTGATGAAGTTTTTATATCTTCAAATCACTATTAAGTTCAAACAGAGCAGAAACAAGCTTTAATCTCCAAAAATAAAAAAAATACAGAGTATAGATAAATTCCTTAAGATTGTTATTTTCGAATACAAAATCTGTATATAACAATCTGAACTTCAACATTAAGTTCAAGAACAACTTCAAGAACTACAATGAAGTTCAACAACGTCATTTTGATAGTTCATTTGATCATTTTGAAGTTCAACTTCATTGTAGTTCTTGAACTTATTGTTGAAGTTCATATTGTTATATATTGATTTTGTACCCGAAAATAAGATATACTGGGTATGCTGTTATTCATTGATCCCGAGTCATTATCTCTTTTTCTTTGGGAGGGTTTTTCCTAAAATAATATTTTAAAATACAAACATCAACTTTTGTCCATTATGTTAAATAACGTAAAACACCTTTGATCTATGTTATGTTTGAAGCAAATGACCAACTAGTTGTGAATTGGCTCGTTTGATGCATATGAGCCAATTGAATTGAAGAAAACCTTCGTAACCCACCCTTAGTTGATCTAATGTTTGATCTTTATTGTGCTAATACGGAATGCAGCCATCATTATAAGTTGCAATTTTTTTCACAACTGATCGGGAGAAACAAGTTAATTCAGATTGTTTCTTCAGTTTGATTAGCTCACGTATGTCTGTATCACAAATCAATTAAGCCAAACCACCTTCGTGTGTTTAAATATAAACGTAGATAAAAAGTTCTCAGCTTTTTGTAACAATTGCTGATGTATCTTCAAAAGGATTATTTTAAAGAGTAAATATATAATTACACCACTGATCTTATCCGAGTTTTGTAAAAAAGATACCTAAACTTTAACTTCGACCTATTACCCCACGATTCTTCTTTATTTCGTTGCAAATACACCATTTTTCGCTGAATCTCATTCACAATAAAGAGAGTGGATGCATGCACCAATCAGGTGCCGCCAATCAAGCTTGTTCATTGCAAGGCCCCTTTGGATTTGGTCCTCGTTAACCTGAGGGTCATATATACTCAGCTTGGACTTGTCTCCCAACAGTCCCTTGCAAACATCAATTGCAGGGGTTTCCCGAGTATCACCAGTATCCTTCTTGAAAGCGAAACCTAGAATGGCCACTTTCTTGCCTGATACTGTGTTGAACATTGAGGCAACAACACGGTTGACAAAACGAATCTTCTGATAGTCATTAATCTTAATTAACTGTTACCAATATTGAGCCACCTCTGGAAGAATGTTGCATTCACAAATGTAAACCAGATTCAGAATATCCCTTTGGAAGCAAGATCCACCGAAACCAACACTAGCATTAAGAAACTTGGGACCAATCCTTGTGTCCTTATCAACAGCATATGACACCTATGAAACATTTGCTCCAGTAGCTTCGCAGAGAGCTGACATGGCATTCACAGAAGAGATTCTTTGTGCCAAAAATGCATCCGCAGCTAGTTTTGAGAGCTCAGCAGACCACAAATTGGTGTTGAGGATGCGATCTTTAGGAACCCATTGGGCATAAACATCTTTCAATCCTTGGATAGCCTTCTGGCCTCCTGGAGTTTCGCGACCTCCAATTAAGACTCTGTTAGGTTTAAAAAGGTCTTCGATTGCAGTCCCCTCTGCAAGAAACTCAGGGTTTGAGAGGATTTGGAAGTTAATTCCCTTGCTGTTGTGGGTCAAAATCTTCTCAATTGCCTCAGCAGTTTTGACTGGAACAGTTGATTTCTCAACGACTATTTTGTCAGATTTTGATACATCGGCACTCATGCGGGCTGCACTCTCCCAGTTAGTCAGATCTGCAGCCTTGCCTGCTCCAAGGCCCCTAGCCTTGGTAGGAGTGTTAACAGAAACAGAAACTATATCAACCTCATGCACATGTTTCTCCACATCTGTGCTAAAGAGGAGATTCCTGCGTCTGCATTCCTTGACTACATCCTCAAGGCCTGGCTCATAGATGGGAGGCTAGTCACTATTCCAGGCAGTGATGCGAGACTCAGAAATATCTACAACAAGCACTTCAACGGAGGGACATTTGAGTGCTATGATGGCCATGGTTGGGCCACCTACATATCCAGCTCCTATACAGCAAATCTTCACCATTATCCTCTATTCTAAAATCTGCAATAGGAAAAAATTCGAACTTATTGTATAGGCTTCATTTCTCACATCAAAGGCAATGCAAGGTACATAAAGAAATTTGTTATATACAGGAGCATGCATAAAAATTACAAACACTCATATGTTTATAATTAGCCATTAATTAAACTTACTTCAACAACTATTTTGAGACCTACCAGATGATATCTATGATTGAAAAAATTGTGTTCACCACAAAACACACAAAAGACTGCTCTTTCTTGTATTTCTCTTTGTAGAGTAAGTCGAATGCACAAGCAAGAAAAGACTGCTTAAACAAGAAGACAGAGAAAAGTGGATACAAAAAGAGTAACACTTAGCATGAAAGAAAGAGAATAGTAACCACAAAATGAGATATTTGCATCTATCAATCACGTGCACTAAAGCTTTACATATAACTCCACAAATCAATACAATATGCACCAGCGGACACTGGAATTTGGAGTGATTATGAAAATGGTACCAAATGGGCACATAAGAACAACAATTGTGCTTACTGATGACATAGAAACATGATCTTGATGAATCTAAAATCAAGAAGGAAGATTCACATTCCAACTCCTGCTCTGAGCTCAAATGCTCAAGTCCATTAGCTAAATTGCGTCCATGATAATTTATTTTTTAGATTGAACGAACGAATGTATAAGGGGACCCTAGATCTAGTAAGAACTAATAATGAACATTGCATTGTGCTGGGGACCTAATATTATACATCAAAATTAAGAAGACAAACAGACATTTTCATCATCTCATCAAATACGCGAAAAGTATTTCTTTCTTTTCTTTGTTGAGTATATAACCTTAGTAAAAGCAGAAATTTCAACTTACCAAAATCACCTATTTCCATTATCTAACCAAACACACAAAAAGATTTTTTTCTTGTGAAAAAACCATAAAAGTAGCAAAAAGTTCACAATTTTCGATCTTGGAAATCAGACACTTCAGTTATCAAATCAGATACACCAAATATCCCCCACCCACTGTCCCTTCCTTCTTGTCTTACCAAAAAGTAGCATAAAGTTTACTCCTTTCTGATCATTGAAAAATCAGGCACTACCACTATCGAATCAAACGCAGAAAAATGGGACCAAGAAAAAGCAAAAAAATTATTACTCCCTCTATCCCAATTTATATGCCACATACGGATTTAAGAGCCAAACAATTTAAGTTTGACCATAAATTTGGATATAAATGTTCAAGTTTTT
Source organism: Capsicum pubescens (assembly GCA_030864215.1). Taxonomy (NCBI): domain Eukaryota; kingdom Viridiplantae; phylum Streptophyta; class Magnoliopsida; order Solanales; family Solanaceae; genus Capsicum; species Capsicum pubescens. Next base: position 179,287,856 of record CM061541.1, read on the forward strand.
TGAAACAAAATTAATACATTTGAAAATTACATAAAAAATAATTATAAGTTACAATAATTGATAATTCAAATATTTAAAAGACATGAACTAGTTTGAATCTCGAAATTTGATAAATATCAAAAATTGAGACTAAGGGAGTATTTTTTTTCGAAAGAAGATTAAAATAGCAGAAAGTCTCACCCTTTTCACAATCTGACTGAACAGTACATATATATTTTTTTACATAAAGAGGCATCAAACAGGACAGAATGTATGTAGATAGATGTGAATAAAGCAATTGTGTAAACGAGAAAAGATGGCTATGAGTAACTCAACCTATGGGATGGCTCAACAGAAATGTGAGAAAAGTTAAGAGGTGTTAAATGTGTGTGTTAAGCACGGCTAGGATGCCGGGTACCTCGTTAAATAGTCGCTAGGGTGTGCATGGTCGGTTCAGTTAGATTTCATGTATTGTCGATTTGGTTTATGAATTTTTAATTTTTATATATACTAAATTAATAATTAAACTAATAAGATATTTTTTATTGATCTCACTTTATTGGTTTTAGTCCTTAATGGTTCGATTTTCAATTTAATCGATAAAAAATACTTTATAAAATAGAAAAAATAATAACTAACATGAAAAAACTTGAATTTAAGTTACAACCAAAATCCTACGTGGTTTTAATTTACAAGAATCGTCAAGGTTGAACTAAATATTAGTTAGAAGAAATTAAGAGAAATATATCTATAATATATTAAAAGCCTGAAGACCCTTAAAAAAGTGATTTGAATTTTTTACCCTTCATTACAAGACTTCAGTTTAGATAAAATCGTCTTTTTCCCTTTCCCTACAATTAAATATAGCAATTATTTTCTACAATTAAATTATCCAATTTTGTCCAAATTTCTTATTGAAATAGCTGTCCTTTTCCAAATAAAATTTTTTTGTTCAAATTTAAATTTGATTTTTTTCAAATTTGTGTTCTACTGTCTAATAATTTTTTGTCCAAATTAATAATTTTTTTTTTTCAAAGATTCTCTCAAGATTTTTCACAAAAAAAACTGTCACATTTGCCTACTTTTTGCCATAAATATTATTGCCTTTGCCAATTTTTTACCATAAATGTTATATCATCATTTTCATCTGTTTCATCTATTTAAACGCTTGTAATTTTTTTATTACAAATCAATTGCCTCAGAAAGAGTCACGAAAGAATTGAATACATTGGTTGATTCTTACAAAATTAAAGGTAAAGAAAATTCAATGCCTCGACCTTCATACCCATTTGTGGAGTTGATTTTTTACGAAATCTTTTGCTTATATACCTTTTTCTTTATCATATCAATTAACAATGTTGACGGTGAGATAAAAAAATATTTTTATGACTGACAATTGTGTCGGAAGTTTCTTTGTTCAAAAATTAAATTCACTATTTAATATTATTTTCATTGTTTGAAAGCTGCAAAAAAAGATTTTATATTAATATAAACTATTATCAATAGATAATCACATCTGCAGATTGACATTTCGTCAGAGGTAAACTTCTTCGTCAATCCTTTATTTTAATCATGACACTTAATTGCTATATTCATGAAGCTCTTCTCTTTTTGATTTGGCATTGCATGTCTTTTTTATGTACTTTAAATATATTTAATTTCGTGCCTCCTTTCATCTTTATTAAAATTGTAAAATAATGGAATTTGAAGTTTTTTTTCTACCGAATACGAATTGAAATTGAAATAGACATTTGTGACAAGGTGATAGAAATATGAGATGTCAAGCCAATGAAAATTAAGATGTTGCATCGAAGCGTTAAACATAGAATTAAAATTATAAAAATACTTCGAGTAAGCAATTAAGCAAGATTGTCCAGTTAGCACAACACTTACCTTTAATTCCTTAAAATTAAATCACAAGGTAGATTTGTGTTATGAGACCTAATCTAGAGGGTGAGTGAATAAATAAAAATGGCAAAGGTGGTCCAAACGACCAAGCCTCTTTTAATTTTACATGACCTCCCTCCTTTGACCCAATATAAAATGAATTTTAAAATTAAAAAGTTCCTATCCAAAATACAAATCATAAAGTTAAGAAAATAACAAGACAATATATTTCAAGTTGCAAAAGAGTATTCTAAAGTAAAGCAGAATTCAAAAGAATAATAATTCTTAACACAAAAAAAGGCTAAAGATCGATCTAAATATTACTGATCGACTTTTACGTCCTTGATAAAATTGTAAAGTAACGATAAAGTATATCCTAATTTATTTTTGGATAGGTTTTTCAATTTATATATGGTAAACTAATAATTCAAAATTTTATTGATAAAATTATAATCTGTATCTATATTTATACTATATTAAAAAGTGTGAAGGGCCTTAAAAGTACCAAATTTTAAAAATATTTAAATAAGTAGTCAAAGATTTTTTAAAAATTTAACTTAAAAAATAAGAAAAGATCTTAAATATAGAAAAAATAAAAAAAAATCGTACTACAAATATGATTCAAATCGATGTGTTTCTCTTAACCTTTAGCAGCAAGAAAAAAGGTATTGCATGATAAATGAAAAGGTGACAATTTATTTACTACTTGAAATTTCTGGCGTTAAATACATATTAAAGTGTGAAGGATTTGAACTTTTTGCACTTTATTAAAAATCTTCACAATAGACAACATCATCTAATTTTCAATAATCAAAAGTTACACGTTCGGCTAAACTAGTATATATATATATATATATATATATATATATATATATATAATAGTACTACATCCGTCCCCATTTTATGTGTCGCCATTTGACCGGGCATGGAGTTTAAGAAATAAGTGATGATTTTGTAAAGTTTACAAAATTGCCTTCCTTAAAGTTATTTTAATATTTACTTTTAGTTGTTTTTTCTTAATAAGTGGGACCCACTAAGGATAAAATGAGAATGATGCCATTAAATAGTTACCAAATAAGGAAAGATGACATTCTTTTTGGACAGACCAAAAAGGAAATAGCGACACATAAAATGGGATGGAGAGAGTAATTTACTATATTCTTATTGAGTTATCGATTTATCCAATAACTCAATAAGAAAAAATCAAACTGAACCAATAACCCAATAATTTTTTTAATAAAACCATTAAAAAAATATTTATCCAATAATATTTTTATCGGTTCATTTTATTGGTCGGTTCGATTTTTGCACATCCCTAAATCACAAATCTAAGATTTGGCAAGTCCTTTTAAACTTGCACCAAATACATGTTCAGACCCTTTTAACTTCTAAAAAAAAATTCATTCACATATACGTGACGTTAAAATTGTACCTTTAGTACACTTAAATTCGAGTTACTATTACACATTGTTGATATGGCATGATATGTTTATTACACTTAGGAATCATTTGATAGGGTTCATAAGAATAATGTTGAATATGATGTACTAGTATTGTTATTGACGTTAGTTAAAAAGAGATTATTTCTTATGTACTATTTGATATGATATATTAAAAATAATATGAATTGTATAATTTCTTAAATATATATATGTACATACATGTTTTTGTGTGTGTGAAAATTAATTAAAAAAGAACAATATTAGGAATTGTATTGATTGATTATTCCCTCAAGTTGATCGGTTTAAGTAATTGTTACAAACAATATAAATAGGAAAAGAAAATAAGAAAATATTAGATAATTTCCTAATTGTCTGATTCCACGAATTAGAAAATATTCTTATATCTATACTAATTATACCATAATTAATATTGCCCCTTAAGCTAGAGCGTTAAGTCATATGCTCCTAGTTTGCCACAAATATAGTCAATTCTAGACCCTCGGAGTAATTTTGTGAAAATATTTGCTAGTTGATCCTTTGAGTTGACAAAATTAGTGGCAATGTATCCAGACTCAATCTTTTGTCGATGAAGTGACAATCTATCTCAATGTGTTTCGTTCTTTGATGAACCACAACATTAGAAACGATATGCAGTGCAACTTGGTTATCACAAAATAATTTGATCGGTTCAACTCCTCCCATCTACAATTCTTGGAGAAGTTGTCTCAACTATATAAGTTTACACGTAACCAGTGCCATAGATCGATAATCTGCCTCTATGCTTTATCTAGCTATGACAACTTGCTTTTTGCTTTTCCAAGATATTAGATTGCCTCCAATTATAACACAATAACCAGAAGTGGGCCGCCTGTCAGAATTATATCCTATCCAATTTACGTTAGAATAACCAACAATATGGGTGTATCCCTTGTATTCATACAATAAACCTTGCGCTAGAGAGCTTTTAATATGTCGCAAGATGCGAATCACTGTATTCTAATGGCTATCACAAAGTGATTGCAAAACCTGACTAATTAGGCTAACATCAAATGAGATGCCTAACCATATGATCGTAAGGTAGTTGAGTTTGACATCAAGTCTCTGATATCTTCCAATATCTTGTAGAGACTCCCTGGTCCTACAATAACCAGTATCTTCCAAAATGTATAAGACATATTTTCTTTGTGTAATAACAATACCATGTAACACTTAAAAAATTTAAGCCAATATTTGAACCATGCTTCAAGTACATACAAAATAAAAATAATAATGTTTTGATAGTTTGATAAGTGATTTAGACATATATTAAGGCCACAAATAACTTCTAGCTTATAGATAAGTCAAAATATCCCTTACCAATTGAATTTTTGTGAAGAATATTGCTATAGTCAATTTCAAATGAGCATAACTTTATATTACTAAGATTTTTTGATTTGAAAACCTACCAAAAGATAGATAATTAAATTAGGATTCGAACACCTTCAGTTTTGCTTTAATCTAATATCGAAGCAAAAAGTTATGGCCAATTTACTGAAGCACTCTCAAAGCTACTAGTGATGACGACTCTGATGATGACTCTGACGACTCTTCGTCGTCAGACACTACTGGTCGTTGGGTCACACTACGAGTCATAGGGTGAATCATAGTGACAGTAGTGGGAACCAAAGTTTGAGTCCCAGACAATGACTGAGGCCACAAATCGTTCCCAGGCCCTACAGACCAAACTCGTCGAGATTGATACAAACATTTTTCAAATGATTTTAAAGGAGTTGTTTGATATTTTTCCACCCTTTTAACCCCAAAACTATGCTGTTTCAATAGTTACAAGAGGTATATATCTATTTAATCACCCCAAATCCTCATTATTTTTCCCAAACTTATTCTAAGTCAGAAAATTAAGAGATTCAACTCTTAAGCAATCCTAAGCCTAGAGTTTTTCTCAAAGCTAGATTTCCAAGGCTTTCGTCCAAGATTTTATCAGACCAGATATGTGGGTATTCAATAAGGGATTCCTTTCACCCATATGCTCAAAACTTAGTTTTAAAATATAAATTTCATTTATGACTTCTATAATTCCCATGAACTAGGATTTTTACCCTAATAGAAATTTCAAGCATAAATTTAGTTCTCCTTAATATTTTTTTTTTATATTCATGAGCATGTTTTCACGATTATTTATAATTTCTTATGACTATATTATGACATCCACAATATTCTCATGTTCATGCATGATTTACATGAAAATACGTTAGAATTAAAACATATAATCAATATATGTATGATGTGTCAGTTTTCAAGACTATCAAGCATAATTTACCATGATTTTGCAGTTTTCAGTCTATATTAGTTGACAACCATGTTTCCCATAAAATTTAGTATCTTTACATAGAAAGAATTATGAATCCTCAGTGTATTGATGAATTCATGATTTTGGACTTGTGTTGTGAAATTTTACATTTCTCTTCAGATTATAAAATTTATCATGATAGTTGCATTCTTCAGAGATGGTGGGTTATGAACACCCGATGACCTAGGCACTGTCAATCAAACACTCAGTTCTTTAGTTTTCATGATTTAGAATACTTTTAGATAAAGCACTTATCTTCTAGTATTAGAACATCAACATTATTGAGCTATTTAGTATGTCCATTTATATTCAGTTGGGAGTAGTACTCAGCGCCGAGCAGACGCAAGGATGGAGGCTCACCCGTCAGTTAGGTTGAGAACTCTAGTAGAAGTCCCTAAGTCCCATAACTATGATGCCACCATAGGTCCTAAAAGGTCACCCGTCAGACAAGGATTGACACCTTAGTCCTTTTGGACATCAGTATACCGGTACCATGTTATCTCAGCCTTTATACCCTGACAAGGTATATTAGGCCTTTTTTGATGGAGTTTATACATCGAACTCCATGTTTAACTCACGTGGCTATAGGTTGATTAATATTTTCTTGTACATTCAATCTCAGTTATTGCGTGACCTTGTAATTAGTTTATTCAGTACAATATTGATCAGTTACATGTTTATTTACTTGGTCATTGCATCTGTTCACATACCACCATTTCGGACACAATATTCATACATGACCCTCAGTTTAGTTTTACTTTCTTTTATACTATGAATTTTCATACTATCACTACATATTAGTATATATGTATTTTATATAGGGTCATTTTACTATATTCAGCTCCATGAATTATGTTTGCACTCAAGTTCATCTATTTATTTCCAGTTAGCATTCTGTATAGTTTTACATCATATTCTGTGTTAACTTAAGACTAAATATAATAGTTATGCTTCTACTACATTTCATTTACAGAAATGTTTTAGCTCATGATTTAAAGATTTTACTATGCCTCACAGCTTTTATGTACAAACATGTTTTAACTGTATATTTTAACAAATGACTTATGTCCTCAATTTTAAAGCATGTCTTAAGTTTTTTCATGATTAGTGCATATCTCACATACTCAGTACATTTCAATGTACTGATCGCATACCTCTTCTGTCTATATTTTTCATGTGATGTAGATTCAGGTGCTTAATATCAGGATCTTAGTCAGCCAGATCATAGCATTTGGCCAACATGTGATGAGTTCTTTTATTTTGAGGACTCAAATCAATTGTAGTTACAATATTTTATTTTTTTATTCATACATATTGATTAGGAATAGATGGGGGTCATGTCTCGACTACCTATAGTCAGTATTAGTAGAGGCTTTATAGATAGTCCGTTAGAGTTATTATATGTAATTTTATTTACCTTTTTTTTAGATTACAATATTGTAAACTTTAAACAGTAATGTATTGAAATAACTTATCTCATGATTATACTTCCGCTCAGTCAATTTAACTTTTATATATGTTTTAGTTAGTTGCTCAAGCATTATGCAGTACCATAGGTTAACTTGGGACCGCTTGTGATTCTAAGCACCATGTTATGACTAAGAGGTAGTCTTGGGCCGTGACAAGCTTGGTATCAGAGTATAAGATTCAAGTGTCCTAGGGTGTCTATGAAGACGTGTCTAGTAGAGTCTTGTAGAATGGTACAAAGATATCTGTACTTTTCTTTGAGAGACTACAATTCATTTAAGAAATATTTACCTTCTTTCATATCTTAGATCATGCAGTAGAGATATTCTTTAAAAAACTTATAGAGATTCTAGCATTTCTCCATTCCTGCTGACTGATGTGCTATAGAAATATAGAACTTTCGATGCTTAAAATAAGAAAAATATGCAAGTTTCTGAGGCCGTTTTGTTAGATATGGTCCGTTTTGGGTATGTTTTGTAGGAAACCATATTTTAGATGCTAAGTTCATGAAAAAGGTGTAAAAAGTGTTTTTGGCCACTTTTGGAGCGATTATGGATGTTTGGGATGTTTTCTAGCTTGAATGTGACCAATGCATGTTCGAGAATCGAAGAAGATCTAAAAAAATGACTCTCGAAACTTACTAAGTTAACCCACAGACTGCAGGTAGGACCTACGGACCACAGGTAAACAAAGTAGGTGCCAGAAGTCCAAAATCCCGAGAGCTAACTTGCAGCAAATTGTCCATCCACAACTGAAGTCTGCACCTGCTCTCTGTGCCAGACCGTAGGTACCACCTGCGCCCAGCCAGACCGCAGGTATAGAGAGAAGTTGGCCACCGACTCATTTTTCTCCTATTTTGTTTGATTTTTATTTTTAGGGTTTTTTCATGTACTATAAATACCCCTTATGTGCTTTTTAGTAGGAGTTATGTACTTTTAACACTCATAAACATATTTTGATTTCAATATCCATCTTTGATCTTGGGACTTCTTTGTATTGACTTTGATTTATTATTCAATTTACAGTTGTGGATTTTTATTTATCTTATCATTGTGATTTCATCTATGCTTTCTATTATGAAAGTAACAATCATGAGCGGCTAAAACCCATAGCTAGGGTTGTGGAAACCCTGGTGAATTGGAGAAGTAAGGGAAGTGCGATTGTTGAACGGAACCAATACCAAGGGCATACATTGCTTTATCTTTATTATGATTGATTTCTTAATGGGTACACACATTAGGATCCCGCCTAGATATTGATACTTACTCCTAAAGAGGAGTAGTGACTAGGATAGATAAAGAGAATAGCAATTTAGAGTTTAACTGTCGATCCATGCTTCTAGGTTCTATCTAAGTAGGATGTTTAGGTTTTATATAATAACTAGACTCAAAGGGTAATAGTTAACTGGGATCAAGATAAGGGTTAGTAGTGCGACATCCTGAGACTTAAAAGGTAAAGGGTAAAATCCTCCTACTCATTCAAAAGACTGTAAGAGGTACATAACTTATTGATTCTATTTGTAAGGTTTTGGATTAGTTCAACAAAGCACGATAAGCCTACGGAGTTGAGAAGCTAGGGGAAACACAATCCTAGTGTTCACTTATAACTGATTTCAACTAAGTTAATACTGTTCTTTATTTGATATTGCTACAAGCAAAACCCCCATTTACTTTTCTTGTTCTGTACATTGACTACAATTACTAAGATCTGCAAAGTCACGTGTTACCTTGGAATTAGATCCTAACTTTAGTTGGGTTACTATATCTTGACAGCGACCATATTATCATCTAAAGAAGGTGTTGCTTGTATGTCATCATGACTATGCCTTATTTTTTAGGTAATATAACTATTCAAGCTTAAATTCCTATTGCTAGAGTTTTCTTAGATAGTCCCTACCGATATATATGTGATTGCACACGGGCTTGAAAGGATCTCATCAGTGCTTTTAAGTTTTGAACTTAAAATAGTTCGTTCTTGTTTATAAAAATCATACACTAAGCCAAAGTCAGGTGTCCCCTCAAATCCGTTCTCAGAATTCTATGACAGCACGACCTAGAGTTAGAAGTATGAGCCAAGAAGTATAGCAACAATAAAATGGGGATAGTGTTTATCTAAATTTAGTAGATTATGTATCCTTGGATCTAGAAAGGTGTTATGTAGATTATATAATTGCACTTTGAGAGAGATTTACCTATTTAAGGGACTTAGAGTATGTTAATGCTTTAGCCAGAATTGAAATTAGGCAGCGACCTAAAATATAGAAAAACTTGTGAAGGTTGAGTATTTTCATAAAATTTTGAGTGGGTTAGTGTTTCATGATTCCAATCCAGTAGTAGTAAGTTAGTATATTTCATTGCAAGTTTTGGGGATATCCATGTTAAGTGTTAGAATTTAAGTTTGAATTATAGATGATCAAGCCAATAGAAAGAAGAATTTTGAATTCTAGAAGAAAAAAATGTGAACTCAGAGTATTGTGATAATTTAACAGGTTCAAAGTTAATAAGCATTTAAGTTATTTTGATGACTATTGAAGCTATAGAAAGTTAAGAGTTATATCTCAGAAGGAAGTACTAGCAGTGTGTTTTACACTTTCAGATATAGTCTTTCAGGGAGAGTTTGGTATTTGTGTGTACTGTTATATCCCAAACTCTAGAGTAGAGTGATTGAAGTTCTGTTTAGATTTTATTGAAGGAGGTCTACAAACTTAGAATAATAGATTTAATCTAAGGGGGAGGTGATAGAATAAGGGACCAAGTCAAGTTTTCAGATTCTATTAGTGATACTAGTGAGTTCTAGAGAAACACTAGGAGAGGAAGATACCCGACCCATTCTTATCTCAGTACAAAATTTTGTACTTCAATAATTATGACACTTTACTCATGCCTTACAAGTCAGCTCCATGATTGTAGCTCATATTTAAGGACTTTGTACCGAATTATATCCACTCTCAGTTCCTAGTATAAGAAGTGATAGTTCAGTCAGTAGTACGAATCATATTCCACGAACTTATGAATTCCAGTCTGAAGTCAAACAACTCATTACTCATGTACTCAAGTTTTACAATATGCTTAGTTCTAGGTACTCAAGATACATGCTTAATGACTAGTGATATCACACTACGTCATGTATGCTCTCTGATCAGATCTCTTGAACAAGTTTACTCCAATTATGTTTTACCTCTTAAGCCTCAGTTACATATCAAATTCATGAAAATCCTTAAGTCAAGATATCACAGTATCCTTCTTATACCAGAACCTTATGTTCTAGTTTTTCAATGACCTTTCTAATGCTTTGATGGTGATGTTATTGGTAGTTGAGTTATATTCTTAAATGATTTGTTGATATACCTTCAGGTTATGGCTTATGGTGGTTAGTCACTCTTTTAGAACATAAGTTTGATTGATTAAGGCAACAAATTTGAACGTATTGGTAGTTGAGTGATATGCCTCAGTTTGATTGATGTTATTAGAACAATATTCTTAGTTCTAATATTTTCACAACTAAAAGTATATTATTTGAAAGTGATACTTTGAAGAAGGAAAAAAATAAAAGATGTGAAAGAGTTAAATGTATCTCGACCTAGGTTTAGTGTCATTACGTACAGACTTATGATAGAGTACTTAAAACTTATAACTACTTGTTATACTTTACTCATGATCCATTTACAAATATTTAATTATAAACAACAAATAAAAATCTTAAAGTTATGGAAGTAACATAAAGAACAACAACATACATCTGGGAAGGATAAAGTGTGTGGAGACCTTGCCCTCTACCTTAGAGGTGAAGTAGAGAAGCTGTTTTCGATTGACCCAACTCAAGACAAAATAGTCTTGAAAAAACATAAAGTAACAATAAGCAACGTCAAAAAAGAATACAAACCCGATCATGTCTAAACTAGTCTAGATTTCTTTGGACTTAACTTCTACCCCATTTAAATATTAAAAGCAGAAAAATAGAAATTTATATAGATAAATGCTATGTAACAGAACATGAAAACAATTTGAATTTCTAGATTATAGATGGAAAAGGCAAGCTAGTTGAACTATAGAACTCAAAACAATAAAGTACAGAAACCAAAGAACACTCTAGAATGATAGAGGGAAGGTTATATTGGCAGTTTATGTATGGGGAAGACACATGTATGACTTAATCAAACATTTAAAAACATGAATTTTAAGAAACAAAATCTACTTCCTTTTGTACAATTGGAATTCGTCATTGGATTGCTTCAGAAGCTTTAGAAAGATCAAGCGAAAGCCATGAAACAAAAAATAGTTGGAAATTTCATTAATTTCATTGTGTTTGTAATGCCGTTTCTGATAAGGTAGCATGTCACATTTGTGTTCACGAGGTTTTAAATAAATCCCAAAGATCTATTGAGAGAATTTGCATGTTATCTAAAGTAGGTGGTGCACAATACCTGATGTAGTCTTGAAAGTCTGTGTACCTTGGTCATTGCAATTGTGAGGTCCGGGGTTTGCAACCGCAATAAAGAAGGGCTTTAGGACTACGCCATCTTATGTATCACGATCGTATGGCTGGTCACCATGATTGTGGTTTTCCTATCAATGGTGTCCAATGATCGGAAAAGGGGATCTCATGATCACGATGAACAACCCTAACAGTATATAAAGCCCTTCCCTTAATTTTTATCTCATTTTTCTAAGTAAAAACCACTATTGATGATCTTAGAGCTCTGAATTTATTGGAAAGTTATAGTTTAAAGATGGGACTAGTTAGGGGTTTGGAGAGTGATCAATTTTCAATCATTTTATGGTAAGTTTATGGTCCTTTTTCCAATTAAATTCCTTCGCACATCTTATACTTTGAGGGATTTTTGAGGCATAAATAGAGGGGTGGTGGTTCTTAGTTGTTAAGCTCCTTGTCCCACAAGGAACATTATTGCAGGTCCAATTTTTAAATTCCATAAATGGGCTCAATGAATGATTTTTAATTTAATTTTTGGCTTGGTATACTTTAAATTGATATGGATATAGTCGTTCTCATCTTGATTAGTAGATAGCTATTTTGATAGCGTGACAATAGTCCTATTTAGTAGATTGTGAACGCATTCGTTAGAGTCCAAGTAGTCTCTAACTTATTTACTTTTTGACTTTTTCATTTAATGTACTGGTGTGATAATTTTCTAATCATTTGTGGGGTAATATGGCTCAAATAATCTATTTAGATATTTATGATTCTTATAGCCATTTAGGGGGCCTTAGGGTAGAATTCTGCCTTAGAATCCTGAAACTTGGAAGTTTTGTCTCCTTTAGGACTTGACTTAGCATACCTAAGACACTTAGGATTGGACTTAGATACCTTAGTATAGATTTGGGTAGTTACTTGCCTTAGTTTGGGCTCACGAGGCTTGTAGCTAGCGTTACCGCTCTTTTTCAGATTAATCACCTTAGGTTAGTGTCCCTTCTCACTGTAGATGATTATAAAATACTTAGGTTGAATATTTAGTGGCCTAATTATGGGTACTGAGTTGGTTTGCTTACTCTATTGTATTTTTCTGATTCATTATCCTTGGCATTTAGTATTTTAGGCTAAAAGCATTATTTTCAACTTGATAAATGGGATTTTAAACTAATTTAAAGTAATTTGAATTTCTAAAAAAATTTCAAGTCTGAGAACCTAATTTTATGTAATACCCCGTATGTTTCTAAGCTAGGAGATGAACCATTTTTCCTACATATGAAATCTCCTATCCTGTGATTCATACTGGAGTACAAGACTTACAATGAGTATACTAGTGATAAGATAGCTTATGATGCGTTAAGCATATTCATATGAGTCACTTAAGGTAATACAAGCTAAGAGTTTTTGAATCCATCAAATTTTAGTGTTTAATTTCGTAAGGTTTATATTTGAACGAGTATAACTCGATGTTAATGTGGTATTTCTGTACATTTCTACCCACCAAATTATAGAGAATTGAATTAGCTTTTCAACGATACCAATTTTATAAAAATTTGACACCCGAGCCAGGAGTTATGGCTTTGCAAAGTAGAGTGCCTCGCCTAACCAATCGGACATGGCCACTGGAAAGCATATGCGGCGCCTATGTAGATATAGGCTATATCATATGCGGCAGCCTATGTATGATTTTAGCCACGAATACACTTAGTTTTTGAGTTATTTCGAGGGTAGACTCCTTACATGTCCCTAAACCTAACCTTACAAAATTTATAGCTTCTAAACACATTACAACCCTATTAACATCTTAAAGTTCATTATCCAAGAGAACCATAGGAGAAAATCAACTAGGGTTGAATAATTAAGCTTCAAGATCTAATTTTAAGGAAATTCCTCCATCAATCATCAAGAATCTTCCTTCTAAGGTATGCGTGAGTTGATTCATGGACTCCTTTCATCCATGAAGCTCAAGAACCATCTTCTAAATTATGTATTATGATGTTTATGTTGTTGGTGGTTGATGTTCATGTGGTTGGAGTTTGATGATGCCTAAGATGGGATCTTTGTATGTTTTGTGTGAGGATACGGTGGTATTTAATGTATAAATATGTGAAATTAGTGGTTGAATATTTGTAATCTTGATGAATCCACCTATGCCTAAGATGTGCATGTAAGGTGTTTGTGAAAATACCTAAGGGAATAGAAATCATGCTTTTATGACATAATAAGTCCTAAATGACTATTCCATGTTCTAAGTTTATGTTCAACGTGATCCCCATGCTATTGTCTTGAATTGAAGATGTTGTATGAGATGTTCATGATATTGTTATGATATGGAATAACCATGTTATTGAAGCCATGCAAGTATATACATGTTGTGTGCATTCCCGATCATGTGATAATTTGTTGAGAATCATTCTTATTATGAAATCCTTACTTATGATATTGTGAATTGTGGACTCTACTCTTATGATCAAGTCAGTTATGTGTGTCAGTTTCCTTCCATCGAGTCCTGAGGGTACTTGTACCCAAAAACTATAGCTGTGTGCCTAGAGCTAGTGTCATGTTTCAAGACATCCTCAGTCAAGCTATGCTCCATAGATTTCAGTTAGTCACGTGACTCAAAAAAATTCAGAAATCTCAGTAGTTCAGTAGTCCCAGTAGTTTCAGTACTCTCAGTCAGACCTCAGACCTCAAGTAGCTTTTCCGTTAGTCAATGGAACTCAGTGAATTCAGCTTAGTTCAGCTAAGAAAATATTATCAGCTCAGTTAATTAGTTTGTAAATCAGTTAAGTTCAGTTAGTCAGTTAACCGCAGTTAATCTTTTTAGAGTCTTTCAGTTGGGAGTAGGGACTAGCACCGAGCGAGTGCAGGGATGGTGGTTTTCCTGTTATAAGGGCAGAGCCGTTAATAGTAAATCCCTGTACTCCAGAACTGCGTAGCCAGTGTAGGACAGGAGTCACCCATTATATTAAGGCTATACTTGACCATTATATTACCTTAGGCTTGATTTCCTATTCAGGGTCACCCGTCAGAGAGGCTTGACCATAGTAGAGGTCTCTACCCGTAGCACGGTATTGAAACCCTTCAAATCAGGGCAAAGATTGGAACCCACCAGTACAGTATCGGGGCATGTCGGTTAGGTTACTACCTCCCACAGTCACAGTTACAGTTACAGTTTCAGAATCAGTCTTTTGAGGAGAAATCAGGAATCAGGACTGTCTGATACAGTCATCGATCTCAGTAAGGAACTCAGATAGTTCCATTTATTTCTTGACCATTCCGTCAGATAGGCTTGGTCCCATATTCAGATGCTTATTATTAGATCTAGAGGTCACCCGGCAGACAGGCTTGATCTCAATCTCAGATTCAGTCGAGTATTCTCATTATCAATTTTAGAGATCACTCGTTAGCTAGGACTGATCTTAGACTTAGATGTTCAAATACAGTTTGGAACTCAGATAGTTTTCCCCAGAATTAGGACTGTTAGATACAGTCATCCATGATTATCAGTCATTCAGTATCTCAGTATCATGAAAATCATGTTGTCAGAGTTCAAACTCAAGTAGTCAGTATATCCACGAGTTCAGTAGCAGTTACTTATGTATATATGTATGTATGTATGTGTGTATGTATTCTTACGTTCATATTAGTTAGCATGTTCATTAATATAAACCCCATGCATTTAGCCTACCTTCACTATACTCAGTACTTTAGTTATACTAATGCATTTGCACTTTGGTGCTTTCTTTTTATGTTACACCATAGGTTCTGAGGTGTAGATTCCAAATCAGCAGTAGCAGTTCAGTAAGCAGTGAGTCCTCATCTTTCGAGGACATGATCGTTACATTTATTATTCCAGTATTTTAGTTTATTTTCAGTTTAGGGAGTTAGTTGGAGACATGTCCTTTAACTCCGTATTCAGACAGTTTAGAGGCTTTCAGACGATTATAGATTTTTCAGAATTAGACTTTAGTATTTTAAATTTTGTTTTGGTACTGTGATACCACCTTATTTCAGATATTTTATTATTCAAGATTGAACCTTATGCCCTCATTGTTCATGTTTCCACATTTTATATGTATATTATGCAGTTACAGGTAAAAATATCAGTCATGGGTTAGTTCGTGATCCTTCGGGGTCATGAGCACCGTGTAGCATTTCGGTTAAGAAAATTGGGGCGTTACAAACTTAGTATCACAACCTAAGGTTCAATAGAGTCCTAGGAAGTCTGAAAGCTGCATCTAGTAGAGTCTTGTACATGGGTGTGTTGCGTGCCACATTTATGTACAGGTGTCTATAAGATGTTTTAGGAACAGTTTCCCTTCTTTCAGTACTCATATCGTGCCAGTGAGCAAAATCTCAAGTTGAACTCTCAGTTTAATCCTTGTTCCTCTTCTGGTTGTAGAACATGCCTACTAAGAAGAGAACAGGGAATTAGTCAACCCCGCAGCCTGCAGATCCTTTGAATAAGAATGTGTCACATGCAGAATTTCGAGCAGTTTTTCAGGCGCTAGCCCAGGCTGTGACCACTAGTGTTTAGGGAAACTGATAGACTGCAGCCCCACCCCATCAAGATGGGGATTCAGCTACAGCAAAAATCAGAAATTTTATGAGAATCAACCCTCCAAAATTCTTTAGATCAGTAACAGGTGAGGACCCACAACTGTATCTAGAAGAGGTAAAGAAGATCACCTAAATCATGTATGTGTCAGAGGAGGAGAGTGTGGAATTAACGTCTTATAGGATGAAAGATATTTCTCATGATTGGGTAGTGTTGTGGAAGAAGAGTAGAGGGGAAGATGCAACTCCCATGACTTGGGCAGATATTTCAGGATGCCTTTTTAGATAAGTTTTCCCATTAGAGATGAGAGAAACTAAGGTAAAAGAGTTTATGAACCTGAGACAAGGCTCCATGATAGTGAAAGAGTATTGTCTTAAGTTCAACCAGGTAGCTAAGTATGCTCCTGACTTGATAGTTGACCCCAGAGCGAGTATGAGTAAGTTTGTGGCTAAGTGCTCTACATGTCAGTAGGTCTAGTTCAGTTCATGCATCATGCATTAGTCTCATCTCTCCAATGTTTAGTTATAATCTAGTTCGTAGATTCCCTGTGCATCACCCTAGTATCTCAATAAGACATTCCTAGAGGGACATAGTGTCCCAAGGGGGAGATACCCCACCTTTTCTTGATGCTTTCATGTTACCGTTATAAATTAGTTATCAAGTGCCATGGCATAATCAGTCAAGCTTTCAAGAGTCAGCTCAGTCAGATATTCAGGCATTAGATATACGTGTTCAGTAGAGAAAGTACTATTTATCAGTATCTTCACTCATACATTTACATATCATGTCAGTCTTGTAATCATGCATCAGATATGCATAGATTTAAACTTTAAGTTGTGCATCAGATATGCATTCTCATTTTGAGAATACTCACTTTATTAGAATCCTCAGTCTTATATTCATGAATCAGCTTCCCACGCATCAGATATACATGTTCAGTATGTTGTGCTCAACTTTCAGTCATGTCAGTCATGAACCCATGAGTAGTGTATGTCTTGTACGTACTTCATCTTATTATCTCTCCCGCCTCAGTTAATTTCCATTCGAGGACGAATGTTTCCAAGGGGGAGATATTGTAATACCCCACATGTTTCTAAGCTAGGAGACGAACCATTTTTCCTACATATGAAATCTCCTATCCTGTGATTCATACTGGAGTACAGAACTTACAATGAGTATACTAGAGATAAGATAGCTTATGATGCGTTAAGCATGTTCATATGAGTCACTTAAGGTAATACAAGCTAAGAGTTTTTAAATCCATCAAGTTTTAGTGTTTGATTTTGTAAGGGTCATATTTGAACGAGTATAACTCAATGTTAATGTGTTATTTCTGCATATTTCTATCCACCAAATTATAGAGAATCGAATTAGCTTTCCAACGATGTCAATTTCATCAAAATCCGACAGCCGAGCTAGGAGTTATGGCTTTGCGAAGTAGAGTGCGTCGCCTAACCAATCGTACATGGCCACTGGAAAGCATATGTGGAGCCTATGTAAACACAGGCAATAGCATATGCGGCGCCTATGTAGATATAGGCGATATCATATGCGGTGCCTATGTATGATTTCAGCCACGAAAACACTTAGTTTTTGAGTTATTTCGAGGGTAGTTAATTCTTTTAACACTCCTTACATGTCCCTAAACCTAAACTCACGAAATTTATAGCTTCTAATCACATTACAACCCTATTAACATCTTAAAGTTCATTATCCAAGAGCACCATAGAAGAAAAACAACTAAGGTTGCATAATTAAGCTTGAAGATCCAATTTCAAGGAAATTCCTCCGTCAATCATCAAGAATCTTCCTTCTAAGGTATATGTGAGTTGATTCATGGACTCTTTTCATCCATGAAGCTCAAGAACCATCTTCTAAATTATGTATTATGATGTTTATGTTGATGGTGGTTGATGTTCATGTGGTTGGAGTTTGATGATGCCTAAGATGGGATCTTTGTATGTTTTGTGTGAGGATATAGTGGTATTTAATATATAAATATATGAAATCGGTGGTTGAATATTTGTAATCTTGATAAATCCACCTATGCCTAAGATGTGCATGTAAGGTGTTTGTGAAAATACCTAAGGGAATAGAAATCATGCTTTTATGACATAATAAGTCCTAAATGACTATTCCATGTTCTAAGTTTATGTTCAACGTGATCCCCATGCTATTGTCTTGAATTAAAGATGTTGTATGAGATGTTCATGATATTGTTGTGATATGGAATGACCATGTTATTGAAGACATGCAAGTATATACATGTTGTGTGCATTCCCGATCAGGTGATAGTTTGTTGAGAATCATTCTTATTATGAAATCCTTACTTATGATATTGTGAATTGTGGACTCTACTCTTATGATCAAGTCAGTCATATGTGTCAGTTTCCTTCCATCGAGTCCTGGGGGTACTTGTACCCGAAAAATATAGCTGTGTGCCTAGAGCTAGTGTCATGTTTCAAGACATCCTCAGTCAAGCTATGCTCCATAGATTTCAGTTAGTCATGTGACTCAGAAAAACTCAGAAATCTCAGTAGTTCAGTAGTCCCAGTAGTTTCAGTACTCTCAGTCAGACCTCAAATCTCAAGTAGCTTTTCCGTTAGTCAATGGAACTCAGTGAATTCAACTTAGTTCAGCTAAGAAAATATTATCAGCTCAGTTAATCAGTTTATAAATCAGTTCAGTTCACTTAGTTAGTTAAGCGCAGTTAATCTTTTTAGAGTCTTTCAGTTGGGAGTAGGGACTAGCACCGAGCGAGTGCAGGGATGGCGGTTTTCCCGTTATAAAGGCAGAGCCATTAGTAGCAAATCCCTGTACTCTAGAACTGCGTAGCCAGCCCAGTATAAGAGTCACCCATCAGATTAAGGCTATACTTAACCATTATATTGCCTTAGGCTTGATTTCATGTTCAGGGTCACCCGTCAGAGAGGCTTGACCATTGTAGAGGTCTCTACCCGTGGCACGGTATTGACACCCTTCCAATCAGGGTAAGGATTGGACCCTACCAGTATAGTATCAGGGTATGTCGGTTAGGTTACTACCTCCCACAGTCACAGTTACAGTTGCAGTTTCAGTATCAGTCTTCAAAGTAGAAATCAGGAATCAGGACTGTCAGATATAATCATCGATCTCAGTATGGAACTCAGATAGTTCCATTGATTCCTGAACCATCCCTTCAGATAGGCTTGATCCCATATTCATATGCTTATTATTAGATCTAGAGGTCACCTGGCAGACAGGCTTGATCTCAATCTCAGATTTAGTCGAGTATTCTCATTATCAGTTTCAGAGATCACTCGTTAGCTAGGACTGATCTTAGACTTAGATGTTCAGATACAGTTTGGAACTTAGATAGTTTTCCCCAGAATTAGGACTGTTAGATACAGTCATCCATGATTATCAGTCATTCATTATCTCAGTATCACGAACCTCATGTTGTCAGAGTTCAAACTCAAGTAGTCAGTATCTCCACGAGTTCAGTAGCAGTTACGTATGTATGTATGTATGTATGTATATATGTATGTATTCTCACGTTCATATTAGTCAGAATGTTTATGCATATAAACCCCATGCATTTAGCCTACTCCCATGTATACTCAGTACTTTAGTTGAACTGACGCATTTGCGCTATGGTGTTTTTTTTTATGTTACACCATAGGTTCTGAGGTATAGATTCCAGATCAGCAGTAGCAGTTCAGTAAGCAGTGAGTCCTCATCTTTCGAGGACACGATCGTTATATTTATTATTCTAGTATTTCAGTTTATTTTTCAGTTTAGGGAGTTAGTTGGAGACATGTTCCTTCAACTCCTTATTCAGACAGTTTAGAGGCTTTCAGATGATTATAGATTTTCCAGATCTAGACTTTAGTATTTTCAGTTTTTTTTCGGTACTGTGATACCACCTTATTTCAGATATTTTATTATTCAAGATTGAACCTTACACCCTCTTTGTTCATGTTTCCGCATTTTATATGTATATTATGCAGTTATAGGTACAGATATCAGTCTTGGGTTAGCTCGTGGTCCTTCAGGATCATGAGCACCGTGTAGCATTCCGGTTCAGAAAATCGGGGAATTACATTTTACCACCTTTTACATATTTCGCTCTAGTTCGAGTCCAGACATACCTTGTTATTGATTTTTGCTTGGGAGTCCAATTCGAGTTCAGGCGTGGTTTATAAATATGGTTGGAGGATGAGTATACGATATATTTATTGCATATCATGGATTATGTTATCATTATTTACTATTATACCTAGTTTATGCTAGTAGTTAATTGCTGTTTTGCCTCCACTGGGCTTATGAAGGCTCAGTTGGGTTCGTGTAATGTTGTGTGTACCTTTTGGGCTAGTGGGTCTAATTAGGTTATAGTTAGGTGAGATTTTTGAGTTATTTACTTATGATCATATTATATTCTTTCTGTCCCCTTTTTTCTTGCCTTTAACATATATTTGCAATTAATTACTTATTTACCTTATTTGAGCTTAGTTAGCCTATGATGCCTATTGAGTACCGCCTATTTTGACAGTCATACTACACTTTTGTATCTTTTTCTGATGCATATCCTAGTATGAGTCATCACCATTGATGTCACCCCCTTGTAGAATTATTGATCGGGGATTTGGATTAGTGTTTAGTGCCTGGAGATGATCTATCTCCTATTTTGGGATTTGTTTTATATTGTATCTTCATAGACTATTCTGTACATCTTTCACTTCTCTAGTACTCCTTATATTTAGTGTCTTTTATACTCACAATACTAGGTCTTTGGGGATTCATTTTGTAAAATTTGTCCTCTCTGTTTCTATTATATGCTTGTTTTGTCTATTATTCACCATTCCATGATATTAACCTATTTTTCTCTCCCCTACTCATTAGCCTATTATGTGTTGTTATAAGCTATAAATTTGGCTTATCTATTATGGGTTATTGTAGGTACCATCATGTCTTGACCTTTTGGATCGTGATAGCTTGGATCAGAGTCTAGGTTCACCAGTATTGTTAGTATAAAATTAAGTGCCTACTAGATTCCTATAAAATGATATGATGACTTCTTATCCTATCTCCGAGAGGCTACGAAACATTCTCAGTAAAATATCACATTTTGATTCTTTATCGTGTTTTATGTCTATTTTGGTTTTGTATTCTTATATTTTAACTCTTACACAGTGATGTGATATAAAAATATAGGACTTTCAACGCTTAATACTATAAAAATATGCAATTTTTAGAGGCTGTTATGTTAGATATGATGCATTTTGGATATGTTTTCCAAGAATCATGTTTTGGATGCTAAGTTTTTGAAAAAGATGAACAAAGGTTTTTTGGCTACTTATAGGAGCAATTATGGATGTTCGGGACATTTCTGGACTGTTCATGACCAAAACAGGTGCGAGAATTAAAGAAGAGATGAAAAATAACTTTCGACACATGCTAAGTCAACATGCGGACCGCATGTAGTACATGTGGACAGCATGTGGGCAAAGCATGTGTCAGAAGTAGAAAATCCTAAGAGCTAACCTGCAGTAAATTTTTGTCTGGGCACATACGATCACTACATGCGCACAACCTGCATACTGCATGTACCACATGAGCTCGAGGCCAGGCCGTATGTGGTAACCACATGTATCCACCAACCCCTTTTTCTCTTATTTTGTTTGGGCTTTGGTTTTAGGGTTTCCTCATGTACTATAAATACCTCTTATGTGTTTTTAGTATAAGTTACGCGCTCTTGATACTTACAAACATGTTTAATTCCAAGATTTGATTTTAGTCTCGGAATTCTCTTGTATTGATTTTGGCTGATTAATTCAGTTACGGTTTTGGGTTTTTACTTGTGATTATTGTGATTTCATCTTATTCTTTCAATAATGAATATTGTTGATTACTTCACAAGCATGAGCGTCTAAAATCCCTTAGCTAGGGTTGTGGAAACCTTGCGGATTAATAAAGTAGGAGAAATGCTATTGTTATTCTGAATCGATGTCCAAGCATGCATTGTATTCTCTTCACTTTAATATTTTTCTTAATGGGTACACACGTTAGGATCCCACCTAGATTATTGCTACTTACTCCAAAAGAGGAGTAATGACTAGGAAACGATAATGACAATAGTAATTTTGAGTTTAACTATCGATCTATGCTAATAGGTTTAATATAAGTTAGATGATTAGATTTCATCTAATAACTAGAGACTCAAAAGGTAATAGTTAGCTGGGATCAAGATAAGGGTTAGTAAGGAGATATCTTAAGACTCAAAAGGTAAAGGTTGAAATCCTTCTGTTCGTCTAAAAGACTGTATAAGGTACATAACTTATTGATTCTGCATGCAATGTATTGGGTTGGTTCAAATAAGCATGAAAATACTACGGAGTTGAGAAGCCAGGGGGAACACAATCCTAGTGTTCACTTACAACTGATTACAATTGAAGTTGATATTCGCCATTTGTTTGATATTGCTATTCAAAACCCCCATTTACTTTTCTTGTTCTACCCTTTGATTACAATATTCGAGTGTCATGATTCCACTAATCCCTTTGGATTCGACCCCAACCTTTGTTGGGTTACTATATTTAGTAGCAACCGTATCATCTTTAGAGTGGAGGTGTAGCTTGTACGTCACTAAATTTTGGCGCTATTGATGGGGAATACACTATTGATTTGTAAATTGAAGTTGTTTCAGTTTTTGGGTTTTCTTTTTTTTTTGTTGGGTATACAACGGTGTATGAATAAAACATAAAGTTGAGGCAATCCCTTACTCCCAGTGAATCCGAATCTAGAGAGGATCCTACAAATACCTAGTAGGATGGTAGAATAAAAAATAGATGATATTCCTACAGGGGTTCGTGATGTTGTACCCTCCTCCTCCCTAAGGAGTACAAGATATTATTTATTGACAGACTGGTGAGCTTTTAGATTAAGCTAAAAATTAGAAGAGATCAATAAAAAAAGCTTAGCGGGTAGCTAGAGAGGCAGAACTAGATGAGCATAGACAAGAAGTAGACCACCAAATAACACTCAGTGGAAATCAGAACAAAGATAGAAGTGCCCATGTTCAAGTATCCAAGCATATCAGATGTGCAACCATATATAGATGATTAAGAAAATTTGGGATACATTGAGCCGACAAAGACTGGAGCCATTATACCTCTTGTTTTACCCCCAGGCATCAAGCTTGACATAATGAGTGCGATGATCCAACTCTTAAATTTAAAGGGTGTGTTACCGGGTTAGCCTTCAGATGATGCAAATATGCACCTTGAAAATTTTATTGGGATTTGTAGTTCGTATACCATTCCAGGGGTGAATCAGGAAATATTTAGAATGAAGTTGTTCCTCTTGTCACTTACTAACAAGAATCTTTATGGATAGGGGAACTACCAAGAGGATCTATCACTAAATGGAATGAGTTATGCAAGCAATTCTTGAACTAGTTCTTTTCTCTATCTAGGGTGTTGCAGCTTAAGGACGAGATCTATAATTTTAGATAACTACAATCAGAATCTATTTATGAGGCATTTCTTAGGTTCAATAAGAAGTTGAGTATAGTTCCCAACCATCGGATATCAGGGACGATCTTATTGGAGATATTCTATAGAGCCTTGGCCATCAGCTCTAGAGACATGGTAGACAACATCTCTGGAGGAGCTGTTATGAGACTACGCTGGGAGGCATCTTTAGAGATGCTAGACCAGATCTCGCTCACTAACAAAGGGTGGCAAACTCGGGAGGCTGAGAAGGGGTCTGGCATATATGCTATTGGTGCCTCTTACGATCAGAAAGTAGCTGATGATTTAGTAGTGCAAGAGATTACGATGCTAAGGATTGATCTAGGGTTATTGGAAAAGCAGTTTGCAGTAATAAATTCTGAGAATATGAATGTAGTAGGAGCACAGAGGTCAGCTTTCGAAGGTTATGAGTTAGAATTAGAGGAGGAAGCAAACTCTCTAGATTGTCAATTGGCAGGTTCCAAGCCCAAGGTCTAGGAAACCAAGGTCAAAACTACTATGACTGATACAGAGATTATAGTACAAAGTAAGATAGTAACTGGAGGAAGAAGATTCCTATAGAAAGAAGGGAGATCAGTACATTTCACTTAGTAGACAAGATACACAATTAAGAATGGAAGAAATGCCGACTAAGCTAGTAAAGGGTCAAGAAAACCAAGAGATCAGCCTCAAGGAGATTAAGGCTAACATTTCATGTTTGACCAAGAAGGTCGAATCCCATGACACTGTTATTAAGCAGTTGGTGCACCAGTTCAGACAGATATCAACAACTCTAAACTAGAGGCAACTAGGTACCCTTTTGAGAAACACTGTGCAAAATCCAAAAACGATGGTCATGTTCTTGCTATTACCATAAAGAGTGGTATCACTACTATAGATCCCCCATTACCTATTGTAGAAGAGCTAAGGCATGATGAGCCTCTTGTTGATGAGACACCTATTGTAGAGTTAGAAAAGGCAACAGGTGGTGATGGTGTATTTGGTAAGGAAAGAGGTAAGGGCTCAGTTATTGAGCAGGAAATAAGAAATTTTAAGACCCACCTTTTTCTCAGTGATTGAAGCAGAAAAGAGAGAAAGGAAAATTCAAGTGATTCATTGAGATACTTGTAGAATTAAGCTTTAATATTCCTCTTCTCAAGGCATTGAAGTAGATGCTTGGACATGCCAGGTTTATAAAACAATTAGTTACATAAGAAAAAAGAGCTATGATTGAGGATGTTGATGGTTTGCACCACTGTAGTGCAGTCACTACTAGGTCTTTATCCCAGAAAAAGGGTGATCCCATAGCATTCATTATACCATGTACTATTGGTTCATCCCTAATGGATAGAGCCTTATGTGACTTTGGATCCAACATATATTTGATCTCGTTGGCTGTATTCGAGTAATTAGGCTTGAACCTGATGCCCCGTTGAAATATGACACTTTCGATGCTTAAAACCTTGAATTTATGCATGGACTTAGGTTGTTTTTGTAGATATAATGTACTTTGGTGTTTATTGCAGATAAAATAGGTCTACAATAGTGTTGGGATGAAAAGAGAAGAAAAATACCTTCAAAGACGAAGTTTGATCAAGATACGAGTTACCCCACGAGTCATCAACACAACATATGACTTGTAAGATGACTCATAATCATAAAAGAACCCAAAGCCAAACTAAGAATCTAAGTATGGAGAAGATATGACTAGAGCATCCGAGTCGTAAGCTAAAGGTGTGGGTCTTGACAAGGAATCGTAAGCATATAAAAATCTAAAGCTACTATCCAAAGTTAAAGTCTCAAAATAATACGAGTCAGAAGTATGAGTATGAATCATATAGGGAAACCGTAAGCATACCAGTGTTCAAAGCTTTGACAGACAAAAGTCCTAGGTGGATACGAGTGAAGGCCATGAGTCGTATGGTCAAGGTATGACTCATGAGCTGAAGTCATAAGAAGAATAGAAAGTTGAAGCCTTGGGAGATCAGACACTAGAATGGATACGAATAGCATGGTACGACTGGTATGATGAGCATACGAGTGGATGAGCGAGTCGTACCATGAGCTGACATAACTTTACCTCTCTTATTTTTATTAGGATTTTTGAGTATTTTTGAGATACTATAAATACCCTAGGGTTTATCTTTTATTAGGTTACATTCTTTAATATTTTTTTTATATTCCAATATACTCTGTTACATACTTTAAAATTATTCTTGAGATTTTGGGTTTTTATTCAATTGAAGGCTCCAAATTTTATTCATCTCATCATTGTGGAATTAATTACATGCTTTCATAATTGATTGTCTAGGATTGTTGCATGAACATAAACGGCTAACTTCCTTGACTAGGGTTGTGGTAACCCTGGTGGATTAGCTACATAAAGGAAGTGGTAGATTCATATATTCTAGGTTTTATGCATGTATCTTAATCTTCTTCTCAATAATTGACCTCAGAGCTACTGCAGAAGCTGGGGATAGCCTGTATTTGCAAACATCTTCACAAGGAAGTTTGTGATTAAGAAAAGAGGATTAAGGCAATAATTTGAGATTCACATCCATCACACTATTCCATCATCTCTTCTAATCACTTGACACTTAAAAAGTGAAAGTGATCTAAAGTCATAAACAAGGAGAAATAAGGCAATGCCCTGAGACTCACAAGGTAAAGAGTGAGATTTATCAGCACGTTCACAAGACGATTAATAATAAATATCTTATTGACTTTACATGTAGAGCAGTAGAATAGGTGGATTGAACACGAGAAATTTATGAGGTTGTAAATCCAGGGGGAACAGAAGACTAGTGTTCGTCCTCTATTATTTACAACTCAAAAGTATTCAAGATTTGGTTACTAGTTACTGATAATTTAAAATTCCCCAATTTATTTTCTGCACCGCTCATGAATTACATCAAGTTAAGAAACTGTTCAACATTTTCCCTATGGGTTTGACCCAAACCTAGTTGGGTTACTATATTTGGCATCGACCACAACATAGTTCTTTTGGATGTCCATTTTGGGCGATATCAAATTTTGGCGCCGTTGTTGGGGAAGATAGTTTGTGTAGTTCATTGAATTGGTGAAGTTCACAGGTTTTATTTTCTGTATTTGATTGGCATATACCAGTGTATGTCAAACACTAGTAGAAGAGACAATCCCTTACTCTCTTTTGATCCAGAGCCAGAGAGAATTCTTCAAACACCCAGAAGAATTTCAGGTCAAGTTCGTGATGGTGTTCAAGACCTTCCACCTATGGATCCCAATGAGGCACTATTGCGTGCTCTAATTGATCCATAGAATATTATAGATTTAAAAATTCAATAACTAATAGCTACTATTGAGGAAGAGAGAAGAGCAACCAAAAAACTCGATTACCTAAAGAGGCTGGGTTAGCTCAGCAAGGAGGGACAGCTAGGCCTAGATAAGGAACTGAGTCATGAGACAGATTTTAGAGAGGCAGAGATCCATTGATTCCTATATATCAAAACTTACACCCATATAATAATGAAGAGGATATGTGTTAAGTCAAACCTACTGAGCCATGAGCCATGATTCCTCCTGCTTTACTCCCTAATATGAAGTTTGATATTACAAGTGCCATGATATAATTTCTGAACTTGAAGGGTGTATTTTCGAGATCAGTGACTGATGATGCGAACATGCATCTTGCTAATTTTATTGTGATCTACACATTAATACTATTTTGGGAGTGGATCAAGAAACTTTGAGATTGAGGTCGTTCCCATTTTCATTGACGGGTGAAGCATCACTATGGTTTGGGGAACTTCCAAGAGGCTCAATCACTGCCTGACATGAGTTGCACACATAGTTTTTGAATAGATTTTCCCTCCTGCAAGGATACTATAATTGAAAGATGAGATTTGTAACTTTAGTCAATTACCTGTAGAATAATTGTATGAAGCGTGGTTTAGATTAAAGAAGAAGCTGAGCATGGTACCTAATCATAGAATCATAGGATCAAATTTGTTGGAAATATTCTATAGATCATTGAATATCAGTTCAAGAGCAATGGAAGATACAATTTTAGGAGATACATTCATGCGTTCTGATGGGATACTGTCCAGGATATGATGGATGATATTTCAGTGACTAATAAAGGTTGGCATACTATAGATATAGAACGTGGTACAGGTACTTATGCTATTAGAGAAACAAATAATTATAGAGCTGGTTAGGATTTGGTAGCACAAAAGGTTGCATAGCTTTGTACTAATATTGGGTTGCTTACAAAATAGTTCACAATAATGAGTGCTGAGAAAGTGAATGTAGTTGTGACACAAAGGTTTATTTCTAGCACTTTTGAGATTAAATATGAAGAAGAAACAAAGTATCCTGATCATAGGTTGGCAGAGTTCCGAGATCAAGGGAAAGGAAATCAAGGTTGGAACTATTATAATGATAGATACAAAGATAGAAGTAGAGAGAGATAGTGATTGGCGGTAGAAGGATGACTACAAAGAGAAGAGTGACAAGTATGTTCCACCAGGTAATCGTGATTCAAAATCCAAAATGGAGGCGCTGTTGTCGAAATTAGTCAAGGGGAAAGAAAGTCAAGAGAGTTGCCTTAAGGATATCAAGGCAGAGCTGCCAGGTCTAAATCAGAAAGTTTAGTCACATGCTATAGCAATCAAGCAGTTGGAGCAATAATTTGGTCAGATATCAGCCATAGTAAATCTAAGACAGCCTGGCACTCTCCTGAGTAACACAATAGCTAATCCAAAGAATGATGGTCACTGCCACGCCATTACCACTCAAAGTGGTAAATCCATCATAGAACCACCTATACCGATTATAGATGAGAAAAAGTATGATGATGATCCTATTGATGTGGATAGTAGTATCAAGCAAGATGAAAGAGAAAATAAGGCCGAGGATCCCGTTTTGATGCTTATCCCGAGACCTCTTCCTTCTTTTCCTCAAAGGCTGAAAATGAAACAAGAAGATGGTAAATATTAAAAGTTTTTGTAAATTCTAAAAGATCTATCTATCAACATCCCACTTGTAGAGGCATTAGATCAAATGCCAGGATATGCAAAATTCATGAAAGATCTAATCTCTAAGAAGAGGTCAGTCAGTTATGAGCCACTCAACAATATTCATCCTTATAGTATGGTAGATACTAGGTCATTTGTATAGAAGAAGAAAGATCTTGGTTCTTTCACTATACCTTGCACCATTGGATCCTCCAACTTCACTCGTGTATTATGTGATTTGGGTGCGAGCATCAACCTCATGCCATTTAAAGTGTTTAAGCATTTGGGGTTGGGAGATCCTAAACAAACCACCATGAGATTAGTAATGGTAGACATGACTATGAAAAAGCCAGTTGGTATCTTATATGATATATTGGTAATGGTGGCTTCTTTCATTTTTCCTGTAGATTTTGTGATATTGGTCTGTGAGGTGGACTTCCAAATCCTAATTATTTTAGGAAGACCATTCTTTGCTACGGGAAGGACGTTGAATGTTTTAGAGTTAGGACATTTGATACTGTGACTAAATGATGAACAGGTGATATTCAATGTATGCAAATCTATGAAGTAGCCTGATAAGTTGAGAGTGATATCCGAGATTGATGTGTATGATGATGAAACAGATTCATTCTAAGATGGCAATTTAGTTAATCTTTAGGATGATGGTTCTTATGCTGCTGTTCCTATTGAAGATAGGTTGGATGTTGAAGCTCTTGTAGCCGTGATTATAAACTTTGATAGTGATGGAATAAATGAGTATGATGAGATGGTATGTGCACTTTATGGGAGTATTTTGTATACTTATGCACCAAAGAAGCTTGATTTGGATTTGAACAATAGAACTACTCCACCTATTAGACCATCCATTAAAGAGCCATCGGTCTTAGAGTTAAAAAACCCTCCCTTCTTATTTGCGATATGCATTTTTTGGGGCCAACAAGACTTTGATGGTAATTATTGCAGCCGATTTAGTTGACTCAGAAGTGGAAGCATTGTTATCGATATTATAAAGATTTATGAGGGCCATTGGTTGGTCCATTACAGATATTGTGGGTATTCCGCTTGGTTTGTGTACTCATAAAATTCATCTTGAATCGAAATGTATTCCAAGTATAGAACACCATCATTGTATTAATCCTCCTATGAAGGACGTGGTGAAAAAAATAGATAATCAAGTGGTTGGATGCTGATGTAGTATATCCCATTGCTGCTAGCAAGTGGGTCAGTTTGGTACAATATGTTCTAATGAAAGGCGGGATTACTATTGTTCCTCATGAGAATAATGAGTTAGTGTTGATGACACCAGTCACTTGATGAAGAGTATGCAGGGATTACATGAAATTGAATGCATGGACTCAAAAGGACCATTTTCCCATGACCTTTATGGACCAAATTTTAGACATAGTGGGCAGAGAATGGTACTATTTTATTGATGGGTATTTAGGTTATAACCAAATCACTATTGCACCTAAAAACCAAGAGAAGACTACCTTCAGATGTCCTTATGGGACTTTTGCACTCAGACGTATGCCATTCGAGCTATGTAATGCTCCAACCACATTTCAGAGATGTATGATGTCTATCTTCTCTGACATGGTAGAAGACAACATCAAAGTATTTATGGATGATTTTTCGGTCGTTGGTGATTCTTTTGATGACTACCTAGTTCACTTGGCTAATGCTCTTAGATGGTGTGAAGAATGCAACTTAGTACTTAATTGGGAAAAGTGCCATTTTATGGTGAAAAAAGGTACAATGATTGGACACAAAATTTCAAAAAGGGTATTGAGGTAGATAGAGCGAAGATTGAAGTAATTGAGAAATTACCTCCACCAATTTCTATGAAGGGTGTTCACAACTTTTTAAGTCATGTTAAGTTTTATAGGTGGTTCATCAAGGATTTATTGAAGATTGCCAACCCTCTGTGTAGGTTTCTTGAGAAAGAGGTGAAATTTGAGTTTACTGAAGCATGCTTGAATGCTTTTGAGTATCTGAAAGAGAAGTTGATGACTGCTCCTATAATTGTATCTCCAGACTGGTCTTTACAATTTGAGATTATGTGTGACGCAAATGATTTAGACTTAGGGGCTGTACTAGGTTAAAGAAACGAAAAGATCCTTCATCCCATCTACTATTCTAGCAAGGCATTAATTCATGCTCAGAAGAACTACACCATGACAGAACAAGAGTTTTTGGTAGTGGTTTTTGCCTTTGAGAAGTTTAGGTCTTATTTGATTGGGACAAATGTGATTTTGCACACAGATTATGCAACATTGCGGTATTTAATAGCCAAAAAGTATACAAAGCCTAGACTAATTAGGTGGGTGCTATTGCTGTAATAATTTGATTTTAAGGTCATGGACAGAAAAGACATTGAGAATCAAGTTGCTGATCATTTGTGTAGAATTGAGGAGGAAGCTATGCAGAATGTTGAAGATGGGCTTGAGATTGAAGACAATTTTCTAGATGAGAAAATATTAGCAGCTTCCTAGGATCTAATTCCATGGTTAGCAGACTATGAAAATTATCAAGCAAATGACTAATCCTAGAAGATCTTTTCTTTCAGCAGAGAAAGAAGTTTATGCATGAGGTAAGGAAATTTTTCTGGGATGAGCCTTATTTATTCAAAATTTGTGTGGATGGGATTATTCGTAGATTCATACCTGAGGTGGAGATGATGAGTATACTTGAGGCTTGACATTCTTCGCCAGTTGGGGTTCACATGGAGGAACTTGCACAACCCTCAAAATTTTGCAATGTGGGTATTATTGGCCAACAATCTACAAATATACACATGATTTCCCTTCTTCTTATGGTCAATATCTATGATAAGGTAACATCTCTAGATGCCATGAACTTCCTATGACTCCTATTTTAGAATTGGAATTGTTTGATGTATGGGGTATAGACTTCATGGGCCCTTTTGTGATTTTTCTTTGGAATGAAGTATATTCTTGTGGCTGTAGATTATATTTCTAAATGGGTGGAAACAATTGCACTTCCCAATATTGAAGCACGTAGTGTTACTACATTCTTAAAAAAGTACATCTTTTCTTAATTTTTCATGCCACGTGCTATCATTAGTGCTGGTGGATCATATTTTTGTAATTTTCTATTTGAAATTCTGCTTGAAAAGTATGGAGTGAAACATAAGGTGGCAACACCTTATCATCTGCAGACTAGTGGACAAGTTGAGGTATCCAATAGAGAAATTAAGTCCATTTTGGCTAAGACAGTGAATTCCAATAGGACTGATTAGTCACGTAAGTTAGATGATGTAATATGGGCTTACTGAACAACATTCAAGACCCTAATTGGTGCTTCACCTTATCAGCTAGTGTAAGGCAAGAATTGTCACTTTCCTGTTGAGCTTAAACATAAAGCACCGTGGGCTTTGAAAAAGCTGAATTTTGAGTGGCAAGATGTAGCTAAGTCAAGGATGAATAGTATGAATGAGTTGGATGAATTACAACTCCGAAAAGATGAAGCTGCATCATGATTACAAAATTGAGAAAAAAATCTTTGAAAAAGATGACTAGGTATTTCTCTACAATTCAAGGCTTCGCTTATTTCCAGGTAAGTTGCAGTATAGATGGTATAGTCCCTTTACTGTGCTAAGAGTGTTTCCATATGGTGCTTTGGAATTGAAGCGGTATGGTGAAGCCCCATTCAAGGTAAATGGGAAAAAAGTCAAGCACTATATGAGTAACACTAAGGAAATAAATGCGATTTTTGAGATAGACCTTGGTGAAGGATAAGTAAGCAAGGTAATTGCGTTGTGCTGCAATGTTAAATCAAGTGCTACATGGAAGGCAACCCATCAGGCAAGTTGGTTAAATTTGAGTGCCCAACTTAGCCATGTCGTGATGCAATGTTAACTCAAGCACTGCGTGGGAGGCAACACATGTTTTTATACATATTTATTTATAGGGTAATATGTTTGTTTAATGTGCAAGACTCAAGATTGCAGAAAACATTCAGAAAAGCTCAAGTAAATAGGTCATACAAACTCATCACGAGTCGTATCTAGATGGTACGACTTATGAGTAGGAGTCGTAAGGACCTGGGAGAAAATTCAAAATCAGGTAAAAGTTTCTGGAATGGATACAATTCTTAGAATGAGTCACACCCTTAAGGTATGACTCATCACATTGAGTCGTATCTACTCCAGAACTCAGGTAAGGTTCCAGGTCTATACAAGTTGATGAAACAACCTATAAGCCTGGGTACGAGTCATAGACATGACTCATCCCCAAGTTTAAGAGGTCAGGGTTGCGGGTCAACCTAGCCTAACAAGTTTGATTTAAAAAGAAATAGGGAACCCAATACAGGTAGCTAAGATTCGAAACAACTCCTAAACCAAAATACCTCCATCTTTAGTCAATTTTTGAGATCCTAAAGGACGAAAACACTTTGAATTAGTTACCAACTTGCTCAGATTTCGTCACTTTGCATGAATTTAAGCAAGAATTTGGGAAGAATTTTAAAAAATAAAAGCACCCTAAGCTCTCACTCTTTCAAGTAAGTGTTTGAGCCTAAACTACTTTACTATCTGTGTTAAAAATAATAATGTGTGATAGTGTAAACTTGCATCGAGCTAATTACTTTGTTGTTGCATTTTGGTACCCTAGTTCTTAGATTTTGAGTTAATAAATTGGGGAAAAAATTAATTTTGGGTGTTGATATTGTGTGTAGCTGTGACTAAATTTGTGTGATTTTACTGCATAAAGTCTAGGGTAGTTTGGGAAATTTGATTTTGAGTCAACTTTGAAAGTTCAACTTCTATGTTGCAGTGGATATGAGACTCTTTACAACTCGTACCCATTGATATCAAGGTAGTAATAAGACTTGTACCTACTGATAATATAGAAGTATAACTAAATTTGAATTCTGTATGGGTATGACGTGCCTAAATGAATTGTACCCAACCTATACGACTCGTACACTAAAGTCGTAGCGACCTGGAAGAAAATTAAATGTTATAAGTTATTTCTGACCAGCTTACGGGTGTTGGCAATGAGTCTTACTTTAGTTTATGACTCATTAGTAGGGCTTATAAGAAGACCAGTGAACAATTATCACTATACTGAACATCATACGTGTAACGCCCCGATTTTTCTGAACCGAAATGCTACACGGTGCTCATGACCCCGAAGGATCACAAGCTAACCCATGACTGATATCTGTACCTGTAAACTGCATAATATCTCATAAAATATATGGAAACATAAACTGTAAGGCCATAAGGTTCAATACTAATACATATCTGAAAAACATGGTATAACAATACCAAAAAGGAACATAAATACTGAAGTCTGAACATCTAATCTGACATCTAGTCCAAAAGCCTCTAACTGAACTGAATAAGGAGTTGAAGGAACATGTCTCCAACTAACTCCATGAACTGAAAAACTAATATGAAATACTAAAATAAAGTAATAATAATATTGTCCTCGAATGAAGAGGAGCACTGACTGCTAAAATCTACAATGCTACTGCTGCTCTGAAACTCATGCCTCTGTACCTATGGCATCAAATAAAACACCATAGCGTGAATGCATCAGTACGACTGAATGTACTGAGTGTACGAGTGAGGTAGGCTAAATACAAATGGTTTTATATGCATGAACGATGCTGACTGATATGAATGTGAGACTACATACATACATACGTAACTGCAACTAAACTCGCGGTGATACTGACTACTGAGTCTGAATACTGATAACATGAGCTTACTGATGCTGAGATCTTGAATGACTGAGTTTACTTATATTGATATGTAATTCACTAATAAGTGAGGAACTGATAAATCACTAATAAGTGAGGAACTGATACTGTATTACTGAATACTGGAAGACTGATACTATATTACTGATAACAGAATGATTGTTTCTGATAGTTCTGATTATGAAGAATAGATTTGAATTAACCGTATATAACAGTCCTAAAACTGAGCTCGTGATAACATGACTACTGAGTATGAATACTGATGACATGTATTTACCGATAACATATCATGAATGATAACCGAATTCTGATAACTGATATATCTGATAACATAAGTTCTGATAACTGATAGCATGAATGACTGTATATGACAGTCCTAAATCTGATGGAACTAGTTGAGTTTCATACTGCATTTGACAGTCCTGATATCCTGAAGAACTATCTGAGTTCTTTTGCTGAAACTGATACTGAAATTGTGGGAAGTAGTTATCTAACCGACATTCCCCAAATATGCTATAATAGCTAAGCTGGGGTCCAATCTCTGCCCTGATTGGAAGGGTGTCAATAGCGCGCCACTGGTAAGGACAAGCTGTGAGTGACCCTTATCTGGAAGGCACTCAAAGAGAACGGTGGGAACCCTAAACTGATAGGTTAAACCACCTCATCAACCCTAATCTGACAGTTTAAGATGTCTTAACCTACACTGGCTACGTAGTTCTGGAACACAAGGACTGCATCTAAGAATCACACCCTGAACTGGCGGGTGAGTTCCCATCCTTGGGTTCACTCGGTGCTGAATCCTACTCCCAACTGAATGACACTGAACTGATTATACTGAACTGATTTCCTAGTTCGTACTAGAATTAACTGAACTATTACTGATTGTTCAATTTATCTGAACTGAAGATGGACTGAGTTTATTGAATTCCGATGACTAGCAGAACACTACTGAATTCGGTTAACTGACTAAATGCTACTGAGTTCTGTTAGCTGACTGAGTTTACTGATGTCTAAAATGAATACTGAACTAAATTGTACTGATACTGAGATTTACCGAATTCCATAGAGTGACAAAATATTATTGAGATTACGTAGATTACTGAGTACTGAGTAAAACTGAACTGATACTGCCTTTACATGAGTTTTCCTGAGTCATGAGACTGACTGAAGTCTACTGAACATGGCTTGAATGAGAGTATCATGAAAACATGACATGGCTCTAGGCACACAACTATATTTTTCAGGTACGAATACCCCAGGACTCGATAGGAAGAAACTGACACACATGACATGACTTGATCACAAGATTTGAGTCCACAATTCACAATATCATTAGTAGGGGATAGTATACTTTATGTATTTATTCAATATTTCAAACATGATAGGAAAAGCATGGATATATTTTGGGCACATAATTTATATCTCCATTATCATACATGCTTTATACCACAACAATAACAACACATAATTTGCATGAAAATTCATATTAGAGTTTATGACTAACATGAACTTGTTATTTAGATATCATGAAATCATGTAAATATGAAGTTCTAACATACTAGGCATTTTATCGAACACCTTGCATGCATTCTTTAAGGCATAGGTAGATTTCATACTTGCATTCTATCAATCCATCTAAAGATCATGTTTTTCAACTAACAACATAACTTTCATGAGATATACAATCACGATACTATTATATAGCAAAACAAAGAAGCATCAACATGGGTATGATCATATCACCACAATCAACCAAGCTTTTGCGTTTTAAAGATTTATTCTTGAACTCCACGGACGAAAGGAATCCGTGGATGAACACTACGCATATCTTGGAAGGGAGGTTCTTTATGATTGACGGACGAATTTCCTTGAAATTTGATCTTCAAGCTTGATTGTGCAACGCTAGTTGTGTTTCTCCTATGGTGCTCTTGGGTAATGAACTTTGAGATGTTAATAGGGTTGTAATGTGTTTAGAAGCTATAAATTTCGTGAGGTTAGGTTTAGGTACATGTAAGGAGTGTTAAAAGACTTAACTACCCTCGAAATAACTCAAAAACTAAGTATTTTCGTGGCTGAAATCATACATAGGCGCCGCATATGATATCTCCTATATCTACATAGGTGCCGCATATTCTATCACCTATGTTTACATAGGAACCACATTTTCTATCGCCTATGTTTACATAGGCGCCGCATATGCTTTCCAGTGGCCATGTGCGATTGGTTAGGCGACGCACTCTACTTCGCAAAGCCATAACTCCTAGCTCGGGTGTCGGATTTTGATGAAATTGATATAGTTGGAAAGATAATCAATTATCTATAATTTTGTGGGTATAAATATGCATAAATACCACACTAAAATCGAGTTATACTCATTCAAATATGACTCTTACGAAATTGAACACTAAAACTTGATGGATTCAAAAACTCTTAGCTTGTACATTAAGTTACTCATATGAATACGCTTAACACATCATAAGCTATCTTATCTCTAGTATACTCATTGTAAGTCATGTACTCCAGTATGAATCATAGGATAGGAGATTTCATATGTAGGAAAAATGGTTCGTTCCTAGCTTAGAAACATGCGGGGTATTACAATATCTCCCCCTTAGGAACATTCGTCCTCGAATGGAAATTAACTGAGGCGGGGAAAAGTCTACTGAATATGAACTGAACATTAATAAATGGAACATGATCTCATGACTGACGTGACTGATGAACAGAATATATCATACTGAATATGCATATCTGATGCATGTATAACTGATTTATGAATGTAGGACTTAGTGTTCTGGTGATTTGAGTTTCTCAAGAAGGAATTCATATCTGATGCTTATCTAATAAGGTGGATCCATGCATATATGATGCATGATTATATGACTGACATGATACGTAAATGCATGACTGAAAGTACTGATGAGCTGATCACGCATATTTGATGCGTGAATTCATGACTAAACTTACTCATGAACATGCAATGGTAAAGGTACCAAGTTTGAACTTAAAACTGAGCATGGAACTGAATACCAAGTTTGGTACTAAAATATAAACATGGGAACGAGTAATTTTAAGGAAAATTATTACCTTGAACTGAAAATACCGATAAGTTTGAGATTAATTACTCCATATGCATGGTCGGAAATATGAGAACATAACTGATTCTGGGACGTGGTAGATATATTGAATATCATGATCTGAACTGAATCTTAAAAACATGGCATATGACTGAAGTTGGGGTTTGAGGGTTAACTTATAAGTACCCCTTCTCCAAACTGGATTCATCAAAACAAAAGAGAACAACATATTTATGTCATGAAAGTTTGGGGGTATGATGTATCTCCCCCTTGGGACACTATGTCCCTCAAAGAATACTGACTTGGATGAGCTACTGAGGGAAATTGAGGCGATGCGCAAGATACCTAGGAACTGAGTTATGACTGAATAACTAGGATCTGAAACTGAGACATGATACATGAGTTGAGATGAGCACGAGTGCATAAATATACTAACTTATTTGATTAACTGAATAACTGATAGCTGAATACTGGATCTGCAAAGCTAAACTGTACTTAGTCTAAATAGCTGGGCTGAGATTTTTGAGTTTTATGCATAAGAGATAAGGACTAACTGAGTAGAATGAGGTATCTGAGCATGGATTCATGAAGTCTATATTATTTGTGAATGCAAGGCCAAACGTACGACATGGCTCTGAGGTATTCTATAAACTGGGGTACCAAAAACTGATAACTGAGTACTGACAACCTGAATGCTTTGGTCAATCATGTTTGGAGCTGAACTGAGTTTCAAATCTGGTTACTGAACTGAAGATGACCTTATAACTAAGCCTATAGCTAGTACAGAAGTACTGAATTCTAAGGCTAAGTAATTGGTAACTGAAGCCATGGTTCTGTAGGACTATCTGAGTTCTTTACTGAATATTGATTTCTGAACTATCGCTGTAACTGAGTTTTAGACTGACACTGAAGTACTAAATTCAAAGACTGAACACTGATCACTGAGTTTTGGATACTGAAACTATAATTGAGTTGGCAACTGAGTTTTTGATGGCTACATGCTGGGGACTGACATAAGTCAAGGATCTAAATGTACACTTACACTTTGTACTTTCCCAACTTCTAAATACAACCCCTTGCTAGAAGTTTACTTGCACATTTATCATGACATTCAAGCCTATCTTCACAACTACACCCTCGTGTAAAGTAAGCATGCAAGAATCTTCTCTTATCTAAACAACTGCTCATCACTACACTGTTCCATAAGGGGAGATAACTGGAGGAGTAAATCAGGAAGACCTGAAACATGAAAGATACAAACTAAACTTGACACATGACTGAAACTTGAGGAATAAAATATCAATTGTTTGGATTTACCAATAAGGTCTGAACTGAGGATATACATGACGTAGTCTAAATATATCTGATCTGTAGGGGCATAGCATGAGTCATGGAAGCTAAGTATACTGGAAAGCATGATATGCGTACATGATTCATGAGCTGCATGACCTGAGTCTAGAGTTTTTGTACTCGTGGGACATGATTCGTAATACTGAGGGAGCTGGAATTGAACCCCTTATACTGGGAACTGAAGGCGCACATAATCCCATGGAAAGTGTGTGAAAGTAGATTTTGCTCATGGAACATGATTCGTACTGCGGAGTAAACTGGGACCCCTTATACTGGGAACGAAAATCATACATGATTTATGGGAAAAAAATGCATGAGTCTGGTTCGTGACCATAGAGTTGACATGCAACTCCTGAGTGGATTTTTTTTTTGTGATAACTGAGGTGCAAAACTCTGCACTGAGATGAGGATGGGTCAAGAATTGTCTTCCCTTACTGCTTTCTATACATACTTTCTCTACTATTGGAGTCTGAGGGACTGACTTGGTCACTTGATCTATTATCACATACCTACATTCTATTCAACACCTGTTTGTCTTACTAAACACATTATTTGATTCTGTTTCCTCATATACTGCTAATATCACATTTACACCTTCATGCTTAATTTCAAGTCAATAAACTTAAATTCTTGCTCGCCTGCTAGTACTGTTCAAACCTACTAATTCATGTTGGTACAATTATCCCCATGAATACATAATCTAATCAGACTAGATAATACTATCCCAACTCATCTACTGCTAAACTCTTGGGTCCATGCTTAAAATTCTAGGTCTATACCGTCATAGGATTCTGAGAAGGGATCTAACAGCATATCAAAAATTAGATTTGAGTTTGCAAAGGAGTTTTCATGATCATAAATGAAATCTGTACAACTTTGGAACATGAATGAACTGAGGGGATATTGTCTGAACATGTGGCAAATCCCATAACTGTCTCCAGGGACTGCATTAGAAAGCCCTATCTTTAGGACTTGAGCTTCACTGTTTCTGTTACCTTAAAAGTAAGATAAGGTTGACATGAGGGGAGCCTGATGTGAATCTACATGGGTTCCTTAGAGAAACTTGCTATAGCATGATCTTGAGACATGAAAGAAGGGAAACTGTTCCTAAAACATCTCATAGCCTACTGCACATAAGTGTGGTGCACAACACGCCCATGTACAAGACTCTACTTGACGCAGCTTTCAGACTTCCTAGGACACTATTGAACCTTAGGCTTTGATACCAAGTTTGTAACGCCCCGATTTTTCTGAACTGAAATGCTACACGGTGCTCATGACCCCAAAGGACCACAAGCTAACCCATGACTGATATCTATACCTATAAACTGCATAATATCTCATAAAATATGCAGAAACATGAACTGTAAGGCCATAAAGTTCAATACTGATATATATCTAAAAAATATGGTATAACAATACCAAAAAGGAACATAAATACTGATGTCTGAACATCTAATCTGACATATAGTCCAAAAGCCTCTAACTGAACTGAATAAGGAGTTGAAGGAACATGTCTCCAACTAACTCCATGAATTGAAAAACTAATCTAAAATACTGAAATAAAGTAATAATAATATTATCCTCGAATGAAGAGGAGCACTGACTGCTGAAATCTACAATGCTACTGCTGCTCTAAAACTTGCGCCTCTGTACCTATGGCATCAAATAAAACACCATAGCGCGAATATGTCAGTACGACTGAATGTACTGAGTGTACGAGTGAGGTAGGCTAAATGCAAATGATTTTATATGCATGAACAATGCTGACTGATATGAATGTGAGAATACATACATACATACATACATATGTAACTGCAACTAAACTCATGGTGATACTGACTACTGAGTCTGAATACTGACAATATGAGCTTACTAATGCTGAGATACTGAATGACTGAGTTTATTGATATTGATATGTAATTCACTAATAAGTGAGGAACTGATACTGTATTACTGAATACTGGGAAACTGATACTATATTACTGATAACAGACTAATTGTTTCTGATAGTTCTGATTATGAAGAACTGATTTGAATTGACCGTATATAACAGTCCTGAAACTGAGCTCGTGATAACATGACTACTGAGTATGAATACTGATGACATATATTTGCTGATAATATATCATGAATGATAACTGAATTTTGATAACTGATATATCTGATAACATGAGTTCTGATAACTGATAGCATGAATGACTGTATCTGACAATCCTAAATCTGATGGAACTAGCTGAGTTTCGTACTGCATTTGACAGTCCTAATATCCTGAAGAACTATCTGAGTTCTTTTGCTGAGACTGATACTGAAATTGTGGGAAGTAGTTATCTAACTGACATTCCCTAAATACTCTATAATAGCTAAGCTGGGGTCCAATCTCTGCCCTGATTGGAAGGGTGTCAATACCACACCACTGGTAAGGACAAGCTGTGAGTGATCCTTATCTGGCAGGCATTCAATGAGAACGGTGAGAACCCTAAACTGACAAGTTAAACCACCTCATCAACCCTAATTTGATAGGTTAAGATTTCTCAACCTACAGTGGCTACGTAGTTCTGGAACACAAGGATTGCTTCTAAGAATGACACCCTGAACTGGCGGGTGAGTTCCCATCCTTGGGTTCGCTCGGTGCTGAATCCTACTCCCAACTGAATGACACTGAACTGATTATACTGATTTCCTAGTTCGTACTAGAATTAACTGAACTGTTACTGATTGTTCTGTTTATCTGAACTGAACATGGACTGAGTTTATTGAATTCCGATGACTAGCGAAACACTACTGAATTCTGTTAACTGACTAAA
The DNA here is from genome assembly GCA_030864215.1 of Capsicum pubescens. NCBI lineage: Eukaryota > Viridiplantae > Streptophyta > Magnoliopsida > Solanales > Solanaceae > Capsicum > Capsicum pubescens. The sequence goes on from CM061541.1 coordinate 179,329,412, forward strand.
TGCTACTGAGTTCTGTTAGATGACTGAGTTTACTGATGTCTGAAATGAATACTGAACTAAATTGTACGGATACTGAGATTTACTAAATTCCTTAGACTGACGGAATATTATTGAGATTACGTAGATTACTGAGTACTGAGTAAAACTGAACTGATACTGCCTTTACATGAGTATTCCTGAGTCATGAGATTGACTGAAGTCTACTTAACATGGCTTGAAGGAGAGTATCATGAAAACATGACATGGCTTTAGGCACACAACTATATTTTTCGGGTACGAATACCCCCAGGACTCGATAGGAGGAAACTGACACACATGACATGACTTGATCACAAGATTTGAGTCCACAATTCACAATATCATAAGGAGGGGATAGTATACTTCATGTATTTATTCAACATTTCAAACATAATAGGAAAAGCATGGATATATTTTGTGTACATAATTTATATCTCCATTATCATACATGCTTTATACCACAACAATAACAACACATAATTTGCATGAAAATTCATATTTGAGTGTATGACTAACATGAACTTGTTATTTAGATATCATGAAATCATGTAAATATGAAGTTCTAACATACTAGGCATTTTATCGAACACCTTGCATGCATTCTTTAAGGCATAGGTAGATTTCATACTTGTATTCTATCAATCCATCTAAATATCATATTTTTCAACTAACAACATAACTTTCATGAGATATACAATCACGATACTATTATATAACAAAACAAACAAGCATCAACATGGGTATGATCATATCACCATAACCAACTAAGATTTTGTATTTTAAAGATTGATTCTTTAAATCCACGGATGAAAGGAATCCATGGATGAACACTACGCATACCTTGGAAGGGAGGTTCTTGATGATTGACGGACGAATTTCCTTGAAATTTGATCTTCAAGCTCGATTGTGCAACCCTAGTTGTGTTTCTCCTATGGTTCTCTTGGGTAATGAACTTTGAGATGTTAATAGGGTTGTAATGTGTTTAGAAGATATAAATTTCGTGAGGTTAGGTTTAGGGACATGTAAGGAGTGTTAAAAGACTTAACTACCCTCGAAATAACTCAAAAACTAAGTGTTTTCGTGGCTGAAATCATACATAGGCGCCACATATGATATCGCCTATATCTACATAGGCGCCGCATATGCTATCACCTATGTTTACATAGGCGCCACATTTGCTATCGCCTATGTTTACATAGGCGCCGTATATGCTTTCCAGTGGCTATGTGCGATTGGTTAGGTGACACACTCTACTTCGTAAAGCCATAACTCCTAGCTCGGGTGTCAGATTTTGATGAAATTGGTATCGTTGGAAAGCTAATTCGATTATATATAATTTTGTGGGTAGAAATATGTAGAAATACCACAATAACATCGAGTTATACTCATTGAAATATGACCCTTATGAAATCGAACACTAAAACTTGATGGATTTAAAAACTCTTAGCTTGTATTACCTTAAGTGACTCATATGAACATGCTTAATGCATCATAAGCTATCTTATCGCTAGTATACTCATTGTAAGTCATGTACTCCAGTATGAATCACAAGATAGGAGATTTCATATGTAGGAAAAATGGTTCGTCTCCTAGCTTAGAAACATGCGGGGTATTACAATACGACTCGATCATACGAGTCATACCCAGTCCATACGACTGGTACCCTCCCTTTAGACCCTAGACAGAACTTTCACTCTAAATTTTAGTTTTTTTTTTCTCTTTGTTTTCTTTATTTATTTAATATTAAATGTGTATTTTTAGGTACAATACCTCTAAAATATGCATCTTCATCCAAACAAGAGCCTAAAAAGGGAAACAACAAGGCACAATCTTCAAGTTTTGAGACTACTGAGTCACTCACTAGTCGTGGTGACTTATACGACTACCCACAGAGGGGAAAGGTTGACTTGTTTTTGCACTATGGTTCTTTTTTTTATGTTACACCATAGGTTCAGATACAAGAGTTCCAGATCAGCAGTAGATTCCAGTCTCAGCAGTCAGAATAGAAGTGAGTCCTTATCCTTTGAGGACATGATTATTTCTCCACTATTTTATTGATTAGTTATTAGTTAGAGTTAGTTGGGGACATGTCCCATCAACTCTTTTTTCAGATTATTCAGACAGTAGAGGCTTTCAGACTAGATGCAGACTATTATGTTTCAGACATCAGTGTTAACAATTTTGTTTTGGGTATTGTATTACCTCACAGATGTTATCTCATCCGTGTTATGTTCAATAACCAACCCAAGAGTCTAACTAGCGGTAAATCAATATTCCAGATCTTTTGGTGCATCCAAATTTCCATTCGAGGTCATCTACTAGGAGTTTTGGCCCGAGACTAAATCTTAAACAATGAAAGCTCTAAAATAGGGAGATTGTCCTAAAATCCAAACAAACTATCCAATCACCAAACTGATAGTTCTGGCAAGTCATAAATGATCTGTAGCAATTATGGGAAGGGTCAAAATTCTAGAAATGTATGCAAATCAAGGAATTGTATTAGATGGTCATTACATACCTAGAGCATGGTATCTTTAGGTAGATCATTTGTAGATATTGCTAATTGGGATCATACTATTGTGGATTTACATCAGAAGGCCCGTGGGGTTAATGATAAAAGATTAAATTATTAGGGTAGTTATAGTGGTAGTCATAGTGGGTCATATTTTTGAGATAGGGTTTGATACAAGTGCCAAGCCCTCAAGGCCTTTCACAAGAAGTCAAGCCAAGGAACTACAATAACTTCAAGCTATGTTTATGCAATTAAAAGATTGTGAGAGTGTTATGCATTCAGCCAAGGAGGACATGTGTTGATATGTGAAGAAGGGACTTGAAGGGACTACATTTTACAAGGACAAGGTAGACTTTGCACATCTCATTTGGACACTTAAGAGGTAGGGACTATTCATTAAAGTCATTTTTATCAATTGAATGTAATAGATATAAATAGAAAAATTAGCTTCTCTTTTCATTAGATTTGATGAATATTGAAAGAATACTCTTTAGCTTATAGTTTTTAGTCTTAGCTTAGTGTAATTTCTGAAACTTGAGAGTTTGAATACAAGTGAAGGGTTCTTCATTTGTGTTGAACATTTGGAAAGAAAGGTGTGATTGAGGGAGTGTGAATTACTTTAGTTCACCTAAGAGTGAGGTTTGAACTACCATTGGTGAGGTGTGTTTGAATGTTTAATACACATTCTTGTGCTAATCATTGGTGATAGTAAGGGTCACATTATCTATCTTTACTTTTATACAAATCTTCTTCATATCCTTTCTTCTTTGTGTTGATTCGATCATTTAATCTTGTGTTGTGTGTCCATTTTCGGTTTATTGATAGCCTTTAGGTTATCATTTGGTATCAAGAGCCTTGTTTAGGGTTGTTCCTACAACCCTAAGTCTTCGTTTTAGTGTCTTTATCAAGAAAATCCCCACAAGAGTCAAAATGCAAAGAAAAATCACAAAAAATGATGTATAGTAGTGTCTTGTTGTAGATCCGAAACTTGAAACCTAGATCTACACATTTTTGTTTTGTTTTGGAAGTTTCTTGTGCTATATCATTTCTCTCTAGAACCTAGGGAGTCTAGATCTACTCGTGGAACAAGATTTGGTTGAGTTTGAGCTAAGACCTCCATGGATATGGCATTTTGAAGCTTCTAAGCTCTAGATCCATGTGGGTTTTGTATTTTTGGATGTTGGTTGGTTTTGAATTATTGATTTTTGAGCTCAACTTGGTCTAAGGAACCTATATACACAAGAAAATCTAAATTTGGGGTTCATTTATTAGGGGTCAAACTTTGGTCAACTCTTAAATATTCATCTTGTTCTTTTATCTTCATCAAGTCTTGTTAAAGAAGAATATTTAAAGAGTGTATTTGATCCAAAATGAGGGTGGAAAGATAGTTTACTTGGTGTTGGTGAAAGAATATTCCTTGGTATATTCATTGTCATCCAAAAGAAAGAAGAGACAAAGGAATAATCAAAGTACAAAATCAAGTACAATCCAAGTACAAATGGTGGACCATTGTTTTTGAATTCAAATTGGAGCTTGAAAAGGGATCTAAAACTTTTTATTTCCCCCTCAAATCATCATCCTTATTCCCCAAGAGTGTGTTAGGTCTAGAGTTGTACATTTTGGGATTGAAAATTTTGAAAATCAACATCCAATCTAATAGTGCCACGTCATCGGGTGTAAACGGTCAAATCAAGTTATAAGTAAATTTTCCTACTTTCTAATCTTTGATTCTAGTTTCTTGTAAGTTACTTATATCACTAATTAGCATGCTAGTAAGATCCTAATAGGTTGGTAATTAGTCTAGAGTTCGTTTGTTTCGTGTCTTCAATTTTTGTGTGCTTTTTCTCATTTCTAATTCGTAGTAGTTTATTGGTTAAAGTCTGTACATCATTTTTTTATTTGAGTCATATCAAACAAAAATTGATTCCGGGACAAATCATATTCACCACTCATTCACTTGCCAAGTATTGCTAAGTTTTCAACACTTGTGAGACCAAGTGTGAGTATGGTGAGGTTTATTGAACTAACGTGTTTGTTCATTTTGTAGGCTTTTGATTGTTTGTAGGTACAAGGAGCATGGAACCCGAGAGTTCAAATTCTCCCTCACTTAGGAATGATGTTTTGGGAGTCTTGATGGCTCGGTTTGATACACTAACCCGAGACTTGAAGGGCGATTTGGACATTGTGAAAGGAGACATGAATTCTTTGAAGGGTGAGGTGTCCACCATTAGTGGAAGGCTTGATAGTGTTGAAAGTAGGATGAACTCACGACCATCTTTGAGTGTTCAAGACAATAACTCCTCTATAACCATGACACCTGAAACTCTCCACCAAATGCTATACCCTCTACAACCTCCTCAAAACCAAGTCCAAACCACTCCAAACCGAAACATACCAAGACCCCTACTTTCTCAAATGAACCAAGTCCAACAAGAAGGACTTGTAACCCAAAATAACCCACCAAACCCGAATCTCCAACTACCAAATCCTTTTGACCAAAGACCCACTCCTCCATATAACCAAATACCTCCATAAAATGCTACTTACCAAATGCCAAATCCCATAGACCAAAGACCTTACCCTCCACCACATACAATGCCACAAGTCCAAGCTCCAAATAACCAAAGGCCTTATAACCCTCCACAAAGACCCCAAAACCGAAACTACCCAATCTAAAATGAAGACTAATGTAGAGGAGAGAAAGAAAGTTATGATGTTCATCATGATGGCTATTGGTTTGAGGAAGAGATGAGAGCAAGGCATGAACCAGGATGGAAATATGATAAAAACTGAAGGAAAGAGGTAAGGCAAGGAAACCAAGACATTGACATCAATTCTATAAAAGTTAGCATTCCAATCTTCAAGGGAAAAAGTGATCCCGAGGTGTACTTAGCTTGGGAATCATCTTGTGAAAAGTTGTTTCAAGTGAATGACTTAACTGAGGAGAAGAAGAGTTGTTATTCCATTGAATATTTGAAGGAAATGCCAATACATGGTGGGACTACACAAAGAGGTTCAGTACTGTGTTGATTGGTGGCCCACCACCTCCTTGGGAAGAATTGAAGAGACTAGTTAGAGAGAGGTATGTCCCAAAATAATATAAACATGAGCTTCTTACCAAAATCTACAATTTGAGGTAAGGAAGTAAGAGTTTCATGGCCTACTAAGATGAATTCCAATAACTTATCTTGAAACTTGATCATAGAGGGGAAGAAGTTCACCATGACATCATTTGTTTCAAGGTAGTATTGAACAAATACATTTCTTCTCGTATCACTCTTTAGAAGTTTTAAATGGTGGTTGAAGTCTTTCAAGTGGCTATGGAAATTGAGAATGAGAACAAGGAAAGGTACAAGCCAATGGCTCAAGCAACCTCCTTGAGTTGGGTCAATTCAAAGAATATGAGTCAAGAGGGCTCAGGTTTGACTAAAAATGAGGAACCCTCCAATTTTGTCAAGCAATCCAAGGTCAAGCAAGTGCAAAAGTATCCCATACGAACCGAAGGTAACAAACTTCCTACTCCTAATCCAAAGGGTCTACAATGCTTTAAGTGTCAAAGATGGGGTCATCGGGCAAGTGATTATCTAACTCGTAGAAATGTAATCCTAAGAGAAGGTAAGTTGTGTTATCTAGGTGATGAAGTTAATCTTGAAACTGATGAGGCTGGTCCTCAAGATGGAGAAGAGTGTGATGTTAAAACCATAGGTGATGAATGTGAGGAAGAAGACACTTGGACACAAGATGGTGAGTGTCTAATTCCTAATTATATAGTTAGGAGGGCTATGGTGAGTAAAGCACTTAAGGATCTGAGCCAAAGAGAGAATTTGTTTTACACTAAGTGCTTGATTAAGAGAGGGGTGTGCACTATGGTGATTGATAGTGAAAGTTGTACAAACGCTTCTACTTATACCATGGTGGATTTCTTGAAACTCTCTACAACCATTTATGCTAGTCCCTACAAACTATAATGGCTTAATGAATGTGGTGAGATAAAAGTGACACGATAATGCATGATCAAGTTCAAGGTAGGAAACTACCAAGATGAAGTTTGTTGTGATGTCATTCCAATAAAAGCATGCCATTTGTTACTTGGTTGACCATGGAAATATGACAAGTCTACTAAGCATGATGGAAGGTTGAACAAGTACTCACTTTTGCATGGTGGAAAAAAGTTCACACTTCATCCACTTTCACCATCCCAAGAGAGTGAATTGCATCAAGGGTAGAGGGAATTGAAAGAGAAGGGAAAGGCAAGGAAATAATCCGAAGGTGTGCAAATGGGGGAGGTCTCGAGTTCCACCACTTCTAAGGGTGAAGCTTTGGATTATGAGGGTCCAAAGGGTCAAGGACCCATGGTTATGTTGTCTAGGAGGAAGGACTTGATCAAGGATCACAACATGGACACTCTTATGCTTCTTCTAGCTCATGCCCTTAGCACTAACCTTTCTTGTTCATATTTTTTTCCTTATTTTATTTCCATTATTTTGTAGGAATTTGATGATGTATTTCCATAAGAATTTCTGCAAGGATTGCCCTCTATCTGGGGAATTGAGCACCAAATTAATTTTGTGTCGGGTTCACAACTACCCAACAAGCTGGCTTATAGAAGCAATCCTACGAACACTAAGGAGCTTAAGAGATAAGTTGAGGAGCTCCTCAACAAAGTCTACATCAAATAAAACATGAGCCCGTGTGCAGTTCTGGTGCTCTTGGTACTAAAGAAGGATGAAACTTGGCACATGTGCGTGGATTGTAGAGCCATCAATAAGATAACTTTAAAATATCATCACCCTATACCTAGGTTAGATGATATGTTAGATAAACTAAATGTCTCTTATGTGTTTTCTAAAGTTGATCTTAGGAGTGGCTATCATCAAATTCGAATGCAACCCAGTGATGAGTGGAAGACCGCATTTAAGACCAAGTTTGGTCTGTATGAGTTGTTGGTCATGCCATTCGGCCTCACAAATGCTCCTAGAACTTTTATGAGGCTAATTAATCATGTGATGAAGCCTTTCGTAGGGAAATTTATGGTTTTTTTACTTTGATGATGTGTTGGTGTATAGTAAATCTATTGATGAACATGTGATGCATTTGCGATGTGTGTTTTAAGTACTCCTAAAGGAGAAGTTGTATGCCAACATGGAAAAGTGTTCTTTTGGTGTTTGCAAGGTGGTCTTCTTGGGTTTTGTTGTTAGTTCAAGGAGTGTGGAAGTGGACGAATCCAAGATAGACTCTATATGAAGTTGGCCGACCCCAAAAACTATTGGAGAAATCTGAAGTTTCCATGGGTTGGCAAGATTTTATAGGAGGTTTGTCAAGGGATTTAGTACTATATAATCTCCCATGACCGATATTATTAGAAAGGACAAACCATTTAAGTGAGATGAAGAGAAAACAAAGGCTTTTGAGACCTTGAAAGCTTTGCTTATTTCGGCTCCCTTATTACAATTGCCCAATTTTGACAAAATGTTTGAGGTTAAATGTGATGCAAGAAAAGTGGGTATTAGGGATGTTTTGATCCAAGAACAAATACCCATAGCTTACTTTAGTGAAAATTTCAAAGGAGCAACTCTAAACTATTCCACTTATGATTTGGAGTTGTATGCCCTTATTAGATCTTTGGGCAATTGGCAACATTATTTATGGCCTAAGGAGTTTGTGATATGAACGGATCATGAATTGTTGAAACACCTTAAGATCCAAGACAAGTTGAATAAGCGTCATGCTAAGTGGATTGATTTTCTAGAGACTTTTCCTTACGTATTCCATAACTAAAAGGGGAAGAAAAATGTAGTTGCCAATGCATTATCTAGAAAACATGTGCTTGTTGCTACTTTGTCTTCGAGATTGATGGGATTTGAGAGATTTTGTATGTTGTATCCCAAGGATCCTACCTTTGCTCTTATTTATAGGGAATGTGAAGAGAGGGGAAGGGATCGATGGGTTAAAGAGAATGGCAATTCCTCCTACTTTTGGTTTGATGGTTATTTATTCAAAGGGAGGAGATTGTCTGTTCCTTATAATTCATGGAGGGAATTGTTTATTAGCGAGGCCCATGATGTTGGCCTCATGTGGCATTTTAGGGTTGACAAAACCCTCGGTATTTTGGAGGAACAATTCTATTGGCCAAAATTGTACAAAGATGTTGCTAAGGTTTGTGGTCAATGTATGGATTGTCGGAGTACAAAATCTCCCCTCCTTCCTCTGGGGTTGTATACCCCACTTTCCACTCCCGTTAAACCTTGGCTAGACATATCTATGGACTTTTTTTGGGACTGCCAAGGACTAGAAATGGTCTAGATAGCATTTTTGTTGTTGTTGATAGATTTTCCAAAATGACTCTTTTTCCCTTGTGACAAAACCGAGGATGCTCCTAGTGTAGATTCACTATTTGTTGAACATGTTGTAAAGATGTATGGGATCCCAAAGACTATTGTGAGTGATAGGGATGCAAAGTTCCTAAGTCTCTTTTGGAAGTCTATGTGGGGTAGGCTTGGTACGAAGTTACTTTTCTTAACCTCTTTCCACCCACAAACCGATGGCCAAATGGAAGTAGTGAATAGAACTTTAGGTTTTGGGCTACGTTCCATGGTAAAAGGTAAAATGACTTTATGGGAAGATCACCTACCCTTGGCGGAATTTGCTTATAATCGGGTTGTGCACTCAAGTACGGGAATGACTCCCTTTGAATGTATTTATGGCATGAATCCCCTTACCCCCTTGGATATCACTCTTTTGTATAATGATCTTATGATAAGTCTAGATGGATGCAAAAGAGATGAGGCAATGAAAAAGATGAATTAGAAGGTGCTGCTCAAGCTTGAAAAAAAGAACCAAGAAGTTGCTAAAAGGGCAAACAAAAGAATAAGAAGGATTATGCTTGAACCCAGAGATTGGGTGTGGGTACACCTAAGGAAGGACCGATTTCCAAATCAAAGAAAGTCTAAGCTCATGCCATGGGGATATGGACCATTCCAAGTGCTCAAAAGTATCAACGACAATGCTTATCAAATTGATCTACCTTCTGATTACCAAGTTCAGAACACTTTCAATATTTGTGAAATTTCACTCGTGGCCACCCTTGATGTTAAGGAACCTATAAGTTTGAGGAAAAACTTTCTTCAAGATGGAAAGGATGATACAAGTGCCAAGCCCTCAAGGCCTTTCACAAGATGTTAAGCCAAGGAACTACAACAACTTCAAGCCATGTTCATGTAATTAAAGGCTTGTGAGAGTGTTATGCATTGGGACAAGGGAGGACATGTGTTGATATATGAAGAAGGTACTTGAAAGGCCTACATTCTACAAGGGAAATATGGACTTTTCACATTTTATTTGGACACTGAAGAGGCGCCTTCCCTTGCCTATTTATTAATGGCTTTTTTCAATTGAATGTAATAGATTTAAATAGACAAATTAGCTTCTCTTTTCATTAGCTTTGATGAATATTTAAAGAATACTATTTATCTTGTAGTTTTTAGTCTTAGCTTAGTGTAATTTCCAAAACTTGAGAGTTTGAGTGCAAGTAAAGGGTTCTTCATTTGTGTTGAATATTTGGCAAGAAAGGTGTGATTGAGGGGGTGTGAATTCCTTTGGTTCACCTAAGAGTAAGGTTTGAACTACCATTGGTAAGGTGTGTTTGAATGTTTGAGACACATTTTTGTGCTAATCATTGGTGATAGTAAGGGTCTCATTATCTATGTTTACTTTTATGAAAATTTTCTTCATCTCCTTTTTTCTTTGTGTTGATTCCATCGTTTAGTCTTATGTTGTGTGTCTATTTTCTATTTTTATATAGCCTTTAGGTTATTAGGGTTCTTTTGGTATGCATCAATAGTAGTATCGACAATAGCAAAATTGAGAAAATGGTCAGTATGATAGGCCTACTGATACCTCATTTAAGATTTCTGATAGGGGTCAGATAGATTATAGTGATTTTAGTGGTCTGAGATTTTATCAGCCATTGTAGGGTTCTTAGTATGGGGATATAGTATGTGGTGGTCATTCTAGGTCAATAGGACCCTTTTATTCGGTTAGGGCACTCGAGGCATGCTTTGATTATGGGGATTTTGGTAACTTTGCTAGAGAGTGTCCTCGATGTGGAATGATTAGGACTTCAGTACTGATAACTCAACCCCTTAAAGTAGTGGCTCCACCATCTAGAGGTGGTTCTCAAGGTTTACGTGGACTAGACATCCAGGTAGGTTAGGTGGTCAATTAGGTTCTTAGTCCAACAATAACTGTGGATAATTGTATATCTTTCCTGGTAAGCTAGAGGTAGAGGAATCCGTAGGTGGTTCTCAAGGTTTATGTGGAGTAGACATCCAGGTAGGTTAGGTGGTCAATTAGGTTCTTAGTCCAACAATGACTATGGATAATTATATACCTTTCCTGGTAAGCTAGAGGTAGAGACATCAAAATCAATGATCACAAGTATGATTTCAATTTGTCATCAACCAACTTTTGTCTTTTTCATATCCATATGTCTCTACATATTATATTGCTCGTTTGGGGTTGTCTAGCAAGACTTTAATTATGATGATGCATATAGTTAATCCCTTATGAGATTCTAAAGTCGTGGATTAAATTTATAGATTATGTATGGTGACTATTTTGTATATGACACTTGGGTGAACCTTATTATGATTGATATGATGAATTTTAATGCTATTCAGGGCATGGAATAGTTATCCCCATACTATGTTATATTGGATTTCTTTGCCATGATTGTTACCTTAGATATGACTATCATATCCCTAGTTGTGTGGTAGGGCACTACTAGTCACACACCGATAGGGATTATTTCTTACATTTAAGCTATGAGGTTAGTATTGAGAGGGGTGTTTGGCCTATCTTTCTTATGTCTATGATACTAGTGCCGATGTCCCTTCATTTGATTCTGTTCTTGGGGTCTGTGAGTTTACTGATGTTTTCCTTACAAACTTTCTTGGCCTCTAGCCTGAGAATGATATTGACTTTGGTATTGATATTTTTTTTCGAACCAGACTTATCTATATTTCACCTAACCGAATGGCTTCTACTGAGTTGAAAGAGCTAAGTATTCAACTGTATGATATTATAGGTAAGAGTTTTATTTGTCTAAGTGTTTCTCCATCAGTTACTCCAATCTTGCTTGTTTAGAAGAAAGATAGAACTATGTATATATATATATCGACTATCGGCAGTTGAATATGGTGATGCTAAAGAATAAGTATCTGATTCTACATAATGATGATCTATTTGACCAACTTTAGGGTGTATCCATGTTTTTTAAGATTAAATTAAGATGTAGATACCATCATGTGAATATTTTGGTGATGGACACCTCAAAGACAACATTCAGGAATTTTACGACCATTATGAGTTCTTGGTGATGTCTTTTTATTTTGACCAATGCCCCAACATCATTTATGGAATTAATGAACTGCATATTCAGACCTTATTTAAACTCTTTCATGATATGTTAATTGATGACATTCTCATATACTCGAGGAGTAGGAAAAAACACAAGCAATATTTGAGGATTGTGCTCTAAACTTTGAGAGATCAATAACTTTATGCAAAGTTCTCAAAGTTTATGTTTTGGATTGAGTCTATAGAATTCTTAAGGAAGATGATTTCCAATATAGATTATTCTAGGCCCAGTTCTCCAATTGAGGTTTACAATATCATTAGGTTGGCAGGTTACTATTAAATGTTTGTCAATAGGTTCTGTTCAATTGTAGTGACATTGTGAAAGACCCTAGTTTCTGGACCATAGAAAATTTCCTGGAATTCTGATCTCTGGACCCAATACGACTCATGGATATGAGACGTATGTTGGGGTATGGGTGGAGTGGTCCAATCGTATACTGACCAGTGTTGGATGGTGAGATGTATTTTGGTTACTGAAATGGGTAAGACTTAGGGGTATGAGTCATATTGGTGTTTACAGATTGTTCGGTTGCTTGAGTTAATTTTAGACTTAGTTACTTAGATTGGATTTGAGTATGAGTTGCTCACCATGAGCTGTAAGCCAGGGTACAAGTCGTACCATGGACTCGTATGGTAGGCAACGTCTAAATCTTTTTGGGTTTAAATCTGTAAGGGATACAGATGAAGGGTACAAATCATATACTGTCAATATGACTTAGTTAGATGAGTTGTATGCTGGACAGTGTTTGATCCAAGGGTTAAGTCTAGGATACGAGTGAATGGTACCACTCGTATTGGAGGGTACGACTCGTGAGGGGCAGTTGTAACCCTGTGATGGGATTTTGGTGCAACTTAAGTGAGGGTATTCTGGACATTTCCCACCTTATCCTAATATGGTCCCATGACATCTAACCTACTTGGAAGGTTATTTACCCTATTATTCTATCATTAACTCTTAGAAACTCTTCCTAAACACTCCATAATTTTCTCAAGAGCTTTTGGGCAAAAGGAGCTAGGGTTTCAATTAAAGGATCAATTTGGGGCTTGTCTTGGTGATTTCTTTCCATCATCATCTTTATTTAAGGCATGTTATCTTCCCTCATTGTTAATTTCACTTAAAGGCATGGTTTATATGAATTTTTTCATGGCTTTACTATTACATGATTTTGGCATTCAAATATGGTTTAGGGGTTTTGATATTAAAAGGTTGGTTATGGTTTCCCATGATTTTAATTGTTCTCTTATATGCATTAATAGTGGTTTTGGATAATTTTATTTCATGGGAATGGTTTAATGGTAATTAGAATTGGTTTTGGTCATATTATGCCCCTAATATGTTTGACAAAATGCTTATAAAGATATGTTCATTGCATTGACTACTTTTAATGGAACTCTTGCATGTTTTAATATGCTAATTGTTTATGCTTGTGGGGAACATGGAAGTCACCCAAGTGGTTTAATATGGTAAATGGAAGGGCACTTGAAAGTCCCCTTAAACCTATAAATGGTTGGCTATGGATGATAGTTGTAAGTAAGGGTTGGTATGACGATACCAATATCAATGTCCTTGGTTAATAAATGGATAATTTTTTGGTTATTTAAAAATTTGTTTTAATTGGGAAATAATGGCGAGATGTGGAGCAAAACTATGGAAGGTGGAGGTCCTGGGGTGGCACAAAAAACATTGGAAAATCATATTTCCCGATATGAGGTTGGTCTTGGTGACCGTGTGCATAATGCCATACTTTATTTGAGGGATGTACTAGTCATCCTATGGGTTACTTCCATGGTCGTGCGGCTACATGCATTGGGTCCCTATCAGTAGGGGGAGATGAAGCCATATAGCCCGTGGGTGGTTTAGGATGGCAAATCTACACAGCTAATAATGGTTTTAAAGGCATGCTAAACCCGATCCCTTATCCTGGTATGGTTATTTATATATGTATGGTTGTGTGCATATGGGTGATTTTACTTGTTTTATAAATGACATTATTTTATCCTTACCCTGATATCATTCAAGCATTCACTCTCTAACCTCATCTACTAGCGACTGTATACCCGCGCTATACAGGAATCGACCGTTGTACTTCTCCCATATAGTTATTGACTCGGGGACAACATTTGGATTGAAGAGGTAAGTTTTCATCATTTTGGGAGGCTCCATTTCATGTTATGGATATTTTTAGACACTTTGGTTTATTTTTGGATATTGGTTCTCGCTATGGTTGGGGGCATGTCCCAAATGGATTTTATTACTTTTTTGGTTAGTGGCTTTGTGGTACTTCTATGGGTTGGAATGAGAGGGATCAATAGAGGTGTCAGCCTTAGTATTGGAATAGGCTGGTTGACAACATTGGACGATATTGTTGGTTGTTCTATCCTATTTCATTTTGGGATTAATTATATTATGTTTCGGAACATCTTTGGTTATGGCCTGGTTTATGGCCCTTGTTTGGTATGGTTGGATTATTGGTATGGTATGGTTAGACTCGGTTGGGTCGGTCACGGTTGTGATCTATTCCAGAGTCATTATGTGAGTTGTACACTATCATGTTACATGCTCAAAATTTAGCCAAATTCAGGGCAAACGACTGGAGGTTGGGTTGGGTAACGGGGGTGGTCTCCAGACCCGGTTGACTTGGACGCCTATTACAACAAGGCCCTAGGGAGGGTCATGTCAAGTTGGTATCAGAGCCTAGGTTCATGGTCAATTGGGAGTTCACAAAGCTGTGTCGAGTAGAGTCTCTTTTAGGAGTGTATAGCGCACCACCTTTATAAGAGAGAGGCTACAAGGTATTTAGGAATATTTCACTTTCTTGGTATTCTATTTTCAAGGTTGGAGTCTTAGTCCTGGAATCTTCTCTCATCCTTGTTTGTTCGTCTTTCAGATCATGACTCGTAGATCTGGAACACAAGAAAATTCTTCTATCCCATCTGGGGGTAATGCTGAAGGGGTACATCCTACTTTTAGGGTTCTTCTTCGATCTCACAGTCCTATCCTTGATAGTTCTGGAGTGAACCTTGAGTGATCACCATGGCACCAGTACCAGCAACATGATAATTTTTCTAAATTTGCAATAATGCATTAAGATTCATTTGGAATTTGATTTTCATAAATGAAATATGTAACCACACTAAATTTGACATTCCGTATACATTGGCGAAGTCAGATTTTCAATCCGAGATTGTTTTGACAAAATATGGGTCCCATACCCATATTTTCAAATTCCAATATTTCAACCAATAGGTCGAAATGAGCTTGGGTGCATTGGTACCCGAACCAAAGGTCTGCTAACCTAAAGTTGATATTCCGAAGTTGCTGGCACAATAAAAATTCACATTCGAGATTATTTTGCTAAAGTTTTTGTCTAGTGGCCTTTTGGAACCATCAAAGACTTCAAAATAGTGAATTGGTTCTAAAAACCAAATGAACTGCATGGTAACTGAACTATCAGTCCTAACAAGTCATAAATGACTTGGGGCAGCTATGGAAAATCTCAAATGATGAAGATAAGTAGAAATATAAGAAATGACTGGAAGGGTCATAACAATATGCACTACTAAAAGGACTTTCATCCCCGAAAGTCAATGGATAGAATGAATCTCAAAAGCTTGAAGAGATGAGGTAGTGGGTTCGTATGCTCCAAGCATCACTTCCCAGATAACCTCCACAAAAAGAGAAAAATTCTAAGGGATTTCGCCACAGGTATCCCCATTTCAACCATTACTCTCACTTCACTTCAAAATAGCCAAACCATAACTTTAACCACTAAATGGCCTCCAACTAAACCGAAAAGGATAATACATGCAAATCTGAACCATAACACACTGATACCATCTCGATATCCACACAAATCAGAAAAGGCTTATCCAAGACAAACCTAACCCAATACATGAGACATACCACTAACTCCAAATCTAAATTTGACCTTCTATTACCATTTTACACCTTCTATCCACTCTAAAGCAGGAGGAAAATCACCTGAGTCTTACTTACAAAATCTCATCATTGAGAACTCGAAGAACTGAAACTGATCCATTGAATGTCCATATGGGTAACATGAGAATAAGATCATAAGGTGCTATCTGGGAACGCAAATAGAGAAAATCATAGAATGCGATCTATGCCAAATCTATAGCTGGTCCGGATAGTAATCAAAACTATAATCCACAAAATCAAAGAATAACTACTCATCACCAAACATTTTTCTCTAGGATGTGCCTTCAACCTAGAATAAAGCCTTACTGAATCCAATTCAAGTATACTACTCCCACTGAGTGTATCCCCCAAAATCTTAATGAGAATCAAAATCTCTAGATCAAAACTAAAATTACCAATATCGGGTACATGGTTTAACATCTTAACGTATATCAACTGTAATAGAACCAAAGTCGAGAAGAACGAATGGCAGCCACAGAGTAGGCTCAACTAGCCTATAACTGAAATCTGAATGGAGATAAATCTAAAACGAAGGCTGCACATAAGTTCTATAACTCTAAGATAAAATGTGCACATCAATGCTGAACTACCCAGTCTTAACTGCCTAACCAAACCTTAAGACTGGTAGGAATTAATACTCCAAATCCATCATACTTCCAAATCTTTATCCCAAGGTGTCAAATCCGAATTTAAGCCAACAAATCAAAACTAATTTCAAATACTTATACCGACCATACTAACCGAATAAGGCCGATCTGTACCATGTCACGCCGAACAAAAATTGAAACATAGTGAAAGAACAAAATTACAACATAGGATAAATCATTGGCTGAAAACTTAGGAGATCCAGTCCATATCTACTGGACGACATGGACTATCAAATCATGCTCCAGAACTCATAAAGGCCGCAAATCACACTAGTGATGGAAAAACTCTAGCGACTCAGAGAAATGCAACTCAAGCGAAAAGTAATCCAATCTAACACTCCAGTTTGACAAAGAATAGTCATATACATATATCTTAAAGGAGTAATACTCCACCAAGACTCATTAAGCCAGAGAAACTCTAAAATGGGGATTTTATGAATCTACTTAAGTAGGACAATCATTACTCAATCCATCCATCATATCATCAAAGAAAGAAAATACAAATCTCATGACTAAGGTCAACGTCAAGACCACCACTAGAAAGTCAAACAACTCAAGACAAAGAATTTCTAATTTTCCAACTTAAGAAGCAATAACAGATAATGCCACCCGCCACTAACTCAAAAACTCCAGAAGACATGACTATATCACATCAACAAAGGATTACCCAATCTCCACATTAATAATAAGGGCAACCCATTATGAGGGAAAAATCCCAACAAATCTAAGAGATGAATCCACAATATCTCAATCTCAATGTCAAAACCACTATCAGGCGATAAAGTAGCTACAAATTAAGAACGGACCCCAAAATTAGTAAAGCTCAGAAATGGGCTATATAGAAAGGGATAGCCAATGGAACAACCTTCGCAACCTTAGAGGCATGTTTAAAAATCCCAACTTAAGATTGAGCGATATAACTAAATTGAAAACTTAAGACTCATATAGAACATCGGAAGCTCATCTTACCTTTGACACTGTAATATATTCCTGAATCAAACTAACACAACTAACCATGAGGGAAAACGATCAACCTCGCCATGCTATGGGAAAGAAATTGTCAAATCGGGCTATATATACTTAAGCCACCAAACAAGAATCACAAGAAAATGAAATTCTCGCTAGATAACACTAGTTTAAATAGTTACCCAGCGAGGATCAGTTAAATCAAGTAATAGTATCAATAATATTAATAACCTTAAGATGTGATAGTAATAGCAACAATAATATAATGAATAGGTTGTACCAAAATGAACATCAATATCATGTACAACTTAAGGGCCACAATAAGGCCAATGTGCCAAGATAAATGGGACTCAAACCCAAAAGCTACACCCATAGGAAGCAAATATCAATATGGATCTACCCTATCGACTACTAATAGAAATAAGCAATGGAGGTAGTCATAAAATCATGAATTCAATAACAAGATACACAATAATCAATATGAACTCATCAAGGTATTAAATAATCAATGGGTACGAAGACCCAGTACATATAGTGAAAAGGTAAAGGAGGAAAATAAAAGCACACTAATTAGGTGACATCCATAATCACATGCTTTACGAATATAGGGAGAATGAATTTAAATGAGTCCAAACTCTGACCGACCAACTAAATCATCAATAGAGGTGCCCAATACACTATCTTTACTGAATATACCACAACATCATGAGGCTGATATGAATGGGGTGAATGACTAAAAATCTCATGCCAGGGACACTTTATAGTCCAATAACTGATCTATCTGTAGTAGTAACAAGCTCCTGAGGCTTTAATCCCGATAAGAAACATGATTTAAGCCCTAATAGCAGGCCATAGACACTGAGAGAAGACTCCAGTAGAATATCCATCCTTCTCACAACCATATCCTATCTAAAAAAAACTAAGTCGACAGGTAATATATGTTAACTCTGTCTAATCACTGACTTACATCTGGGGCGCTCTCAATATCCATGTGTCATTTCTCCATAACCAAAATAAGATTTTAGATGAAATACTAATAGCACTATACTGATGTCATATCTTCTTGCCAAAACCTCTATAAGTCCAGTATATGCTCTCTCTATGGCTCTCATATAATCCATAACCTAAGAGAAAAAAGATTCGACAACTATCAAGTGTTTCGATGCCAAACAGAGTGACAATGCTAGTACTTTAACAAATCCTTACACCAAGTCTGGCTCAAAGGGATATGGCATAGAGAAATGCTTTGCCCATTCAATAATTCCAATAACATACTCAATAATTTATAAAGAAGCCTGATGAACAACAATAGACTTAACTCTAGTCTAGGAACTACTCGATGATTCAAATGTCATCCATGGATGAGAGGGTTCTATAACATCTCTCAGATCCCTAATGCTAAACCTCAAAGGGCTAAATTTGTCACCATCTCAACAAGATCCTAAGCTGCCCCGAATTCTTTTGGCTACCATTAAAGATCTTCGATATCAATCTCTAACTCTCTCATCTGATATTATGCTAAAATTCCAAAAAAGCATATTGAAGTCTCATCTGCATCTGTCGACAACATCGCATCATCCTTCGAGGATATAATAGAGTCAAAGAGTGTATACGAGGTTCATAGCAATGCGGATACACAATAAAGAGTCAAAAAGTTAATTTCCTAGAATATTTCTATAGCCTTCTAAAAATAGGTTACAAATGTCTCTGCACTGATTCGTTGGACTCTACTAAACACTAAACTTTGTAATAATATACTAGTGAAACCTAGTCTCTGATACCAATTTGTCATGACCTAATTTCTTAGGTCATTATGGTGCATACCATAACCCACCAGTAGGCAAGCCAATCCCCATAGTTTGAAACAACTAATAATGAACTACCCAAATATATATAGAAGAGAATGCATAATAAATGAAATAAGAGTATCAAATATATAATAAAGTCCTAAAACTTAGTTATATCAGTACAAGAGCTTCTAATATAATAGGTGTACATGAATGAAATACAAAGGGAATTACACTATTACAACTTATCTTCGAATATAATAGAAAGAGAGATCTAGTACATACGAAAGAGGTAAGTAATACTTCGAATGTCGAGAGCTCACTCTAAGTCTTAAAACCACGACAGCTCCGCAGGATGAACACATCAATGACGATAACCCATACAATGATCTACAAGTTGTAGAATTGTAGTATGAATACTAAATAAATGGTACTCAGTAGGCAACTGCCAACTAAGCTCCAAAGATAAAGCAGATATATTTACCTTATAAGTAGACTTTTAACTACACCCAATGTTTAGTAACTACAAAATAACCAATTTGATAATAATGATAACCTATACTATTCATGTCTAATAGACTAACTTAATAATACTAAGAAAGCATCATGGATGAACTATTCTATTCCATCCATACTTAGAAATCTCAATGTTATACTGTATATCCCTGCCCAATATACAAAATAAAGAACAAAAAGATATTACATATATCAATATACATATCCAAGAATAAATATACAATATGAACAAATCAAGGAAGGAATGTATGGTAATACCATTGCTACATATAACTAGATATGCATATATATATATATATAGGTTTAAGATCATCTCGAAGCACAACCTAGATCATCATATCCTTATTTTAAGGCCTCATTATAGTTATATCATTACTAACAAGGTCAGGTTTTTAAATCCATTCATCTAATCAGGAATTAATCAGGCATAGTAATGAAATCGTAAGATTGAAGATGCCAGAATCATACCTCAAAACTTGATACCAAATAAATGACGATCTTTTCATAAGCTACACATAACAATGATCATAAAAGTGTAGTAACAATATCAATAATAGCGGGAGGTACCGACTATTTTAGACAACCAAATACCTGGCCGAGACTATGCGTACCCTATTTTCCCTAGGATCAAAAGGTTCAATCAACATATAATAACATAAGTCATAGTCATCACCCATATCTATGCAGCCGTCCTATACCAACTGATAGACATAGGTATATACAGGTGATATGCGATGTACATGTAAAATTGAATGTAAAGTACACAATCAATATCACAACCTCATCATCATAACCATCTCTATCATAACTGTCATCATCATGACCATCATCATCATCATAATCAACCTTCAACCTTGCTAGGCATATATATAGTTACCATACATAGGGTTATCCATACTTGATCCAGTAGATGGACATATAGCCACATTAATATAATCATCCTTCAACCTAGTCATAATCAATATTATCATCAAAATATCCTTCAACTATTCCCAATATCATTACATTAGTATAATATTCTCCGGCCTTGTCGTGTATCATCACATTACCATAACATTCTTTGGCTTTGCCAGGTATCATTGTATCATCATACGTTTTTCGGCCTTTTCGAAGATCATCATAACATACTCCGACCTTTCCAAGTATCATCATAATATCCAAGTCAATGTTAATAATGGAGAGTGAGCCCCACGGGGGCTAAAGTAAAGTGCAAGCCCAAGAGGGCTAAATTAAAGAACAAGCTACAAGAGGGCTAATGTAAATAAATATGAAAAGGGAAGCAAAGTAGAGTATATATCCACAATTCATCATTCATCATTATACCACATTATCAATAAGCATATATATAATAGGTGTACAGACTTAAGTCGTGGCTAAAAGAGTGTAAGTTTGTAAATCTATTGCTCAGACTGATCTTCGGGACTTAATTATTATAAAGTGTAGAAAGGGTCAGAATGTTTCACGACCGGAGTAATAAGTAGTATCAAACCATAGACTGCAAATTATCTCGGTGAAGTTTTTAACATATCCTTATTAACCTATTTTACCTATAAGTTATTCATTAAAGATTGACATTTATTATTATGAAGAAATTCATTATTAAGGTAGAAAGTGGGATTTAAACCTTAGTTAGTGACAACCATAATAATATTATAATCTAATTGAAATTGTATCAACTAGTGATTCAACAATCATGAATGTACTAAATCTATGCATTCCATCACTAGTATTAAAACACTGGAGCTATAAACATCATACCACATCTTTTTTTCCCATATCAAAGAGATGCGTACATCAAAATAAATATATATATTCATAAACTACAATCACACCCTTTACAAGGATAAAAACTTCCCGGATGTTCATCCGTATCATAACATTGCCCTTGGCCTAATAATGTGTCCAGTATAATTACAATATTATAATCACAGCCTTAGGCCCATTTACATATCTGGAACTCATATCAATAATCATATTTATAAGCCATAGCATATCTATAATCATCTCGCATATAGAAGGGATCTCATATCTAGGAGGCATCTCGCATCTAGGAGGAATCTCACATTTATAAGTAATATATCATAACTATTAGGAATATCATCTCTAAAGGCTCAATATCATATCTAAGAGAAAATCTAATCTCTATAGTCCCAATATAATATCTATAAGCATCTAGTTACTATATGGGAAAAATACATCATTATCCATCAATTCATCAAATAAATCTCATAAAAAAGGCTCATTAGTTTCAACCAGTCCTAACATACGTAACTAAGTCCACAAGGGCTAACTCAAGTCTTGGCCTAAGTGGGATGGACGGACCCACTTCTAATCCTCAATATCCATATTTAGGCAATATATGCTCCAAACTAAGATATGGTGTCTAGTTCAACTTCTAGACGTTAGGTAAGCTATAGCCAAACCTAAGAGAGGAACTTCGACTGGAAACATTGACATTTAAGTCAATTTTACCAAAATCAAGGTTTTAATATCACTAGGCTAGCCCAACTTAGGTACAAATATAATAACCATACTTCCAATACCAAAACTACATACCAAACCTAACATCACATCATATCCATGCCATAAATTAGTCAAATCTAGAGAGAAGGCAATAAGATTCTAAAAGGGTCATAAACGTACCACCTTATGGGTTTAAAACCCTCATCTAATCCCCAAATATCAATAATCAAGACTAAGTTATTCAACTCATAATCAAGCCTAACATTCATATTCACATTCACATTCATATTTACATGCCATATATAACACACATCATCTTGCAAAAAAGTAGGTAGAAGCCTACCTCAAAGATGAAGTGCAAAAACCTACATCATTCACCATATGCTCGTCTTCACTTTACAATCCATAAAATTCCATTGCAATATCAAGGTCATAATCTACTCATCAAAATAAGAATAATGATACCCATATTGTACCATTGTGCTACAAGTCCAAAAATGACATTAAAAACCCCAAGTGGGTCCCACTTATAGAAAATGCATTTATGAGGTAAACCCAAAGTTTATACATGTAAAAAGAATAATAATTCTCAAGAAATGGGTAAAAGCAAAGCTAATTTGGGGTTAAAATCAAACCCTAAGTGAATTTGGGGTTTTGGTTCCAAATTAAGAAATTCAAACAAAAATTCAATGGATTCTTACCTTAAATACAAAGATATTCGTGATAACGGATAATAATCACTCTCCCTAGTAACCCATAAAACTCAATTTAGAGTTATCATACCCATTTAGGGTTCTTGGCTCTCAAGGATAAAGGAAAAGTGACTAAATTCGCGACATTGGTTCTATTATAGACCCCAAAGGCAAGGAGATGCTACGATCTCCATCACATGGACTATGATCGCATGTCGTAATTTCCATAGGCCTTGTCACGATTTCCATGGAACAATCATGGTAATCCTTGCACGATCTCTATGGAACCAGTACAAACAACTTGGAAATTTTTCCAAGTTTCCGATGATGCATTGAGATTTATAAATTTGACGTTCCGGATGCATTATCAAAGTCGAAGTTTCAATCTAAGGTCATTTCGACAAAATATGGGTCCTACACCCTTATTTCCAAATTTCTAACTTTTCAACCAATAGGTCGAGATGAGCTTGGGTGCATTGGGACCCAAACCAAAGGTCTACCTCACTTAAAATCAATATTTCAGAGCTGGTGGCATAGTTAGAATAAGTATTCGAGATCATTTTATAGAAGTTTCTGCTCGAAGCCAATTTGGAACCAACGAAGACTTCCAAATAGTGAATTAGTCTAAGAATCAAATAAACTCCTCGATAACTAAACTATCAGTCTTAGTAAGTCATAAATCATTTGGAAAAGCTATGGAGAAGCTCAAATGGCGAACATAATGGGAAATAGGATAAATGACCAAAATGGTCATTACAAAAGGGAATTGTTTTGGGATTTATTTCCCATTTTATTTTTGCATCATCTAGTCAGTTAGCCCTTAACATCCATGATTTTTTATTTTGACTATGCCTTAGGTAATGACTTGTATCCACTGACTACGAATTGTTTTCTCTCTCAATTTAGCATTTATTCTTACCTGGGTCTCCAGTAATGACGAGTCATTATCACTGACAATGACTGGTTCAGAGAGTCCTCAAGAATTAGGAGACCACTTTCCTGAAGTCTTTCACTTGGGCTCCTCCAGACGAGTCTAGTGATGAGTCATTGGGAGTCCCTACAACTGTAGGGTCCCTCATGGGGCCCTGGGCACCAAATTTTTTTTTGGTCTTTTCTTGTATCCTTCAGCCTTGCATACTGAACATGCAAGTTAGCCTATAATGTAATAAGTACAAAACATAGGTTGCTTGTCATGCAATGCTTGATTTAAACTTGCAATATGAACTAGCTATGTTGGATGCTTAGAATTTAGCACAATCCCATAGGTTGCCTCTTATATAGCGCTTGATTTAACATGGTGGCAAGACTTAGTTTCCTTTGCTACTCAGACTTTGGAATGGGTTAGTTCAACACAAAACTTCAATTCATCCATATTTCCCAAATATTGATTAACACGCTTCTCGTTCACCTTGCACGGGGCTTCTCCATATTGGTTCAACTATTTGCACCATGCGGGAACACTCTAACCACTGCGAATGGTCCATACCACCTAGAACTCAACTTTTCAAGAATCAAGCAAAATCTCGAATTATACACCACGACTATATCACCAGGATAGGACACCCTTTTCTCAATATTTTTGTCATGATAAAACATCATCTTCTCTTTGTAAAAAGATAAATTCTCATAAGCTCATAGCTGAACTTTATCAAACACATTAACCTTACTCATTCTTAGGTTTTCAGTATCGCTCTACTCTAAATTTAGCTTTTTCAATGGCCATAGTTTCTTGTGCTCAAGTTCAACTGGAAAGTGACATGACTTATCATACATAAGATAATATGGAGAGAAAATTATAGGGGGTTTAAATGCTGTTTGGTAAGCCAAAGTGCATCGTCTAGCTTCCTTGACCAATCAGTCCAGTTAGCATTCATAATTTTTGCTAATATACACTTGATCTCACAATAGGAGACCTCAGCCTATCTATTTTTTATGGATGATAAGGTGATGACACCTTATGTTTCACACCATACTTCTCAGAAAGGGTCTTAAACAAAAGATTACAAAAATTGGCCCCTACTATCACTAAAAATAGCACAAAGAGTACCATACCCCGAGAATATATTCTTCTTTGAAAATGTCGTGACACTGCAACCCTCATTATTGGGAGGCTCAACCGCTTCTACTCACTTAGAAAAATATTCACCAACCACAAATATATACTTCATACCATACGAAATCAAAAATGGATCAATGAAATCAATCCCCAACACATCAAATAACTCAAGCTTAAGAACGGGTGTCATGGGGAGCTCATACTATTGCAAGATATTTACTTGGCACTGTCATTGATCATGGGTATGAGAAAAGTCATATGTATCTTGGTAAATGGTTGTACAATAGTATCCACACTACAAGATCTTATGGGTCATGCGAGTACCACCATGGTGACCCCCAACTGGGCATAAGTGAAAGGCCTCAAGAATCTATTATCTTAACTTTGGGAATGCACTTTTGAATCATATGATTTGCACACACCAAAACTAAGAATGGATCATCCCAGAAAAACTTACGTACCTCATGCATAAATTTCTTTCTTTACTAAAACAATAAGTCTCTCAAGATGAGGTCACTTGCCAAATAATTGGCAAAATTACCAAACCAAGGGATTAAGTCTTGTGATGCTACGAAGACCCTCTAATCTAGAAAAGTATAATCAATATCAATCTCATCACCCTCTTCTTCTAAGAGGGGTAGATGGTCTGCAACTTAATTCTCTATACCTTTGAAGCTCTTGACCTAAAAATCAAATTCTGACAGCAATAGTACCCATCAAATCAACCTAGGCTTTACATACTTCTTTGTGATAAGGTACATCAATGATGCATGATAAGTATGCACATTGAATTTAGTCCCAATAAAATAGGATTAAAATTTATCAAAAGCAAACACCACCTCAAGTAACTCCTGCCCAGTCACAGTATAATTTTTCTAAGCGACAATAAGTACTTTGCTGGCATAGTATATTAATAAAGTATTTTATCACATTTTTTGTATAAGAAAACTCCTAAGATCACACAACTGGCATCATACATCACCTCAAATGAAAGAGACCAGTCTAGAGACACAATGATATGAGTAAAAATCAACTTCTCTTTTAGGAACTCAAAGGCCTTGAGACACGCATTATCAAACACAAATTTCACCTCTTTCTCTAATAACTTGCATAATGGATTTGCAATTTTTGATAAGTCCTTGAGGAACCACCTATAAAACCCTACATGATGTAAGAAACATCTAATACCCTTGATATAAATAGGTGGAGGTAATTTTTCAACCACCTCAATCTTTGTGCGGTCAACCTCTATATTTTTATTTGAAATCTTGTTCCCTAAGACTATACCCTCTTTCACCATAAAGCATCACTTCTCCTAATTCAACACAAAGTTGGTCTCCTCACATATTTACAGTGCATTGGCCAAATAGGCTAAATAGTCATCAAAAGAATCACCCACGACAAAAAAAATAATCCATAAAGACCTCTATAGTATCCTCCAACCTATTACAAAATATGTACATTATATAGCGCTAAAATGGGAGGATTAAAAAGTCTGAAAGGGATACTTTTGAATGCGAACATACTATATGGACATGTAAAAGAGGTCTTCTCTTAATCTTTTATAATACCCTAGATTTTGGACTCTGAAATTTTTTTAGTGCTAACGACACTTCCCAGTATATGACTCAGCTGATGAGTTGTTATAACTTATCGCGAGTCATAGGGTGAAACTGTTAGTCTCACCCATGTGATACCCAGAGAATTTAGCCTTATCCACAACTCTTCATCATGAGTTGTAGGGTCAGGTAATGATTCATGGTGAAGGACTCATGATGATAACAATGGAGGATCAGGAATTCAACCCTTAAGTAATGAGGCTTGGTAATGAATTATGGTCAAATTTCATGAGCCGTTAACTGACTAGTAACAATATGAGACAATTTTTATTACGTGTTTTTTAACAGTACTTTGGTATTTTCTTTACTTTACTCCTTACCCATAACCTTAAAAAATTTGAGGGTCCTTTTTAGCATCAATTATCAAATCATAAACTTCATTCTCTCCTCTCAAACTTCAAAGCAAGTGAAATTAGGGTTTTCAAGAGATTGACTATCCAAGAAGGTATAAATTTTTCTTCGAATTTCCTTGATGTTTAGGCATGTCTCTCCCCCCTTTATTGATTTTTATAAAAGATCATATGTTTAATCGTTGCTCATGTGAATTTAATTGTGGGTTTGTAATTGGGTTGAGGATATTTTATTATTTACTATTGGAATAGCTTTCACTATGCTTTGAATATGATATTTATGCTTTAAATTATGGTTTTTAAATTAAATGGGTTCATAGTTATGGGAATTTGAAATGGGGAACATGGGTTTTTCAAAATTTTTGGATTTTGCCTTGATAATGGTAATATCCTCAGTCCATCTTCATGAACTTTGGTTTTAAATGTGGAATTCGCATGGTTTAATCCACTTTTAGAACTATTGCGTTATATTAATGGAGAAATGAATTAAAATGGATTTAAAAGTCCTTGGTGGCTATGGTTTGGTTTTAACATGGAACTTGAGAGTCAAATGGTTAACGGATTGGTGTGGCATAATGGAGTTTAGCTTGTAAGCATAATTGGTATGATGATACCATAATGGTAAATGCCTAAATAAATGACTTTTGGGTTAATGAATAGGTTAATGTGCATAATAGTTTTAATTTGAGATTAATGGGGGTTGTGTAGCTCTCTATGAAGGTGGAGGTGTCATGGGGGTGATACTAGAAACCATATTTGCTGATGTAGGGGTCTATATAATCATGTGTATTGTTCACACAATATACATATTTTATTAAAATGGTTCGAGCCTAGCCTTGGTGGCTTTGGCCCTTTCTCGAATTTTCTCTGTTTTTGTGGCTACACACACTGGGCTTTTTTTGTAGGAGGAGCTGAACCCATATAACCAATCGGTGCCTTTAGGACAAATTGAGCTACACAGTCTAGATTAATAGTTTTAAACTCTTATTTTAATGACCATTTACCCTATCTCAATATATTATATATGTATGTATGAATATGTGCATGTTGTTTAATTGATTTTTGTACATGACATATTTTATCACTTTTCTCAAGTTACATAACGGTGCTTATCCTACTAACCATCCTAGGACGCTACATCATTTCATGATGTAGGGTCCAAAGACTTTTTTGTTACCCCAGTGCAGCGTTAGATGGTACAATTATCCATTGAGTTATTGTGAAGTGGTGAGCCTCTATATTTTGGAAAAATTTGCCATTTTCTTAGTTTCTTTTAAGATTTTAGGAACTAAAGAGTTCCGTTATCATAGTCAGGGGCATGTCCCGACCTAATTTGGTATTCTAGTTTAGAGGCTCTTGTGGACAAAGTGTGGGTTGGTTATTTATTTTGGATTCTTAGAATCATCCTATTGGTTTATATTTCATTCTTATTATCTTGTTTTGCTTCTTCTATTAATTTCATGTACTCAGGTGGTTAGGATATGGGGGCGGTCTCTGGCCCATGGTGGGTTACGATACCCATCACGACTATTTCCTAGTCCATGTCATGACATCATTGGGGGAAATAAAAATCTAATTGTACCCCAAATAACCATCAAGAAAATAATACCTTCCTCTACCAATAAGGCAGTCTAACATCTGATCCATAAATTGCATAGGAAAGTGATCCTTCTGTATCCAAGTATACAACTCCGAATAATCCATACAAACTCTCCATCCTGTAACTATTCTTATGGGAATCAACTTATTATTCTCATTTTGGACCATAGTGATCCCACCCTTTATCATCATAGACTAAATCGGGCTCACCCACTTTCTATTTATAATAGAGAAAACTACACCTTCATCTAACCACTTGATGATCTCCTACTTCACCACCTATTGCATAGGTGGATTAAGGTAATGCTGATGCTCGATTCTAGGTACATACTCTAATTCCAGCTTAATTTCATGAGTACAAATATTGGGTGAAATCTCAACAATATCTGCAATGTGCCAACCAATGGCCTATTTAAACCTCTACAATACTGAAATCAAGGCCTCAACTTATGTATCAACTAAATCCTCCGCAATAATAATTGGCAAGGTATTGTTCACCTCCAAAAATGAATAATGCAAGTGAGAAGGAAGGGTCTTTAATTCCAAGACTGATGGCTCCTCAATAGATGGTCAGACTGGTGGAGTCACTCTAGTCTTCAAGTCCAAATCCAAATTATTTAGCACATAAGTGTAAGATCCTCTATTAATAAAAATGCTCACCATCTCATCAATGTTATCACTATCAAAGTTTATGATTACTACCGCTAATTCCTATACACCAAGTCGCTAGGTGCATTCAATGCATCTTCATCAACAATCTATCACAGACACCAATCTCATAACTTTTGGTTGCTGTACTAATTGACATACATTAAACATAACTTATTTGTCATTGAGCCTGAATTTCATATGTCCCATCTCTATGTCAACCTATGCCATACCTGTGGTTAGGAAGGGCCTTTCTAAGATAATAGAAACATTGAAATCCAACTCACAGTCAAGAATCACAAAATTAATTAGTAATATGAAAAAACCTACCTTCACCAAAAAATCACACAAAATAGAACTAGTTTTTTCTCACTCCTGTCAGCCATAATAATATCATCGACATCAGTGTAAGTGTCCCCAACCCTAACTACTTATATATCACTTACAACATCAGATTTCTACAAACTCCCAAGTCACACAATGCTAGTGCAAAATTCAGAAACCCAATATTGAAAGGAATTATGAAAGCTCTAGGGTCCTCTTTCTATTCAACCAAAGATAAAAAACAATAGTACTAAAATGGTGCATATTATGAGAGGGCTTAAAACTCACCGTCCACTTCTTCACCACTAAGTACTTCAGGAACTTTGTATGATCGAGCATCTACTCCAGCGCTTCGACAAGAAGGATATTCATAGACAACTCCTTTAACATAGACATAAACATATAATATTTCCCTTCTACTTTCTCTTTTTATTACCTTAGAGGAAAAGGCAAAGGGGGTCGTAGAATGGTCTAAAAAATTGGATCGATCTCCTTACCATTCCTTTTATCAGTTTTAGCTCTTTTCTCACCACCTTTTAATTTCTGTGACATCCCAACACCAGTCTCCAACTTCTAAGTTTCAGCTTTGGGTGTATCATTAAGATTAATAGTATCATTTCTCACCTCAACAATTATTGGCATAGGAGTATAAATAGTAGCCTTACCACTCCAAATGGTGATGGATAAATTTTGATTGTTATTCTTTGGATTCTGCACAGTATTGCTCGAAAGAGTGCCTGATTGATTCTGATTCAATATAGCCGACATCTGGCCAACCTAGTGCTCTAGCTGGTTAATCATAGTAGCATGCAATTCTACCTTTTGTCCTAGTCACAAAATATCTACCTTAATCTCTTTAATGCACCTCTCTTGATTTTCTGAACCCTTAACCAGTTTAGAAAGTAAAACATCCATCCTTCAATTAGTATCAAGGTTCACTGGTAGAACATATGCACCACTCTTCTCCTTATAGTCATCTTCCAATCACCATCTCTCTCTTTCTCTCTCTGCTTCGATCACTATACATGTCCCCATAATTTATTTGACCTTAATTCCATTGCCTTGAGTTACAATTTCTTTGATTAGACCCTTGGCTTAAAATCCCACCATCTCTCTATCTAAGTACTTTGTTTTCTCCTCAATAGCAGAATCATATGACCTAGGAGATTTATCTTGTGCAGCCGCAATATTCACTTTTTATTAATTCATAGCTGTAAATTTCTTGATTAGTAACCCAATATTTTTCCTCAACTGTGCAACTTCTTGAGCCACTTTATTGTCTATGATTCTTTGCTAACTGGAAGCAACAATAACATAGGTATCGACTCCTCTTTTTGCCTCTTGAGTATGTAACCCTTAGTTGGTATTAGTGACCCGGTATGATATTTCTGTAGCTAACTCCAAATGAAGGCTCATAAAAGCCCCACCATTAATAGTTTCAGCAACAACTTTGGTATTGATATTCGGGCTCTATATAATAACTTAAGCAATTTCCTCTCTTAAATTCTGTGATTAGGCACAACCTTCAAATTATTATTTAACCACAACTATGTCTTGTACAATGCCTCAAAATGCAACTGCCTAAAATTATAAATCTCATTCTTCAACTATAAATTTCTAGAGGGCGAGAAAAATCGGTCCAAGAAATATTTCCACAACCCATTCCAATCAGTGATGAACCCACGAGGTACTTCCCCCAACCAGAATACCACTTCTTCAGTAAGAGATAAGAGAAACAACCTAATTCTTAGATCTTCCTGACTTACCCCAGGTAAATTATACAAGGTGCAAATCCAAACAATATTCATGATGTGCATATTGGTTTCATCAGTTGGCAGGCCAACAAAAATACCTATCAAATTCAGTAATTAGGTCATAGCACTCGTAATATCAAGCTTTACCCCCTGGGAAAACTGTAGAGGAGTGATATCTGCTATCTCAAAAGGCTCTACATTCCCCAAATCTTCCCCTAGGTCATCATATGCTAGTAAGAACAAAAAAGCTAGGGGTGCTTGAGCTCTATTTCTTTTAGATCTACTATGTTCTGCTCGATGTTATTTTTCCTGTCTAACCCATTCCTCTTAAGTTGCACGATGGGTAAAAACATACCTTCTTGCATTCTCTTAAGCCAAAAGTTAAGTAGTGCTTTGCACAGATATTTTCTAAGCACCCAGTAGAGGTTAAGGATTCAAGAGATTTGGGTTATCATGAACTCTGTGCTCATGTCCTGCTATCCTATGATTTTGTCATAGAGTTCTTTCAATCTCACCATCAAGTGGGATCAAATTATTACCTTGACTTTGAGTACTAGGAAAACGCTAGTGTTAGGCTTAAGAATAGTAGAAAATGGAAGCCAACAACCTTAACAACTTCAATAAATTAATATGTAACCATATTCCCAGATAATGGTTCCAAAATATAATGTCACCCAAAACTACACCTCTAAGAAAGTGATGTGGTCGCTGTGAAATATATAACCAAACAAAGGTTGGGGTCGAACCCTCAGGGAATAGGCTGAATCTCTATCACAAACTTGCTAAAGTAGCTGAATAGTGCAGAAAAGTAAAAAAAAAAGGATTTTGTAAAGACAACAGTAGTAGTGACAAATCTTAATCGCTTTAGGTTAAAATAAATATGAGATGAACACTAGAATTGTGTTCTCCCTTACTTCCTAACTCCGTAGACTTATCGTGCTCCATCAAACTATCTCAATGACTTGTATGCATAATCTGACCAGATATATATCACCAACCTTCTTGTGAACACCTTTGGTGAATTTCACTCTCCACTTTTTGAGTCTCAGTGTGTTACCTTATTAACCCTTGTCTTGGATCCCAAATTAACTATTACCTTGTGAGGTTCAAGTTAATTAGATAAGGGTTGATAGTTTTAAATTACTGTTGTGATCTTTTTTTCCTAATCTCTATTTTTCTTTAGGAGTAAGTATGGAATACAAGTAGGTTTTCAATATTTGCAGTCATTAAGAAAGCATTCACAACAAATAAGATCACAATACATGCCAGAATATCAATCAAGAACGTCTTTGTACTTCCTCTACTTAATTATTCCATTTGGTTTCCCACAACACTATTTAGGCGGTTTATCCACTCATGTTTGCAAGAGCGTCTATTGAATTCATGAAGAATGCATATGAATAATCTTACAATAATTGAAGAATAAAAATTAGAATCTCAAATGAATATCCACTCGTAAAAATTAAGAACAATGTATTCCATGATCAAAAGTCGAATCTCAAAATCAATATAGTGTTGTGAATGTAAAGAGTGCTAGAAAATAATACAAAAACATCAAAGGGGTATTTATAGTTTCACAAAAAAAATCTAAAAAACCTAACCAAAATGAAATAGAAAAATAAGGTCGGTAGTGGCTATACCTCAATAACAAGTTATCTAGACTAACGACGACTCAATGTTAGCTCTATTTATTTTATTTTTTGCTCTTTGGTGTTGACTCATCACGTACCCCTATGATTCATTAGCCATACTTATTTCCATTTTAGTGAGTTTATCTCTCAAATCTTTTCTTCAATTGTTCAGAACGGTTGTCACGATGAGTCGTAGTCAGATCGTATAACTCATTACCAGGCTTATCTCCACTGGGCTCAAACTTTTTATCCGCTAGGACTTTTTAAAATTATTGCTCAAAACATTCCTCCCTACGACTCATAGTCAGATCCTACAAGTCATATCCAGTGTACACTTCATCAGTATAAAAAAATTTCTTCATCGCTCACCCTATGTCTTGGACGATGAATCATAGCATTATCCAATTTGAAACACAAAAACAATGCTACTCACTTCCAGCCTTATTTTTGTGCAACACAAAAACAAAAACACCTCAAATGTAAAAAAATAACCTAAGTACTTGAAAAGTTTCATAGTTTTAAGCATCGAAAATGCCATGAAACAATGGTACATCAAGAATTAACTGAATTAAACTTTGAAATTTGGCAACAATTCTGTTACACAATCCATAGCTATAATGTCATCACTGGAGTTGAACCACTCCGCCTCAACCATCTAAGCTAATCCTCTTAATAAGTATGCATCTACACATTAACATCTATCTGTAAGACCCCACAAAATTATCTCATATTCTAAGCTTTAGAGCGTGTTTAGGGAAGTGTTAATCCGACCCTTAAAGGTTGAGAAGTGTCTTCCCAAGTGAGAAAAATTTTAAACCGTGTATAATTTCCCTAATATTGACTTTTTGTCATATAGAGAATTGAATAAGCTTTCCGTTGATACCAAATTCGCCCAAATCCGACACTCGGGCAAAGAGTTGGAGCTATTTTAGTGAGACAGGGTGCCACCTGGCACTTTAGCACGTCGCTGATCCAGCCAAAATAGTAATCATCAAAATCCAGTGAGCCTCCGCGATTATGGCGTGTCGTGCCAAGGCTTAATTTCAGAATTATTAATTTCCAGTGCACCAACGGAATTCCACCGTGTCGCGGTGCCTTTCCAGTTTGCAACTAAGGTGGGAACGTGGTTTCCACTGCATCGTACCATCAAGAAGTTTCCCAATTGTCCAATTTCCATTGAACTGGCGCGATTATGGTGCGTCGCGCTAGCATGTAAAATCAGGATTTTTTAGTTTAATTCCAAAGGCGAAAAGGGCCATTTTGCTACACCTATATATACATCTTAACACGGGATTTGGCCTCATTTTAACCTAAAAATAATAGTTTTCTCTCAAAGTTTTTCTAGAACAAGAGCTAGGGTTT
Organism: Capsicum pubescens; assembly: GCA_030864215.1. Lineage (NCBI taxonomy): Eukaryota > Viridiplantae > Streptophyta > Magnoliopsida > Solanales > Solanaceae > Capsicum > Capsicum pubescens. Next base: position 179,363,713 of record CM061541.1, read on the forward strand.
CTACAAAATCAAAACCCTTCCTTCTATTTTAAGAGAAATCAAGAAATCAAGATTCTCTCCAAGAGCTTTCAAGAAAGAGTTTCTCTAAGGTATGCAGATGTTGATTCTTGGGTCTCCTTCATCCAAGAAGCTCTAGAACCCCTTTTCTAAATTTCAAAGCTTTTATGTTTATGAGTTTTCATGATTCATGTGAGTCAAAATTGATTTTCATGCTATCATTGAGTTGTGATTCATGTTTGTTTATAAGGTTTTCAAGCTTGACCCTAGTATGTGAAATTCATGTGATGTTAATGATAAACCCTCTTCAAGTTACTTGTTAAGTGATGTGTTCATGTCAATTAGGTATAGAAATTGTTGAATAAGAAAAGCATGCTCCCCATATGTTTGATAAAATGCTTATGTGAAGGAATTAGAGCCATTCTAGCATGTTGATTAGAAATCCCCAATTGTGTGCAAGCCCATGCATGCCAAGTGTTTGTTGAAAAGCCTTAGTGAATGAATTGTGACATGATAGCATGAAATTCCCCAATTATTTGCTCTTTGATACATACTAAGACTTTAATACATGCTAAGTGTTTGATGCAAGATCTTGTTGAATGGAGTATGAGCCAATAGCATGTCTCCCTATACTATCACATGTTTATGTTTCCCAAATGCTTGAAGATATGTTTTAGTGATTGTGATGGTGAATGAATGTCCATGGTCTTGATTATTCAAGAATGGTTGTGCTTTATTTTAATGTTATCGAGTCTTAGGGGTATTTATACCCCGACAATTTAGCTGCAATCTAGAGCCCGTGTCAGTTTTCACGATAATCTCAGCCAAGCCACGATTCTCAAAACTCAGTGAGTTGTAGAACTCTATAATCTCAGATAGATATAGAACTTGAGAAATCTCAGTAATCTCCGTAGTCTCGTTACCACTAGTAATCTAGCTTCAGTTCTGTACTCAACTCTGATCTTGTAGTATTCAAGTGTTCAGTTCAGTCCTCAGTAGTATTCGAGTAATCTATTCTGATCTTAGTGTCATTTAGTCAGATAATGAGATTCAGTAGTATTCCATCAGATATAGAACCAAGTGAATTCAACTTAACTCAGTTAGATCATTCAAGAAACATAAACAGTATCAAATTCAACTTAGTTTATGTTCAGATAAGAATTAGTTCAGAGTCTTTTAGTTGGGAGTATGAGCTAGCACCAAATGAGGGCAAGGATGGAGGCTCCCCGTCAGAGAGGAAGAGTCATTAGGAGCAATCCATGAACTCCAGAAATGCATAGCCAGCTCAGGATGTACGAGTCACCCGTCAGGAAAGGCTGGTCACCCGTCAGATAGGCTTAACTATTATATTGCCTTAGTCTTGACTTTCTGTGAGGGTAACCCATTAGATATGCTTGACCAGAGAGGTATTTACCCATGGAACGATATTGACACCCTTCCAGATGGGGTTATAGGTTGGACCCCACCATTTGAGATTCGGGGTATGTTGGTTAAGTGATTACTTCCCACAGTTGCAGTTTAGTATCAATCTTTAAAACTCAAGACTGTCAGATACAATCATCTATCTTAGTGAGGAACTCAGATAGTTCCATGGATTCATGGACCAACCATCAGATAGGCTTGGTCCCATATAAAATTATTCAGTATCAGATCTAGAGATCACTTTTCAGATAGGCTTGATCTCAGTCTCATATTCAGTTGAGTAATCTCATTATCAGATCTCGAGATCACCCATCAGATAGGCTTGATCTCAATCTCAAATTCAGTTGAGTATTCTTGTTATCAAATCTAGAGATCACCCATCAGATATACTTGATCTCAGTCTCAGATTCAGTTGAGTAATCTCATTATCAGATCCATAGATCACCCACTAGATAGGATTGATCTCAGTCTCAGAGTCAGTTGAGTAATCTTATTATTAGATCCAGAGATCACCTGCTAGATAGGCTTGATCTTAATCTCAAATTCAGTTGAGTATTCTTATTATCAGATTTCGAGATCTTCCGCAAGATAGGTTTAATCTCAGATATGATCTTTTCTTATCATTGATAGAAGATTCAGGAATCATCCGTTAGAGAGGTTTGATCTCCGATACAGTCTCTCGAGTGTAGAAAGTTTAGAATTTAGCCATTGATATGAGTAGATTCAGTTAATCAGTTTTAGTATCATCAATTTTTGAGATCACTCTCCAGATATGATTGATCTCAACTCTAGTACTCAGTTATTAGTATTAGATAATTCAGTATTCAGTAGGTCAACCATTAGTAGTAAGCTCAGATGGTAGTAAAGTAGTATCCGAGTTTCATTATTTTGAGTCACGATGATTTAAATTATGGTTCGTGCATTCATGAATGTGTTCTCATTTAGTACTCTCATAATTATTCAATTAAGTAATTGTTCATGCATGAGCCCTTGCATTTAGCCTTACCTCATCTTCATACTCAGTATATTCCCGTACTAACGCATTTGTTCTATGGTGTTTTATTTGACACCATAGGTTCGGAGGTACGAGATCTAGAGTACCCTTAGTAGCTCAGTCCTAGTCAGCAGCAGTAGACATAGCAGTGAGTCCTCTTCAATCGAGGATGATCCTTATTTTTATTATTATCGTATCAGACTTAGTTTATTTTCAGTAGATGGAGTTAGTTGGGGATATGTCCCATCAACTCCATAGTTTAGACAGTTTAGAGGCTTTTCAGACAGATGTATCAGTATTCAGTTTTCAATTTTTAGTATTTTTAGATGTTTTGAACCTTATGGCCAGTTTTCGTAATTATTATTTATATTACACAGTGTTCAGGTATAGATATAAGTAGAGGGTTGGCTTATGGTCCTTCGGGATTATGAGCACTGTGTGACATTTCGGTTCCAGAAAAACGGGTCGTTACAAACTTGGTATCAGAGCCTAAGGTTCAATAGTGTCTTAGGGAGTCTGAAAAGCTGCATTTAGTAGAGTCTTGTTCATGGGTGTGTTGTTTGCCACATTTATGTACAAGTGGCTATAAGATCTTTTTAGGAGCAGTTTCCCCTCTTTCAGTATTTATGTCGTACGAGTGAGCATGAGCTCAAGTTGATCCTCAGTCTAATCCACCTCTTTCTTCCATGTACAGAGTATGCCTCATCGCAAAGATAATGCCCATAAGGTTGATGACCAGCCACCTCAGCCAGTAGATTCTAAAAATAAAAATGTGTCATATGTAGAGTTTCGGGCAGCTTTTCAAGCACTAGCCCAAGCTGTGACTAATGTTTAGGGTAACCATCAAGCTGTGGCCCTACCTCAGTAAGATAAGGGTTTATCCGCAGCCAGAATTAGAGATTTCATGAGAATGAACCTGCCAGAGTTCTATGGGTTAGTAGCAGGTAAGAACCCATAGCTTTATCTTGAGGAGCTGAAGAAGATCACCCAGGTTATGCATGTTTCTGAGAAGGAGAGTGTAGAGTTAGCATCCTATAGATTGAAAAATATCGCTCATGACTAGGTTGTAGTATGGGAGAAGAGTAGAGGGGAGGGTACAACTCCCGTGACTTGGCAGGAGTTTTAGGATGCCTTTCTAGATAAGTTTTTCCCTCTAGAGATGAGAGAGGCTAAGGTAGAAGAGTTAATGAACCTAAGGCAAGTCTTGATGACAATAAAAGAGTATTGTATTAAGTTTAACCAGTTAGCTAAGTATGCCCCTGACTTGATAGTTGACCCTAGAGCGAGTATGAGTAAGTTTGTGACTGGTGTATTCATGTTAGTGTTAAAAGAGTGTAGGGATGCTATGATCAATAGAGATATGGAACTTTCTAGGCTGATGATGCATGTGCAACAGAATGAGGAAGATAAGGCAAAAGAAAGAGAGAGAGTGAGTAAGAGAGCCAAAATAGGTAGTCATGGTTTCTCTCAGGCAGGGTCCCAGGGTGGTAGCCTTTTTCAGCATAGCCAGAAGTTTTTAGTCCCAGCTCCATCCTCATCTAGTTTACCCACACCAAAGTTCGGGGATGTCAGTCATGATGGAGCACCAGGCTCCAAATCCCAGAGTAGTGCTAGTGGTGTTCGTACCTATCTGCTTTGTGGAGAGTATGGCAAGAGTCACCTAGGTGTGTGTAGAGCCGGTAGTGATATGTGCTTTAGGTGTGGTGAGCCAGGACACAGAATGTGAGAGTGTAGAGTCCTAGTTCAGAGGGGTAGAGATTTTCATCAGCAGGGTGCCCCTTCCGGTACCAATAGTGGTCAGTGTCAGAACAAACTTTATGCGCTTCAGACACAACATGATCAGGAAAGGTTCCCTGATATAGATTCAGGTATGTTATGAGTCCTTCATCTTTATGATATGCATTGTTAGATCCTTTTCTCCCATTCTGAGCTTATATGTCAGAATGAGTCATGCATTAGTTTCAAATCTCAGTCGGTCAATCATGACCCAGTTCGTAGGTGCCCCGTGCACCACCCCAGTATTTTGGTGAAGTGTATTTAGAGGGACATAGATTCCCAAGGCGGAGATACTCCATGATATTGCAATACTTTCATGTCCTTATATTCATTCAGTTGCATGTTTAAACTCTCCTTACGAAGTTAACATCAATTATTATTGCATATCTAGTCATGCTTTTGAGAGTCAGTTCAGTCAGACATTCATGCATTAGATATGCATGTTTAGTAGAAAGAGTTCAATTTTTCAGTGTATTCAGTCATGCATTCATGAGAACAACTCAGTTACGCATCCATGCATCAGATATGCATGTCTATTATGAGAATTTAGCTTATGAGTAGCTTCAGTCGAGTATTCTATGCATTAGATATGCATGTCCAGTAAGAGAGTTAAGAATATTAATAGTTCCAGTTTCATAGTCATGTTTCAGATGCTCCCGTTCCTTGAGTAAGTTTAGTCAATTAGTATTCTTAGCCTATCAATCAACATTTGAGGATGAATGTTTCCAATGGGGAGATATTGTAAGACCTCGCAAAATTCTCTCATAGTCTGAGCCTTAGAGCGTGTTAAGTGAAGTGTTAATCAGGCCCTAAAAGGTTGAGAAGTTTCTTCCCAAATGAGAAACATTTTAAACCATGTAGAATTTCCCTAATATTGACTTTTTGTCATGTGGATAATTGAATAAGCTTTACGTCGATACCAAATTCGCCCAAATCCGACACTCGAGCAAAGAGTTAGAGCTGTTTTTGTGAGAGAGTGTGCCACCTGGCACTTTGGCATATCGCGATCCAACCAAAATGGCAATTGTCAAAATCCAGTGAGCGTCCATGATTATGGAATGTCGTGCCAAGGCTTAATTTCAGAATTGTTAATTTCCAATGCACCAATGTGATTCCACTGCATCGCGGTGCCTTTCCAGTTCGCAACCAAGGTGGCAACATGATTTCCACCGCGTTGTGCCATCAAGAATTTTCCCAATTGTCCAATTTCCATTGAACTTGCATGATTATGGTGCGTTGCGCCAACATGTAAAATTGGGATTTTCTAGTTTAATTCTAGAGGCGAAAAAGGTCATTTTGCTACCCCTATATATACTTCTTAACACGGGATTTGGCCTCATTTTAACCTAAAAATACTAGTTTTCTCTCAAAGTTGTTCAAGAACAAGAGCTAGGGTTTCTACAAAATCAAAACCCTTTCTTCTTCTTCAAGAGAAATCAAGAAATCAAGAATCTCTCCAAGAGCTTTAAAGAAAGAGTTTCTCTAAGGTATGCAAATGTTGATTCTTGGGTCCCTTTTATCCAAGAAGCTCAAAAACCCCTTTTCTAAATTTCAAAGATTTTATGTTTATGAGTTTTCATGATTCATGTTAGTTGAAATTGATGTTCATGTTATTATTGAGTTGTGATTCATGTTTGTTTACAAGGTTTTCAAGCTTGGCCCTAGTATGTGAAATTCATGTGATGTTCATGATAAACCCTCTTTAAGTTGCTTGTTAAGTGATGTGTTCATGTCAATTAGGTGTAGAAATTATTGAATAAGCAAAGCATGCTCCCCATATGTTTGATAAAATGCTTATGTGAAGGAATTAGAGCCATTCTAGCATGTTGATTAGAAATCCCCAATTGTGTGCAAGCCCATGCATGCCAAGTGTTTGTTGAAAAGCCTTAGTGAATGAATTGTGACATGATAGCATGAAATTCCCCAATTATTTGCTCTTTGATACATACTAAGACTTTAATACATGCTAAGTGTTTGATGCAAGATCTTGTTGAATGGAGTATGAGCCAATAACATGTCTCTCTATACTATCACATGTTTATGATTCCCAAATGCTTGAAGAGATGCTTTAGTGATTGTGATGGTGAATGAATGTCCATGGTCTTAATTATTCAAGAATGGTTGTGCTTTTCTTTTATGTTATCGAGTCCTGGGGGTATTTATCCCCGATAATTTAGATGCAGTCTAGAGACCATGTAAGTTTTTATGATAATCTCAGTCAAGCCACGATTCTCAGAACTTAGTGAGTTATAGAACTCTGTACTCTCAGACAGATACAGAACTTAAGAAATCTCAGTAACCTCCGTAATCTCAGTACCTCTAGTAATCTAGCCTCAGTTTTATACTCAGTTTAAATCTAGTAGTATTCAAGTGTTCAGATCAGTCCTCAGTAGTATTCGATTAATATATCCCCAGCTTAGTATTGTTCAGTTAAATAATGAGATTCAGTAGTATTCCGTCAGATATGGAACCAAGTGAATTTAGCTTAACTCAGTCAGATCATTCGAGAAACATGACCAGTATCAGATTTAACTTAGTTTGTGTTCAAATAAGAACTAGTTTAGAGTCTTTCAGTTGGGAGTAGGAGCTAGCACCGAGCGAGGGTAGGGATGAAGGCTCCCCTTAGAGAGGCAGAGTCGTTAGGAGCAATCCCTGAACTCCAAAACTTTGTAGCCAATGCAAGATGCATGAGTCACCTGTCAGGAAAGGTTGGTCACCCGTCAGATAGGCTTGACTATTATATTGCCTTAGACTTGATTCCTGCGAGGGTCACCCATCAGATAGGCTTGACCAGAGAAGTCTTTACCCATGTCATGGTATTGACACACTTCTAGCTGGGGTTACAGGTTGGACCCCACCAGTTGAGATTCGGGGCATGTCGGTTAAGTGACTACTTCCCACAATTGCAGTTTCAGTATCAATTTTTAGAACTCAGGACTGTCAGATACAACCATCTATCTCAGTGAGGAACTTATATAGTTCCATTGATTCATGGACCACCCATCAGATAGGCTTGGTCCCATATAAAGTTATTCAATATCATATGTAGATATCACCCGTCAGATAGGCTTGATCTCAGTCTCATATTTCGGTGAGTAATCTCATTATTAAATCCTGATATCACCCGTCAGATAGGCTTGATCTCAGTCTCAAATTCAGTTGAGTATTCTTGTTATAAGATCTAGAGATCACCTGTCAGATAGGCTTGATCTCAATCTCATATTCAGTTGAGTAATCTCATTATCAGATTCAGAGATCACCCGCTAGATAGGCTTGATCTCAGTCTCAGATTCAGTTAAGTAATCTCATTATCAGATTCATAGATCACCCGCTAGATAGGCTTGATCTCAATCTCAGATTCAATTGAGTATTCTTATTATCAGATTCATAGACCTTTCGCTAGATAGGTTTGATCTCAGATATAATCTTTTCTTATAATTAATAGTAGATTCCGAAATCATCCATTAGAGAGGTTTGATCTTCGATGTAGTCAGTCGAGAGTAGAAAGCTTAGAATTCAGTAATTGATATGAGTAGATTCAGTTAATCAGTTTCAATATCATCAGTTTTCGAGATCACTCACTAGATAAGACTGATCTACACTCCAGCACTCAATTATCAGTATCAGATAATTCAGAGTTCAGTATCTCAGACATTAGTAGTAAGTTTAGATGGTAGTAAAGTAGTATCCGAGTTTCATTATTTTGAGTCACGATGATTTCAGTTATGGTTCATGCATGTGTTCTCATTCAGTACTCTCATGATTATTCAGTTAAGTAATTGTTCATGCATGAGCCCTTGCATTTAGCCTTACCTCATCTTCATACTTGGTACATTCCTGTACTGATGCATTTATGCTATGGTGTTTTATTTGACACCATAGGTTTGGAGGAATGAGGTCTAGAGTACCCTCAGCAGCTCAGTCCCAGTTAGCATCAGTAGACATAGCAGTGAGTCCTCTTCAGTCGAGGATGATCCTTATTTTTATTATTATCGTATCAGACATAGTTTATTTTTAGTAGACGGAGTTAGTTGGGGACATGTCCCATAAACTCCATAGATCAGACAATTTAGAGACTTTTCAGATAGATGTATCAGTATTCAGTTTTCAATTTTGAGTATTTTTAGATGTTTTGAACCTTATGGCCAGTTTCCGCACTTATTATTTATATTATGTAGTGTTTAGGTACAGATATCAGTAGAGGGTTTTCTTGTGGTACTTCTAGATCATGAGCACCGTGTGACGTTTTGGTTCCAAAAAATTGGGTCGTTACACTAACGTAACTCTCAAGACGTTATTTAAAAAGTAAAAAATCATAATTGGAGTAATAAGTTTTTACTAATGTCAAATACCCATACGCATCTCGCCTTCAAAAACCAAGCATCTATCTATTGATTCCTATAAAGGATGTAATTGAAAGGTTGGCAAAAACACAATAACAATGGAGAAAAACCACAGGCTAAAGGTATGAGAAATAAAATCCATATTCGCTGAGGGGCATAACATATCTAGGCATAACAAAGAACTCACCTGGGATGCCAAGAGTACTAATAATAACCGAATCTTGAGCAACTTAGAAAATACCATGATAACTTTAATATAGTTAATGAATACTCATTCGCACAAGGCACCTGCTTTTTTATGATAACTTATACATAAAAACATATCACCTAGTAGAAGAATCCCACGAGATCACATTAGCTCAAATAAATCTCGCAATGAGAAATTACAGTCATTACTATATAAACTAACTTTAATCCAATTGTAGCATACACTACATTAGAAAAATAACATAGTGCCCAACTCAACACCAACATAAATATCAAGACTAATACAATGTGAAGAAATAGCCAAAACGAAAGAAAAACTCTCAACCTACTACCCTTAGGATTGGGCTATAGAAAAAGATTAAAACTCTACAATCATAATGGAACCATGGGAGGCCAAACTAACCTTTACTCCTATAAGTCACTCAAAAATTGAAATTACCTTTCAAACATATAGGAAAACCAACTAACTAAGGTTCTAAGCCGACCAAACTAGAATCATAAGAAATGGATACTTACTAGATAATGCTAGTCTCGCTGTCTGTCGAGTAAGAATCAATCAAAATTGAAAAGATAATAATAGTAAAAATACTATTAAGAGTAGGTGGTACAAAATAAAAAAAAGAATCAGTAACACTCTAAGATCACTACAAGGCTAAGATGCCAAGGGAAATAAGATTTATATAATGACCCTTCAGGTTATTTTTAATATTTTTGAATTTCCATAGCTTCCCCAAGTAATTTATGACTTTCTAGAATTGATAGCTCAGTTACCAGGTAGTTCATTTGTTTTTAGAGACAATTTCTTGTTTAGAACTCTTCGTAGGTTTCAAATGGCCACTAGGTGAAAACATCAGTATAACAATCTTATATGAAAATTTTGACTGTGCCATCAGCTTCGTAATATAAATTTTAGGTTGGGTAGACCTTTGGTTTGGGTCCCAATGCACTCGGAATTCTTTCAACCCATTGGTTGAAAAGTTGAAAAATTACAAATTCAAGTGTGGGAACCACATTTTGTCAAAACAACCTCCAATGGAAAATCAAACTTCACTAACACATCCATAATGTCGAATATAGTATGGTTACATAGTTCATTTTCCTATATTTTATTAAAAATAAATCATGAAGCTTTGGTCGAAACTTGGGATTTCTTCCAAGCTTTAGCTGCTTTCTGGTGCAAGGTGATGATGTTGCGATCACACCTATGGGTTTCACAATCACCCTATATTGATCATGGTCCATGGACAGTGATAAAGACATCTCTTTTCCTAGAAGAGGTATTTAAAGAACTTTTAGGCTGTATTTCAAGAACTTTTTATTCCTTTTTTAGACCAAGAAACCCTAAAATTATGTGTTAAACTCAAATTGAGTCTTGGGTGCCTCTTGGGAGCTTAGTTGGCATACATTTTCTTGATTAACATTGGATTTAAGGTATGAATACTTCCATTTCATTCTTGAATTTCTTAAATTCTTGACCAAAACTCCAAATAGCATGGAGGCTTAATTTAGCCCCAAATAAGCTTAGTCATTGCCTATTTCTTGAGGTTTATGATTCCTTGATGGTGTTTGAACATTGAGTAAACCTCGAAAATATGTTTTCCATAACTTGGACTCGGTTAGGGTTTTTAGTAATGTTTTTGGACCCAAAGCATAATGGTGAAATACATCTAAGAATTATTTTAGATACCTTAGCTTTGTCCCGAGTAGACATTGGACCTAGAATGCATTTGGGAAATTAGAAGGGGGCCTTGACCCACCATAAGTTTGGATTGAAATATTTCCCTTGAAGATCTTAAGCAGGTACTAAATGCCTAGGAAATGCTTTGTTGGAATCATGTCATCTTACTATGGTAGTATATTATGGTGATGCCATTAGAACTAATGTTCGCAGAATAATTGACTACAATTATTTATGATGCCATAATGAGCTATTGTTTAAGATACTAAAGGAGCACATGACCATGTTATTAACTAAGCCATGGATTTTCTATCTCTTATGTTAGTAATAAACTTTATTTATGCTAATGGTTAGCCTTATCCCGAGTAGACATTGGACCTAAAATGCATTTGGGAAATTAGAAGGGGGCTTTGACCCACCATAAGTTTGGATTGAAATATTTCCCTTGAAGATCTTAGGTAGGTACTAAATTCTTAGGAAATGCTTTGTTGGAAGCATGTCAGCTTACTATGGTAGTATATTATGGTGATGCCATTAGAACTAATGTTTGCAGAATAATTGACTACAATTATTTATGATGCCATAATGAGCTCTTGTTTAAGCTACTAAAGGAACCCATGACCATGTTATTAACTAAGCCATGGATTTTCTATCTCTTATGTTAGTAATAAACTTTCTTTATGCTAATGGTGGGCCATTAAATAGGTTACATGTAGGCCATTATTCTTGAATAATCTTATGGTTGTGCTCATGGTCTAATAGACTATATTATTGGCCAATATCCTATATACGTCATGTTACCTATATATATACACTTGCTGATAATGAGACATTGATGATGAATGAGGAAATATGGAGGTATGCTCTTCTTTCTTCTCCTTTTATGTTTTTTTTTTTACTTTAGCCCTCATAGTTCTTGTACTTTACTTTAGCCTTTGTGGGGCTTGTAATTTACTTTAGCCCTTGTGGGGCTTGTTCTTTATTACCAACCTTAAAATGCTTGTTGTGATGATATTAATGCCCAATGAGGCCAGATAATATTGTGATGATGATATTGATGCCTGGCAAGGCTGGAAGAGATTGTGATGATGATATTGATACCCGATAAGGCCAGAGGATATTGTGATGATAATGATATACTTGGCAAGGTTGGAAGGTGATTATTTGATGTGCCTACGTGCACATCTATAGGTTTGAGTCTGGATATCCCTATGTATGGCACTTTTATGCTTATATATACATATATATATATATATTTATATATTTATATATATATATATATACATGTGTGTAATATGGATGGAATGTGACATTATAATGCCATATGTAGCCCACTAGTGTTAAATGCATATAAAGTGGTGTAGTTAATGATTAATGATTGCTAAGGATTCGTGATGAATATTGTTTAATTGATAAACAAGACTAGTTGGTAAGAGGGAAACCAGTTGTAAAATGAGGATTCACTTAGTGATAAATAATGGTTAGTTAAGGAGTGTTGGCTATTAAATGACTATGTGGTGAATAGTTGCCTAATAAATGACGATAATTATAAGATGGCTAGGAATCTAATGGACAAGTTAATGATCCTTGCTTAGCAAATAAGTAGTGGATAATGGATATTGATTATATGTAGCTAATGAGGGTAATTGTATAATATATGGTTATTTGGTCCATGTTGGTAATAAATGAAAGTTTGGTAAAATGATCGATTTTTGATAAATATGGAATATGGTTTAATAGTGATGAAATTTGGATATGTTGTTGTTTAAATGTATTATTATTATTATCTCTCAAAGGTGTACTCTCCCGTAGTATGGGATACAATAATGAGTTCTTTAAATTAAGTGCCAGTTGGCATATGGGTGCCAACTTATTATTATGCTTGCTTGTGTATATGCCTTGTAATGCATTATGGTTTCGAAATGTCTATTTTTATGCACAGCGATATTTATATGTGTTGATTCCATATGTTATAGTGTTATTTTTTTAATTTCTTATTATATATAGTGACGATGGAGATTATTTAGGTTCAATTTTGTACCTTGACTTACTTAGGATTATCTTGCATTATATCATCTTTATATAATGACTTAGCTCAGTCGGTCGATGATGCCTGCTGAGTACCCATTGTTTTGGTACTCATACTATAATTTTGTACCTTTTTGGTACATATTCGAGTATTATTAATTGCCATTGATTCAAGTTCATGTGGGTTAATTGTTAAGAGAAAGAGTGAGCTCATGGAGTTTAAGTCACCCATTTTCCCTCTATATTTTATATTAAGTGTTTAGTATTTGAGACAGATGTGTTGACTATAATTTAAGTATTTTGGGTGGTATGATTCACATTATATGTTCTTGTACTGGCTTTACCAGGTCGTGATATTGGTATCTTATGATGGCTATTTATGAGTATTAGAGCACTTAGTTTATATTTTAACTTGTGTTTTTTAAATTTGACCTATGTTGGCATTTCTTACCAAATTAACCCATTGTGATAGCATTGGTTTATGGTATTTGCTTACCTATTAGTGGGATTGGCAAGTGCCATCGTGACCTGTAAATCGAATCATGACAAATTTGTATCAGAGCCTAGGGTTCACTGGTATTGTTGGTACAAGATCAAGTGTCTAGTAGTGACCTACGGCTTAGAACGTTGAAGTCACTTTTCTATCTTTGGAAGGCTAAGGGACATTCTTAGGAGTTCTTCACTTATTTCACTCATATCATGCTAAGAGTCTAAATTGGTTTGTCAAATATTCCCTGGACTTTACTCTTTCACAGATGGCTAGGACACATGCTATCTCTATAGGAGATAAGGGTTTCGAGACCGACCCCAGGAATCCTAATATTATTCGTGGAAGACTTAGAGGTCAACTATATCCTTGTAATGTGTCCCCATTTAGGGCCTAGGATGGGCTGCCTTCCTCAGACCTTATTTAAAACACCCAGGGTTTGGGACCCTTAGAAAATTTCCTAGATTTTGGGTCTCTATATAGGATATGACTAGGGGAAATTACTCGTACACTAGGATACAAGTGGTATGGGTTACGTATGCTGACAAGTATTATTGGTGGATTGGATTTGGTTTCTGGAATGGATACGACTTAGGTGGTATGATTCATACCGGTGGATACGAGTTGTTTTTCTACTTCACTTAATATTAGAATTTATACCCTAAATTAGATTTGAGTATGAGTGGCTCATCATAGCCGGAAGCTAGGGTATGACTTGTACCAAGGACTCATAACCTCTTGTGATCCTATTCTGCTAGGGGTACGGGTAAAAGGTATGAATTATATGCTTTGGGTACTACTTGGTTTGGGGTGAGTCATACCTTGGATAGTGTTGGGTCTAAGGAGGAGGCCTATGGTATGAGTGGTTGGTACCACTCGTACAGGTGGGTTCGGTTCATATGGATGAGTAGTACCCTATGACAAGAATTTTATGAAGTTTAAGTGAGGGAAATCTGGACATTTCCCCACTTAACCTAATAAGACCCCATGACTTTTAACTCATATTGAAGGTTATTTTCCCAACTATTCTATTTATTAACACATAGGAAACACTCTTTAATCCTCTCTAAGCTTTTGGGCAAATGAAGCCAGGGTTTCAACTTAAGAATTTATTTGGCGCTTGTGATGGTGATTTGTCTCCATCATCTACTCAATTTAAGGCATGTACTCCTTCCCTCATTGTTATCTCCAATTTAAGGCATATTTTGTAAATTATTTTTTTGGCATAATTGTTATATGGTTTTGGGTTTTTAAATATCTATTGGGGGTTTCAGTAATAATAGCTTGGTTATGGTTTCTCGATATTAAAATAGTGGTTTTGATACTTGGTTTCATGACAATGATTAATTGGTATTTGATTTTGGTTTTGGAAATACTTTTTCCTTAATATGTTTGATAAAAATGCCTATAGGAATGCTTTTACTATATTGTTGATCTTTGAATGGAACTATTGCATGTTATGGTTTGGTAATGGAACCCTAAATGGTAAAAATGGTTTAAATGGTTTGGAATGGTTAAATGGAATGGTTTGGTGGTCATGCTTATGGTTAATTGAACTCCTTGTGGGGTACAATGGAATCCCCCAAGTAATCATATTAATGAACAACTTGTGGGGTACATGGGACTCCCTCAAGCAAATAAAATAATGGAACATTTGTGGGGTACATGGGACTCCCCCAAGTTAACTTGGTAAATGGGTACACGGGAATCCCTTTACCTTAGAAGTTTTGGCTAAGGACAATACTTTGAAGTTACAGTTGTTATGATGATACCTCTATTAATAGCCTTGGTTAATAATAAATGGGATAATGGATTTCTTGGTTGGAAAAAGGTTTTAATTTGGAAATAATGGCGGTGTGTGATAACTAACCGTGAAGGTGGGAGTTCCATGAGCTAACACTGGAAAATCATGTTCGGCGACATAAGGTGTAGGCATGACGACACTTTTAAGATAATATAAGGTACAAGGTAATCCTTTAAGTACATTGTACATATATATCATGGATGTTAAGGGTATTTGGGATCCTTTACTCTTATTGTATCTCCAGTTCATATGTCTACATGCATCGAATCTCTTTTAGGGGGTTACACTAGACCCATGTAGTTCGTGGGTGGTTATGGACGGTTAAGAGACACATACCCAGGTTAATGATTTTAAATGCTTGCTAAACTCAGTTCCCTTTTCGGCATGGTTATACTGCTTGGAAATATTTTATCCTTATCTTGAGTTCATGCTAGCATTCACCAGCTAACCAGTCTTTGGGTGGCTCTATCCCCACACGATGCAGAAACTAGTTGTTCTACTTCTCCCGTATAGTGATTGGAATTCGGATTAACTTTTGAATTGAAGTGGTGAGATTCCATCTATTCGGAAGGCTCTATTTCATGGATGTTATTTCATACTTTGGTTTATTTATGGATATTGGTTTTTGCTATGGTTGGGGGGCATGCCCCAACTGGATATTTGTTATCTTTTCGTTAGACAGTTTTATGAAACTACTATGGGTTGGCATGGGTGGAATCGGTATTAGTGCCAGCCTTAGTATTGGCATTGGCATTGGGGATGATACCGTTGGAATAAATTTCTCACTTTTCTTTCCTTTTATGCTATGTTATGGAGCTTGGTTTGGTTATTATTTTGGTTTTTGTTTATGTTTTGGTTATTGTTATCAGTTAGTTTGGGACATTTGGAATTGTTTGGGTCAGTCACAGTTACAGACCAATCCCTGAGTTTGGATTTGGATAATTATATGTTATCTTGTTATATGTTCAAAATTCATCGAGCATAGGGCATGCATTGGACTGTTGGGTTGGGTATTAGGGGTGGTCCCCAGTTTTAGTAGAACTTGGGATGCCTATTACGACATGACCCTTGGTCAATTAGGAGTCCACAAAGTTGGTATCTTATCCTTAGGTTCACGGTCAATTGGGAGTCCACAAAGTCGTGTCTTGTAGAGTCTCTTTTAATGATATGTAGCGTGCCATGCTCATAAGGGAGAGGCTACAAGGAATTTAGGAATGTTTTACTTTCTTAGTAATTTACTTTCAAGATGCAAGGTCTAAGGTCTTTTCTACTCCCGATTTATTCGCTATTCAGATCACGCCTCAACGATCTGAGATACAAGGGAACTCTTTTTCCCTAACTGGGTAAAATGTTGAAGGGACACATACTATTCAGGGGATCCACATAGGGTCTAGGGGCCCAGTCCCAGATATTTCTGGAGTTCTACCAATTGCAACTAGTCCTCTTCACGGTGAGGTGACAAATATATAATTTTGTCTATAGATAACTACTATTGCTCTGTTGGTTGCTGCTCAAGCTGAGCGAGATGCATCTGGTGTTTCTTCAGCTGAGGCCATGAGGGTTGGTGAGTTTATGAAGATGGATTTGCCTACTTTTAATAGTGTAAAGATGGAGGAGGATCCACGGGGTTTCTTGGATAAAATAGAGAAGATATTTAGGGTGATGCAGTCCATGAACATGGAAGGGGTGAATTTTTCATCTTATCAACTCAAGGAGTGATACAGGAATAATCACAAATATGTACTTAGGAAAGTGCGTGTTGGAACCGAGCCTTGGCGCGTGCAATTGAAGTGTAAAAGAGGCCCAAAATGCACCCAAATCAGCCATAAATTACACTAGATGGGTGTCCACTCTTTGAAGGGCCTTTTGGTCATTTTAACTTATATTTTGTTATAACTATAAAAGGAACATTGTAGGGTTTTTAGTTTAGTTTTTGGATAATATTTGGGAGTCTTGTAAGACTTGTAAAAAGCTCTCTCACTAGTGAGAAGAGTGACCACCGAAACTAGGATATAACAATAGGGTTGATTCTCTTTTGTTGTTGCTTGCTTGGAAATGTTGATTCTAGAGAGGTGGAATCCAATCTTGTGTCACGTAAGAGATAGGTTCATTGTTGTGTGTAGTGTTAAGGGTCCAAGAGTGTCCATTCTTGGGTTCTTAAGATTATACCTTCATGTGGTCTATCTATCTATCATTTTACCTTCTTGTAATCTTGTTTAGTGTTTGTGTTGTAATCTTGTGCTCTTGTTGTTATTTTAAAATCCGAATCTTGTGTCTTCTTATTCATCATCTTATGTTGTTTAAATTAGTTTTTGGTTGACTGCAAAAGGTGTCAAACGCCTAGTTATTTTGTTCTCCTTGTATTTCATTCTTGAATCCAAGAGTGGTCTTCAAAATTGTCCTCGATTCTTTGAATTAGTGGACTGTTCTTGGAGTGTGTTTGGACTGTTTTGAGCCAATTCCATATGTTCCTTGGTTTTCTTATATAATTGGGTATCAAAGCCATCTTTGATTTTGTTCTTACAATACCAATCTTGGGTTTTCTTTCTAAGAAAATAAAAAATAAAAAATAAAAAAAGAAAAGAAAGACGTGTTCTTGAGCTTGAGATCTTGGCCGAGAAGTTGAACTTGATGTTGTTGTATCTTGGCCGAATGCTGTGTGTCTAGGTCTATTATTTATTTTTCTTGAGTTGTTGTTTCAAGTTTTAGTATTATTGTCCATTAAAACTTTGAGTCGATCAAGATTTGAGCTTTAAAAAATTGATGTTGTTGTTGTGAACAAGACCATGGCTGTGTGTTGAAGTTGTTCTTCTTGGACGTGTGGACTTGTTTTTATAGTCTTGGTTGGATGTAGATGGTGTTTTTGTTGCTATTGATAGAGTTGTTGTTGAGTTCTTGACATTCATCACAACCTTCACCCTTACTAAAACATAAATCAACGCCAAAAAGAACCTTTGCCGTGTATTGACACTAAAATTGGCCCGGATGTGTGTTGATGTTTGCTGTGGGGTGGAAATTGTTATTGTTTTTTTGATTTGTTCTTGAAGTTTTTTGTGGTGTTCATCTTGTTCTTCATCTCACCTTACAACTTAAGACAACCAAAGTGTAACATAGATTAAAAAAGGTGAACCTGCAAGTTGTAAAGTTGTTTGTGAGAAGACTTGAGCCATCACTTTCTTGACTTAACATCTACTTTTCAAGATCTTTTCTTGTTTCAAGGGACCTTGTTTTGTGGGAATTGTACAAAGTCAAGTGTTTCCTTTTGAAGATTAGACTTAAAGGAGATTTAAGACATATACTTTCCCTCCAAAACCAATTGTTTCCATTACATAGTAACTAAAGTTCGTACACTTGAACTAGTGACTAATTGTGGGGCCGTGACCAATGGTATACTGCTATGTCACCCAAGTTATTGTTCGCGCAAAAATTTTAAGCTCAAAATTTGATCTTCTAGTTTCAATGTGTTATTTCTTTAGTTTCTTTTATTGATTCCATTACTAACTTACAAGCTAGTTTTAGATTGTAAGTTAGTTTTGAAACTGTCTGCTGTGTATACGTTCCTTTGTGTGTCTTATCCTTTTGAGTCATTGTAATACTTGGTCCACCACTCACTGCCTCACAGATTACAAGCAAGGTTACGACACTTGTGAGATCAAAGTGAGAAAAAAAAATTCGAGAGCCAAAACAATAGAGAGGGAGTGTAAGGACCATTCTTGTACAACTAACTTGTTTGTTGTTTTGTAGGTAACTTCTTGGCCATAATGGAAACCATTTTGTCCCTCCTTGATGCTTTGTCCCGAGACCTTACTAGGGAAAATACGGGTCTTAAAAAAATTGACTCGGATGTGGTGACTATACGTGAGAGG
This sequence comes from Capsicum pubescens, assembly GCA_030864215.1. Classification (NCBI taxonomy): domain Eukaryota; kingdom Viridiplantae; phylum Streptophyta; class Magnoliopsida; order Solanales; family Solanaceae; genus Capsicum; species Capsicum pubescens. The sequence goes on from CM061541.1 coordinate 179,382,315, forward strand.
TTGGATCGAATGGAGAGTCGAAGGAACTCTCGTGCTTTTACTCCCGAAACTTTACTTCCAATGAACAATCCTCCAAGACAACCACATAATACCACAAGCCAAGATCCAAATAGCCCTCAAAATCGAGAACAAGATAGACCACTTCCCCCATAAGTTGATCAAGTCCAATAAGGAGGACTTGGAAGCCAATTTCCTCCCATCCAAGCTCCACAACCGAAGCTCTACGATACCAAATCGAGCCTCTCATCCAAAACTCCCCTTTCCAAAAATCGACACATCTAAGAAGAGGAACATGGTACAGAGATCCATGAAGGATATGGAGTCTATGATGATGCTTATATGATAGAAGAAGACTTGAGTCGGATGAAATTGAAGGCCAATCTCAAGAGGGAGAGGAAGCCTAGGGTCAAAATGAAAATGTTGGATCCGAGACTTATTGTCCTTATGCTCTCGGGTTTGCCTAGCTTGTGGACTATTTTTGTGCATTTCTTGTGGGCTATTTTTAGCTCATTTTTTAATACGTCCCTTGTTATTATTGAGCTCTCGGTCTCTTCATATTTTGCGGACTATTTTTGAGTAGGTTTTCTTTGAAGTGACCAATTGAATGAGGTGAAGTCGTGAATTTGTGGACAAATTCCTCTCAAGATGGAAAGGATGATATGAAAATAATCACGGATATGGACTTAGGAGAGTGCGTTTTGAACCCGAGCCTTGGCACATGCAATTGAAGTGTAAAAGAGGCCCAAAATGCAACCAAATCAGCCCATAAATTACACTAAATGGGTGCCCACTCTTTGAAAGGCCTTTTGGTCATTTAAACTTATATTTTGTTATAGTTATAAAAGTAATATTTCAGGGTTTTTAGTTTAGTTTTTGGATGATATTTGGGAGCTTTGTAAGACTTGTAACAAGCTCTCTCTCTAGTGAGAAGAGTGACCACCGAAACTAGGATACAACAATAAGGTGGATTCTCTTTTGTTGTTGCTTGCTTGGAAACGTTGATGCTAGAGATATGCAATCCGATCTTGTGTCACGTAAGAGATAGGTTTATTGTTTTGTGTAGTGTAAAGGTTCCAAGAGTGTCCATTCTTAGGTTCTTAAGATTATACCTTCATGTGGTCTATCTATCTATCATTTTACCATCTTGTAATCTTGTTTAGTGTTTGTGTTATCATCTTGTGTTCTTGTTGTTATTGTTCAATCTGAATCTTGTGTCTTCTTTTTCATCAGCTTATGTTGTTTAACTTAGATTGTTGTTGGCTTCAAAAGGTGTCAAACACCTATTTATATTGTCCATCTTGTATTTCATTCTTGAATCCGAGAGTGGTCTTTGAAATTGTCCTCGATTCTTTGAATTAGTGGACTATTTTTGGAGTGTGTTTGGACTGTTTTGAGCAAATTTCGTTTTCCTTGGTTTTCTTTTATCGTTTGGTATCAAAGCCATCTTTGGTTTTTTTCTTATAATACAAATCTTGGGCTTTCTTGCTACGAAAATAAAAAATATAAAAAGGAAAGAAAGACGTGTTCTTGAGCTTAAGATCTTGGCCGAGAAGTTGAACTTGTTTTTGTTGTATCTTGGCCGAATGTTGTATGTCTAGGTCTAGGATTTATTTTTCTTATGTTTTTGTTTCAAGTATTAGTATTCTTTTCCATTAACACTTTGAGTCGATCTATATTTGAGCTTTTAAAAATTGATGTTGTTGTGGTGAACAAGGCCATGGCCGTATGTTGAAGTTGTTGTTCTTGGACGTGTGGACTTTTGTTATAGTCTTTGTTGGATGTTGTTGGTGTTTCTTTTTCTCTTGATAAAGTTGTTGTTGAGTTCTTGACATTCATCACAACCTTCACCCATACTAAAACCGAAATACAACACCAAAAAGAACCTTGGCCGTGTGTTGACACTAAAATTGGCTGTGATGTGTGTTGATGTTTGCTGTGGAGTGGAATTTGTTGATTTGTTCTTGAAGTTTGTTGTGGTGTTCATCTTTTTCTTCATCTCACCTTATAAACTAAGACAACTAAAGTGTAACATATATTCAAAAAGGTGAACCTACAAGTTGTAAAGTTGTTTGTGAGAAGACTTGAGCCATGACTTTCTTGACTTAACATCTACTTTTCAACCACTTTTCTTGTTTCAAGGGGCCTTGTTTTTTGGGAATTGTACAAATTCAAGTCTTGCCTTTTGAAGATTTGACTTAAAGGAGATTTAAGATATATACTTTCCCTCCAAAACCAATTGTTTCCATTACATAGTAACTAAAGTTTGTAAACCTCAACTAGTGACTAATTGTGGGGCCGTGACCAATGGTATGCTGCTATGTCACCAAAGTTACTGCTCACACGAAAATTTTAAGCTCAAAATTTGATCTTCTAGTTTCATTGTGTTGTTTCTTTAGTTTCGTTTGTTGATTCCATTACTAACTTACAAGCTAGTTTTATATTATAAGTTAGTTTTGAAATCATCCTTCGTGTATACTTTCCTTTGTGTGTCTTGTCCTTTGAAGTTATTGTAATACTTGGTCCACCTCTCACTTCCTCATGGAGTACAAGAAAGATTACGACACTTGTTATATCAAAGTGAGAAAAAAATCCAAGAGCCAAAACAATAGAGAGAGAGTGTGAGGACCATTCTTGTACAACTAACTTGTTTGTTGTTTTGTAGGTAACTTCTTGGACATAATGGAAATCATTGTGGCCCTCCTTGATGCTTTATCTCGAGACCTTGCTAGGGCAAATGCGATTCTTAAAAAAATTAACTCAGATGTGGTAACTATGCGTGCGAGGTTGGATCAAATGGAGAGTCGAAGGAACTCTCGTGCTTTTACTCCTGAAACATTACTTCCAATGACCAATCCTCCAAGACAACCACATAACGCCACAAGCCAAGCTCCAAATTGCCCTCAAAATCGAGAACAAGATAGATAACTTCCCCCACAAGTTGATCAAGTCCAACAAGGAGGACTTGGAAGCCAATTTCCTCCCATCTAATCTCCACAACCGAAGCTCCACGTTACCAAATCGAGCCTCTAAACCAAAACTTCCCTTTCCAAAAACCGACACATCCAAGAAGAGGAACGTGGTAGAGAGAGACATAAAGGATATGGAGTCTACGACGATGCTTCTATGATAGAAGGAGACTTGATTCATATGAGATTGAAGGCCAATCTCAAGAGGGAGAGGAAGCCGAGGGTCAAAATAAAGATGTTGGATTCGAGACTTATTGTCATTATGCTCTTGGGTTTGGCTAGCTTGTGGACTCTTTTTGTTCATTTTTTGTGGGCTGTTTTTAGCTCATTTTTTGATACGTCCCTTTTTATTATTGATCTCTCGGGCTCTTCATGTTTTGCGGACTGTTTTTGAGTAGGTTTCCATTGAAGTGACCAATTGAATGAGGTGAAGCCGTGAATTTATGAACAAATTCCTCTCAAGAATCCTCTTAATTTTGGGGGAAATTAGATAGAATAATGACTTAACTAGGTTATTAGGGGTTTAATCACGTGTTTTGGATGAATTGGGGGATTTAGGAATTGACCAAATGGTCCCTGACATTAAATCGTGGAAGCTGAAATTCCCTATTTTACATGCCAGCGCGACGCGGTACAATCGCGTCGGCTCACTGGAAAATGGACAAATCCCATTTTGACCTATAGTGTGATGCGGTGAAATTGCGTTGTGCTACTAGAAACAGACAAGTGGAACTGGACTTTTGGTGTGATGCGGTGCCATCACGGTGCCTCACTAAACACGAATCTGGCCCTTGGCGCAACGCGATGAAATCGCATTGGGTTCACTAAAAATGTATGAATGCCAAATAACACATCTGCATGAAGCGGTGATATCGCAAAGGCACAATGGAAAATGGAAAAAACCATTTTGACTCTCACCCCGATGTGGTGCTGCTCATTTTTGCTGACTGTTTCACTAAAAGTGCTATAACATCTCACTCGAGTATTGGATTTAGGAAAACTTTATATTGTTGGAATGCTGACTAAATTTCCTACACATTGATAAGTCTTAAACTGTAAAATTCAATACACATAGAATTTCTCGTGTACAGAGATCTAAATTAAGCTAGGAAAATATGGGGTATTACAATATCTCCCCCTTGAGAACATTCGTCCTTGAATGAGACTGATTAAGCTGAGAAATACTGATAGAATGAGTTTAAATACTGAACATGCATAATTGAAGCATAAAATACATGACTGAAACTGATTCATGAATGCATGACTGTCATGAAGATTCCATGCAGTAGTAACTTATACCAAGTTTGTAACTATAACTGAACATGGAACTGAGTAAATCTAAGGAAGACTGCTACCTCAAGCTTCGTCTAAGTTTACGGAGAAGGGGTAAAGATACTTGGTCTGCATAGTTCCCACAACTGACTGGTTTTGCCAAAAAACTTTGACCAAGGGAACTTCTTTGATCCTTAGTTTGCGAACTTGACGATCAAGGATTTATACTGGAACCTCTTTGAAAGAGAGATCATTCTAAAAATCTATGCCTTCTAAGGGGACTACAACTGCTAGGTAACGAATGCATTTCTTTAGCAAGGACACGTGGAATACTGGGTGCACTAAAGCTATGTCTTAAGGCAACTCAAGCTTGTAAGTGGAATACCTCAAGAATTCTTTAAGGACCGACATATCAGGGAGTGATCTTCCCCTTCTTGCAGAACCTCTTCACTCCCTTTATGGGAGAGATTTTCAACTACACAAAATTGCCAATCTCAACCTCGAGATCCTTTCTCCTCACATTTGCATATGATTTTTGTCGTCTCTAGGTTGCCCTAAGACTTTTTATGATCAACTGAACCTTCTCTAAGGCATGAAACACTAAATCAGTCCCTACTAATACAGCATCACCTACTTCGAAAAAACCAACGGGAGATCTACATCTCCTCCCATAAAGAGCCTCAAATGGAGCCATCTGAATACTAGAATGATAGTTGTTATTATATGAGAATTCAATCAAAGGCAAGTGGTCATCCCAACTACCTTTAAAATCAACAACACAGGCTCTTAACATATCTTCTAGAGTTTGAATGTTCCTTTCTGCTTGACCATCTGCCTTAGGGTAAAAAGTTATATTGAGGTGAACTTGGGTACCAAGACCCTTTTGAAAGGATTTCCAAAAATGAGAGGTAAACTAGGTACCTCTATCTGAAATGATGGATACTAGGACTCCGTGTAACCTGACCAACTCTCTTATATGAAGTTTGGCATAGTCCTTGGTTGAATAGGAAGTATGGAATGGCAAGAAATGAAGTGATTTGGTCATCCTATCATGATAACCCACATAAAATTATATTGATAATGAGTACAAGGTAAACCCATCACAAAGTCCATGTTCACTTCTTCCCATTTCCATATAGGAATACTGAACTCCTGCATGGACCCATTAGGATTCTGGTGCTCAATCTTAACCTGCTGATATGTGGAGCACTTAGCTACAAACTCTACTATATCCCTTTTCATCGCACTCCACCAATAGATCTCCCATAAATTGCGGTATATCCTAGTGGCCTATGGGTGAATCGAGTAACGTGACCATGCACTTCAGTAAGAATTCATTACCTCAAGTTATCTACACCTAGCACACATAATAGACCCTGGCAACGTAGCACACCATCTCCCTCTTGGGAGTAAACCTTTACTTTTTGATCTCTGACTGACTCTTTTAACTTAACTAGGTCGGGATCTCTGTACTGCTTTTCCTTCACTTCGTAAACTAGAGATGATTCTGAACTACTCTGCAACCACACACCACCCTCTACAGAATTAACTAAGCAGATACCTAGTCGGGTAAGCTGATGAACTTCCTGAACTAACTTTATCTTACCATTCTTAACATAAGAAATACTACCCATAGTCAACCTACTTAAAGAATCTGCCACTAAATTGCCCTTCCCCGATGATACAAAACACTCATATCATAATTTTTCACAAACTCTAACCACCTTATCTAACGCAAGTTCAAATCTTTCTGAGAGAACACATACTGCAAGCTTTTGTGATCTGTGAACACATCAACATACACCCCATACAAATAATGCCTCCAAATCTTTAAGGCAAACACAATAGCTTCTAATTTAAGATCATAGGTACCGTAATTCTTCTCATGGGGCTTATGTTGTCTAGAGGCATTGGCTATGATGTTACCTCTCTGCATTAGGACACAAGCCAAACCAACTCTTGATGTATCAAAGTACACAACAAGACCATTTGAACCACCTGCTAATGTCAAAACTGGGGCTGTAGTGAGTCGAGTCGTCAACTCCTGAAAACTCTTCTGACAAGAATCTGACTACTGAAACTTTACTTTCTTCTGAGTAAAACTGGACATGGGGGATACAATTGACAAAAACCCTTCAACAAACCATCGGTAATAGCCAGCTAAACCTAAGAAACTCCTGATATCTGACGAAGAAATGGGTCTAGGCTAGTTTCTCATCACCTCGGTCTTTAGAGAACCAACTCTAATTCCATCCCCAAAAATAATATGACCAATGAATGAAATTGATCTTAGCCAAAATTCGCACTAACTAAATTTGGCAAATAACTGATCGACTTTGAGAGTCTGAAGTACAATTTTGAGGTGATCTGCGTGATCATTCTCGCTACAGAAATAGACAAGAATGTCATTGATAAAGACTATAACAAACATATCGAAGTACTTCTTGAATATGCAATTCATTAAGTCCATGAAGGTTGTTGGGGCGTTTGTGAGACCAAAGAACATGACTAGAAACTCGAAGTGACCATAACAGGTTCGAAAAGCTATTTTTGAAATGTACATTCTCTTAATCTGAGCTGATGATAGCCTGATCTGAGGTCTATCTTAGAAAAATAACTGGCGCCCAGAAGTTGGTCAAATAAGTCATCGATTCTATAAAGTAGTTATTTGTTTTTAACTGTAACTTTGTTAAATTGACGGTAGTCTATACATATTTAGAGTGAATCATCTTTCTTACGCATGAATAAGACTGGTGTACCCCCACGGGGAAATACTGGGTCTGATGAACCCCTTATCTAAAAGGTCCTTTAACTGTTATTTTAACTCTCTGATTTCAGCTGGTGCCATTCTATATGGAGGAATAGATATAGGTTAAGTGTTTGGAAGAAGTTTTATTCCGTAGTTGATTTCCCTTATGGAAGGAACTCCGAGAAGATCCTCAGCAAACACATCTAAGAATTTACTACCGAAGCTGACTCAAGACTAGGGGTCTCTGAACTAGAGTATTTAACTCGCACAATATGATAGACACATCCATTGGATATAATTTTTCTCACTCTAAGGTATGAAATCAGTTGATTCTTAAGTGCTGTAGTACTACCTTTCCATTCAAGGACTGGTTCATTTGGAAATTGAAAATGAACAACTCTGCTTCTATAGTTAACTAAGGAATAGCATGAATGCAACAAATCCATGCCAACAATGATGTCGAAATCTATCATCTCGAACTCTACTAAGTCTACTGAAGTGACTTTCTGAGATATCATAACCGGACCATTCCCGTATACAAGTAGGGCTATGATTGACTAACCCACAAGGGTAGAGATTGAGAAAAGTTCTGTTAAGATTTCTGGTCTAACTTTAAAGTTGATTTCTATGTTAGGAGTTACGAAAGACAAGGAAGCTCCTGGATCTAATAAGGCATAAACCTATAAATAGAAGATTTGTAACGTAGTAGTGACCACATCAGCTGAGCATGGACCATCAGCCTTGATATGTCCATCTCCTTAAATAACATTGCAGTTCTGGACTCCTTAACCACACTCTCTGACACCGCAGACACAAACTTGCTCATTCTAGACCTATTGTCTGCTACTACATGGGGAGCATTCCTGGCTAACTGAGTAAACTTGAGGAAATACTCTTTCACACTCATGTTGCCTTTCCTAAGATTGATGAACTCTAACACCTTGGCTAACCTCAACTCTAAGGTAAAGAATCTATCTAGAAAAGAAGTAGCAAACTCTTACCATTCTATGGGCTCTGCATCGGTGCCCCTGTCCTCCTTCCACTAATTAAACCATATATGAGCTACATCTTGTAGCTGATAGGCAGCTAATTCATCACTTTCACTAAAAGTCACTCCCATAATAGTTGTGACTTTCTTCACCTGATCAAGGACTCTTGTGGATCCTCTTAAGACTTAGATCATGAAAATAAGGAAGGATTCATTCGAGTGAAGTCTCGAATCTGGGTAGCTGAAGTATTGGCAACTGGGTTGGCCTGAACACCATCTGGATATTCATTCTGTACTTCTACAGAATGGGCGTGGTGAACGCAACTCTAAATTCTGCATGGGAGACATGCTCATCCAGGGGATCTGCCTTAACGGGCGGAGATGCCAACTGGTTTCCAGTTCTTCTTCCATTGGTCTTTTTGGAGGCATATTCTGTAAACTAAAGAAAGGAATGAATTAGACTGAGACTTTAATTTAAGATCATGATCACTCACATGACATGAATACTGAAAGAAGGAAAACTTTTCCAAAGAACGCCTCGTACCCTCTTGCCCATAAGTGTGACACACTACACACCCATACACAAGACTTTACTTGATGTGACTTTCAGACTCCCTAGGACTCTGTTGAACCTTAAGCTCTGATAACAAGTTTGTAATGCCACGAGTCTGCACCCCGAACGTCACACGGTACTTACAACCCCAAAAGATCACAAGCTAACCCGTGACCCGTACCTGCTATAAAAACTGAATAATAATACTAAAATAATGCAGAAGTTAGGCTGAAATGCACTAAGGATCATAGTACGAATACTAAAGAATATAGCATCTGATAATAACATCTGAAAAATGAATACTGTCTGAACTAGTCTAGTCTGGAAAGCCTCTATAGAATTGTTTGAATGTGGAGTTGATGGAAAAATCCCCCAACTGACGCTGACTAATATAATGCTAAATCTGCTAAAATACTCAAATAAGTAATATCATCGATGGATGAGGACTCACTGCTAAATTTTCTATTTCTAATTGAATTTGGTTAAGTGCGGTTAGGAACCTGAGCATTCGAACCTATGATATGAGACATCATAAAGCAATAAAAGAGTATACGATCAATACCTGGAATGTACTAGTATGCTAGATAAAGTAAGGCTGAAATACATAGGTTTATACGCATGAAAAATAACTAACTGAGTGATATGAATATAACTGAATGAGAGTACATGGATAACTAAAGCTACTGTAAATACTAATTATGCAATACTGTGCATATACCTATATACTGTGTTTGAGATTTATACTAAAACTGAGTACTGAGATCTGATAACTGAGTAACTGATATATGAGATTTATTGATAACTGAATTACTGATGACTGGGTAACTGTTTCTGACAGTCCTGATTCTATAGAACTGAACTGAGTTCTATGCTGAGACTGAAACTGAAACTCTGGGAGGTAATTATCTAACCGATATGCCCTTTTCTGAATTTATTTGGGTCCAACCTGTAACCCCAGTTGGAAGGGTGCTAATACCGTGCCACGAGTACTAATAGGTTAAAGAGTGACCCTCATCTGGCAGGTGCCCTAATGAGAATGGTATTACCTTCAACTAGCTGGTAAAACACCTTATCAACCCTCAGCTGGCAGGTTGATATCTCAACCTACGCTGAATATATAGTTCTGGAATGCAAGGGCTTCTACTAAGGATCACACCCTCTACTGACAGGTGAGCCCCCATCCTTGGGTTCGCTCGATGTTGAATCCTACTATAACTGAATGACACTGATTATTAAACTGAACTGGACTAAGTTTCACTGAATTTTTGAACTGACAGAGTACTGCTATTCGTGATGTTAATGAGACTATTCTATAGCTACTGTAATTCTAGGTAAACTACTAGATTTCAGGTATTAAATACACCCAGAACTCGATAGCATTAATAGTAAGACATGGCACAATCTTTAAAGCAAACTAGCTAGTCACTTAGTCATGTTTCATTCATTGAGACATTTTGTCAAACACTTCCAAGGCATGAACTTGTACATGAATGAGAACACATTCTAACTTGCCATGATTGCACTATTCAACTTACATAGGCATTCTAACAAAAACTTGGGGAGCATGATTATTTCACATAATAATAATAAACATATAAATACCATGGCTACAACATTCAACTTGTAAATTCAAGGATTTACCATCAGAATTACATAATTCACCATACATGCTATCTTAATTTCATAATACTTGTAATTAATCATGGATTGAAATCCAAACAACACCATGAACATGCATACAATCTAATTCAAGCATGGGAATCATAAATTCAGAAACTTTTATTCTTGAAAAAGGGTTCTTGAACTCCATGGGTGGTAAGGGCCCATGGATGAACACCTAACATACCTGGAAAGATGAGTTCTTGCAGTTTCCTTGTAGGATTCTTGAGGATTGGTCTTGAATCTTGAAGGCTAGGGTTTTGCTAATTGAGAGAATGCTCATAATTTTGGGGGAAATTAAATAGAATAATGACGTAACTAGGTTATTAGGGGTTTAATCACGTGTTTTGGACGATTTGGGTTCTTTGGGAATTGACCAAATGGTCCCTGAAAATAAATTGCAGTAGCTAAAATTAGCAATTTTGTATGCCGGCACGACGCGGTACAATCATATCGACTTTACTGGAAAATGGACAACTCCCATTTTGACCAATAACATGACGTGAAGAAATTGCGTTGTGCCACTGGAAACGGACAACTGGGAACTAGAATTTTGTACGACGCGGTGCCATCACGGTTCCTCACTGAATGCAAATTTGGCCTTGCTACGACACGATTAAATCGTATTGGGTTCACTGGAAAAAGGATGAATGGCAAATAACATATCTTCATGATGCGTGATATCGTGATAGCACACTGGAAAATAATGAATGCCATTTTGACTCTCACCGCGATGCGGTGCTGTTTATTTTGGCAGACTATTTCACTAAAGGTGCTATAACTTCTCACTCGGTTATTGGATTTAAGCAAACTTTATATCATTGGAAAGCTAACTGAATTTGCTACACTTAAGCGAGTCTTAAACTGGAAAATTCTAAGTGTATTGAAAATTTTATATAGAAATTCTCATGTACTGAGAGCTAAACTTTGCTCAGAAAATATGGGGTATTACAATAAGATAGTCTAACAATAATAAATCTCGACACAATAAGGAGAAAAGGAACTCAAAAGCACACCATCAACCTCAGATACCAATCCATAACCAATCGTCCATGAACTATATAATAGTTACAAAAAAATAATATAAGCAACTATCCTAGACAAATAATAACCTAATCAGGACCCTATTATCCAAAAAGGCACAAACAAACACTCAGCAAATAGCAACCATAACTTGTACCTATACACCCCCTATTAGATCGATAGATATAGGCACCAAAAAATTATATTGGTGATAGGTGATGCATGCAAATAAATAAAATTCATGAAAAGAAAAAGATGAAGAAATATAATTAAAGTAACTTATCCAACTCAAGGGTACCCATCCCCTCCAACTCACCATCTCAGAAAGGCTGAACCTATGATACCATCCTTCTTTGATATGATGGCTCATTGAACAAAAGCAGTCATACATGACACGAGCTATTCATATACACTGCCTGATCCTGAACCAAGACTTCCATATTCCATATTTATAAAAGTTTCAATAACTAGAACTAGGTTCAAACTAAAACTAGCAATAACAAGAACTAGGTTTGAACTAAAACTAGTAGATAATAATAATAGGGTAGATGATCCATTGTTGTATGATAACGATAGACAAATTCAAACCAACATCATTCTGTAATGACTAAAGGCATGATGATCCATAAACAATTTCTACAATTCCCAAATAATAAACTTACATAACTTCCATAAAGCCCAAGCATTAACCTTAAATGATTACCAATGATTTTAAACTACAACCATAAATAGATGATGGAATCAAATCAAAACTCATAAGCATGACATAACTAGAGGTAATTTTGGGGTCCTAACCCCATCACCAACCCATTTATTTAAGAAATTTTGTCTCAGGTGGTCAAATTCTCTAAGGACAGGTGAGTTCTAATTACTAGATCAAAGATCTGTGACTACCCTCCCCTAAGGTAATGAAGCTAAATTGGCATGCAATTAAGTCTAAGTCAACCCAGACATAAGGTAATAGCCTAAGGAAATACTTATAAGCCCATATAAGCCTTAATGAGAGTCATTTAAATCATACTATCTGGAAAAAAAGTAGTTAGGCCTACTATCTGACCCTAATAACCTAGCCTAAGACAAACACCTATATGAACCTAGGCTAAGGTTTCTCAACCCCCTCCCACGACACTAAAAGAGTTAAGTTTCATCCAAAAGGAAGAGAATATACTAACCTAAGGGATAACATGCTCGAATCCTACCAAAAACAAACCTAAAATGAAAAAAATAAGTGTAAGAATATGGATAATATTTGTGTGCCATGATAGTATCTAAACCAAGCAAACGTAAGAATCTAAGCATCAATAAAATAAGTCACAACTCCACTAAAGCATACAAAGATAACCTAGTGTCTGTGGTCTCATAACCAATGCCTCTATCCAAATAATGTTATATAAAAAATAATAAAAGTATATAAGCCTATGTAGAAAGTTAGAAATGAGATCAATGAGAGATATTATTCTTCTAGATGAATTTAATTGAGGAATATCATCAAAAAGGTTAAGTACTACCCTTGTAACGACCCGAGACTACCCCGTAGTCATCACACGATGCTTAGCATCATAAGTGGTCCTAAGCTAACCCTTATGCTGGCATACTGTTAAGAAATTGATCTAAATATCTATAAAAGACTGAGTTTACTGTGCGAAAATATAATCATGATGAAATATGAGATAATACAATACTGATACAATTTTACATTATGATAAAACTAAAGAGCAGAACTGAAATTACATGACTAACTCTAACTGACATTTGTGCAGCCTCTACTATAAAGACTATAGATAGACAGGACACTACCCCAACTACTACTAATCAATACATACGAGTAAGAGAGTAAAGTACATAAATAATATCTAATTGAAATTCATGAGGTAGGAGGACTCATCATCTGCTGGCTGGAATCTGCAACTATCTAATCATGGTATATGGACTACAACTAAACTAGTACCTACATAATTAAACAATGTAGGACTTAGACATATATATTGATCCGTACTTCTGGATTGTACTGAGTATATGGGGGTGATGCACAAGTAAATCAATAGCTCAATATTATTATAAATTTGTAAAAGAATGCATGCTAAATGTAGATAACTCACATAAGATGGAATGTCTGAAAAACTGAAAATCATAATCATGAATAGCAAAACATGCTTCATAAATCTAGTGAGTCATAACATTTAGTTTCTTAAAGTTGTACTAGTATTCCGTCTTTAAATCATGTTGTCTAAGTGTAGAAAGGACTCACTTCTGTATCTGTAAACGGAAATCTAAAATATCTTAGTTAATGTCATATGTAAAGCAATATTTGAATAAAACTATGAGCCTTTACACTTTGTTTCTAAAAGTTTTTTTGTAAGTATTTGCTATTAGGCTATACGAAAATACTTTTTAAAACTATTCTAAAAGTCTTTACTGTTTGGGAGGTTCTTCTAACTGACATACACTATGTGAGCTATCATAGTGTCCAACGTCTAGTTCCCTTATGGGAAAACCTCACATTGGGGAGAGGTGTCATACTCTTACCAAGGAATATAACCTAATCTAAGTGATCACATCTGTAATTGTCATCCATTGAGAAATTTGAATAATATGATAATCTATACCTATGTTGGTTTGTAGTTCCGGGGCATGGTAACATACCTAAATTGTTGCTAAATACTACTCCCTTTAATCTGTATGCTCATTCTGTTGGAAATACACTTTTAAAAACTAATATAAGGGTTTATAGTGAAAACCACTTGTAAATTTGTTTACTTTAAACTGTAGTTAAATCTGTAAAGTGGATTTCATATCTAACCTAAGATCGAAAGATCAAATCTTTGTTCAAAATTTTAAATCTACATATCATGGGATGCTTAAAAGCATGATTTTCTTGAAATAACAGCATTCAAACTAGGGCTAATAATCCATGGATCTATTTCATGTCAAATCATAATAAAGTTCATGCTTGATAATGAAAATATTGATAATTCAATTCTAAATCTAAAAATTAATGTCATATGCATAAAATACGAAAGTAGACGTGCAATTCAACATCTAAATCACTTGAAATCTCAAAATCTTGAAATAGTGGTGAGTGGGTATAAACCTTAAACTGAAATTCATGGGTAATCATACAATATCATGTAACTTTGTAATTAAAAACTAGTTTTGGTCACAAGGATAAAGGAATTATCCTTGTTGAAAATCCCACATACCATAATTGATGAAATTGATTAAGAAGCTTGAACTTGAATTTCGATTTGTGCTTTTGAAGATGATTTCTTGAAGAACTTGAATTGGGAATCCTTAATTTTGAGTTATTTTAGAAAAAGAATGGTGGAATTTTAATTTCTTGGGGATTAAGATTTAAATGTTCTACGATTTTCTTGGAGAGAAATTATGTGAAAAGCATGCATAATATGCTTAGAATAGGCTAAATTTTGTGTTTTACATGATTTAGGGCTTGGGGAAAAGACTAGATTGCCCTTTAAAATTTAACTCGAAATAGGAAAATCCTGATTTGGCACACCACCGCGATGCGCCGCTATCATGGTGGCTTACTCGAAAATGGACGACTATCATTTTGGCCTCTTGCATGATGCGGCATAATCGTATTGCGTCACTGGAAAAAAATGAGTGCAATTTTACACTCTACTGCGATGCGGTGTCAGTCCGATTGGGATTTCTGGCGTGATACAGACTAATCGCAGTGATCTACTGGAAAGAGACAAACGGGAACTAGTGCTTCATCGCGATGTGGGATAATCATGGTGCTCCATTGGAAATCAAACAATTGTGATTCTGCCCTCTACCGTGATACAGTGCTATACTGGTTTCACTAAAATTACCAGAATTTTTCATCCACATATCAGATTAAGGCAAAATTGGTATAGTTGGAAATATGTTCAATTATCAACACATTGGTGGGTCTAGTGTTTGAAAATAATATACATATCAAGATTTATATGCTTTTAAAGTTGTCCTTGACACACCAGGAGCTAAATGGGACTAAGAACAAAATAGGGTATTACAACCCTGACTCCTACTATAATCATTACTCATGTCAAACAAAGATCTTCTCAGGTATAAAAGTGATCTTGATACAATACAACTAGGGAAAGTATTCTAAACTAAGGATCAAGAAGCTATTTTATACTAAAGTTTCCACACCTATCTTTTTTTCCTAGGATTCATGCGGAAGGTATGTTTTCTTCAACATACGTTTGTTTTCAAACTTTGTTAAAGAAAAGAGTAATATCTTCACATCTTTATTTTCTAACTTGGCTAAAGGTTGGATTGATATTTGATAATGCAAACGACTCTACTAAATTTCCTTGCTTCTTTAATAAAGGTAAAAGTGGAGGCATATAAGGGGTGTAAATCATGCATGTATCTTATTCGTCATTCGGGGATGAATGTTCCTAGTGTGGAAGACTTAAACACCTGGGTTTGGGAACCTTAGAAAATTTCCTAAATTTTGGTTCTCTGGACAGGATACGTCTGGGGAAAATGACTCATACACTGGATACGAGTTGTATGTGTCAGTCGTATGCTGGCTAGTCTTTGTTGGTGGGTTGGATTTGGTTTGTGGAATTGATATGACTTAGGTGGTATGAGTCATAACGGTGGATACAGGTAGTTTGGCTACTTCACTTAATCTTAGATTTGGAAGCCTAACTAGGATCTACGTGCAAGTGGCTCACCAAGAGTCGTAAGATAGGGTACGAATCGTACCAAGGACTAGTATGATGGACAATGTTCAAACCTCTTGTGATCCTATTCTTCCAGGGGTATGGGTAAAGGATACAAATCGTATGCTTTGGTGATACAAAAATGGATACAGAACACTAAAAACGGCCACAAAACAACACAAAAACCGAGACAAGATACAAACAAAAGAAAGTAGAGCAACACAAAGAAACCGAGATTAAGAAGATAGGAAACAAACACACGAATGCAATAAGATAAAGGCTAGTAACTTAACATAAAATTATACAAGAACCTAAGAACCAAGACGTGTATCAAATGTCAAGATCCCTACAACCCATATAATCAACACCAAACTCTTACGTAGACACAAGAACTCACTCTCCTAAAGCACCAACATTTCTAAGCAAAAATAGGATACAAGTGAATCCACACTTGATATGCCCTAGTTACTGTTTCAGTCTCTCTCTCTAAAGAGAAAAGACTTGTTCTTTTAATATTCCATATCAATAATCAACAAAGGAAATAAACCTTAAAATGTCCTACTTATAGTCTATTTCAAAAATGAAGACAAAATAACCAAACTACCCTTAATGAGAAAGGGCACCTATGGAGTGTAAAGGAGGGGCATAAAATGACCAATAAACCCTTCAACATATGCCACCCCTTGTTTCATTTTGGCCTTCACAATTATTCTCCATCACTTGGACTCTCGGATGTCTCATCAAGGCAATATCCCAAGAGACCTTCCACACATAGAATTGATCTATTGTGGAATCAAAGTAGGTCTCCCATACGTGTCCCCAAGCCCTCAATGTGACCACAACCGGATTCTCTATGTCTTTTCCTTGCATAATGTCATCAAAATCTATGATGTCCATTTAGATCGTATCATGCTCACCATCTTGAAAAGAATTTGACCTCGAATCCATACCTAGCAAAATCAAAGAAAGGATAAACAAGAACACATCCTCATGGCATAAGAGGTAGGGTCAGTGCAACAAATAACATAATTATGCCAAGGTGGTACACACTTGAAATATAACCATGAATACTTTGTTCTTAACATGAAAAGCTTAGTTAAAATGTTAGAAATGAAGTGGCTACAACAATCACCAAGATATAATGAAGCTAAAAAAGTCATAACGGCATCACTAGAGACAAAATGTAAGATTACCTTTACCTTAGGAGCCATAAGAAACAATTGCTTCATCGCCTCTTTAAGAGACCACATCAAGTCTGGTGCCTAAATTGAAGTCAAATTCCACTGAATACATATAGCAATGTCACTCAAACAAGTGGACCAACCAACAAATATCCTACCTCCACACAAAACCAATCTAAAACTATCATGGATGTCATCATAAGAAAAGAGGTAGTATAGAATGGAATCAAGTGTAAAAGGCATACACGGATGAAGACAAAGCATTCAAGAACATACAAATTCTTCCTTTGAAACAAATAGCCAACTTGGAATCCACAAGTTGGGGTTTACTTAACATAAGCACAAGTGTGTCAAGCAAGGATGCACATTTAGAAGCATTACCCCAAGGAGACAATGAAACTTTTGATCTTGGGTCAATTTTCAAGGAACAATCACATATTGGGTGTCTTACATATTAAAGAAAATCAAAGCTTTCATCACTTAATCAGTTATTCCTTTCCAAGACTACATATTCCCTACCCTTAAGAGTACTCACATCTTCCAAGAAGATATCTCCATCTTTAGGAGGAATGTTGTCACACCATAGCGGGTTAACATAGAGGCTATAACCTTTAAGACAAGCTATACCTTCAACATCATTCTCACCACTAGGTTTATTAAGAGTGATTATACCATCTTCAAACAAGATATTATACCGAAAGAGAGAATGATCTATCCCACGGGCAGATTTGGAACAAGCAAGTTCTTCACTCTCAAAAAGATCATTATCAAGTTTCAAGGATATTTCAAGCACAAGATTTTTTCTATTATCCATGCAAACATTAGAATCCTTACCATAAGAAAACCTCTGGGTTAACTTCTTTCCCTTTGACCAACATTTTCATTTACATAATTTTTATGAGCAAAAATATTAATAAGGCTTTAATCACACAATATGCTCAAAGAATTATTTCCAATTTTGTGATTACTCAATCAACATCATCACTAACTTTAGCCTCATCAAACACATCATACACATGATCAAGTAGTGGAATGCGCTAATGAGTAGGTTGATCATTATATGCACCCTCACTAGTTATCAAAAACTCACATGCCAACTTAGACTCACCTTGATTTTCACAAGGGTCAACTAGTGTGTGAATATTCTCATTACATGGCAATGGAACCTTATTCAAGTCACAAGATAAGAATTAATATTTTCATCTATATGATCAACTAGTGCTTGCTTACTTACAACAAAAATTGGATCTTTTTCCAACCTAGAAATACTAAGTGTATCACAAAAGGAAGGCTCATGCAATCTTCCTTTAGGAAAACCACCAACTAAATCCACTTGTCTACTACTATCCGCATCACAACATTCTAAAATTGGAGGTGTGACGGAGATAGCATTTTTACCTTGTAGCTCATATGAGAAGGGCATTTGGTTTCCAACTCCTATTCCAGAAGCCACTCTCTTTCTCTTCTTTCAATGTAATGTGTGATATCTTCAAGATGAAACAAGTTAGTAGGACTAAATGGAGGAATTGGATTTGGGGAACTAAAAATTTAGCGTAGCCTTTAAAGGTTCCATTTGAATTCTTCAAAGGGGTCCTTGAAAGAATTATTATCCATGGTACCTAATAAAAGATAGAAACACAAACAACACACAAGTTAGCTCAAATGTATCCTTGCCACACTCTCTCACACCTTCGATTACCTCACACTTCACAAGAGTTGAAAATTGGCTTGTAATTCGTGAGAAGTTGAGGGATGAGTTCTACTCTTGCCCGAAATAGATTTTCATTTGAATACTCCAAGAAATCTTGTTTGGACTTGATCCAAGAAACTACAACGAATCAAAAAGATAAAAAGCACACAATAAACGCAAACACGAACAAAAAAATGAACTCAAAACTAACTTACAACCTAGTAGGTGATTACTAGCTTATCAAAGTACTAGAATCAATAAATGAAACTAAAAGAACAAGAAAAAAAAGAAACTAAGAAATAAAAAATTTGAGCCTAAGGGTTGGTTGTTGATGAGTTATGATGTGGCAACCATGTGCCTTGGATTAGCATTGAAATTATTGAAAGTTTGAAAAAATTTCTTGTCTTCAATTTTTATTTGATCAATCTTCAATCAGAAGAGTGGAAATCAACCTTGGGAGGGAAAACACAAGACTTGGAAACTTTTTTAATATTCAAAAAGGGTTTGACTTTCCTTTCACCTTTTTGGAAAAACACCATTTTGAAAGTCTTTTCCACCGTTCCTTTTTTGTTTGTCTTGGACGATGCTCTTATTCCCCTTTAGTAAACAAGACTTTTGAAAGCCTTTTTGTTCACTTTCTTCTTTTGTATTTTCTAGGGATATGCTTTCTAGGTTAACAAGGGACTGCACCTTTTTCCACTTTGTTAAGATCAAACCACACCTCCTTTAATGTTCTTGCTCAACAATACATGAAGAACAAGAAGAACAACAGTAGCACTCAAAAATTTAATCCAAACCAAATAAGCTTCGAATTTGATAAAAAAATTTCCTTCTTGCACACGTTGATCTCTACAACAACAAAAACACATTTTCAAGCCACCAATCCTCAACAACAATCCAAAATTTTGAGATTCAGTTTTCTAGTTTCTTCAACCTTAAACTCAACAATGGTGAATATCTCAAAACTAATCGGATTAAGCTCAAATCCAAGATCTAGACTCACTTAGTGTTAGGAAACAAGATCCTAACACTAGAAACAAACAAAACACACAAACATTTCCTAAATCTAAGACTCAAGTTTCAGCCAAGACACAAAAATGTGACATACTCTTTTTTGTGATATTTTTGGATTTGGACACCTCTTCTAGTGTTAGGAAACAAGGATATAACACTAGAGCACAAAAACACAAAAAAATTCAAGACCAATGTTTCAGCCCAGGGCCAAAAAAGGGACAAAATATGTTTTTTTATTTTTCATTTTGTACACTTTTTTTTATTTTTCAAGATAGCGAGCCCAAGATTGATCTCGTAGGAACAAAATTAATCCCTGCTCTGATACCAAATGATATGGAAATGGATACAGAACACTAAAAGCAACCACAATACAAGACACAAACTGATACAAGATACAAACACAAGAAATGACAGCAACACAAAGAAATGGAGATTAAGAAGATAGAAAACAAACACACGAATGCAATAAGATAAAGGATAATAACTTGACATAAAATTATACAAGAACCTAAGAAACAATATGTGTATCAAAATTTAAGGCCCCTACAACCCATACAATCAACACCAAGATCTTACATAGACACAAGAGGGAACTTACTCTCCTCAAGCACCAACGTTTCTAAGACAAAATTCAATACAAGTGAATCCACACTTGATATGCCTTAGTTATGATATCACACTCTCTCTCTTAAGATAAAACTTGTTCTTTCAATATTTTATTTCAATAATCAACTAAGGAAATAAACCCTAAAATGTCCTACTTATAGTCTATTACAAAAAAAAGACAAAAATAACCAAACTACCCTTAATGAGAAGGGGAGCCTATGGAGTGTAAAGGAGGGGCATAAAATTACCAATACACCCTTCAACATATTCCATCTCTTGTTTCATTGTGGCCTTCACAATTATTCTCCATCACTTGGACTCTCGAATGTCTCATCAAGGCAAGCTCCCAAGCAACCTCCACACACATAATTGATCTATTATGGACTCAAAGTGGGTATCCCATGCATGTACCTGTGCCTTTAATGTGACTACAACCAGATTCTCTATGTGTTGGCCTTGCATAAAGTTATCAAAAGTTATGATGGCTATTTGGCTCATATCATTTGGGTACAACTTGGTTTGGGGTGAGTCATACCTTTAATAGTGTTGGGTCAAATGGGGAGACCTAGGGTACGAGTGGGTGATATCACTCATACAGGTGGATACAGTTTGTATGGGTCAGTCGTACCCTATAACGGGAATACAGTTTAAGTAAGGGCAATTTGGACATTTTTCTACTTAACCTAATATGGCCCCACAACTTTTAACTCACTTGGGAGGTTATTTCACCTATTATTCTATTCATTAACACGTAGAAAACACTCTTAAATCCTCTCAAAGTCCTTCGGGCAAAGGAAGCTAGGGTTTCAGATTAAGGATTTATTTGGGGATTGTGTTGGTGATTTCTCTCCATCATCTACTCAATTTAAGGAATATACTCCTTCCTTCTTTGTTAGATCCTACTAGTCATATTTTTTAAATTATTTTCATGACATAATTGTTATATATTTTTGGGTTTTCAAATATATGTTGGGGGTTTCAGTTATAATGGCTTTGTTATGGTTTTCCTATGTTTTAATTATTTATTTACATATTTTAATAGTGTTTTGGATACTTGGTTTCATGGGAATGGTTAATTGGTATCTGATTTTAGTTTTAAAAATAATATGCCCCTAATTTGTTTGATAATATGAGAATGTTTTTACTATAATGTGAACTTTTGATGGAACTATTGCATAGTATGGTTTGGTAATGGAACCCTAAATGGTTTAAATGGTTTGGAATGGTTAAATGGAATGGTTTGATGGTCATGGTTATTATTAATTAATCTCCTTGTGAGATACGATGAAATCCCCCAAGTAAATATGTTAATGAACAACTTGTGGGGTATATGGGACTTCCCTAAGAAAACATAATAATGGAACACTTATGGGGTATATGGGACACCCCCAAGCTAACTTGGTAAATGGGTTCATGGGAATTCTTTTACCTTACAAGGTTTGGCAAAGGATAATACTTGCAAGTTATTGTCGGTATGACGATACCACTACTAATAGCCTTGGTTAATAATAAATGGAATAATTAAATTATTGATTGGAAATGGTTTTAATTAGGCAATAATAGCGGGGTGTGATAGCTAATCGTGAAGGTGGGAGTTCCATGAACGAACACTGGAAACTCATGTTTGCCGACATGAGGGGTAGGGCATGTCGATGATTTTGTGATACTATAAGGTATATGAGAATCCTCTAAGTACACTGCTCGTATGATTCATAGAGGGTAAGGGTACTTGGGAATCCCTTACTCTTATGGTATCTCCGGTTCGTGCGGCTACAGGCATCGGAGCTCATTCAGAGGGTTACACTGGACCCATATAGATCGTGGGTGGTTAAGGATAGTTAAGCTATACATACTCAAATTATTGGTTTAAAATACATGCTAAACCCTATTCCCTTTTTTGACATGGTTATATAAATATATATAGTTTGTATGTTTGTGGTAGGTTAACTTGGTTTTACTGGTTGGCATTATTTTATCCTTATCCTGGGTTCATTCTATCATTCACCCACTAACCTATTTTTGGATGGATGTATCCCCACCCAATGCAGGAACCGATTATTCTACTCTTCCTGCATAGTGATCAAATTTTGGGATGAACTTTTAGATTGAAGTGGTAAGCTTTCATCTTTCTTGAAGGATCCATTTCATATATGTTATTTCATACTTTAGTTTATTTATGGATATTGATTTTTACTATGGTTGGGGGTATGTCCTAACTAGATATTGGTTATCTTTTTGTTAGAGGCTTTTATGAAAATACTATGGTTTGGCATGGGCGAGATCGGTATTGGTCTCAGCCTTAGTGTTGGCATTAGCATTGGGGTTGGTACCATCTGACTAAATTTCTCATTATTCCATCCTTTTATATTATGTTATGGAACTTAGTTTGGATATTATTTTGGTTTTGGTTTATTGTTTGGTTATGGTTATTGGTTGGTTTGGGATGTTTGGGTTGGTCATGGTTAGAGACCTATCCTAGAGTTTTGATTTGGTTAATTATATACTATCTTGTTAGTTGTTTGAAATTCTTCCGACTTAAGGTATGCATTAGACGGTTGGGTTGGGTATTGGGGTAGTCCCCAGTCCTGGTTGGACCTGGTATGCCTATTACGACATGGTCCCCGGTCAAGTTATGTCACCATTCTTACACCTGAGCTAGATATTGTTTTGACATAGCCAATGGTGGGCCAAAGACTAGCCTAAGCTACACCAGGTTTTGTTCCCTCTTCGTTGCTTAGGGATGCCTTGATTCAACTTTTGGGGATTATTGGTTTGTCATTTGATGTTGCACAGTCTACTGATTAGAGTGCTAGAAAGGTAGGTGTGTAGCCTGTAGCTACAACTCTTAGAGTTGAGATTCCCCCCTGCACCGATAGTTGTTCAATAGGTAGATTCTGAGCCAGTTGTGACCTAGTCTGCTATGTCTTCTGAGGAGTAGAAGATGTTGGGTAAATTATTGAGGTTGGCTCCTCCAAGGTTTTTTGGTGCTCTAGGAGAGGATGTGTATGAGTTTCTTACTGCTTTTAAGGACAGGGTTTGTGGTTTAGGACTTGATGATACTCTTGGTGTGTATTACACCATATTTCAACCGGATGCTCATCATTGGTGGAGAGGTTTTATGGATTCTAGAACAGCTGGATCTTCTTCCTTGTCTTGGAATCAGTTCTCTAAGATATTCTTTTAGAGAAATATGATGCATAGCCTTAGAGACTGATTGAGGGACCGATTATTCAGATTGGAGAAAGGCTAAATGATAGTTTCTGAGTATAAGGCTTATTTTCAAGAGTTAGCTTGGCATCTGACTTTTATTTTGGATACTGTGTATGATAGAGTTTGCTATTTTGTTAGAGGGTTGAGACTCCCCATTCATATGGCTACTCAGAGTTTAGTGGTTGTAGGTAGACTTTTTTTGAGGTTTTGGATCATGCTAGGGTAATGGAAAATATGCACCATGAGATTCGTGAAGGTAGTGATTAAAGACCTAGGTTTCAAGGAAGATTTAGTAGGAGCCGTAGTAGTTCTCTATCAAGAGGTGGTAGTTATTATGTTGGGTATTCTCTGAGTTTATCTATTTAGCCTCAGAGTTAGCCTAGTTGAATAGTTTAGATAGCTCTTTAGATTAACAATGGAGGTTAGTCTGGGGTAATTTATCACCCTGATACAAGCGATTATCAGTCTTCGAGGGGTTCATCTTTGGGTCAGTCTAGACATGGTGGTTATTCTAGGTAAATTGTATCCATTTGTTCTAGTTTTGCTCATATTTCCTTTTTTAATTATAGACTCACTAGTCACTATTTGTGGGATTTCCCTAGTCGTTGGGCGATAGTTGTTTATTCTAAGGGTGTTACCACTATTAGAGTAGTTCATCCCTTGGGTAGATGTGGTTCTCATTATTGTAGGGGTGGTTACCAGGCTACTCAAGGAGGTTCTCAGGTAGGCAGGATGAGAGGTCGGTCAAGTGCCCAACCAGGTAGTGGGTGTGGTTAGTTATGTGCAGTACCTGCTAGATATAAGGTTGAGACTTTGGATGTTGTAGTTATAGGTACAATTTTGGTATGCCGCAAGTCGACCTTTGCTTTATTTGATGTAAGATCCACTTATTCTTATATATCTGCTAATTATGCACTATGGTTGGAGTTTACTAGTAATTTATTATCTTTGACTTTGTGCGTATCTACTCCTGTAGGTGATTCTTAGTAGTAGATCGAGTATTCAAATCATGTGTTATGACAATTAGTATTGTTTATACTTGTGTTGATCTTATTATCATAGATATGCTGGACTTTGATGTGATTCTAGGTATGCACTGGTTATCCTAGTATCATGCGGTCATGGATTATTTAGCCAAGATCGTTACCTTAGCCATGCCTTTTGTACCTCCAGTCGTGTGGAAGAGAATGGTTTTCATGATTCGATGAGGATTATCTTTTATGTTCTTGCTAGGAGACTTATTTCAAGGGGTTGCGAGTCTTACCTCGCTTATATCTGTGATATTTGTGTGGAGATTTTGTTGCTTGACTATATTCCTATTATTTGTGAGTTTCCTAATATGTTTCTGACAAACCTGCCTGGTATTCCTCTTTCCATGAGATTGAATTTGCCATTGACTTCAAGCCTAGACCCTGACCTATTTCTATAGCACCTTACCATATGTCTCCTACTGAGCATAAGGAGTTGAATTCACATCTCCAGGACCTTCTTATTAAGGGTTTTATTAGACCGGGTGTATCCCCACGGGGAGCTCCTGTATTATTTGTAAAGAAGAAGGATAGGTCTATGCGTATGGGTATTTATTATAGGCAGTTTAATAAGGTGACATTGAAGAACTATTATCCTATGCCTCATACTGATGAATTGTTTGACCAGCTTCAGGGAGTAGCGGTGTTCTCTAAGATTTATTTGAGGCCTGGGTATAATCAGTTGAGGATTCGGGTTGAGGATATCCGAAAGATGGCTTTTAGGACCCGTTTTGGTCATTATGAGTTCTTAGTGATGTCATCTGGGTTGACTAATACCACAACCGCATTCAAGGATTCGATGAACCAAGTATTCTAGCCTTATTTGGACTCCTTAGTATTTGTATTTATTGATGACATTTTTGTGTATTCTAGGAGTAATGAGGAGTATACGCAACATTTGAGGATCGTTCTCCCGACTTTGATGATCATTTGCTTTTTTCCAAGTTCTCCAAGTTTGAGTTTTGGCTTAATTCAGTGACTCTCCTTGGCCATGTGGTGTCTAAGGATGGTATTATGGTAGACCCGACCAAGATAGAGGTGATTAGTGATTGGGCTAGACCGACATCTCCAACTGAGGTTCGTAGCTTTATTGGTTTTGCCAGTTATTTATAGATGCTTTGTTAAGGGCTTTGCTACTATTATGGCCCCTATAACCATATTGACTCGGAAAAAGGTTCATTTTTATGGTGCAAGGAGTGTGAGTTGAGATTTGGGAAGCTCAAGGATTTCCTTACTTCATCTTCTGTGTTAGATCTTTGATTGAGAGTGAGGGATTCACCATGTTTTATGATGTTTCTGGTGTTGGTCTAGGTTGTGTTTTGATGCATCAGGGGCATGTCGTTGCTTATGCTTCTAGATAGCTTAAGGTGCATGAGCGCAACTACTCCGCTCATGATTTGGAGTTGGCAGTGGTTGTTTTTGTGATCAAGATTTTGAGGCATTATCTCTATGGTTTGCATTATAAGATTTTAATCAATCATCGAAGCCTTCAGCTTCTTATGACCCAGTGAGATCTTAATACTTGATGATGTATATTTATGAAGTTTCTTAAGTACTATGATATTTCCATCTTGCATCATTCGGGTAAGGCAAAAACGGTAGCTGATGCCTTAAGTCGCAAAGTAGTGAGTATGAGTAGATTGGTTTTCATATCAGTTTTTCAGAGGCCTTTGGCATGGGATATTTTATCTTTAGCCAATTTGATAGTTCGCCATGATATTTTATATCCTAGGAGGATTTTGGCTAGTGTGGAGGTAAGGTCCTTACTATTTGAGCAGATTTGTAGTCGTCAGTATAAAGATGGCAAGCTTTGCTTCCTTCGTGATCAGGTATCGAGTAGTGAGTTTAGGAGGCATACTATTGATTATGAGGGTATTTTGAGGTTTAATATTTGTATTTGTGTTCCTCAGATTAGTGATTCGATTCAGTCGATTCTGCATGAGTCTCACAGCTCTAAATATTCCATTCATCTCGATACAACCAAGATGTATCAAGATTTGAGTCAATATTATTTGTGGAGTGTCATAAAGAGAGATTTGGAAGACCTTGTAGCTCATTGCCTATGTTGTTAGAAGGTAAATGTTGAGCATGACCATCCTGGTAGTTTGACTCAGATGTTCTAAATACTCAAGTGGAAATGGGAAGGGATTACTATGGACTTTATTAGTGGATTTCCTCATACTTCTTGTGGTTACATGGAATTTAGGTGATTGTGTATCATTTGACCAAGTCAGTATATTTCATTCTTATTCAAATCACCATCAGTACAGAGAGATTAGCCCATATCTATGCTTGGAAGATAGTTTGTTTGCCTGGGGTGCACAATTTTATCATTTCAGACTATGGCTCGGTGTTCACTTTGAGGTTTTGGATAGCATTTTAGGAGGAGTTAGGTACTCAAGTGGATTTGAGTACAACTTTTCACCTGCAGAACGATGGTCAGTCTGAGCGAACTATCCAAGCACTTGAGGATATGCTTCAAGCCTGTGTTATGGATTTTGGAGGCCAGTGGGATCAACACTTAGCCTTGGAGGAGTTTGCATATAACAACAATTATCTTTTAAGCATTGAGATGGTGCCTTTTGAGTCATTGTATGGAAGGATATGTCATTCTCTAGTTGGGGTTTTTGAGACTTTTGAGTAGCCCAGAGTAGGTAGAAGGTCTATGCAAATCATCAACTTTGTTTCTTAAGATTTGGATTTGGTGACCGTGTATTTCTCTGTGTACTCCCATGAAAAGTGCGATTAGATTCATAATGAAGGGTACGCTCAGTCGTTGATATGTTAGCCCTTTTAAGATTCTCTGTGTAGTTGTCGAGGTAGCTTATATGCTAGCTTTACCTCCAAATTTTGCTGTTGTTCATCCAATTTTTCATGTTACTATATTTCAATGGTATATTTCAGATACGTCTTATATGCTTAAATGGAACTCAGTCCAGCTAGATGAGCATTTGACTTTTGTGGAGGAGCCTGGGCTTATTTTGGCAAGTGATGTATGGCAGTTACGTACTAGGTAGATTCCTGTAATTAAGATTCAATGGAGATGCCCCCCAGTGGAGAATCCTACTTAAGAGATCGAGAGCGAGATATGGTCCCAGTATCCTCACCTGTTTGAGACTTTAGGTACATTCTTATCTTTTACTTTTTTGGATGAAAATACCTTTAGTAGTGATTATTGTAATAACCCTTCAAGTTATTTTCTATATTTCCACTTATTTTTTATGTTAGAGCTTTTCCATAGATGCCCCAAGTCATAATATCATGATTACCAGGAAGTTTTTTTTTTTTTGAGCAAATTCTTTGTTTAGAACTCTTTAATAGTTCCAAATGGCCACCGAGCAAGCAATTTAGTAAAATAATCTCGGATGTGAATTCTGATTGCGCTACAGCTCTGGGATATTGATTTTAGGTTGGTTAGTCCTCTAGTTCGGGTCCCAATGTACCCATCTTATTTCGACCCTTTGGTTAGAAAGTTGGAAAATATGAAATTGGGTGTGGGCCACATATTTGGTCAAAACAATGTCGAATTAAAAATATGACTTCTCCAATGTGTCCAGAACGTTGAATTTAGTATGGTTACATTGTTCATTCACCTATATTGGATTCCAAATAAATTCTGAAGCATTAGCTAAAACTTGGAATTTCTTCCAAGTATTAGCTTATTTCTGATGCAAGGTGTAGATGTAGCGATCGTACCTAGGGGTGTCACAATCACCCTAGCACAATCATGGTCCAAGGACGGTGATAGTGACATCACTTTTCCTAGGATGGGTATTTAAATTCCTTTTAGGCCACGTTTTCAGCACTTTTCACTCTTTCATGAGACCAAGAAACTCTAAAATGGTATGCTAAACTCAAATTGAGTTTTGGGTGCCTCTTGGGAGCTTAGTTGAATTGTGTAGGACTCTTGACCTCATATATTGGAATGTTTGACTTGTTTGCTTGATTCTTGGATTATTAGACTTCATGCCTTATGGCTAGCATGAGGGTGCCTTAGTTACTCTAGTTGGATGTGAGTGACCTTGTCACTCATGTTATGGGTAAGTTGACTCTAGTTCTTACATTAATGGAGGTGCTTTAGATACTATTCTTGAATTAGGTGTAGGGTATGGAAGACTCCTTTACCTTAGGTCTAGTGGTGGCTTACTATACATCTAAGAATTTATTTAGATACCATAGCCTTGTCCCAAGTTGAAGTTATACTTAGAATGCATTTGGGAAATCAGAAGGGGGTCCTTGACCTACATTAAGTTTCGATTGATATAGTTTTCTTGAAGATCTTAGATGGCTACTAAATGCCTAGGAAATTCTCTCTTGTAAGCATGTCGGCTAACTAGGGTAGTAAATTTTGGCGATGCCATTACAACTAATGTTCATGGAATAATTGCCTATAAATATTGGTGATGCCATAATGAGCTATTGATTATTATATTAAAGGAGCCCATGACCATGTTATTAATTAAGCCATGGATTTTCTATTGCTCAAGTTAGTAATAAACTTTATTTATGCTAATGGTGGGCCAATCAATAGGTTACTTGTAGGCCATTACTCATGATAATGCTTATGGTTGTGCTCATGGTCTAATGGTCTAGATTATTTTCTTATGTCTTATATTAGTCATATTACCTATATGTATAGACTTGTTGATAATGTGACATTGATTATGAATGAGGAAATATGGAGGTATGTTCTTCTTACATTTCCTTTTATGTTCTTTACATTAGAACTCGTAGGGAATGTACATTAATTTTGCTCTAGTGGGGCTTGTCATTTACTCTAGCCCTCGTGGGGCTTGACATTTACTTTATCCCTAATGGGGCTTGTCATTTACTTTATCCCTCATGGGGCTTGTTCTTTATTACCGGCCTTAAATTGCTTGTTCTGATGATATTGATGCCCGACAAGGTCGGAGGAGATTGTGATGATGATATTGATGCCCGGCAATGCTGGAGGAGATTGTGATGATGATATTGATACCCAGTAAGGCTAGAGGATATTGTGATGATGATGATATACCTAATAAAGATAGAGGATGATTATTTGATATGCCTATGAGTACCTTTATCGGTTTGAGTCTAGCTATCCCTATGTGTGGAACTTTTATGCTTATATATATATATATATATATATCTATGTGTGTAATGTGGATGGAATGTGACATTACAATGCCAGATGTATCCCACTAGCATTACATGCATAATAAGTGATGTAGTTAATGATTAATAATAGCTAAGGATTCGTGACATATAATGTTTAATTGATTAATCAAAACTAGTTGGTAAGCAGGAAACTAGTTGTAAAATAAGGATTCACTTGGTGAGTAATGTTAGTGATAAATAATGGTTAGTTAAGGAGTGTTGTCTATTAAAATAACTATGTTGTTAATAGTTGACTAATAGCTAAGAATAATTATATGATGGCTAGGAATCTAATAGACTAGTTAATGATCCTTTCTTAGGAAATATGGAGTGGATAATGGGTATTGATGATAAATAGCTAATAAGGGTAATTGTATAAAATATGGTTATGTGGTCCATGTTGGTAATAAATGAAAGTGTGGTAAAATGACCGGTTGATCATAATGTGGAATACAGTTGAATAGTGATGAGATTTTGATATGTTGTTGGTTAAATGCCTTATTATTATCTCTCTTAGGTGTAATCTCCCGTAGTATGGGGAGGACTCACTGCTGAATCTGTTGCTGCTAACTGAATCTGGCTAAGCGTTGTCAGGAACCTGAGCGTCCAAACCTATGATATGAGACATCATAGCGCAAGAAAAGAGTATATGACCAGTACACGGAATGTACTAGTATGCTAATGAGGTAAGGCTAAAATGCATGGGTTCATATGCATGAACAATAACTGTCTGAGTGATATGAATATAACTGAATGAGAGTACATGAATAATTGAAGCTACTGTAAACACTAATTATGCAATACTATGCATATACATATATACTGTGTCTGAGATTTATACTGAATTTGAGTACTAAGTTCTGATAACTGAGTACCTAATATCTGAGATTTACTGATAACTGGATTGTTGATAACTAGGTGGTTATTTCTAACAGTCCTGATTCTGTAGAACTGAATTAAGTTCTATGCTGAGACTGAAACTGAAACTATGGGAGCTAATCATCTAAATGACATGCCCCTTTCTGAATTAATTGGGTTCCAACCTGTAAACTCAGTTGGAAGGGTTCTAATACTGTGCCACGGGTACTAACAGACTAAAGAGTCACCCTCATCTGGCAGGTGCCCTAATGAGAATGGTATTACCCTCAACTGGTAGGTAAAACACCTTATCAACCCTCAGCTGGCAGGATAATATTTCAACCTATGCTAGGTACATAGTTCTGGAATGCAAGGGTTGCTACTAAGGGTCACATCCTCTACTGACAAGTGAGCCCCCATCTTTGGTTTCGTTCGATGCTGAATCCTACTCCCAACTAAATGACACTAATTATTAAACTGAACTGGACTGAGTTTCACTGAATTTTGGAACTGACTAAGTAGTACTGTTCGGGACGTTACTGAGACTATTCTATAGCTACTTTAATTTTAGGTAAACAGCTAGATTTCGGGTATTAAATACCCCCAGGACTTGATAGGATCAATAGTAAGACATGTCACAATCTTGAAAGCATATTAGCTAGTCACTTAGTCATGATTCATTCATTGAGACATTTTGTCAAACACTTTCAAGGCATGAACTTGTATATGAATGGGAACACATGCTAACTTTTATGATTGCACTAATAAATTCACATAGGCATTCTAACAAACACTTGGGGAGCATGATTATTTCACATAATAATAATTATAAACATATAAATATCATGGAAATAACATTCAACTTGTAAATTAAAGGATCTAATATAAGAATCACATAATTCACCACACATGCTATCTTAATTACATGATACTTGTAATTAATCATGGATTGAAACCCAAACAACACCATGAACATGCATACAATCTAATTGAAGAATGGTAATCAAAAATATGAAAACTTATATTCTTGAAAAAGGGTTCTTGGACTCCATGGGTGGTAAGGGAACATGGATGAACACCTAACATACCTGGAAAGATGACTTCTTGAAGTTTCTTGGTTGGATTCTTGAGGATTGTTGTTGATTCTTGAAGGCTAGGGTTTTGCTAATTGAGAGAATCCTCTTAATTTTGGGGGAAATTAGATATAATAATGTCTTAACCAGGTTATTAGGGGTTTAATCACGTGTTTTGGATGAATTGGGGGCTTTGGGAATTGACCAAACGGTCCCTGAAATTAAATCGTGGAAGCTGAAATTTCTGATTTTACATGCCAGCGCGACGCGGTACAATCATGTCGGCTCACTGGAAAATGGACAACTCCCATTTTGACCAACAGTGCGACGTGGTGAAATCGTATTGCGCCACTGGAAATGGACAAGTGTAACTGGACTATTGGTATGACGCGGTGCCATCACGGCGCCTCACTAAACGCGAATTTGGCCCTTGGCACGACGAGATGAAATAGCGTTGGGTTCACTGAAAATTGAAGAATGCCAAATAACACATCTGCATGATGTGGTGATATCACAAAGTCACAATGGAAAATGGCAAACACCATTTTGACTCTCACCGCGACGCGGTGTTGCTCATTTTTGTAGACTGTTTCACTAAAAGTGCAATAACATCTCACCCGAGTATTAGATTTAGGAAAACTTTATATCGTTGGAAAGCTGAATTAATTTCCTACACATTGGTAAGTCTTAAACTGGAAAATTCTATGTGTATTAAAATTTTTATATTGAATTTCTCATGTACTGAGAGTTAAACTAAGCTAGAAAATATAGGGTATTACAATATCTCTCCCTTGGGAACATTCGTACTCGAATGAGATAAATTAAGCTGAGAAATACTGATAGACTGAATTTAAATACTGAACATGCATAATTAAAGCATAAAATACATGACTGAAACTGATTCATGAATGCATGACTGTCATGAAGATGCCATGCAATGATAACTTATACCAAGTTTGTAACTGTAACTGAACATGGAACTAAGTAAATCTAAAGAAGACTGATACCTCAAGCTGAGTCTAAGTTTGCGGAGAATAGGTAAGGATACTTGGTCTGCATAGCTCCCATAACTTACTGGTTTCGTCAAAATACTTTGACCAAGGGAACTTCTTTGTTCCTTAGTTTACGAACCTGATGATCAAGGATTTAGACTGGAACCTATTTTATAGAGAGATCATTCTAAAAATCTACGCCTTCTAAGGGGACTAAAACATCTAAGTCGCCAATGTATTTCTTTAGAAAGGAGACGTGGAATACAGGGTGCACTAAAGCTAAGTCTGAAGGTAACTCAAGCTCGTAAGCTACCTTTTCGAAACTATTGAGAATTCTTTAAGGACCGACATATCAGGGACTGAGCTTCCCCTCCTTGAAGAACCTCTTCACTCCCTTCATGGGAGAGATTTTCAAGTATATAAAATTGTCAATCTCGAACTCGAGATCCTTTCTCCTCACATCTGAATACGATTTTTGTCGGCTCTGGGTTGCCCTAAGAATTTCTCTGATCAACTAAACCTTCTCTAAGGAATCAAACACTAAATCAGGCCCTACTAATGCAACCTCACCTTCTTCAAACCAACCAATGGGAGATCTACATCTCCTCCCATAAAGAGCCTCAAACAGATCCATCTGAATACTAGAATGATAGTTGTTATTATATGTGAATTTGATCAAAGGAAAGTGTTCATCCCAACTACCTTTAAAATCAACAACACACACTCTTAACATATCTTCTAGAGTCTGAATGGTCCTTTCTGCTTGACCATCTGTTTGACGGTGAAAAGTTGTACTGAGGTGAACTTGGGTACCAAGACCCTTTTGAAAGGATTTCCAAAAATGTAAGGTAAACTGGGTATCTCTATCTGAAATAATGGATACTAGGACTCCATCTAACCTGACCAACTCTCTTATATAGAGTTTGGCATAGTCCTCAGTTGAATAGGAAGTATGGACTGGCAATAAATGAGCAGATTTGGTCATCCTGTCTATGATAACCCATATCTAATTATGTTGATGACTATTACAAGGCAAACCCATCACAAAGTCCATGTTCACTTCTTCCCATTTCCATGTGGGAATACTGAACTCCTGCACTGACCCACTAGGATTCTGGTGCTCAATCTTAACCTGCTGACATATAGAGCACTTAGCTACAAACTCTACGATATCCCTCTTCATCGCACTCCACCAATAGATCTTCTGCAAATTACGGTACATCTTAGTGGCCCTTGGATGAATCGAGTAACGTGACCGTACGCTTCAGCAAGAATTTATTACCTTAAGTCATCTACACCTAGCACACATAACAGACCCTGGCAATGCAACACACCATCTACCCTTTGGGAGTAAACCTCTACTTTCTGATCTCTGACTGGCTCTTTCAACTTAACTAGGCTGGGATCTTTGTCCTGCTTTTCCTTTACTTTGTAAACCAGAGATGATTCTGAACTATTTTGCACCCATACACCACCCTCTACTTAATTGACTAAGCGGATACCTAGTCGGGCAAGCTGATGAACTTCCTGAACTAACTTCTTCTTAACATCCTTAACATGAGCAATACTACCCATAGACAACCTACTTAGAGCAACTGCCACTATATTGGCCTTGCCCCGATGATACAAAACACTCATATTACAATCTTTCACCAACTCCAACCACCTTTTATGATGCAAATTCAAATCTTTCTGATAGAACACATACTGCAAGCTTTTGTGATCTATGAACACATCAACATGCACCCCATACAAATAATGCCTCCAAATCTTTAAGGAAAACACAATAGCTGCTAATCCAAGATCATAGGTCCAATAATTCTTCTCATAAGTCTTATGCTTTCTAGAGGCATAGGCTATGACATTACCTCTATGCATTAGGATCTAACCCAAACCAACTCTGGATGCATCAGAGTACACAACAAACCCATCTGAACCATCTGCTAATGTCAAAACTGGGTCAGTAGTGAGTCGATTCTTCAACTCCTGAAAACTTTTCTCACAAGAATCTGACCACTGAAACTTCACTTTATTCCGAGTCAATCTAGACATAGGGGATGTAATTGACGAAAACCCTTCAACAAACCATCGGTAAATAGCCAGCTAAATCCAAGAAACTCCTGATACCTGATGGAGAAATGGGTCTAGGTTAATTTATCATCACCTCTATTTTTTTAGAACCAATTCTAATGCCATCACCAAAAATAATATGACCAAGGAATACAATAGAACTTAGACAAAATTTGCAATTACTGAATTTGGCAAAAACTCGATCAGGTCTGAAAGTCTAAAGTACGATTCTAAGGTGATCTGCGTGATCATTCTCGCTACAGGAATAGACAAGAATGTCATTGATAAAGACTATAATAAACATGTCCAAGTACTGCTTGAACATACAATAAGTCCATGAAGGCTGTTGGGGAATTTGTGAGACCACAGCACATGACTAGAAACTCGAAGTTACCATACCAGGTTCAGAAAGCTATTTTCAGAATGTCACATTCTCTTACTCTGAGTTGATGATAGCCTGACCTGAGGTCTTTCTTAGAAAAATAACTAGCACCCTGAAGTTGGTCAAACAAGTCATCGATTCTATGAAGTGGGTATTTGTTCTTGATTGTAACTTTGTTCAACTAACGGTATTATATACATATTTGGAGTGAATCATCTTTCTTACGCACGAATAAGACTGGTGTACTCTACGGGGAAATGTTGGGTCTGATGAATTCCTTATCTAAAAGGTCCTTTAACTGTTCTTTTAACTCTTTGAGTTCAGCTATTTCCATTCTATATGGAGGAATAGATATAGGCTGAGTGTCTGGAAGAAGTTCTATTCGGAAGTTGATTTCCCTTACGGGAGAAACTCCAGGAAGATCCTCGAGAGACACATCTAAGAATTTACTATCAAAATAGACTCAAGAATTGGGGTATCTGAACTAGAGTCTTTAACTCGCACAACATGATAGACACATCCCTTGAATATCATTTTTTTTGCTCTAAGGTATAAAATCAGCTAACTCTTAAGCGTTGTAGTACTACTTTTCCATTTAAGGACTGGTTCATTTGGAAACTAAAAATGAACAACTCTGCTTCTATAGTTAACTAAGGAATAGCATGAATACAATAAATCCATGCCGAGAATGACGTCATAATCTTTCATCTCTAACTCTACTAAGTCTGCTGAAGTGACTTTCTAAGATATGATAACCATACCATTCCTGTGTACTAGATGGGCTATGATTGATTGACCCACTAGGGTAGAGACTGAGAAAGGTTCTGTTAAGATTTTTGGTCTGACCTTAAAGTTGACTGCTATGTTAGGAGTTACAAAAGACAAGGAAACTCCTGGATCTAATAAGGCATAAAATTGTAAATGGAGAATTTGTAATGTAGCAGTGACCACATCAGGATAACTTTGTTGATCTTGTCTGGACTGAAGTGCTTAAAGCCTATTTAGGCATTGCCCAGTAGTGGCACTAGAGGTAGCACCCTGCTAAATCGGGTGACCGGACTGAGCTGGGGGACGATTGTACTGACCCTGCAAACCTGACTAAGGACAAACTCTAATCCTATAGCCTGGCTTGACACACTCAAAACTACATCACTGCCATAACTGCAGATACCCTGATGGTTTTTGCCGCATTTTTGGCAAAGAGGATTTGTTCAAGCACTGCTGACACTGCCCTGAGACTTAGAGCCTTGCGCCCAATCTTTGTTACCATTTCCGAACTAAGGTGCTGGAGCACTAACTGATGACAGAGATGGAACTGAAGATTTGGGCAAAACTAGGAACGGTTACCGCCTTTTGACTTAGGCTGAGTGAAATTGAAACTACCTATTCTAGCTCTCTTATTTTCTATCTCTCTCTCCTTATTCTTATCCTCTTCTATTTGCTGACCATGGACCATTATCCTAGATATGTCCATCTCCTTAATTAACATTGCAGTTCTGCACTCCTTAACCATACTCTCTGACACCCCAGACACGAACTTGCTCATTCTAGACCTATTGTCTGCTACTACATGGGGAGCATACCTGGATAACTAAGTAAACTTAAGGAAATACTCTTTAACACTCATGTTACCTTACTTGAGTTTGATAAACTCTAACGCGTTGTCTTCCCTCAACTATAAGGGAAAGAATCTATATAGAAAAGAAGTAGCAAACTCTTCCCATTCTATGGGCTCTACATCTGTGCCCCTGTCTACCTTCCACTATTTAAATCATGTATGAGCTATATCTTGTATCTAATAGGAAGCTAATTCAACACTGTGACTTTCTTAACCTGATCGAGGACTCTTGTGGATCCTCTTAAGACTTAGATCATGAAAATAGGGGAGGATTTATTCGAGTGAAGTCTCGAATCCTGGCAGCAGAAGTATTAGCAACTGGGTTGTCCTGAACAACAGCTGGTCATTCATTCTGAGCTACTACAAAATGGGCTAGAGTGGTGAAGACAGCTCTGAATTCTACATGGGAGACGTGCTCGTCTAGGGGATCTACTTGAACGGGCAGAGATGTCGACTGGTTTCCAGTTCTTCTTCCATTGGTCTTTTTGGAGGCATGTTCTGCAAATGGAAGGAGAAAATAAATTAGACTGAGAGTTTAATTTGAGATCATGCTCACTCACATGACATGAATAATGAAAGAAGGGAAACTTTTCCTAAAAATGCCTCGTAGCCTCTGGACCATAAGTGTGGCACGCTACACACCTATGCACAAGAATCTACTTGACGCAACTTTCAGACTCCCTAGGACTCTATTGAACCTTAAGCTCTGATACTAAGTTTGTAACGTCGTGAGTCTGCACCCCAAACGTCACACGATGCTTACAACCCCGAAGGACCATAAGTTAACCCATGACTAGTACTTGCTGTAAGAACTGAATAAGAATACTAAAATAATTTAGAAGTTAGGATGAAATCCACTAAAGTTCATAATCTGAATACTAAAGAATACAGCATCTGATAATAACATCTGAAAAATGAATACTATCTGAACTAGTCTAGTCTAGAAAGTCTCTAAAGAACTATCTGAATGTGGAGTTGATGGGACAAGCCCCCAACTGACTCCAAATAATAAAATGATAAATCAACTAAAATATTGAAATAAGTAATATCCTCGATGGATGAGGACTCACTGCTGAATCTTCTACTGCTAATTGAATTTTGCTAAGCGCGGTCAGGAACCTGAGCATTTGAACCTATGATATGAGACA
Organism: Capsicum pubescens; assembly: GCA_030864215.1. Classification (NCBI taxonomy): domain Eukaryota; kingdom Viridiplantae; phylum Streptophyta; class Magnoliopsida; order Solanales; family Solanaceae; genus Capsicum; species Capsicum pubescens. Next base: position 179,420,210 of record CM061541.1, read on the forward strand.
TCATAGAGCAAGAAAAGAGCATGTGATCAGTACATGGAATGTACTAGTATGCTAGATAAAGTAAGACTAAAATACATGGGTTCATATGCATGAACAACAACTGACTGAGTGATATGAAATAACAGAATAAGAGTACATGGATAACTGAAGCTACTGTAAACACTGATTATGCAATACTGTGCATATACCTATATACTGTGTCTAAGATTTATACTAAAACTGAGTACTGAGTTCTAATAACTGAGTAACTAATATCTGAGATTTACTGATAACTGAATTACTGATAACTAGGTAACTATTTCTGACAGTCCTGATTCTATAGAACTGAACTGAGTTCTATGCTGAGGCTGAAACTAAAACTGTGGGAGGTAATCATCTAACCGACATGCCCCTTTCTGAATTGATTTTGGTCTAACCTGTAACCCCAGTTGGAAGGGTGCTAATATCGTACCACAGGTACTAATAGATTAAAGAGTCACCTTTATCTGGTAGGTTCCCTAATGAGAACAGTATTACCTTCAACTGGCAGGTAAAACACCTTATCAACCCTTAGCTGGTAGGTTGATATCTCAACCTACGCTGACTACATAGTTCTAGAATGTAAGGGCTTCTACTAAGTATCATACCCTCTACTGACAGGTGAGTCCCCATCCTTGGGTTCGCTCGATGCTGAATCCTACTCCCAACTAAATGACACTGATTATTAAACTGAACTGGACTGAGTTTTACTGAATTTTTGAACTGACTAAGTACTACTATTTGTGACGTTAATGAGACTATTCTATATCTACTATAATTCTAGGTAAACTTCTAGATTTTGGGTATTAAAAATACCCAGGACTCGATAGCATCAATAGTAAGACATGGCACAATCTTGAAAGCAAACTAGCTAGTTACTTAGTCATGATTTATTCATTGAGACATTTTGTCAAATAGTTGCAAGTCATGAACTTGTACATGAATGGGAACACATACTAACTTATCATGATTGCACTATTCAATTCACATAGGCATTCTAACAAACACTTGGGGAGCATGATTAGTTAACATAATAATAATAATAAATATATAAATATCATGGGTACAATATTCAATTTGTAAATTCAAGGCTTTACCATGAGAATCACCTAATTCACCACACATGATATCTTAATTTCATGATACTTGTAAATAATTATGGATTGAAACACAAACAACACCATGAAAATGCATACAATCTAATTCAAGCATAGGAATCATAAATCCGAAAACTTGTATTCTTGAAAAAGTGTTCTTGGACTCCATGGGTGGTAAGGGCCCATGGATGAACACCTAACATACCTGGAAAGATGAGTTCTTAAAGTTTCCTTGTAGGATTCATGAGGATTTCTCTTGATTCTTGAAGGCTAGGGTTTTGCTAATTGAGAGAATTCTCATAATTTTAGGGAAAATTAAATAGAATAATGACTTAACTAGGTTATTAGGGGTCTAATCACGTGTTATAGACGATTTGAAGTCTTTGGAAATTGACCAAATGGTCCCTAAAATTAAATTGCGGTAACTTAAATTCCCAATTTTGTATGCCGGTGTGATGCGGTACAATCATGTCGGCTCACTGGAAAATGGACAACTCCCATTTTGACCAATAACGTGACGCGGTGAAATCGCATTGTGTCACTGGAAATAGACAACTGGGAACTGGACTTTTGGAACGACGCAGCGCCATCGTAGTGCCTCACTGAATGCAAATTTGGCCCTTGCCGCGACACGATTAAATCGTGTTGGGTTCACTGGAAGAAGGATGAATGCCAAATAACACATCTTCACGATGTGGTGATATTACGATAGCATACTGGAAAATGGAGAATGCCATTTTGACTCTCACCGCGATGCGGTGCTGCTTATTTCGGTAGACTATTTCACTAAAAGTTCTATAACTTCTCACTCGAGTATCAGATTTAGGCAAACTTTATATCATTGGAAAGCTGACTGAATTTCCTACACTTTGGTAAGTCTTAAACTGGAAAATTCTAAGTGTATTGAAAATTTTATATAGAAATTCTCATTTGTTGAGAGCTAAAGTGAGCTCGGAAAATACGGGGAATTACAATAAGATAGTCTAAAAATAATAAATCTTGATATAATAAAGAGAAAAAGAACTCAAAAGCATACCTTCAACCTTAGATACCAATCCATAACCAATCATCCATGAACTATACAATAGTTACCAAAAAATAATATAAGCAACTATCCCAGACAAATAGAAACCTATTCAGGACCCCATTATCCAAAAAGGCACAAACAAACACTCAGCAAATAGCAACCATAACTTGTACCTATACACCCCCTATAAGATCGACAGATATAGGCACTAAAAAATTATATTGGTGATAGGCGATGCATGCAAATAAATAAAAGTCATGAAAAGAAAAAGATGAAGAAATATAAACAAAGTAACTTACCCAACACAAGGGTACATATCTCCTCCAACTCACTAGCTCACAAAGGCTGGACCTACGGTACCATCCTTCTTTGATATGATGGCTCATTGAACAAAAGGGGCCATACGTGACTCGAGCTATTCATATACACTGCCTGATCCTGAACCAAGACTTCCATATTCCATATTTATAACAGTTGCAATAACAAGAACTAGGTTCAAACTGAAACTAGCAATAACAAGAACTAGGTTCTAACTGAAACTAGTAGATAATAATAATAGGGTAGATTATTCATTATTGTACGATAATGATAGACAAATTAAAACCAACACCATTCTTATATGACTAAAGTCATGATAATTCATACACAATTCCCAAATAATAAACTTACATAACTTCCATAAAGCCCAAGCATTAACCTTAAATGCTCGCCAATGATTTTAAACTACAACCATAAATAGATGATGGAATCGAATCAAAACTTATAAGCATGACATAGGTAGAGGCAATGTTAAGGTCCTAAGCCCATGACCAACCCATTTATTTAAGAAATTTTATCTCAAGTCATCAAATTCTCTAAGGACAGGTGAGTTCTAATTATTAGATCAATTATTTGTGACTGCCCTCCCCTAAGGTAATGAAGCTAAATTGGCATGCAATCAAGTCTAAGTCAAACCAGCTACAAGATAATAGCCTAAGGAAATACTCATAAGCCAATATAAGCCTAAATCAGAGTCATTTAAAGCATACAATATGGAAAAAAGTAGTTAGGCCTACTATCTAACCCTAATAACCTAGCCTAAGACAAACACCTGCATGAACCTAGGCTAAGATTTCCCAACCCTCGCCCACGGTACTAAAAGAGCTAAGTCAAATCCAAAAGGAAGAGAATATACTAACCTAAGGGATATCATGCTCGAATCCTACCAAAAACAAACCTTAAATAAAAAAAATATGTGTAAGAATATGAATAAGATATGTGTGCCATCATAGTATCTAAACAAAGCAAACGTAAGAATCTAAGCATCTATAAAATAAGTCACAACTCCACTAAGTCATACAAAGCTAACCTAGTGTCCGTGGTCTCATAACCAATGCCTCTGGCCAAATAATGTAATAAACAAAATAATTAAAGTATATATGCCTATGTAGAAAGTTAGAAATGAGATCAATGAGAGGTATTATTCTACTAGGTGAATTTAATTGAGTAATATCATCGAAAAGGATAAGTACTACCCTTGTAATGAACCGAGACTACCCCGTAGTCTTCACACGGTGCTTAGGATCATAAGTGGTCCTAAGCTAACCCTTGAACTGACACACTGTTAAGCAATTGATCTAAATATGTATAAAATGACTGAGTTTACTGTGTGAAAAAATAATCATAATGAAATCAGAGAAAACACAATACTGATACAATTTTACATTCTGATAAAACTAAAGAGTGGAACTAAAATTACATGACTGACTCTAACTGACATTTGTGCAGGCTCTACTATAAATACTATAAATAGCTAGGACACGACCCCAACTACTACTAATCAATACATATGAGTAAAAAAAGTAAAGTACATAAATAACATCTAACTGAAATACTCGATGTAGGAGGACTCATCATCTACTGGGTGGAATCTGCAACTGTCTAATCAATGTGTATGGACTACAACTGAACTGGTACCTACAAAATTAAACAATGTACCTCATAGACGTATATGTTGATCAATACTTCTAGATTGTACTGAGTATATGGGGGTGAATTCACAAGTAAATCAATATGTCAATATTATTATAAATTTGTAAAAGAATGAATGCTAAATGTAGATGACTCACATAAGCTGGAATATCTAAAAAACTAAAAATCATAATCATGAATAGCAAAACATGCTTAATAAATCTAGTGAGTCATCACATTTAGTTTCTAAAAGTTGTACTGGTATTCTGTCTTTAAATCAGTTGTCTAAGTGTAGAAAGGACTCACTTCTATATCTATAAATAGAAATCTAAAATATCATAGTTAATGTCATGTGTAAAGCAATATCTGAATAAAACTATGAGCATTTACACTTCGTCTCTAACCTGTAAGTATTTGTTATTAGGCTGTAGGGAAACACTTTTTAAAACTATTCTGAAAGTCTTTACTGTTAGGGAGGTTCTTCTAACTGACGTACACTATGTGAGCTATCATAGTGTCCAATGTCTAGTTCCCTTATAGGAAAACCTCATATTGGGGAGAGGTGTAATACTTTTGCCAAGGAGTATAACCTAATCTAAGTGATCACATCTGTAACTGTCATCCATATAGAAATTGGAATAATCTGATAATCTATACCTATGTTGGCTTGTAGTTCTGGGGCATGTAAACATACCTAAATCGGTGCTAAATAATACTCCCTTTATTTTGCATGCTCATTCTGTTGGAAATCCACTTTTAAAAACTAATATAAGGGTTTATAATGAAAACCTCTTGTAATTTTTTTTACTTAAAGCAGTAGTTAAATCTTTAAAGTCGATTCTATATCTAAGCTGAGATTAAAAGATCAAATCTTTGTTCAAAAATCTTAATATACATATCACGGAATTCTTAAAAGCATGATTTTCTTGAAATAACAGCATTCAAACTAGGGCTAACAACCCATGCATCTATTTCATGTCAAATCATAATAAAGTTTATGCTTGATAATGAAAATATTGATAATTTAATTCTAAATTTGGAAATTAAAGTCATATGCATAAAATACGAAAGTAGACATGCAATTCAACATCTAACTCACTTGAAATCACAAAATCTTCAAATAGTGGTGAGTGGGTATAAACCTTAAATTGAAATTCATGGGTAATCATACAAAATCAGGTAACTTTGTAATTAAAAACTAATTTTTAAACATGAAATTGATAAAGAAGCTTGAACATGAATTTCTATTTGTTCTTTTGAAGATGATTTCTTGAAGAACTTGAATTGAAAATCTTTAATTTTGAGTTATTTTGGAAAAAGAAAGGTGGAATTTCAATTTCTTGCAGATTAAGATTTTAATGTTCTAGGGTTTTCTTGGAGAGAAATTAAGTGAAAAGCATGCATAATATGCATAAAATAGGCAAAATTTTGTGTTTTACACGATTTGGGACTTGGGAAAAAGACTAGATTGCCCTTTAAAATTTAACCAAAATAGGAAAATCCCAATTCGGCACACCACCGTGACGCGCCGCTATTGCGGTGGCTTACTAAAAAATGGACGACTATCATTTTGCCCTCTAGCACAATGCGGCATAATCGCATTACGTCATTGGAAAAGGATGAGTGTAATTTTGCACTCCACCGCGATGCGGTGTCAGTCCAATTAGGATTTCTGGAGCAATCCAGACTAATCGTGGTGAGCTACTGGAAAGGGAAGAACTGGAACTAGAGCTTTATCACGATGCGGGCTAATCACGGTGCTCCACTAGAAATCAAACAATTGCGATTCTGCCCTCTACCGCGATGTAGTGCTATATTGGTTTTACTAAAATCATCATAACTTTTCATCCATTTATTGAATTAAGGCGAAATTGGTATAGTTGGAAATCTTTTTCAATTATCAACACATTGGTGGGTCTAGAGCTAAAAAATTCTATACGTTCAAGAGTTATATGCTTTTAAATTTGAACCTTGACACACCAGGAGCTAAATAGGACTAAGAAAAGAACAGGGTATTACAACCATGACTCCTACTCTAATGATTACTCATGTCAAACTGTAACACCCCAATTTTTCTGAACCGAAATGCTACACGGTGCTCATGACCCCGAAGGACCACAACCTAATCCATGAATGATATCTGTACCTGTAACTGCATAATATTTATATAAAATGCAGAAACATAAACAAAGAGGGCGTAAGGTTCAATCTTGAACAATAAGATATCTGAAATAAGGAGGTATCACAGTACCAAAAGAAAACTGAAAATACTAAAGTCTAAATCTGAAAAACTCTATAATCATCTGAAAGCCTCTAAACAGTCTGAATAAGGAGTTGAAGGAACATGTCTCCAACTAACTCCCTAAACTGAGCATAAACTAAAATACTAGAATAATAAATATAACGTCCATGTCCTTGAAAGATGGGGAATCACTTCTTACTGAACTGCTACTACTGATCTGGAATTTGCACCTAAGAACCTATGGTGTAACATAAAAAGAAAGCACCATAGCGTAAATGCGTCTATACAACTAAAGTACTGAGTATACGTGGGGGTAGGCTAAATGCATGGGGGTTATATGCATAAACATGCTGACTAATATGAATGTGAGAATACATACATGCATACATACATACATACGTAACTGCTATAGAACTCGTGGAGATACTGACTACTTGAGTTTGAACTCTCAACATGAGCTTCGTTATACTGAGATACTGAATGACTGATGACATGGATGACTGTACCTAACAGTCCTAATTCTGAAGAAAACTATCTGAGTTCAAAACTGTAGTTGAACATCTAAGTCTGAGATCAGTCCTAGCTGACGAGTGATCTCTAAAACTGATAATGAGAATACTCAACTGAATCTGAGATTGAGATCAAGCCTGTCTTTCGGGTGACCTCTAGATATAATAATAAGCATCTGAATATGGGACCAAGCCTATCTGATGGGATGGTCCAGGAATCAATGGAACTATCTGAGTTCCTTACTGAGATCGATGACTGTATCTGACAGTCCTGATTCCTGATTTCTACTCTGAAGACTGATACTAAAACTGTAACTATACTGTAACTGTGGGAGGTAGTAACCTAACCAACATGCCCCACTACTGTACTGGTGGGGTCCAATCTTTACCCTAATTGGAAGAGTTTCAATACCATGCCACGGGTAGATACCTCTGTTATGGTCAAGTCTCTCTAACGGGTGACCCTGAACAGGAAATCAAGCCTAAGACAATATAATAATCAAGTTTAGCCTTAATCTGATGGGTGACTCCTGTCCTGCGCTGGCTACGCAGTACTGGAGTACATGGATTGCTGCTAATGGCTCTGCCTTTATAACGGGAAAACTGCCATCCCTGCACTCGTTCGGTGCTTGTCCCTACTCCCAACTGAAAGACTCTGAAAAGATTAACTGCGCTGAATTTACTAACTGAACTGAACTGATTCTGAGTTTACTGAGTTCCTTGGACTGACGGATCACTACTAACATCTGATATCTAGCTAAGTCATGAGATTGCCGATCTTACTGAGTACTGAGTTTTCATGAGATTTCTGAGTCTTTCCTAAGTCACATGACTAACTGCAATCTATGGAACAATTGACTAAGGATGTCTTTAAACATGACACTAGCTCTAGGCACACAACTATAGTTTTTGGGTACAAGTACCCCCAGGACTCAATGGAAAGAAACTGACACACATGGCTGACTTGATCATAAGAGTAGAGTCCATAATTCACAATATCATAAGTAAGGATTTCATAATAAGAATGATTCTCAACAAACTATCACATGATCAGAATTGCACACAATATGTATATACTTGCACGGCTTCAATAACATGGTCATTCCATATCACAATAATATCATGGGCATCTTATACAACATCTTCAATTCAAGACATTAGCATGGGGATCACATTGAACATAAACTTAGAACATGGAACAGCCATTTAGGGCTTATTATGTCATAAAAGTATGATTTCTATTCCCTTATGTATTTTCACAAACACCTTACATGCACATCTTAGGCATAGGTGGATTCATCAAGATTTCAAACATTCAACCACTAATTTCACATGTTTATACGTTAAATACCACCATATCCTCACATAAAACATACAAAGACCCCATCTTAGGCATCATCAAACTCCAACCACGTGAACATCAACCACCAACAACATAAACATCATAATACATAATTTAGAAGATGGTTCTTGAGCTTCATGGACGGAAGGAGTCCATGAATCAACTCATGCATACCTTAGAAGGAAGATTCTTGATGATTGACGGAGGAATTTCCTTGAAATCGGATCTTCAAGCTTAGTTATGCAACCCAAGTTGTTTTTCTCTTTAAGTGCTCTTGGATGATGAGCTTTGAGATGATAATAGGGTTGTAATATGTTTAGAAGCTATATATTTTGTAGGGTTAAGTTTAGGGACGTGTAAGGAGTGTTAAAATACTTAATTACCCTTAAAATAACTCAAAACGGAGTGTTTTTGGCACCTGAAACTGACTTAGGCGGTGCCTAAGTGATTGCCTAAGCTAGGTTGGGCGGCGCCTAACCAATCGCCTATGCTTGGGTTGGGCGGCGCCTAACCAATCGTCTATCCTTACTGTCTCTCACGAAAATGGGCATAATTTTTCGTTCGGGTATTGGATTAAGACGAAATTGGTATCGTTGGAAAGCTAATTCGATTATCTACAATTTGGTGGGTCTAAATCATCCAAAATATCACATTAACATCGAGTTATACTCGTTCAAATATGACCCTTACAAAATCGAACACTAAAACTTGATGGATTCAAAAACTCTTTGCTTTTATTACCTTAAGTGACTCATATGAACATGCTTAATGCATCATAAGCTATCCTATCACTAGGATATTCATTGTAAGTCATGTACTCAAGTATGAATCACAGGATAGGAGATTTCATACGTAGGAATACTTATTCACTTCCTAGCTTAGAAACATGCGGGGTATTACACAAACAAAGATCTTGTCAGGTATATAGGTGATCCAGATACAATCCTATAGCTAGGTCAGGTATTCTAAACTAAGGCTCAAGATGCTATTTTATACTAATGTTTCCCAAACAAGACCAAGTTGTCAAAAGTTATAAAGTAACCTAGAACCTATCTGATGACCTTACCCACATTCAATCAATATGATACACTATCTCAGAGCAAAGAATAGATCAACGCCTACCTCGATGCCAAATTGTAGTCTCACATTCAATTAATTCACAATCCTTAAATATTGTTGCATTATCAAATTTATGATCAACGTGTTAATATTAGTAAAATAAGACCCAAATTGTACTGTAAAAGTTCATGCTGAAAATCTGGTCTAGACTAGGGCCATAGGACCTGCTAATAGAATTCTAATATTGAATCCATTATGAGGTCCCCCAAAGGACAAGAAATGCATGCTCAAAACTTGAGAACTAACGGTGGCCCCAAGAGTGAAGGGATGTTATGAAGAAATTTAGAAATTTATGAAGAATTAGCGTGGGAACTTACAAATGAGCTAATGGAAAATGATCACCTCAATATCATTAACCAAAGCATATCCCCCTAAAATCAAGCTCCCACAAGTAAAAATAGAGGTTTTAAGATTTAGAAAAACGGCTGGAAGTTGAGGAAATGAAAAATATATAAGTAGGAGTGATGGTCGCTAAAGATGTCATATGATTACTAAAGATTCTATCTCTAAATTTGTTGGTGAAAGCTAAAGCCGTTGTATCTTACAACATTAGGGGTCGTTAAAGCCTCTACTGCATGTCGTCAGGGATTGCTAAAGCCCATAGAAATTAGGCTATCAAGGGTCCCTAAATCCATTATCACTTAAGCTATCAGGGGTTGCTAAAGCATCCACCACAACAACTTAAGCACCAATAATTTTCTAAGTCCCAATGGACTCTTATTGGGTCGGCGAGATCATTTAAAACACCACGCATTCAAATGGACTATGATACCCTTCAAAATTTGACATTTCCAATTCAATGGATCCATCAAAATTTCTATTATAGGTTGTTTTAATAAGAAATGGGCCTCATACCTATTGTTAAATTTTTCATCGAATTACACCTAATAGCCCAAAATGAGTTTGGAAGCCTCTAGACTAGACCAAAGGACTTCCTTGCTTAAAATCCACATTTTAGAGCTAACAAAACTATTAAAATTCTCATCCAATGTCATTTACAAGAATATTTTGTCCAAGAACAATTTTCTCAACATCAATTGCTCCAAAATAGGAAAATAAGCTAAAATCCCAAGCAAATTACTTGGAAGCCGACCGATAGTCCCAAAAAGTTATAAATGACATATAACCTCTATGAAAGACACGAAATACATAATTATATAGAAAAGGAGTAATGACCTGGAGGGTTATTACATTTAGGCCTTAGACTTAACAGACACACAGAACTATTAAAGGCTTGACAGAACCCCTTAGCATTCATCATGAGCATTCAATTAAAATATTTATGGAAGAACACTTTATCAAGCTAATTCCAAATTATGGTTAAAAGAAATTGAAACCATTTAATCTGAAGAAAATTTACACAACCTTGACATGGGTCCATGAAGCCTCTAATATAAGAAATACAAGAAAATATCAAAGAAGGGACATGCCTCGACCAAATATCGTGAAAGAAATAACTAAAACACTAAATAAAAGTCGTCTTTCAATGAATAGAGGGCTCACCAACTCTGAAGCTATCCTGTCAATCTTAACACTGCACAGAACCATGGGATGTATCTTTGGACCTTCAATATCAAGTAATGTAGCACTCAGGGATGGTTAATACGTGGAATGTAATTGTTATGTATAGCATAAAAATGACAATACAAGCTTTATATAAGATGATCATAAGTGTAGAAGTCAAGGTATAAAAAAGATAAAAATATAGATTTCAAAGTGAAACTATTTCTTTAGTTCTGAACAAGATGGTATCACCGAATTCTCTTTATACCATAGGCTATATGTAACGCCCTGAAAATGGTCCCCAGACGTCACATGGTACTTAGAAGCACAAGTGATCCCAAGCTAAACCTTCTACTGGCATAACTCATAAGCAACTGAATAAAATACATAAATCTAAATGAAATAAGTGGAAGATAACTCATTTTTGAATCTGATCAATACCAAACTAAATTAAAATAATTACTACTCTGTTTTTCCAAACAAAATTGGAAATCAAATACCTTAACTTTACTGACTTTCTATGAAGCCTCTACTATTATTAACTATAGGTAGAGGGGATATGACCCCCAACTATCCTAAATCAATACGACTATATTAAGAAAAGATAAAATATTGCTCAAACGTATGACTGACCCGAGCCCTTAAATCAAGAGGACCCTTCACCTACTGACTGGAAGATGCAAACTGTCTAAATATGGTATACGTGTTACAATTGAACTGATACCTACATTAGAGACAATGTAGCACATAAAGTATATGTGGATCAGTACTTTAAGGATGTACTGAATTTATGGGGGTGAATGCATAAGTAAAACATAATATCAATCATCGTAATTGTTAAAACAAAGCATGCTAAATGTAAATGACTCACATAAGATGGAATATCTGAAATACTGAAGATCATGAGTAAAAAAATCATACTTTATAAATCTAGTGAGTCATAACATTTAGTTCTAAAAGCTATACTTGCATTCTCTCTTTAAACCATACTGTCTAGATGTAGAAAGGACTCACTCTTTAAATCTAAAATCTGGAACTAATATCTTTCTGTAAAGCATAATTTGAGTAATCTTTATGATCCTTTACACTTAGTTTTATAAAAGCTTTCTGTTATTCTTTTTTGAGAAACTATTCTGAAAATCTTTATCATTAAGATGTAAGAAAAACACTTTATCTTAAGCCTTTAAACCAATAGACTATTTTAAGAGTAGGGGACATCTTTTTGGGATGTTCTTCTAATCGACATACTCTATGTGAGTTGACATGGAGTCCAACGTCTAGCCCACATTGGGGAGAGTTTTTCTACTCTTGCCATCAAAATAGAACCTTAACTTAAGTGATCACTATCTTAGCCCACTATGGGCAAATCAGAAACCTACAATGGCACCTAGTTCTAGGGCATGAGACCTTGGAATCATACCCAACTCGCTGCTAAATACTTCTCCCATACTTATTGTTCAGAACTTTTAGGAAATCCAACTTAAAACAGCACAAGGGTTTATAATGAAAACCAATTATACTTCTCTTTTCTTTAAATCATAAATTGTATGAATAATATGGATTCCTATCTTTGCTTGGATCAATAGATCAACTTTCTTTATCAAAATCTGAAAATATCTAATCATGGGATGCTTAAAATATAGTCATTCTTGAAATGTCAACATACAAACTAGGTCTTAGTGACCCATGCTTCAATTTCATGTCAGACACCATAAGGTTCATGCTTGATAATACAAATATTCATAATTCAACTTAAAATCTGAAAAATATGATCATACACATTAATTTTTTGAAGGTAGACATGTAATTCCATACCCAAATCACTTAAAATCTCAAAATCATGGAATTAGCAACATTGGGTATAAACTCTATCTAAAATTTCATGGGAAATTATACAAAACTCAGCAATTTGTAATTTAAAGTAAGTTTTTGGACACAAGGATGAAAGATTTATCCTTGTTCAAACCCCACAAACCTTGAATGATGAACTAGATGAACACGTTTGCTTTTGGGATTCTATTTGTTCTCTTGAATGATAATTCTTGGAATTCTTGGATTGGGAACATCGAATCCTGAATTGATTTGGGAAAAGAATAGTGAAATCTTGGGGATTCTTGAAGTTGAATGTTGAAGCTTAGGGTTTTTCTTGAGAGAAACTTTGATGAAAATAAGCATAAAATGCTTGTAATAGGCCTAAATCTTGTGTTTGGATGGAATTGGGGGCTTGAGAATTGTCCAAAATATCCTTTTTAAACTCCTAAATGAAACTGGAAAAATAAATCGGGGTCTCGATTTAATGGGCCACCGCGACGCGCCACTATCGTTGTGCCTCACTAGAATTTGATGACTCTAAAATTGGAAGTCTCCACGATGCGGATCTATCACTTTTTCCCCCTGGATTTAGACAATTGGGACCTGGAACTTCACCACGACGTGTCACCATCGTGGTGCTCTATAAATAAGCCATTTTGGCCTTCGGCGTGATGTGCCACTATAGCGTTGGACTGCTGGAAATTGACAAATAGGAAAATGGACATCTCCGCGATGAACCAATATCATGGAAATCTAGTGAAAAATGAAAATTACTATTTTTCCCTTTCCACGACGCGCTGAGAGTCCTGGTGGCACAATGTCAACTTAAAAATGCTCTAACTTCTCAATCGAGTGTCGAATTTGGGCGAATTTGGTATCGGTGGAAAGCTTATTCAATTTTCCACACAATTAAAAGTCAAAATCTTGAAAATTCCTAATGGAATAAATATTATTCTTTTAGGAAGCTATCCCTTAACATTTTAGGAACGAATTTAAGCTAGAAAAGTTCAGGGTATTATAATATCTCTTCCTTGGAAAAATTTATCCTCGAATATTGATAATTAGGCTGAAATCACTGAGGAATCTAAGGATATAATCTATCATGAACAACTAAAATAAACTGTATGACTGAATCCCAATTTAGTGGGCTACTAAACTGATCTATGAGTGCATGAACTTTCATGAAAATAGCTATATGGCTGAGATCAAAATGAGAGAGTCAAGTAAGGTTAACAATTTCTTTAGGTTGAATCTAATTTCATGAGGAAAAATATGAGAGATTTACTCCATGAAAACTTGAGGCATTAAAACATCTCCCCCTTGGGATCGTTCATCCCCGAATGATACTACTTTGATAGAGATACTAAGAAAAGACTAAGATGATACGCAGGATACTTATGAATTGAATTATGACTTAATATCTGAAACTAAAACTGATGCATAATGCATATACTGAGATGGATCAGCAATTTACATAGATGGAAACAAACTATCTCTTGAAATGGCCATACTCACAAAATTTCAGGTAGCAATACTAGACTAAATTGGAAGATGAAAAACTAAGGAAATTTGTCTGTCGGACAGTTAAGATGGATTTCTGGCTATACGGAGTGAATCATAACGAATGCTTATGTCATGACCCGAGTCGGGGCCCTATCCATAACGAGTATCCCAAATCATGGAGGCTCGGGTGCTCTTCTAAATCTGGTAATCATGCACAATATTCATATAATATAAGAGAATTTATGAAAAACAATACATGATGGAACCATGGTGAATCTCATAAACTTGAACAATTTAATAAAGGAAATTCTGAATATTCTAAGCATGTGACAACCATCTGCGAAATCTCTAACATTACATTGACCATTATAGGTCTGAGAAAAAATTGGGACAAGGCCCCCAGTCAGACCATGAATCAAAATAAAATAAAAATAAAAGTTTTATAATCAGGCCTTCCAAAGTAAGGGAGACTCACCAACTGCAAGCTTCTGACAAGTCAATCTACTTCTTAACGAGACCCCGGGACTGTGTATCAAAATCCTTAAATATAGAAGAGTCAATACAGATGTACTAGTTTGTAGAGCAATCCAAAATAATAAATTTATACATATATAACATAGGTGAGAGCAAGTCATAAAATATTATGCATGAAATAGTTTAAAATACATGGGCCGTCTCAAATGATCTTAAAATAATCTTGTCAATGCAATGTCATTCTTTGTATTACTTCTGAACTAGGTGGTACACCCTACATTTCTGAGAGTATCCCACGGGCTATATGGGATCCGTCCTTGACTCGGCGGCCAAGCCCCAACCCAAGATTGCCGCAAGAGTTGGTGTTTCTGATTCTGATTCTGATATGCCACAGGGCACTAGGCCAACGTATAATAATAATATGCCCGTATTGGTAAAACACAATTTCGAACAATGAATCAAGTGACCTATGCCTACTTCAGGTAACCACCTAATTCTCTTAGTTTCCATTTTTATCCTGTTCTAAACATGTATCTTTCAGAATTCAAAATATGAAATCTGAAATTAAATCTGTATTCAGTTTTGACTTTTACCATGGCCTTATCCGATTCGGTATCATCATACCAAGACTTGCAAGTCATAATTCTGAGCCATAAAAATATCATGCATGATTCTTTCATTTAAAACAATATTCAGACCACCAAAACATACAGATAGTATAAGGGAATACATATTTTAAAACATAATTCAAAACTATGCAAAGATTCTCATCCTTTTAAATAATTTCAAATAAGGGGTGGTCAATTTCTTAAACATTCTTGAAGATTTATTAAATTATCACTCTCAACACTTAAATCATAATAATACCCCTCTCTTCAATTCTCAAAATCATAAAATTCATGTAAGATAATAAGACTTTTGACTCATTCTTTAAATCATGCAAATTTAGGAACCCATAACTTGTAAATCATGTAGTACCATAATGAGAGAGGGGAAGATTCAATATTTCATACTCTCAATTTATATTTGAAAGCTTCAAACACATGCATACATATATACTTAACGAAATCAATTTCAAGGGAAGGCCTCAAAACCAAATCAATATCATTAAGGAATTCATAATGCAAGATTGTAAACATAATTCCAAAACCCCTTTAAAATTTCATGACTTCTATAAGTTTAAATCTTACTTGAAGAATTTTCAACAAGCCCGTGTACTTTAGGAACACCCTACGTACCTTAGATTACAAGGTTTGAAGACTAGAACTCGAATCTTGATTTGTTCCTTGAAAATCTTGGACTTAAGTATTGATTTTTCCTTGTTTTCTTTTTCTTGGAGGAACCCTAGGTTGATCTTATTTTTTGAGAGAAAATTGAATAGAAGAGGCAATTGATTCTTCTTGAGGCTGGAATTATATGTTATTGATGGATTTTAGGTGAGGGGAAGTGACCAAAATGTCCCTACACCCATTAGGAACTAAAATAATGCATAAAACAACTTTAAATTTGCATCAAGTTTCATGTCGGGGTGCAGTCGACAGGATGTGTCAAGATCGCATCGGCTTACTGCCTCACACGAAAAATGCCATAACTCTTCGTTAGGTTATTGGATTTTGACAAAATTGGTATCATTGGAAAGATAATTCAATTATATACAATTTTATGTATCTTAAGATGCAAAATTCTCTGTGTATTAAAAGTTATACACGTCCAAAGTAGACCCTTGTAGAATCGAATATCCAATTTTAGATGAATGAAAGGTTCTTCGCTTAACTTTGCTCTAGGCCATTTCTATGAACATTTTTCACCTCATAATCACTTGATATACTAGGCGAAAGATCATGACACATGAATATAAATATAAACCATGGAATTAGAGCTTACACACATAGGGATGTCGATTAAATTTCTAGCTCAAAAATGTGGGGCATTACATTATCTCCCCCTTAGGATCATTCATCCTCGAATGTTAAATAGGGAATTTTGAGGATCTAAAAGTGTAGAATAAATAACGTTGTCTCGCATTGAATAATTTTCCTCAACAAAACATACAAAGTCATCAAACGAGTTTCATGATAACCCTGAGTGAGATATGTAAGCATGAAACATGGGATAATGAGACTTTACATAGGAATGATTTTGCACATGGGTTCTATGAGTCCTATTCATTAAAACATAAGGTAGGGGTTTATGTGATGATCATAGACCTGATTTATATTGGTACTAATCATGAAATAAGGCTTTGATGGGACATAGGATTTAGAAGCATTCTCCATCTTGCAAGGCACAAAAAATAGACTTAGCTTA
This sequence comes from Capsicum pubescens, assembly GCA_030864215.1. Lineage (NCBI taxonomy): Eukaryota > Viridiplantae > Streptophyta > Magnoliopsida > Solanales > Solanaceae > Capsicum > Capsicum pubescens. The sequence continues at coordinate 179,437,113 of CM061541.1, forward strand.
AAGGCACCACTAAGATATGACCCAACATTAAAAAACATATTTCATCCTTTCCATAGTATAACTCTCCTGTCGCAAATCTAACCATAAGAGTTTGGGTCTCACTACTTAGCACTATTATGTTGAATCTTAACTCGGAGTTAAAAGGGCTAACTTGAGTTACAGGGACCTGTACTTTACATCCCTTTAAGAAAACTTCTCCATCTTACCACTACCATCAAACACACTCGTGATTTAATTTAGGTAGTACTAACCATATAGCACACAAGTTTGTATTTTCACCAACCACAACATTCAATACTAATCATTACTATGCCCACTTCATGGATCTCCCCACTAAGACCAACAATTTCAATCACTCTCACAAATATTTTTATCACATTCCTCCTTCTTAGCTATTTTATTCAACAAAAGTTCATCTCCTTCTTTTATCTTTTCACCTATTACCTTAGCTCGAGAATCACATCAAAATTTTCACCTTCAAGAACATCTACTCTCCTATCTAACACATTACTGTGCTTCTACCACAACCATTTTACTAACATATGGAGGGTCATTACGGGACCCGAGCATAACGTCATGAATGGAAGTAAAACTATTATACCATAACTTATACTTATTGCACTACTCAAGGAGAGACAAAAAATGATGATACGATAGAATGACACGAAGTACTTCATACATCAAGTGTTTGGATCATAGGTAGAGAGTCGTTCAGAAAAAACACAATGCAGTATGAATTATTAAGATAGTGCACATTGAGAAACTGTTGGTGCATATATCAAGATAAAATGAGGGAAAAAGACTGAATTACCCTCCTTGACCCAAAAATTTATAAGACAAACTAGGCACCAAAAGCGTTATGCGATGCACCGCGTCGATCCCTACTGACGCGATTCCTGGCGTGAGGCATCGATATCACATTTTCCTACTATTTTGATCATCCAAATACACCTCAAACGTCGTCTGAAAAATCTAAAACTTTCCTGAGACACCCCCTTTACACCCCATAATCATGAATCAACTCAAAAATCTACGTTCTGGGGTCGGGAAAATCAATTTGAAGATCATGGAAGTTAAGAGCTCATAGCTATGATTATGTCTTTTAACAATTGGTAAAATTTTTAGGTTGTCATCTCTCTATACATGCAACCAAGAGTGGTATTGAGTCAAGAATGCTTCGGGGTGTTACATTACAACTAAAACAAAGATTTCTTCTTGAAGCGATCACTCTTCATTTAAGGAACTGAGATTTGCAATGAGTTTGCATAAACTTTATCACTTTGGCTAAACCCAACATTTAATGAATCGGTGACATATAGAAACATATTTGTAAGAATATGAAAAATATATGTGTGCCATCATAGTAACTAAACAAAGCCAACGTAAGAATCTAAGCATATATAAAATAAGTCACAACTCCACTAAGGCATACAAAGCTAACCTAGTGTCCATGGTCTTATAACCAATGCCTCTGGACAAATAATGTAATATACAAAATAATAAAAGTATATAAGCCTATGTAGAAAGTTAGAAATGAGATCAATGAGAGGTATTATTCTACTAGGTGAATTTAATTTAAGAACATCATCAAAAAGGATAAGTACTACCCTTGTAATGTCCCGAGACTACCCTGTAGTCGTCACACGGTGCTTAGGATCATAAGTGGTCCCAAGCTAACCCTTGTACTGGAAAATTGTTAAGCAATTGAACTAAATATGTATAAAATGACTGAGTTTACTTTGCAAAAATATAATCATGAAAAAAAACTGAGAAAATACAATACTGATACAATTTTACATTTTGATAAAAGTAAACAGAAGAACTGAAATTACACGACTGACTCTAACTGACATCTGTGCAGCCTCTACTATAAAGACTATAGATAGATGACATACGACCCCAACTACTACTAATCAATACATATGAGTAAGAAAGTAAAGTACATAAATAATATCTAACTGAAATCCCCGAGGTAGGAGGACTCATCATCTACTGGGTGGAATCTGCAACTGTCTAATCTTGTGTATAGACTACAACTGAACTGGTACCTACAAAATTAAACAATTTAGCACATAGACGTATATGTTGATCAGTACTTCTACATTTTACTGAATATATGGGGGTGAATGCACAAGTAAATCAATATCTCAATATTATTATAAATTTGTAAAATAATTCATGCTAAATGTAGATGACTCACATAAGATGGAATATCTGAAAAATTGAAAATCATAATCATGAATTGCAAAACATTCTTCATAAATCTAGTGATTCATAACATTTAGTTTCTAAAAGTTGTACTGGTATTCTGCCTTTAAATCATGTTGTCTAAGTGTAGAAAGGACTCACTTTATATCTATAAACAGAAATCTAAAATATCATAGCTAATGTCATATGTAAAGCAATATCTAAATAAAACTATGAGCCTTTACACTTTGTTTCTAAAAGATTTTTTGTAAGTATTTGCTATTAGGCTGTAGGAAAATACTTTTAAAAACTATTCTGAAAGTCTTTACTATTAGGGAGGTTCTTCTAACCAACATAAACTATGTGAGCTATCATAGTGTCTAATGTCTAGTTCCCTTATGGGAAAACCTTACATTAGGGAGAGGTGTCATACTCTTGCCAAGGAGTATAACCTAATCTAAGTGATCACATCTATAACTGTCATCCATATGGAAATGGGAATAATCTGATAATCTATACCTATGTTGTCTTATAGTTCTGGGGCATGTAAACATACCTAAATTGGTGCTAAATACTACTCCCTGTAATTTGTATGCTCATTCTATTGGAAATCCACTTTTAAAAACTAATATAAGGGTTTACAACGAAAGCCTCTTGTAAATTTGTTTACTTTAAACTGTAGTGAAATCTTTAAAGTGGATTTCATATCTAAGCTGAGATCTAAAGATCAAATCTTTGTTCAAAAATCTGAATATACATATCATGGGATGCTTAAAAGCATGATTTTCTTGTAATAACAGTATTCAAACTAGGGCTAATAACCCATGCATCTATTTCATGTAAAATCATAATAAAGTTCATGCTTGATAATGAAAATATTGATAATTCAATTCTAAATTAGGAAATTAATGTCATATGCATAAAATACGAAAGTAGACATGCAATTCAATAGCTAAATCACTTGAAATCTCAAAATCTTCAAATAGTGGTGAGTGATATAAACCTTAAACTAAAATTCATGGATAATCATACAAAATCAGGTAACTTTGTAATTAAAAACTAGTTTTGAGAACAAGGATGAAAGAATTATACTTGTTGAAAACCCCACATACCTTAATTGATGAAATTGATAAAGAAGCTTGAACTTGAATTCCATTTTCTGCTTTTGAAGATGATTTCTTGAAGAACTTGAATTGGAAATCCTTAAGTTTGAGTTATTTTTGAAAAAGAAAGGTGGAATTTTGATTTCTTAGGGATTAAGATTTGAATGTTCTAGGGTTTTCTTGGAGAGAAATTATGTGAAAAGCATGCATAATATTTTTAGAATAGGCTAAAGTTTGTGTTTTACACGATTTGGGGCTTGGGGAAAAGACTAGATTGCCCTTTAAAATGTAACTCAAAACAGAAAAATCTCGATTTGGCACACCACCGCGACGCGCAACTATCGCGGTGGCTTATTGGAAAATGGAAGACTATCATTTTAGCCTCTAGCACGATGCGACATAATCGCGTTGCATCACTGGAAAAGGATGAGTGCAATTTTGCACTCCACCGTGATGCGGTGTCAGTCCAATTAGGATTTCTAGCGCGATCCAGACTAATCATGATGAGCTACTAGAAAGGGATGAACGAGAAATAGAGCTTCATCGCGATGCGGTCTAATCACGGTGCTCCACTGTAAATCAGGCAATTACGATTCTACCCTCTACCGCGACGCAGTACTATACTGCTTTCACCAAAATCACCAAAACTTTTCATCCGTATATCGAATTAAGGCAAAATTGGTATAGTTGGAAATATGATTCAATTATCAACACATTGGTGGTTTAGAGCTCGAAAATTCTATACGTATCAAGAGTTATACAACTTTAAAGTTGACCCTTGTCACACCAGGAGCTAAATGGGACTAAGAAAAGAACAGGGTATTACAACCCTGACTCCTACTCTAACGATTACTCATGTCAAAAAAAAGTCTTGTCAGGTATATAAGTGATCTTGATACAATCCTACAGCTAGAGCATGTATTCTAAACTAAGGCTCAAGATGCTATTTTATAATAAAGTTTCCCAAACTAGGCCAAGTTGTCAAAAGTTACAAGGTAACCTAGAACCTATCTGATGACCCTTACCTCACATTCAATCAATATAATACACCATCTAAGAGAAAAGAGTAGATCAACGCCTACCTCGATGCCAAATTGTATCTCACATTCAATTAATTCACAATCCTTAAATGTTGTTGCATTATCAAATTTATGATCAACGTGTTAATATGAGTAAAATACGACCCAAATTGTACTATAAAAGTTCGTGCTGAAAACCTGGTCTAGACTAGGGCCATAGGGTCTGCTAATGGAATTCTAATATTGAATCCATTATGAGGTCCCTCAAAGGACAAGAAATGCATGCTTAAATCTTGAGCAATAATGGCGGCCTTAAGAGTCAAGGGATGTTATGAAGAAATTGAGAAATTTATGAAGAATTAGCGAGGTAACTTACAAATGAGCTAATGGAAAATGATCACCTCATTGACTTTAACCCAACCATATTCCCATAAAATCAAGCACCCACAAGTAAAAACAGAGGTTTTAAGATTTACAACAATGACTGGAAGTTGAGAAAATGAAAAATATATAAGTACCAGTGATGGTAACTAAAGATGTCATATGATTACTAAAAATGCTATCGCTAAAGTTGGTGGGGATAGCTAAAGCCGTTATATCTTACAACATAGGGGTCGCTAAAGCCTCTATTGCATGTCTTCAGGGATTTCTAAAGCCCACAGAACTTAGGCTATCAAGGGTCCTTAAAGCCACTATTACTTAAGCTATCAGGGGTTTCTAAAGCATCCAAAACAACAACTTAAGCGCTAACAATTTGCTAAGTCCCAATGGACTCTGATTGGGTCGGCGAGATCATTTAAAACATCACGCATTCAAATGAACTATGATACCCTTCAAAATTTGACATTTCCAATTCAATGGAGCCATCAAAATTTCTATTATAGGTTGTTTTAATAATAAATAAGCCTCATACCCATTGTTAACTTTTTTCTTCGAATTCCACCTAGTAGCCCACAATGAGTTGGGAAGCCTCTGGACTAGACCAAAGGACTTCCTAACTTAAAATCCACATTTTAGAGCTAACAAAACTATTAAAATTCTTATCCAATGTCATTTACAAGAATATTTTGTTCAAGAACAATTTTATCAACATCAATAGCTCCAAAATAGGAATATAAGCTAAAAGCCTAAGAAAACTACTTGGAAGCCGATTGACAGTACCAAAAATATTATAAATGACATGTAGCCTCTATGGAAGACACGAAATACATAATTATACAAAAAAAGAGTAATGACCTGGAGGGTTATTACATTTAGGCCTTAGACTTAACAGACACACAGAACCATTAAAGGCTTGAGAGAACCCCTTAACATTTATCATGAGCATTCAATTAAAACATTTATGGAAGAGCACTTTATCAAGAAGATTCCAAATTATGGTTAAAAGAAATTAAAACCATTTAATCTGAAGAAAATTTACACAACCTTGACATAGGTCCATGAAGCCTCTAATATAAAAAATAGAAAAAAAATATCAAAGAATGGACATACCTCGACCAAATACCATGAATGAAATAACTGAAACACTAAATAAAAGTCGTCTTTCAATGAATAGGGGGCTCACCAACTCTGAAGCTATCCTGAAATTCATAACACTGCACAGAACCATGGGATGTGTCTTCGAACCTACATTATCAAGTAATATAGCACTCAGGGTTGGTTAATACGTGAAATGTAATTGTTATGTATTACATAAAAATGACAATTTAAGCTTTATATAAGATAATCATAAACGTAGAAGTCAAGGTATAAAAAAGATAAAAATAGGGATTTCAAAGTGAAACTAGTATATAAGAACATTTATTTCTTTAGTTTTGAACAAGATGGTATCACCGACTTCACTTTATACCATAGGCTATATGTAACGCCCCAAAAATGGTCTCGAGATGTCACACGGTGCTTAGAACAACAAGTGATCCAAAGTTAACCCTTCTACTGGCATAACTCATAAGCAACTAAATAAAAGACATAAATCTGAATGAAATAAGTGGAAGATAACTTTTTTCTGAATCTGATCAATACCAAACTAAATTAAAATAATTACAGCTCTCTTTTTACAAACAAAATTGGAAATCAAATACCTTAACTCTACTGACTGTCTATGAAGCGTCTACTAGTATTAAATATAGGTAGAGGGGACATGACCCCCAACTATCCCAAATCAATACAACTCAATAAAGAAAAGATAAAGTATTGCTCAAATTGTATGACTGACCCGAGCCCTTGAATCAAAAGGACACTTCACCTGCTGACTGAAAGTTGTAACTATTTACATATGGTATGCGTTTTACGACTGAACTGACACATACATTAGAGATAATGTAGAACATAGACGTATATGTGGATCAGTACTTTGAGGATGTACTGAGTATATTGGGGTGAATGCATAAGTAAAATATAATAATTTTTAAAACAATGCATGCTAAATATAATGACTCACTTAAGCTGGAATAGCTGAAATACTGAATATCATGAGTAACAAATCATACTTTATAAATCTAGTGAGTCATAACATTTAGTTCTAAAAGTTGTACTTGCATTCTCTCTTTAAACCATACTGTCTAAGTGTAGAAAGGACTCACTCTTTAAATCTGAAATCTAAAACTAATATCTTTCTATAAATCATAATCTGAGTATTCTTTATGAGCCTTTACACTTAGTTTTATAAAAGCTTTCTGTTATTATTTTCTGAGAAACTATTCTGAAAATCTTTACCATCAAGCTGTAACAAAAACACTTTATCTTATGGCTTTAAACCAATAGACTATTTTAAGAGTAGGGGACATCTTTTTAGGAGGTTTTTCTAACCGACATAAGCCATGTGAGTTGACATAGATTATAACATTTTGCCCACACTGGGGAGAGTTGTTCTACCCTTACCATCAGAATAGAACCTTAACTTAGGTGATCACTATCTTAGCCCACTATGGGTAAATCATAAACATACGGTGGCTGGTAGTTCGGGGGAATGAGACCTTGGAATCATACCTAACTCGGTGCTAAATACTACTACCATACTTATTGCTCAGAACTTTTAGGAAATCCACCTTAAAATAGAACAAGGGTTTATAATGAAAACTAATTATACTTTTTTGCTTTAAACCATAAATTGTAAGAATAATGTGGATTTCTATCTTTGCTTGGATCAATAGATCAACTTTCTTTATCAAAATCTAAAAATAGCTGATCATGGGATGCTTAAAACACAGTCATTCTTGAAATGTCAACATACAAACTAGGGCTTAATGACCCATACTTCATTTTCATTTCAAACACCATAAGGTTCAAGCTTGATAATACAAATATTCATAATTCAACTTAAAATCTGGAAAATATGATCATACGCATTAATTTTTTGAAATCATGCAATTAGCTACATTGGGCATAAACCCTATCTAAAATTTCATTGAAAATCATACAAAACTCAGCAATTTGTAATTTAAAGTGAGTTTTTGGGCACAAGGATGGAAGATTTATCCTTGATCAAAACCCAATACCTTGAATGATTAACTAGATGAACAAGTTTGCTTATGGGATTCTATTTGTTCTCTTGAATGATGATTCTTGGAATTCTTGAATTGGGAACTTTGAATCTTGAATTGCTTTGGGAAAAGAATGTTGAAATCTTGGAGATTCTTGAAGTTGAATGTTGAAGCTTAGGGTTTTTCTTGAGAGGAACATTAATGAATATAAGCATAAAATGCTTGTAATAGGCTTAAATCTTGTGTTTGGATGGAATTAGGGGCTTGAGAAATGTCCAAAATATCCTTTTTAAACTCCTAAATGAAACTGGAAAAATGAACCGGGGTCTCGATGTAATGGGCAACCGCAACGCGCCACTATCGAGGTGGCTCACTGGAATTTGATGACTCAGAAATTGGGGGTCTTTGTGATGCTGAGCTATCGCGATGTCCCACTAGATTTTTACAATTGGGACCTAGAACTTCATCGCGACGCATCACCATCCCGGTGCCCTATAGAGATGACATTTTGGTATTCCGCGTGATACGCCACTATAGCGTTGGACTATTGAAAATTGACAAATGGGAAAATGTACCTCTCCGTGATGCATTAACATCGCAGAGGTTCACTGGAAAATGACAATTACCATTTTTCCCTATCCGCGATGAGCTGAGAGTCTAGGTGGCACAATGTCAACTTAAAAATACTCTAACTTTTTAACCGAGTGTCGGATTTGGGAAAATTTGGTATCGATGGAAAGCTTATTCAATTTTCCACACAATGGAAAGTCGAAATCTTGTAAATTCCTCATGGAATAAATGTCATTCTTTTTGGAAGCTATCCTTTATCATTCTAGGAACGAATTTAAGCTAGAAAAGTTCAGGGTATTACAATATCTCTCTCTTGTAAATATTTATCCTCGAATAATGCTAATTAGGTTGAAATCACTGAGGAATCTAAGGATATAATCTATCATGCACAACTGAAATAAACTATATGACTTAATCCCAACATAGTGGGCTACTGAACTGATATATGAGTACATGAACTTTCATGCAAATAGCTATATGGCTGAGATCAAAATGAGAGAGTCAACTAAGGGTAACAATTTTTTTAGGTTGGATCTAATTTCGTGAGGAAAAATATGAGAGATTTACTCCATGAAAACTCGAGGCATTAAAATATCTCCCCCTTGGGATCGTTCGTCCCCGAATGATACTGCTTTGGTTGAGATACTAAGAAAAGAGTGAGATAATATGCAGGATACTTATGAATTAAATCATGACTTAATATCTAAATCTTAAAGTGATGCATGATGTATATACTGAGATGGATCTACAATTTACATAGATGCGAACTAACTATCTCTTGAAATGGCCATACTTACGAAATTTTAGGTAGCCTAGACTAAATTGGAAGATGGAAAACTAAGGAAATTTGTCTGTCGGACTGTTAAGCTGGATTGATGGCTATACGGACTAAATCACACCGAATGCTCATATCACGACCCGAGTCGGGGCCCTAGCCGTAACGAGCATCCGAACCATAAAGGCCCGGGCACTCTTCTAAATCGGTTAATCATGCACAATATTCATATAGTATAAAAAAATTCACGAAAAATAATACATGATGGAACCATGGTAAATCTCATGAACTTGATCAATTTTAAAAAGGAAATTCCTAATATTCTAAACATGTGACAACCGTTTGCGAAATCTCTAATATTACATTGACCATTATACGTCTGAGAAAAATCTAGGACAAGGCCCCCAGTCGGACCATGAATCAAAATAAAATAACAATAAAAGTTTCATAACCAGGCCTTCCGAAGTAAGGGAGGCTCACCAACTGCAAACATCTAATATTATGAGACTCACCAACTGCAAACATCTAATATTTCAGGATGTACTGTGTCTCAAAATCCCCCAATATTGGGGGGTCAATACAGATGTACTGGTACGCAGAGTAATCCAAAATAAAGAATTTATACATATATAACATAGGTTAGAGCAAGTCATAAAATATTATGCATGAAATAGTTAAAAATACGTGGGTCGTCTGAAATGATCTTAAAATAATCTTGTTAATGTAATCTCATTCTTTGTATTACTTCTGAACTAGGTGATACACCCTATATTTCTGAAAGTATCCCAAGGGCTATATGGGATCCGCCCTTGACTCGGCGGCCAAGCCCCCAACCCAAGTTTGTCGTAAGGTTTGGTGTTTCTCATTTTGATTCTGATACGCCACAGGGCACTAGGCCAGGTATAATAATAATATACCCGTATCGGCAAAACACGGTTTTGGGAAATGAATCGAGTGACCTATGCCTACTTTGGGTAACCACCTAATTTTCTTAGTGCCCATTTTTATCCTGTTCTAAACATGTATCTTTCTGAACTCAAAATCTGAAGTGAAAGTTGCATTCTATTCTGACTTTTACCATGGCCTTATCTGATTAGGTATGATCACACCAAGACTTGCAAGTCATAATTCTGAGCCATAAATATATCATGCCTGATTCTTTCATTTAAAACACTACTCAGACCACCAAAACATCTAGATAGTATAAGGGAATACATATTTCAAAACATAATTCAAAACTATGCAAAGATTCTCATCCTTTTAAATAATTTCAAATAAGGGGTGGTCAATTTCTTAAACATTCCTGAGGATTTCTTCAATTATTACTCTCAGCACTTAAATCATAATAATACCCCTATCTTCAATTCTCAATCATCATAAAATTCTTGTAAGATAATAAGACTTTTGACTCATTCTTTAAATCATGCAAATTTAGGAACCCATAACTTGTAAATCGTGTAGTTACATAATGAGAGAGGGGAAAAATCAATATTTCATGCTCTCAATTTATATTTCAAAGCTTCAAACACATGCATACATATATACATAACCAAATCAATTTAAAGGGAAGGCCTCAAGACCAAATCAATATCGTTAAGGAATTCATAATACAAGATTCTAAACATAATTCCAAAACCCCTTTAAAATTTCATGACTTCTATAACTTTAAATCTTATTCGAAGAGTTTTCAACAAGCCCATGTAGTTTAGGAAAACCCCACATACCTTAGATTACAAGGTTTGAAGAGTAGAACTCGAATCTTGATTTGTTCCTTAAAAATCATGGACTTAAGTATTGATTTTTCCTTGCTTTCATGTTCGTGGAGGAACCCTAGGTTGATCTTATTTTTTTTAGAGAAAATTGAATAGAAGGGGCAATTGATTCTTCTTGGGGCTGGAATTATATGTTATGGAAGGATTTTGCGTGAGGGAAAGTGATCAAAATTCCCCTAGACCCATTAGGAACTGAAATAATGAAAACAAATTTAAATTCGCATCAGGTTTAGTGTTGGCGCGCAGTCGACGTGACACGTCAAGATCACATCAGCTTACTTCCTCACACGAAAAATGCCATAACTTTTGTTCGGTTATCTGATTTTGGCAAAATTGGTATTATTGGAAAGATAATTCAACTATATACAATTTGGTATTTCTTGAGCTGCAAAATTTTATTTGTATCAAAAGTTATACACGTTCAAAGTAGACCCTTGTAGAATCGAATATCCAATTTTGGATGAATGAAAGGTTCTTCGCTTAACTTTGATCTAGGCCATTTCTATGAATATTTTTCACCTCATAATCACTTCATATACTAGGTGAAAGATCATGACACATGAATCTAAATATAAATCATGGAATTAGAGCTTACACATGTAGGGATGACGATTTAATTTCTAGCTCGAAAATGTGGGGCGTTACATTATCTCCCCCTTGGGATCATTCGTCCCCGAATGATAGATAGGGACTTTTGAGGATCTAAAAGTGTAGAATAAAGAACGTAGTCTCTCATTGAATAATTTTCCTCAGCAAAAAATACAAGGGCATCAAACAAGTTTCATGATAACCCCGACTAAAATATGTAAGCACGAAACATGGGATAATAAGACTTTACATAGGGATGATCTTGCACATGGGTAAGTCCTAATCATTACAACATAAAGCAGGGGTTTATTTGATGATCATAGACCTGATTTATATTAGTACTAATCATGAAATAAGGTTTACATGGGACACAGGATTTAGAAGCATTCTCCATCTTGCAAGGTACAACGAATAGACTTAGCTTAAAGGCACCACTCAGCTATGCCCCAACATTAAATAACATTATTCGTCCTTTCCATCTTATAATTATCTTGTCACACATCTAACCACAAGAATTTGAGTCTCGCTACATAGCACTGTTATGTTCAAGCCTAACTAGAAGTTAAAAGTGCTAACTTGAGCTACGGGGACCTGTACTTTACATCCATTTAAGAAAACTTCTCCACTTTATCACTACCATCAAACACACTCGAGATTTAATTTAGAGGGTACTAACTATATAGCACACAGGTTTTTGTTTTCAGCAACCACAACATTCAAGACTAATCATTACTATGCCCACTTCATGGATCTCCCCACTAAGACCAACAATTTCAATCACTCTCAACAATATTTTTGCCACATTCCTCTTTCTTAGCTATTTCATTCAACAAAAGTTCATCTCTTTCTTTTCCCTTTTCACCTATAACCTTAGCTCGAGAATCACTTCAAATTTTTCACCTTCAAGAACATCTACTCTCCTATCTAACACATTACTATGCTTCCACCACAACAATTTTACTAACATACGGAGGGTCATTGCGGAACCCGAGCATAGTGTCATGAATGGAAGTAACACTATTATACCACCACTTATACTTATTGCTCTACTCAAGAAGAGACATGAAATAAAGATATGATAGAATAGACACGAAGTTCTTCATATATCAAGTGTCTGGATCATAGATAGAGAGTCGTTCTAAAGAAACACAATGCAGTATGAATTCCTAGGATAGAGTACAGTGAGAAACTATTGGTGCACATATCAAGATAAAATAAGGGAAAGAGGTTGAATTACCCTCCTAGACCCAAAAATTAGTAAGACGAACTGGGCACCCGACGCGTTAAGCGACGCGCCGCGTCGATCCTTACTGACGCAATTCCTGGCGTGACGTATCGGCATCATGTTGGCCCACTATTTTGATCATCTAAACATGCCTCAAACATCGTCTGAAAAAACCAAAACTTTCCTGAGACACCCCTTTTACACCCCATGATCATGAATCAACTAAAAAATCTACGTGTTGGGGTCGGGAAAATCAATTTAAAGATTATGGGAGTTAAGAGCTCAAAACTATGACTAAGTCTTTAAACAATTGGAAAAATTTTCAGGTTGTCATCCCTCCATACATGCAACCAAGAGTGGTATTGAGTCGAGAATGCTACGGGGTGTTACATTACAACTAAAACAAAGATTTCTGCTTGAAGCAATTGCTCCTCATTTAAGGAACTGATATTTGCCATGAGTTTGCATAAACTTTATCACTTTGTCTAAACCCAACATAGAATGAATCGGTGACATATAGAAACATATTTCCTTAGAACCAAGCATGCTGAGAAACATAATTGTTTCTAGTTTGGAGGTTAGATCATAAACATAAGTCCATAGAGAACTCGAACCATAGGCATAGGCATAACTTGAACACATAACTTGGAATATTAGCAGAATAATTCCTGAAATCAAAGTAGGAGGAGTATGCTTGAGTAGGAATAGATTTATCATGACTCCCCACCATAACTTGCCACATTGAGAACATTCGGGAACTCACTTAATTCCCTATTTCCCCCTTAGATCAAAGTCACAATCCTAGACTTACAGACGTATCCCCTTATCAAGTCTATAGCCACAACTCTCAACATAAAAGAGACATCACTACATACTTAAACTCTAAACTCTCCCTGAAGAACTAAACTCTGAAGGCCTCGCTTTTCGAAATGGCTACTCTTAAATTTTGCTAGCCTCTATAGCCATCACTCAATAACTCCCACTCTCATGAGCACACGCATTCACACTCCTTTTCACAAAAGGGGTATTAGTATCTACGTGAACACAAACTCCTCTCATTAATTTCTAATATAAAGACACTAAATTCTTTCTAGGACATTCCCCTTTAGGGACACTAATCGTAATTTCCTCTAACACCCAAGGTCATCAACTTACGACTACCATTATCATGGGTATAGACACCCCCACTTTAGAACACTTAATACTCTATCTTCAATTCCTTAGAATACTCGCGTTACACCTAAAATCACCTAACTTGAAAGTTAACAAAAATTTGTAAAACCATACCCAAGGCTCATATTGTCAACTTATTTTTTCCTCAATTCAACCCTAAAGAGAACCATACAACAACTTCCCAGACTTATCCATACTACAAGATTCAAGAATTAAATCTAGTTACACGAAACACTTATACACATCACACCTTATCTAACAACATGCTACCTCAGAGTTCAACTTATTCTTATCTACTCACGCTCTTATCCATATTAATAATTCAACCACAATTCATCATTTTTTTCATACTAGTCCTCATGACTATATACATATCGCATTTGTCCATTTCTATTCTGCAAGTCGCCAACCTAGGCTATTTCAAACACTACACCAAACCAACTAATTCATTCCCATAAAATATGCATTATCAATCTCGAGCTACTATTAATAAAATATTTATTTTGAAACTACCTCTATATTAACATAGTGGTAGAAAGAGTACCATGCTGTGTCTATACTTCAAACAGTTTGTTTTAACCATGTTAACTTCTTTCATTTAGATAATTCATCCCTAAACTTATTTAATCAAATTATATAGGCCTCATTTTCGGATTCTTGAACATTTTTAGGGACCAAGGAGGATCTTATCCGTTCAGCACTACATTCCACATCTAAAGTTCAAGCCTAATGTCTATCATCAATGATATACCACCGGTAAAGCATGCCACATATCATACTAGTCCATTAAATTGGGAAATCAACCCAAATATTTCACTTCACTTAACTACTACCTACAAACACAATCCCTCCATGACATCACCATTACAACTCAACATCCATTACATACCTTCTCACATGAAGTACTAGTTTACAACTACTAGAGAAAGAAAAATCAAGGGGGTGGTGGTGGTAAATTCACTAACAAAGAATGGACGGTCTAAGTCTTATAATATAACCTATTACAGTCTTATCAACATATTCCACTTTCTCATATCATAGTTACTTACCTAACCATACATCACAGTGATCTTCAAAATTCAATGAACACTAATGATTCTCTACCTACAACTTATTAACTAATTTACCCCTTTCCATTCACAAACTATCACTAATTTCTATAACCACCATAACTATCCATTCTAGGCTCTTTCCCTTGTCCGAATAGATAATAATCATAGCCAGCCACTTCCTTCACAAACTACCATACAATCTACAAATGTTGGTACCACATTAGTCTATCACTACACAATGGCAACCCACTCCTCAATTCACGATTATACAACTAAATCTATTTATTTACACAAAAGTCACCCTCACTCTGACTTCTAACCTTGTGACTTAATATCACCAACTTCTTGGCCAATCTCACTACCCATAGGTCATGACACTTTAACATTCACTACTACACGGGTGGAAATACAGTTCTAATATTCTGCTACATATCATTACCCTTATGGAAGATATCTACAATAAGAATTTTGAAAAGAGACTGAATAGACTTCGTACCTCAGGATGAAAAGAATGATTTTATCAGAATGAAGGCATACACTCAAATCAATACACTTTGAAGCATTAATGGAATCCTCTCCAGTCCTTATGCTATCTCATAAATTTATGGAAAACACAATCAAAGAGAATTGTATCGTGGGGGGAGCTAGACTCTTAGACTTGTATCACTTTGAGAGTGAGGCATGGCTTATAAAATTAGAACAAGGAACAAATTTGGATAACTTTCTTATGAACAACTCTATAGCATGAACTAAAGTATGAAAAAATAAGAAACAAATCCTAAATACCCAGTAGCCTCCTGATTAAAAGTGTGGTGCACAACATACCCATAAGCAAGACTCTACTAGACACGATTTCACAGCTACCCTGGGACCATGAACCGTGCTCTGATATCAAGTTTGTCACGACCTGAGCTGGGGCCCTAGCCTTAATGAGCATCCCGAACCATGAAGGCCCTGGCACTTTTCTAAATCTGGTAATCATGCACAATATTCATATAGTATAAGAAAATTCATGAAAAATAATACATGATCGAACCATGGTCAATGTCATAAACTTGAACAATTTAAAAAAGGAAATTCCGAATACTCTAAACATGTGATAACCGTCTGCGAAATCTTTAACATTACATTCACCATCATACATCTGACACAAATCTGGGACAAGGCCCCCAATCGGGCCATGAATCAAAATAAAATAACAATAAAACTTTAATAATTAGGCCTTTCGAAGTAAGAGAGGCTCACCAACTGCAAACTTCTGAAAAGTCAATATACTACTTAACGGGACCCCAGGACTGTGTCTCAAAATCCTAAAATTAGGGGGTCAATAAAGATGTACTAGTACGCAGGACAATCCAAAATAATGAATTTATACATATATAACATAGGTGAGAGAAAGTCATAAAATATTATGCATGAAATAGTTTAAAATACATAGGCCATCTCAAATGATCTTAAAATAATCTTGTCAATGTAATCTCATTCTTTGTATTACTTCTGAACTAGGTGGTACACCCTATATTTCTGAAAGTATCCCACGGGCTATATGGGATCGGCCCTTGACTCGGCAGCCAAGCCCCCAACCCAAGTTTTTCGCAAGAGTTAGAGTTTCTAATTTTGATTCTGATACACCACAGGGCACTAGGCCAGCGTATAATAATAATATACCCGTATCGGAAAAATATAGTTTTGGGCAATGAATCGAGTGACCCATGCCTACTTCAGGTAACCACCTAATTCTCTTAGTGCCCATTTTTATCCTGTTATAAACATGCATCTTTCTGAATTCAAAATCTAAAATCTAAAATGAAATCTATATTCTGTTCTGACTTTTACCATGTGTTTCTCTGATTTGGTATTGTCATACTAAGACTTGCAAGTCATAATTCTGAGCCATAAAAATATCATGCATGATTCTTTCATTTAAGACACTGTTCAGACCACCAAAACATGTAGATAGTATAAAGGAATACATATTTCAAAACATAATTCAAAACTATGCAAAGATTCTCATCCTTTTAAATAATTTCAAATAAGGGGTGGTCAATTTCTTAAACATTCCTGGGGATTTCTTCAATCATTACTCTCAGTACTTAAATCATAATAATACCCCTCTCTTCAATTCTTAATCATCATAAAATTCATGTAAGATAATAAGACTCTTGACTCTTTCTTTAAATCATGCAAATTTAGGAACCCATAACGTGTAAATCATGTAGTAACACAATGAGAGAGGGGAAGATTCAATATTTCATGCTCTCAATTTATATTTCAAAGCTTCAAACACATGCATACATATATACTTAACCAAATCAATTTAAAGGGAAGGCCTCAAGACCAAATAATTATCATTAAGGAACTCATAATGCAAGATTGTAAACATAATTCCAAAACCCTTTAAAATTACATGAATTCTATAAATTTAAATCTTATTCGAAGTGTTTTCAATAAGCCCATGTAGTTTAGGAAAACCCCACGTACCTTAGATTATAAGGTTTCAAGAGTAGAACTCAAATTTTAATTTTATCCTTGGAAATCTTGGACTTAAGGATTGATTTTTCCTTGCCTTCTTGTTCTTGGAGGAACCCTAGGTTGATCTTATTTTTTGAGAGAAAATTGAATAGAAGAGGTAATTGATGCTTTTTGGGGATGGAATTATATGTTATGGATGGATTTTGGATGAGAAAAAGTGACCAAAATGCCCCTAGACCCATTAGGAACTGAAATAATGCATAAAACAACTTTAAATTTGCGTCAGGTTTTGTGTCGGGGCATAGTCAATGCGATGCGTCAAGATCGCATTAGTTTGCTGCCTCACACAAAAAATACCATAACTTTTCTCTCAGTTAACGGATTTTGGTTAAATTGGTATCGATGGAAAGATAATTCAATTATCTACAATTTGTGGATTTTGAGCTGCAAAATTCTCTATGTATCAAAAGTTAACATGTTCAAAGTAGACCCTTGTAGAATCAAATATCCAATTTTGGATGAATGACAGGTTCTTCACTTAATTTTGCTCTAGGCCATTTCTATGAACATTTTTCACCTCATAATCACTTCATATACTAGGCAAAAGATCATGACACATGAATCTAAACATAAACCATGGAATTAAAGCTTACACACGTAGGGATGACGATTTAATTTCTAACTCGAAAATGCGAGGTATTACAGCTCATATCCCGATGGAGTATTTCTCCAATACTTTTCTAAGAAACTCTAACGATATTAAGGAGTAAGGAACTTTGGGTATGATCTGAACAAAACATCTGAATAAGGAATTACAATATTGCTACGTCTTTATAGCATGGAACATAACCTTATAAATCATAATCCAGGGTAAATTTTTTGGGGCTTAAGCAATACAACTTCTTATTTTCAAACTTAGCAACACCTCACAAGTACTCCATCAACTATACTATTCCCCCTTGAAATACCATATCCACTTGTTTCAGCTTACAATTTCATGAGGCATCGACAAATCCGTCTACTAAATTCTAACTGAACTAAATGTTCTTATCATGGTCAAGCCTAACTCATAATCACAAGGCACTACACGTTGTTATAACTGCTCACCTCTAGGATAATTCTCCTTACCACTTTAACAACTAAATTCAACTTCCTACTAGAAATTCATTAGTGCACAACACACCTATCCCCTTATATACCATCATAACATCCAAGCCTATTATCCTAACCACATGTGTGTTTCTAAATAAATACCCATAATATCATCTTTCTCATATTCTATTATACTTCTATCAATAACAACTTCCATACACTATAATATTCTTAGGAAGACACTCATAAAATATTCTCAACTAACCAAATCATACATAAGAAAATTAACTTCTCCTCAAAATTCTTTCAAACTTATAGACTTACACAAAACCATCTTACAACAATCTTCCCAAACATAACATATTTACTATCTCCCCTCCATACAATAACTCATCATCACTATCTTGACCTGGGGGAGGTCACTAAAAAGTTGGAATGTCAGGATCCAGAACATGAAGGGATACTAAGCATAGATCGACACTTCATCGAGGCCTGAGGAATAGAGTATTCACGATATGGATTAATTAGAGAGACCTAATCTGAGGACGTTCATGATATAAATCTAAATTCCACTGATCATTACTAGTGTTACATGAGTACTGAATCTAAACTTATTATAAAGCATGAGTAAATGAGTCATGATCTTCATGACCTGAATTTGGAGTTCATAACTTCTGGAAATTGATACCAACTGCTCGATGAACTGGAACTCCTCTTACTAGGAACTGGAAGAGTACATGACTCTCTATTATATTCATGAATATGAGCTATGGTCAGGGAACTGACAAGTGAGGCATGAGTAAATATCGGGATAACTGAAGTATGAAACTTTGTACTGAGATAAGAATCAGTCGAGCATCATCTCTCTTGCTGATTTTCTATACTACACTGGCATCACTTACTAGAATTTGGAAGTCTGACTTTGGCACCCATTCTATCATCTCCTCTGTTATCTTTAAGCCATCACTCTAAGTCTGAGGAACCATTTACTAAACTCTAAACTGGACTACAATCACAGCACCCTAGATCCTGAAACACAATAATACACGCAAATAATAAAATTACTCTGAAAGACTACACCTGAAAGTGTAAAACCCACCTCTAATATTTTCTTCCGAGATACAACTCTTTCTTTCTATATCCCCTCTAGTCATCACATAACATCTTGAGCATTTACTAACTTAGAATCTTTATGGGTATCACCATATCCTGAGTTCACACCATCTAGAGCTTTCAACTCTTATTTTTTATTTGCTCAATCTTTAAGGATTCAAGATTAGATCCTGACACTTAACACGGTTATAATCAACCTTTAATAAACCAAGATACTCTTGTCATAGCTTACTAATATCACATCTCTAAACTTGTATTTCTACGCCATGAGAATCAAGATAATACCAATAGGGCTCAACATCATCTACCCATAACTTCTTAACTTAGCTATTAAGAGCATCATATAAATATATAACTAGTCTCCTTCCACTTAGAAACTCAATGGTACTACTAATCACACACAACACATAATAACCTTAGAAAATAATGCAACCCCATATAACCTTGGGCACTCCTCTACATCATACCCACAACATCATGCTAAATTTCAAATAAACAAACTTAAATTCTTACATGCACTGTTCAAGCCTACTAGATCACTTCTAAATAACTGACATCACTAACCAAGAAATTATCACATCCACTCTGATGACCGTCATCTATTCAAACTTAATGTCTAGTGCTAAACATGATTTAACAACACACCTTACATACAATTCTCACTTGGAAGTATAAAATAAAACATCAAGAAACACTAGTCTACTAGATATTCATAACAACAATAACCGATCATAACCATATGGCCTATCTTATTTACAATCCATTAACACATCCTCCTTCTACCCATCATCACTATTTACCCTTCTATACACCTAAATTACTATCATAGCTCTATGAGTTTCAACTAAACTCCTTTTTGTAATCTCAAGGAAAGCCTAAATTAATGATACTAAACCACCAAACACTTCATTAATATCTTATAGCTTTCAAACACCATAATTTCCATCAATAACTCCTTCCGTGCTTCAAGAGAACAACAATCCACCTTAACTAATAATTTCTCCTTCTCCTTCCACTAAATTATCACATAAGGACATATCACCTTAACATATCTAAATAATATGCATAAATTTATCTTTATACTTACTATCAATCTCCATTCCCACTTTCTTGCCACTACTCTTCTATACCCATACTTTTAACTATAATAAGGTTCTACTATTCATAAATCATAACACTGAAGTTTATAATACCCCTCGAATGCAAACTCTATTCAATAATCTAGGTTCATAATATCTCCTCTTATGAGCACTATCTGTACTAAAATAATAATGAGGAATCTGAATGCATATCTAATTCGGTCTCAACTGAATAACTAGTAAGGATGAGAACATAAACATTCAACTTAAGGAACTTAACACACTAGGGAGCTCCTCTCAAGCCCCTCATGTGACTTCTAAAACTTCTGCTAGCAAATCTGAGAGCATTATCTGGGGAGGAATTGGAACTTGCTAATCATGTTATCTCAAGAATAAGTCATAGATGAGAAATTTTAGGGTAATACACGAATAGATAGGAGATTCTAAGAGAACAACTTTACTGCATAATCTAGAGTAGAAAAAAAAGAAAACTTTTATTAAATGCCTCGTAGCCTCTCAAAGAAAAATACAGATGTCTCTGTACTGTTCCGCAAGACACTACTAGACACGGCTTTGCAGACACCCTAGGATGCTTGAACCTTGTGCTTTGATACCAAGTTTGTAATGCCTCGAAAATGGTCTCGAGATGTCACACGATGCTTAGAACCACAAGTGAACCCAAGCTAATCCTTCTACTGGCATAACTCATAAGCAACTAAATTAAATACATAAATCTGAATAAAATAAGTGGAAGATAACTCTTTTCTAAATCTAATCAATACCAAACTAAATTAAAATAATTACAACTCTTCTTTTACAAACAAAATTAGAAATCAAATACTTTAACTCTACTGACTGTCTATGAAGCCTCTACGAGTATTAACTATAGATAGCCGGGACATGACCCCAACTATCCCAAATCAATAGTACTGAATAAAGAAAAAATAAAATATTGCTCAAACTGTAAGACTGACTCGAGCCCTTAAATCAAGAGGACTCTTCACCTACTGACTGGAAGCTGTAAACTATCTAAGTATGGTATTCGTGCTACAACTGAACTGATACCTATATTATGAGATAATGTAGCACGTAGATGTATATGTGGATCAGTACTTTAAGGATGTACTAAGTATATTAGGGTGAATGCATAAGTAAAACATAATATCAATCATCATAATTTGTAAAACAATGCATGCTAAATGTAAATTAATCACATAAGCAGAAATATATGAAATACTGAAGATCATGGGTAACAAATCATACTTTATAAATCTAGTGAGTCATTACATTTAGTGCTAAAAGTTGTACATGCATTCTCTCTTTAAACCATATTGTCTAAGGGTAGAAAGGACTCACTCTTTAAATCTGAACTTTCAAACTAATATCTTTCAGTAAATCATAATCTTAGTAAGGGTTATGATCCTTTAGACTTAGTTTTATAAAAGATTTCTGTTATTCTTTTCTGAAAAACTATTCTGAAAATCTTTTCCATTAAGCTATAAGGAAAATATTTTATCTTAAGGCTTTAAACTAATAGACTATTTTAAGAGTAGGGGACATCACATCTTTTTGGGAGGTTCTTCTAACCGACATAAACCATGTGATCTGACATGGAGTCCAACATCTTTCCCACATTGGGGAGAGCTATTCTACCCTTGCCATCGGAATAGAACCTTGAATTAAGTGATCACTGTCTTAGCCCACTATGGGCAGATCAAAAACCTATGGTGGCACATAGCTCTGAGGCATGAGACCTTGGAATCATACCCAAGTCAGTGTTAAATACTACTCCCATACTTATTGCTCAGAACTTTTAGGAAATCCAACTTAAAACAACACTAGGGCTTTTAATAAAAACCAATTATACTTCTCTTTTCTTTAAATCATAAACTGTATGAATAATGTGGATTTTTATCTTTGCTTGGATCAATAGATCAACTTTCTTTATCAAAATCTGAAAATAGCTAATCATAGGATGCTTAAAACATAGTCATTCTTGAAATGTCAGCATACAAACTAGGGTTTAATGACCCATGCTTCAATTTTATGTCAAACACCATAAGGTTCATGCTTGAAATACAAATAATCATAATTCAACTTAAAATCTAGAAAATATGATCATACACATTAATTTTTCAAAGTTATACATGTAATTCAATACCCAAATCACTTAAAATCTCAAAATCATGCAATTAGCAACATTGGTATAAACCCTATCTTAAATTTCATGGAAAATCATACAAAATTCAACAATTTATAATTTAAAGTAAGTTTTTGGGCACAAGGATAAAATATTTATCCTTGTTTAAAACCCACATACCTTGGATGATTAACTAGATGAAGAAGTTTACTTTTGGGATTCTATTTGTGCTCTTGAATGATGATTCTTGGAATTCTTAAATTGAAAACTTTGAATCTTGAATTGATTTGTGAAAAGAATGGTGAAATCTTGGGGATTCTTGAAGTTGAATATTTAAGCTTATGGTTTTCCATGAGAGAAACTTTGATGAATATAAGCATAAAATGCTTGTAATAGGCTTAAATCTTGTGTTTCGATGGAATTAGGGCTTGGGAATTGTCCAAATTACCCTTTTTAAACTCCTAAATGAAATTGAAAAAATAAAATAGGGTCCCGATTTAATGGGCCACCGCGACACGCCACTATCGTGGTGGCTCACTGAAATTTGACGACTAGGAAATTGAGGGTCTCCGCGACTTGGAGCTATCGCGTTATCCAACTGGATTTTTACAATTGGGACCTGGAACTTCATCGTGATGCATCACCATCGTGGTGCCATATAGAGATGCCATTTTGGCCTTCGGTGCGATGCGCCACTATAGCGTTGGACTACTGGAAATTGAAAAATGGGAAAATGGACCTCTCTGTGATGAACCAATATCATGGAGGTCCACTGGAAAATGACAATTACCATTTTTACCCTTTCCGCGATGCTCTGAGAGTCCAGGTGGCAAAATGTCAACTTAAAAATGCTCTAACTTCTCAATCGAGTGTTGGATTTGGGCGAATTTGGTATCGATGGAAATCTTATTCAATTTTCCATACGGTGGAAAGTTGAAATCTTGAAAATTCCTCATGGAATAATATTATTCATTTTGAAAGCTATCCCTTAACATTTTAGGAATGAATTTAAGCTAGAAAAGTTCGAGGTATTACACTATATGACTCTAACTATAACTCAATCGATGGATCCTGAGATTCATATTTTCCATATGTTCTTAGGCATATGATATCTTTTTCTTTTTTCTCCTGTATACGACTATGTGAAGTAAGCATACAATGTGATTTTCCATATTTTAGAACATAACCATTCATACATTGGTAAAATGCATTTTAGGTAATGATAGTTTCGAACTCATACTTTCTCGGTTAACAATGTGATTCTCTTTAAGACCATATTTTAACCTTTTCAAATCATAAATCACTCTTTAGTTAACACTAGATAAAATTAGGGCATTCATTTAATTGGTATCATCACACAAAGACTTATAAGCCAAAACTTCTATCTACTATAATTATCACAAACATTTATAACTCTTTAGACCGCCATCATAAGGTTTGAATGCAAAGGATCATTCAAGGATCATGTAAAACCTCTCTTCAAAAATTTGTATAAAGAATACGACAAAATAGCTTGTTCGAGATTTATCTAAAGCATTTGAATGTAAATCAACCCCCTCAAACAAT
Organism: Capsicum pubescens; assembly: GCA_030864215.1. NCBI lineage: Eukaryota > Viridiplantae > Streptophyta > Magnoliopsida > Solanales > Solanaceae > Capsicum > Capsicum pubescens. The sequence continues at coordinate 179,461,521 of CM061541.1, forward strand.
CATATTTTTATATTTAGAGAAAAATAAAATTCATAATTCAATCAACCCCCTCAAACAATCATAATTTTATATTTAGAGAAAAATAAAATTCATAATTAAAGTAACACTTTCCAAACCCATTTTCATAAACAATGAAAACAATGTAATGGATGACACGTTCATAAAAACTTATTTTTTCATCAATTCTAGTATAGCTCTCAACCTTAGCTTAAATTTATGGGTTTTGGCATAAATAGAGATTTAGGAGATATACTCTTAAAATTATGTTTAAGGAGAGTTGTTATACATACCTATATAAAAAAATTACAAGAAAACTTTGAACTAAAACCTTGGATCCTTCTTCTTAAAGCTTGAGAGTTTTTAAACTCTTTGTGAGGATTAGAGGGTGGCTCGAATCATGATTAAGGGTAAAATAAATGAGTAGGGAATGTTTTTAGATGATTGGGGGAGAATTCTATTAAGGAAAGGAAAAAAAATCCCTTAAATTTATGTCAATAATTGATAACCACACCCATTGCATGGCTCCATCGTGGAGTTAAAAGTCTGTGCCATTGACATATCATGTACCCTCACTGGAAATTCTATAACCTTTTTCTCCTAACTCATATTTGTCAACGGTCAGTAATGTTGGAAAGGAGACTAAAAAATCATTAATTTGATAGATAATGTGTAACATCTTAAACATTCGACTAGGGATTGAACCATTCTTTGTACGCATATAGGACCTAAACTTGATGATCTCTAATTAGACATAAGTATTAAGATCAATTTCCTAGTGTGGTAGGTTTCTTTGATGTGAATCGTGGTCATAAGAAATATATAGCATAAAGTTGAGTTGAAGGCATTTTGGTCAATTATGTTTTAGTATATGTTCTTACATGAGTTAATTTCAAATGAGCATTTCTCCTAGAATTTAAAGAGTTATGTGACACATTACCTATAATTAAAGTTCTTTGAGTATTCTTTCCAATCCACTGATCGTTCATAAATTGGAGCCCGAAGCAAAAGGTTATAGACTTTGCAGTGAGAGTCCACGATAGGGGTATGTCACAGAGTCTAGCCTCTTTTGTAGGAGGCGTTCCATGGAGGTGCCATCTAGTAGCAACATCTTTTATTTTCTTATGATTTTTAAGGGCCTTTTGGTATTTTCCTTATTCAAAGTCGTGCCCTTATAAAAAACATTCTTAAATCCCTATGTTATAAATCTCTTAACCAAAATATGTTACTCTTTTTCTCAAAAGTTTCAAGAATCAAAAACACCTAGGGTTCAACGATTGAGGTTATCCCATAAGCGCTTCCATTAAATTCTTCATCAAAAGGTACGTAAAGCTACTATTTTGGAAGTATCTTTTAAAATATATGATCGTTTGGCATGTATATACGTTCACATATTTTAAATCTTGATGAAAGAGTTGCAATGCATATTTTGAATCTATTGGATAAACATGACTTTGTGGAAAAACAACTTTCTTAAGGCATACTTTGACTATTTGGTAAATTGAATTAGCGAGGGTCACTATAATTGTTTTCTTTACCTCCTCACTTTTGTAATGGAATGTTTCTAGGTCAATAAATCCTTAATACTTGAGAAAGAGTTATTCTATGTTAATATTACAATGAAAGATGAATGGGTTGAACTATATTAAACTTTTTTACATATGGTTTTGTGAAATTGTGGTTCCTAAATAGTTAAAGAATTTCATAAATGATTTGATTGATATTTAAGTATCATTTTATACATGATGTTGATATGATAGGAATATGAAATTGATGATAGACCTTATGTTTATATGAAATATGAAATAGAAGACTTGTAAGTCTTGTTATGACGACATAAACTATGTTTTATGCCTTTACTAGAAATGGAAAGTTTTTTCTATGATGTTCAATGATATTGAAGTACTAAAATATGAGCTTAGAGAGAATTATATTGTTAACCAAGAAGGTATGATTTTAAATGGATCAACACCAGAAGCCTATATTTATTGACGTAGGGATGGTTTGACCCTTAATGGGTGACTTTATGTTATAATTACCAATATAATGCATAATCTGGTCCATGCAACAAACATGGATTGGGCTCAACCGGTCGACCATTGATTAGAACTACATAGATTATGGTGTATATGAGGAAATCAGTGATACCATCTTGTTCAAAATGAAAAAAATAAGGTATATATTTTAACGTTGGAATCACTATTTATAATTCTTTTCCATGTTTTAATTTCACCTTTATATATATATATATATATATATATATATATATATATATTTCCCTTCCTTATTTTAGATACTAATAATTCCACATGTTGACCATCTTAGATGCTACATTATTTCATAAGGTAGATTTAAAAGATAAATTCCCATGGTTCTGTGTAGTGTCAAGATTTGCTCGTTACAACTTCAGCTAATGTTGAGAATTCCAATCTCCATAATGCCTATAAAATTTTTATATCAAACTAAGTCTTCATCTTTATGGTATTTGTCGTGGCCATATCTTGGTTTAGACATTTTTACTATCATATTTAGAGGCTTTGTAGAACTATGTCAATGTTACTTAAATGTTTTGATTTCAATACTTTAAAACATCCTTGATTATGTCTTGGAATGGATTCTTAAAATGTTTTTGGTAATTATCTTATTGAATGAATTCTAAGGATGTACGCTAATTGGTTCTTTCATTCCAATAATGGTCTGGGTACCAGTTATATTTAGGTCCTAGTATTGGGTAATTATAAACTTGTTATCAGAGCATAGAATTCAAGTATCCTAGGGTGTCTATGAACTCGTGTATAGTAAAGTCTTGCTCATGGGTGTGTTGTGAACCACACTTATATGAGTAGGCTACAAGGAGTTTAGAAAATACTTTCCATTCTTTCATACTCTAGATCATGCAATAGTGTTCTCCATAATAATGTTATCCCAATTCCCATTTGGCTCTAATTTTTCTGGCTATGCCTCATTATTGAGGTAATACAAGTGCAAAATCTCAGATTCCTATTGATGTGATCCTTTCAAATTGAATCATCAAAAAGTTATGAAACTATATAAGAACTTGAGAGGAGTTCATTATTAAATCAAAGTCTATTGATTTTTAGCCTATACCCCTATCTTCATGAATCTTACAGTTGAGTGAAAGTGAGACATGTATTTAAGCTCTTTCTCAAAAACTTTGTTGAACATATCACGCTTAAGAGTAGGGGTAGGTAGCCAAATGTTGGGTTAATGTTGTGTCATGACCCAAATAAAGTATGTGGCGACACCTGTCACACCCTCCGATTCAATTAAGCCTATTATAACCTAAAACTCAGATAATTGAATAAATCAAAAGTAGAAGAAAAGAAGAACATGAACCAAATAATCGCAAATAATATCTAAAGATGAAATAATAACTTTAGATAAATCCCAGGTCTAGTTGTCACTAGTACAAGCCTCTAATATAGAATAATATTGAATAATCTAAAATATCTTAATTGCCAAAATAAGCACAAGATAGTACAGGGAGATTAGGTAAGTTTTGATATCCGTTGGCCTCTACTAAAATAAATAGTCATGTAGATATCAATAATATCATTTCAAAAACTCCTTGTATTACTATATGTTAAAGGCAATTAATGCTTAAATAAGGCCTATAATATGTATTAAATCCCCCACACAAGCATTACAATAATAAATATGGAATTTAAGGCACAAATAAGGACTATGATGTCAAGTAAATCCCCTGCATGTGTAACACACAATATATATTCTCCTAGGTCAAGAATAATATGCATATAAGACCCCATATTGACATACGATATAAATAATAACCCAAGTCATTAATGATGTTCACATAATCCCTCACATGGACAATATGAAATTACTATCAATCCAAATAAATATATTGCAAAACTACTCAAACCTAGCTTCTTTTGAACAATAAGTCTCATTTTTTCCAACAATAACATCATTAGATTACAATCATAAAAGAAAAGCTATGTTTGTTAATTATATTCCTTAAAAAGAGATACTAAACTTTGATAATAACCTCAACTATTAGTATTTCGTTTATACTCTAAATATTCTATAAACATCAATTATATCATCAAATAATAGTAATAACATAATTATCTCCTAAAAGGCTACTAAGCCCTGATAATCATAATAAAGTTTACTAAACACTATCCAAGATCTAAAATAGGCATCTAATATCAATTTATTCAAGGATAATAAGTCATCATCTACAATCTAGTCTAAGCATGTTGCAAAACTTTCTACATTAAGCAATTACCTAACTTCAATCCGTGAAAAGACTCTGGTACCCATGGAGTTGCTCACCATTTCACCTAAGTAAGACCCAAACCCTAAGAGATTCACACTACATAAGAAAACAAGCAAACAACACATAAACACTTCAGAAAAAAGTTAAGGTACATCTCAGTTCGCCTTTAAAGAAGACCCGCAAGCTAAAACCCAGTCTAACGCATCAACCAGAAGCTCTACTCCCACAAAATCATCACAAAACATGTCCAATTAAGCAAATATGACATTGAAAAGTCAAAGGAAGTCCAATAATATATATATATATATATATATATATATATATATATATTATAGCTACTTTCATTTTGGGGAAAAGGGTAATATTGAAATTTTATTTAAGAATCATGTTCATGATCACAAAAGGAGTCTAAATCTGAAAACCCGACTAAAAACGTGTTAAAATCAAAGAAAAACATGATTTCCCCTTTATCAGGTAAAAATGACACATTTCATGTTTAAAAATAATGATGTGTAAATTAAAATGCAAGCTAATCAATGGAAAATAATAAAATACTAGTTTAGAAGCTCACCTAAATTTTCAATCTTGAAAACCCAATTTAATTCTCTCAAAAATGAGCTTGGAAGATTTGAAAATGGTGGAATGGGATTTTAAATCTCAATTTTGGTTAGAAATCATGAAAAATGAAATAGATATTATTGGAAAATGAGAATAGTAAAGGTCAAATCACATAGCCAAATATTATACGAGAAAAAAATGCATTGAAAATCACCAAAAATGGAGCTTCCTAGCTCTCAAAATATCGAAAATAGGAAATGAGATAAAGTCTAAAATTTATAAAATGTTCAGGCATAATTGGGCAAATAAATCCTATCTTTCTAGCTAAAAGTCTATTTTTCTATCACTAAAGGAGTGCACTAGCATAACAACCCGAGGCCACCTTCTTGATGTCACATGGTGTTTTGGACTACAAGTAGTCCCATAACTAACCCATGATATCTACTTAGCACTGAACCATGAATAATATACTTAAAAATAAATGGAAACTAGAATTAATAATCTTATTTCAAATGAGTATGCAATCTTAACTAACATGGTGAACTAAACATCATATGAAACTTATGAAAAGCAAATCAACTGAATAGTCTTGACATACCTCTAAGTCTACTGAAGAGCCATTAGAATAGACCTTAGCTGACCAAAACTGAAAACGTAAAGTTTGAGCTAATAGTAACTTAACATCTAAAGGTAATCATACACTTGGCCCTCAAACCATGAGGACTCACCAACTAATAGAATGTAGGAGGTGGTGATCGTGTATAATCAGACTACTGAGGACGAACACCAGAACCTACATTATGAAATAATATAGCCATACAAATATATATGTGGTCAGTACTTTTTGAATAAACTAGGTATATGGAAGTGAATGAAACTAAAAAAACTAATATATATATATATATATCATAATATTTAACCAAACATGTTAAGAATAAATAGAATCACCATGACCATAAATAACACTAAAAGCTAAACTATGAAAAAGCATAAAAACATAAAGCAACATCTAATAGAGTTCGTGTGTCATTACACAGTTTTTAAAGGCATCTTTTCTATTAGAAATTCTCGTAAGTGACATAAACCATGCGAGAAACATATATGCCGATATAAAATCCCCATTAAAAGAGACCAATATATCTTTCTAGGGTATAAAAGCTAACTAGGATGATCACCTATACATGTCTATTTGGACAATTGAATAGTGTCGGACATGCCCGTTTGGACAAGATGAAAAATAACCTATAGTGGCACATTATTTATGAAAGTTGGTACACTAAATCCTTGCTCCTCGCTGTCAGATACTAATCCTAAATTATACTATTGCTCATAAAATATATGACATTGACCTTAAAATGAGCAAATTGGCTAATTAGTCTGAAAAAAAAACAATATGCTTCTCTTTCGATATCATAATCATAATTATGTGAATTTAATATCTTATTTGAGATCATAAGATCAAAAATGAAACCAAAATCATGTTGTAATATCCTATAATCTAAAATACTGAGTCTAAGCTTCTTGTAAACTGAGTGAATCATGCTAAAATCACATACTTTACCAAATTATGGTACTATCTTGAACACTGAAGTTTACTTTAGGAGAAATGCTATTGGTGTTAAAACATAATCAAGCCATGAATTTTTATGTAAAAGGTACTTTAATTAATAAAGGAACATCACAACATCAAAATCATGTAAAGTGGGTATGAACCCTACTTTGAAATTTCACAAATTCAATTAGAAAAATCAAATCGTTTTGGCATAAGGATAAAATGTAATCCTTATTCAAACACCACATACCTGAACTTAATGAATTTCTCGGAGGAAACTTGAATTGAAGCCTTGAAAGTTTGAATTTTGGAGAAAAAACCCTCCTTGAGTATTTTTGAAAGCCTTGGGAGATGAGGAATGATGTATTTTGAGTTGGGGAATGGAAATTGCATCTAGTACTAGTTGTAGGATCAATTATGATGTAAATGAACTAAATACCCTTAAAATGAAGAAAAAAACTAAAATTTAGCATCGTTGCGACCATGGCCATGGAAGATTGTTATCTCGCCATGTCAGGGGTGTGGCACACCCTAATGCAAAAACTAGTGGCCTAGAACCATGCCTCCGTGGTACTCCCTAATTATAGACCCTTACTATTTTAGGGTCCCAAAATGTCCTAAAACCTATTCCAAATTTCAAAAATACTTCCTAATAGTCCCGGTAATATTCCTTATCATTTTTTAACTCAAAAAAATTTCCTTAGAATGTACGGGAGCTATCAAAATTAAATCATGTAAATTTTAGGGTATAATAATCAGCAACTTTCAAAACATGTTTTTGACAATCAAAATTTATCCAAAACTCCATAACATAGACCAATAGTTCAAATCAATCACAAAACTTGTCTCAGATCTAATGGAATCATTGGATCTATGAAAATAGGCCATTTACAACAAATTAACCCTTGTAACCCCCTTAGGCCAAATTTAACTAGTTTCCCATTAATAGGTCAAAATGCAAAATAAAGGCTCGAGACTCTATCCAACTACAATACTATCCTAGAATCAAATTTTTTTATCTAATGAAATAGTTTGTATCACCACCCAAAGTTTGAATTATAAAATATTTACCAAAGTCAAACTAATTTCGTTAAAGGATATTGTAAACCACAAACTTACAAAAGTCACTCTTAAATACATCAAAGAACATGCCAACTATTTCCAAAACTAATAAATGAGATAACACATCAAAATAGGAAAGTCAAAATACAGAAAATTCTAAATATCATAATAAGGGTCATTACATGTTGCCATCAGATGAGATAGTGTTACTTAGAGTTTCATAATCTATGTGCAGCAAAATAATCTCACAGATAGATATATGGAGTCATAAGTTTGAATCCTGAAAGTAGAGTTAGTGTTTGATTGAAAATGGAGCTAGAGTCTTGTACCCATTAAGTGAGTGATGGATATGGTACACCCGTATGGTGTTATATAAGGTATTGCAAGATTAGAATTTTTATCATGGTTAGTAGAAAAGTGTTGTTAGTTAAGAATTTTTGGAATTTATTTGAAAGAGAAAAGAATATCATGATGGCTTCTTAATTATAGTAGTGAAAATCAATTATAGGATGTGAATGAAAGGATAAAGTGGTTAATAATTTATAAATTTAGACTTTAATTTGGAGATCTTGGTGAGGGAGACTTACTGATATTTATAAGACTTTGAAGGTATTTTAAATCTATATATGGGTAAAGAGATGTGATGTTAAAAACAAGAATATGTTAATGAACTGTAATTGGATATGTTGTAGGATTAAGTTCGACTATTCTTAACATAAGGATTAGTTTGTTGGTGATCCCCAATTTTTATCTTTTAGTTGTAAACTAGTACAGAATGTAAGAAAATGTGTAACAAATATGAAGGTATAGTAGTAATATTTTCAATAAAATATGTTTGTAAACCCCAATAAATGGAAGAAGAAATTAAGATTGAATATTTTGACAAAAACATTTTTGTAAGCTAGTGTTTTTTGGATTTTGTGCCATATCTATGTGATATCATAGTATGTATGATATTTATTTGTAATATATGTTTGGTACTAGACACTAAGTTTAAACTTTAGCTGGTGATTGTGATGAAAAAATAAATAGCTTGAGGATGGGGCAAATGCTTTGCGGAAATGGGTCTAGTAGGCTTTATATGATGTGTGGTAGAGCTTGGGGCAAATGGAAATTTGAATGTAGTTATGATATGTACATGAGAACTTGTATTATAGAAATGAATTGTGGCTAAGACATTAGATGAATAGGATCCCTAAGTTTATAAGAATAAGTTGTACCTTAGGTAGTATGTTGTTGGATGAAGTTTTAAGTTTATAAGTGTTATGTGTTCCTAGTAAGTGTTCTTGAGTTGTTTCGTATGTAAAAAGTTAGGTAATTATCATTTGGTGTTTTGTAAAGTTGCATAAAGGGGATTGTAGATAGACGAGGTTAAACCTCTTAATATAGTTTTAAATTCCTTTGAGATAGGTGGATATAAGATTAGAGGAGTGATGTTAGTAGACTATGAAGATGAGGTAAAATTGTCAGGTGTTAGCCGGAGTGTATCTATTCTCCAATGAAAGTGTAAGTTATAGGTTGATTATTATAAAGGATAAGGAAAGCTAAGAGAAGTATCCCTAAAAGGGATTTCCTATAAAGAATTTAGTATATAACTATTATAGTTTATCAAGGTGAATTTAGTGTTCATAGTGATACCCACCATACCAAGTGTTTCATATATAACACTATTTACGGAATAGATCTGCAGACCTAGTATAGGAATTTTCATCTAAGGGGGAGATGATGAGGTGTTTAACCAAGAGAAATCATGAGTTACCAATAATGATGAGTTTAGAAAATAGTTATGGCGCGTGCTATAGAAACCCATTCTTATTTTAGAATATTGCTCGTACTTAACCAAAAGGATGATCGCCCATGCCTTATGTATTCATGCTATTGTCTAAGGTCCACACTCTCTATGGACACTCATATGAATGATCTGTTCCTTGAACATAAAGCGATAGTGTCTCTTAGTTATTCAATTTTTTCTCTAAGATTCTAGTGATCAAATTCTATGTTACAATCCTCATGACATGTGAACACATGCCTCGTGTTATGCTCAATTTTGAGAAATTATACTTTTCTATGTCACTGACTTATATTATGTCAAGTCTATGGCTAAAACCACACTCTCTATGAAAACTCATGACCATTCTCAGATCTTGAATGAGAAGTAATAGCTTCAAGCAACAATCATGGTCATACTTCTTGAATTTAAATTTTTTAACCTCATGTTTTACAACTCATGATTTATTCTCTCATGTTTCTTAGTATACCTAGTCCTAAGAACACATATTGCATTATGTTTATGCCAGAAATATAATTTATTCATGATCTAGGTGTTTGATATATAAAGTATTTCATTCCTATTATATCCTACTTACTTTACAGGCCCCATATTGAGTAGTACGATAAATATGTGTAATAATTGAGAAATACCACTCTTATACTTGATTCTTGTACTCTAGTCCCTTAGTGAAATTCCTTAAGTTATGATTATAGTAGTGATAACAGTTGAGTAATGACTTATATAAGAGAGTATATATTCTTTATTATGAAAACTATGATGTGACAACTAGAGCTAAGGTTATAAGTGAAGAAGGAATAATGAGATAAAATTTGGCTGTGTGAACTCATGAGAGAGGGGATCTATGGTGTAAATATTTGTGAAAGTGACTGAAGATTCTGATTTTAGGTGATAAAATCCTAAAAGAGAGTGTAGCAATGATAGATTAGAATGTTGTTTTTTAATATATAAGCAAACCATTATACTATATGGCTAGTACTCCTTTATTCAAACTTGAGGTTATTTGATTATAGTAATAATATGGAGTAGCATTCTTAGAGGTATGTAGAGTATAGTGTTTTGTAGATTACACAAGCACGATCACACATGATGTAGCACCTTTTTAACTTTAAGTTAGGCTGGAACATGGAAGCACTATAGAGTTAGACTCAAGATCTTATAGTTATGAGTTTCATTGTTTAATTCTAAGTGATAAATGATGAATTTTGGTATTCATAGGCTAGTATATTTTAGAAGTTTCACTAAATCTAAAGGTTATTAGCCATATCATTTATGGTGGGTAATACTTCTATTGCTATGTCCCACAAAAAAACTTATTTCATGTCATTTATCAATCTTAATCCATGCTTATGATATCCACAAGTTCATGACTTACATTATTATGATAATATTTTGTAGAACTCATATCCTTTATCATGTCTATGCCAAGTCTCATGTATCTCATGATTCATGCTTAAATAATTTATTAGATGATATCATGAAACCTCTCGTGATATTAGGGAGTAAAATGTGAATTCATTATGTGAAGTTTCAGTCCTTATGTCTTTCTTGTGGAGATCTAATAAGTTCATATCCATTATTCTAGGATGAATGATACCAAAGAGGAGATATTAGAATAATTTGAACTTTTAACTAAGATTTGAACCATTCTTTGTACACAGATAGGTCCCAAACTCTATGATCTCCAATTTCATATAAATGTTATGATTAATTTCTTTGTATGCTGAGTATTTTCGATGGGAACCATAGTCATAAGAAACATCTAACATAGAGTTAAATTTAGAGCATTTCGATCAATTGAGTTTTAGTATACGTCCTTACATGGGTCAACTTTAAATGAGCATTTTCCTAGAATATGAAGAGTCACCACAACACATGTAGATCCCTTGAATGAGTAGGTCACTCATGTAGAGTTTTCGTCTTCCTTTCAGGTATTGGCCTAAGCCATAACAACGCAGTCAACCAGTAGGAAGTTTCCCTAACCAATTAGAATGGAAATTATAGTACAACTAGTATTTCATATTTCATGAGGAAGAACTCACATGAGTTCTTTAGAACAAAAATGGATGAGTATCCCCAAGCTTTAATTAATGCTATGTTGAAGATCACCTAGTCTATGAAGATTACTAGAAATGAGAATGTAAAGTTGGCATCCTATCAGTTGAATGATATCGATATTTTATAGTATAAGACGTCTAAGGATAATCATCGTGTGGGTGTAGCTATGGTTGTTGAGGATGATTTTGTAATAGTTTTCTTGGATAGATTCTTTTCTTTGGAGTTGAGAAAGGAAGAGGTTGAGTAGTTCATCAACTTAAAGAAGAATTAGATGTTTGTTAAGGAGTATTCTCTCAAGTTTATTATTTTAAAGATATTCTCTAGAGATGGTTGCTAGGTCAAGGGATTGAATGAGTAGTTTTGTTTTAGGTGATTCTAATTTGGTGGTCAAGAAGTATAAGGCTGCCATTCTTATTAGAGATAAGTATATCTTCTAACTTATAACCATGGTCAATAGATTAAGGAAGAATATTTAAAAGAAAAAAAGAGAGAAAAAGAGTGAACAAGAAAGCAAGAACTAGTAATTTTGAGTTTTCTCAGTAGATGTATGCCGGTGGGAGTATTTTACTGTTCCATCAATGGTCACTAGCTCCAATACCTTCATTAGTTATCACTCTATCTCCTAAATCTAGGCAAGAGTAGAAGGGTTGAACATCAGACATCAAGTCTCAAGTGAGAAAATGAGGGTCATACTTTTCCAATAAGCAAGCAGTGTGGTAGGAACTACCCAGGGGAATGCTTTTTAGTTATTGATGGTTGTTTTGGTTGTGTATAGAATGGTAACTAGTTATAGTATTACTCTCTTTTCAATAGAGCAACAATAATGTGGTCCTATGTAGTCTTCTTTTTCTGTAGCCCCAATAGGTCACCCCATTTGGTAGGGTAAATCTTCTAGTACGGGTGGTGATTAGTGCCAGAACCACTTTTATGGACTCTCTTCTCTTATACAATACATGTCGCCAACAGGTCACCAAATATGGTCACTAATATGATACATGTTTTTTGTCATTATGTGTATGCTTTATTGAACCTAGGGTCTACTTGTCTTTTGTAACTCCATATGTAGTTTTTAAATTTGGTATTGTTCTTTAAAATCTCTTAGAACCTTTTTATATTTCCTCTTTAGTCGGTGAGTCACTAATACAGAGGGGAATATAGAGATTTCAAAATTTTAGTCCTTTATAACGCCATTATGACTGATCTAGTTGAGCTGGACATAGCATATTTTGTTGTTATTCTTGGCATGGATTGGTTTCATTCCTATTATGCCTCAGTCAATTATAGAACTAGAGTCATAAAATTTCAGTTTCTATGTGAATCTCCTTCAGAGTGGAAGGGTAGTGCTTCAATGCATATAGTTAGTTTTATATATAATTATAAGGCTAGAAAGATAATCTCTAAGGGTTGCATTTATTATTTGGATGGGATTAAAAACTCTAAGTCTGAGACCATATCTCTTTAGTCAATTTTGATAGTTTGTAAGTTTCTAAAAGTGTTTCCTAAGGATCTACTTAGTGTCCCTCTCAAGCGATAGATTGACTTTGGGAAAGACTTATTATAAATATGCATCCCATAGACATTCCTCCTTAAAATTTGAATCAAACTGAGATTAATTAATTGAAACTAAAGTTGAAAAACCTCTTAGATAAAGGCTTCATCTATTCTAGTATTTCTTCAGGGGGTGCTCTAGTCCTTTTTATGAAAAAGAAAGATGGTTTTCTCCAAATGTGAATTAATTATCATTAGTTGAACAAAGTCACAAATAAATAATAAATATCCAATCCCTTGGATTGATGACTTTTTTGATCCACTACAGGATGTAAATTATTTCTCTAAGATCGACCTCAGATCAGGTTTCCATAAACTAAAAGTTCAAGGGTGTGACATTCTAAAGACAACGTTCAGAACTTGGTATGGTTGCTATAAATTTATATTTATGTCTTTTGGACTAACAAATGCTCTTATAGCCTTTTTTTATTAAATCAATATGATATTCAAATAATATTTTTATATTCTTGTCCCATCTTCTTATATGACATTCTTATTTACTCTCGATGTGAGATAGAGCATGAAAATTATTTGAGAGTTTTGTTGCAAACTCTCAAGGATCGTTTGTTGTTCTCTATGTTCAAAAAGTATGAGTTTTGGTTGAAATTTATTGCTTTTCTTAGGTATGTTTTGTCAAGTGAGGGGGTTTATCTAGACTCTGAAAACAATGATGTAGTAAAAAATTATCCTAGACCTATTTCTCCATCTAACATCAGGAGTTTTTGGGTTTAGTTCATTAATATAAGTGGTTCATTACGGGTTTCTCATCTATTGCTTCTCTGTTAACTGATTGACTCAGAAAATGGTTAAGTTTAAAGGATTCAAAGCTTGTGAGAATATATTTTAGGAGTTAAAGTCTCGACTCACTTTTGCTCCAGTTTTTACTATGTCAAAGTGTTTAAATTGATTTGTAATTTATTGTGATGCTTTTAAAGTTTCTCTTAGGTGTGTTTTGAGTCAACACAATAAGGTCATTGCCTATGATTCCAAACATCTATAGGTTTATCAGAGGAATTTCCCAAATCATAATCTTGAGTTGGCAGTGGTTGTTTTTACCTTGAAGATCTAAAGAAACTATTTGTATGGTGATGTCGATATGTTCACTACACATAAGAGCCTTTAATACATGTTCAATCTGAAAGATTTGAATCTTCAACAGCGAAGGTGGCTTAACCATTTTAAGGATTACAACATGTGTGTTCTTTATCATCCAAGTAAGGACAACATAGTGGTTGATGCTCTCAGATAGTTGTCCATGGGTTTTGTAGCTCATATTGATGAAAAAAAGAAAGAACTGGATAAGGATGTTCATAGGATTACTTGATTAGGGTTTCATCTTTTAGACTCAGAAGATGGTGATATTATTGTCTGAAATGGTTCATAGTTTTCTTTCGTAATAGAAGTTAAGGCAAAGAATTATAATGTCCATATTTTTCTTAAGTGGAAAGAAGCTATGGATAATAAAAAATGGTGATTTTCTTCCAAGGAGGAGATGGTGATCTTTTTTATCATCGTCATTTGGTTGTTCCTGATGTGGATTACTTGAAATGGCGAATATTGTCAGACGCTCAGATCTCTCAATATTCTATTCATCTAAGTGCCATAATATGTACCATGATCTATGAGAAGTTCACTAGTGGAATGGCATAAAGAGAGATATTGCAGATTTTATGGTTGTGTCCTAATTTCCAATAGGTGAAGATAGAGAAAAAAAATTAAGATTATGACTCCAAACATCAGCCTTGGAATTCAGAGATGAATTATATGGACTACATCACATGTTTACCTCGCATGTAATGATAGTAGATAGAATGAATAAGTTGGTTCACTTCTTTCTAGTTAAGACTACAAACTTAACAGAGTACTATGCCAAACTTTACATTAGTGAGTTGGTTTGGTTTCATGAAATCCCCTTGTCTATTATCTTAAATAAGGGCACTCAGTTAATATCTCTGTTCTTGAAGTCTTTCCGGAAGGGTATTGATACTTGAGAAGACCTCAGCAAATAATTCACCTACTGATAGATGGTCAGGCAGAGTCGACCATTAAGATTTTAGAGAATTTTTTAGGAGCTTACATGATAGATATCAAAAGGTAATTGGGATTATCATATGTCTCTTATAATTTTTCTTGAAATAACAATTTCAATTCTAGCATCCAGATGACTCTATTTGAGGTACTTTATAGGCAAAGATGCTATAATAACCCAAATGATCATCACAATAAAACAGAGTATGAACTTTGCTTAACTTATTTTAGAATCTTTTTAAGAAAATTTAAGGTCGGACTAGTTTAGGAGAATTTTGAGGATGTGATAGTCTAAGGAAATCTAGTGAGAAATAGAACGTTAGCTGGATTGTTTGATTTAATATTGTTGTAGAGAACAAGTTTAGAAAGTGTAGCAACATTTGTTGTCTAAAATGGATTAATAGAATAGTTATAAAGATTACTATGAAAGGGTTAGTTGGAATGCCAGCTGCTATAGCGGTATCTTTACCATCATAGCAGTAAAAATGTAGAATTCAAAATTTTAAAAACCAGAAAACTCATTTCCATTCTGACTATTCCAAAAATGAGTAAAGGCTTAATAAGGGCTAATATTCTGTACTTTTAGGGGTTTTCATCTTTGGAGGTAAGAATTCTACTTTGTAAACTTGAATTACTTCCTATAATCCTTTGAAATGCTAGAATCATGTTCATGGTAGAAATTAATATTTAGCTCTAATTTACAAACTAAAGATAAATTTATGGGAGTTTGAGTAAATTTAGTTGGTAATGATCCTAGGGTGTTAGAAAATACATAATTGGGTAGAACTATTGTTGTTCATGCTAAAATATGAAGATTGCATATGATACAAAAGGTAGAAAATCCTAAAATGTTGAACTAGGGCAATTTTATAATTTATATCAATAATCACAGGTCTTAATGATGGAAAGATGAGATTACTGAAATAAGTGTAGAAATTATTGTTTATGGATCTAGAAGGGGTTGAATGTGAGAGAAAATATAAGTTTTATGACTTCTAGTAGTTCGACCAAGGAATTGAGGTTGGTTAATGTTTATTTTAAGAAAAAGAATTATTTGAATCTATGCTTATATGTAAATTAAGTGTTTGTAATTGCCTTCGAGAACTACTTGTGATTATTGCCTGTATTTGCATTATCATTGATATTGATGGTGAACATTATGATATGGTAAAGATAAGTTGATGATATTGATAATGAAATTAATATCATGAATATAATGATGTTGAGAACGATATTGATGATGATGATGAGGTAATAGACGATGATGATATTGAAATGAAAAAGAAATTATACATAGATCTTGTGTACATACATTCATCATATGCATTTGAAAGTAAAAAAGTGTAATTGTGAGCTTGTAATATTTTGAAGTGAAGTGTCATCTATGATTGATTGTCTATGATGATAAGTTTTGTCTTGATAGTTGTTACTTACATTTGATTAGCCTATTTTTATAGTGTTGAGTCGATCTATGAAACCTACTAGTACTTAGTTGATATAATCATACTACTTGTTCTCTTCTTTTTATTTAGTGTAGAGAGTGTTCAAATATTTGAGATGAGACCTCGACTCTAGCCGACATTTATAGACTTCTATTGATGGGTGAGCACCATGACTGGGTATCTATTGAGTCTTCTCATCTTTATGTATGTACCTTGTTTTGGGACTAAAACATTTTCTTTATGTTTGTATTTTTAGATGACCCGTTAGACATATGTTTTTACTTATACAATGAAGTTAGGTCCTGAGGTTGTAATAAGTAGAGAGATTCTGCACCTCTTTAGTTAGTTATGATAACTGCCTATGTTTGTATTTTATTTTTGTTTATTGTTATTATGTTTAATGATTTCAAATTAGAATTGAGTGAAAATAACTTGTGAAGTGTTGGACTTAGTTAGTAGGGGCCGAGTTAGATGGTTCTCTCACCATAGTGTTAGGGTGGGTATTAATCATGAACACATGGTTTATGAGAAAAAATAGTATTAGAGCTAGGTTTGTAGTCTTATTGTATATGGACAGGTCTAGCGGAATCTAGTATAATTGTTAGGAGATGTTTGTACTATGCATCAATAGGCTACATGGCTTTAGGAAACAAAAATCCATTCCTTCTTTCTTTCATGCTATTACTTTATTCCTATTGGTATCTTGTGATTCAAATTGGTATCTAACTCATTCAATCTTAATCTTTAGATAGTGAATACTCATTCCATCAGAGTAGCAACAACAACATATGTACCTACCCCTAGAGCTACTATTCGATGCAAGCCTTAAGTGAGGGGCAGGGCAAGGAGAAAAGGAAGAGAGGCATCACCTATCAGTAGTGGATCCTGAACAACCAAAAAACTATCTAGACTGAGAACACCATCCCCTACCCACTATAAAATGCTCCACAGTTAGCTTAGAATGAGGATGTGGTAAGTGAGAAAAAGGAAGAGTAGTTTAAATGCATATAATGCCTATAAAGAATGGTGTAGCTCAGGTTCCTATATATAATAGTGTAGCTAAAGTGACCGTGACCATAAAGTTGATTCAATAGTTGTTTGGGTTTTTGAGTAATTTTGCTGGCATCGGCACTACTCGACTTATTCTTACATTTTTTACCTTAGCTTTGAAGTATGTAGCTACTGTAGCACTTAGGATAGATGGTGCCTCTAATACCAGAGTGTTTCCCCAATATTTTTTGGGACCAGTGATGATTAATGATGAGCATAAACCTTTTTATAAGTTTATGAAAATGAAACCCCAACATTCAAGAATATTAAGTCTAAGGATTCATTAGAGTTTTAATTGATTGTCATGAGCATCTGCATAAGATAGGTGTGGTATGGAATTTATATCTTTTTAGTTGCAGGTTGAGGATTAGCAATGGTGGAGTTCCTTTATTGAATGTAATGTTGCCTTACCTCCACCTAATTGGACTCCGTTTCGGAATGTATTTATTGAAAGTATGTCCCTTTCACTTATTACGGTCAAAAGAATGATGAGTTCTCAAAGTTGGAGTAGGGTGATATTATAGTGGCATCCTATGAGGCCAAGTATCATTCCTTATCCCATTATGCACTTCATTTGATTACTTGAGAGAAGGATAAAATCAGGTACTTTGTGAAAGGTTTGATTAGCTACCCAAATGGTTACTTTGTTAGTGGTAGCTTCGAGAAAGTATTTCAAAGATGTCGTTTAGTTTTTTAAGAAGGTTGAATCTATCTAAAAGCAAGGATAGGTAAAGGCTACGGAAAAGAAGGCCGAGACATCTAGTTAGTTCAGTGGTACTTATTCAAAAGGTCATTGTTCATAGGGTCATTCATCCTGTCCTTACTATCCAGCTATGTCTGTGTTTGTATGATGACCGTCTAGGTCAGTAATCAACCTTCTTAGATAGGTAACTATACACTTTAATCTTCTTTAGTTTAGAGGCCTACTTTGAGAATTAGATTCTATGAGTGTGGGGTTTTTGCCACATCAAAAGGTTTTTTCCAATTTCTTATCTGCTGGCCGATTGATACAATAACAAACGTATAGTGTGATAGTTCCAATAGGTCAAGGTATTGTAAAAAATTATAGGGTTCGTCCACAGGGAGGGCTTGTTGGTCAGGCTATAGGTAGGGGTAGTTATCGAGCTAACCGAGATAGAAGACATGCTGGTAGAGGTGGTTCTCAGACTTGTTAAGGTGGAGGTCAGGGTGGTGACAAGGTTCATATCTATGGTGTTGTAGCCTATCTTAATGTGGAAGCTTCTGAAGTTGTGAAAATAAGTACTATTCTTTTTTATGATCGTATATCTTCGGTATTTTTTATATTGAGTCTATTTTCTCATTTATGTCTATGGTATTTGCTTTGGCCTGGGATTTAGACTATGAATATCTTGATACTCCTATGCATGTATATACACTAATTGGGGTGTCTGCATGTGTTGATCAAGTTTATTTAGCGTGTATTGTGATGTTTATGTAGTATAACACATTAGTAGACTTAGAGATCTTAGATATGTTGGAATTTAATATTATCTTAGGGATGAGTTGATTGTTTCCTTATTGTTCCATTCTTGATTGTTATGCTAAGACTGTCACTATAGCTATGATGTTAGAGTGGGAAGGCACCTTTAAGCTAACTCTTCTAAGAATTTTGTTTGCTATTCGAGTCTAGAAATTGGTTAAGTAGGGGTATACGGCATTGATAGATTATTTTTTGGTGGAAAATTTAGTAGTGTCTCCTATAGCTTTAGTTTCGTAGTGTGTGAATTCTTAGAAGTATTTCCTAATGATCTTCTTGCTATGCCTTGAGACTATGAGTTTGAATTTTGTATAGACTTAGAGCCAAGAACCCACCCTATCTTTATCCGTTTTTATCATGTGGAACCAACTAAGTTAAGGGAATTGAAGTCCCAATTGAAAGAAATATTAGAGAATGGTTTTATTCGCGCATTTATATTTCATTGGGGTGCTCCTATTTTGTTTGTGAAAAAGAAAGATGGTACTATACGAATGTGCATAGACTATTGTTAGTTGAATAAGGTGACTATCTGCAACAAGTATCCTTTGCCTATGACAAATGATCTATTCGACAGTTGTTGGGAGATACAGTGTTTTTTAAAATAAATCTGAGTTCACGGTACCATCAGCTTAAGATTAAGGTAGAATGCATTCAAATGACTACTTTTCGAATTCATTATGGGTATTATAAGTTGTTTGTTAGTTCTTATGGTTTAAATAATGTTCCAACTACTTTTAGGAGTATGATGAATGGGCTTTTAAAACTTCTTTTGGATTTTTTCCTAATTGTTTTCACTAATGATATTTCAGTTTACTCAAATAGTAAAGAGGAGCATGAAACTCAATTGCGTATAGTGTTGTGATTGATTAAGGAGAAGCAATTATATGCTAAATACTCAAAGTGTTAATATTAGTTGTCTTCAGTGTCCTTCTTGGGAAAAGTGGTATTTAGAAAGAGGTGATGTTAGATCTACTGAAAGTTGAAGCTGTTAAAAATTGGCTACAAAGACAAATGTCATCGAACTTCATAGTTTTATGGGGTTGACCAGCTGCAACTATCAATTTGTCAAAGGGTTTGCATCTATTACTTCACATATGACCTACCTGGCAAAGAAAAAGGTTCTGTTTGTGTATAATTACAAGTGTGAGTAGATCATCCAAATGCTTAAATTTATGTTGACTTTTTCCAAAATTCTTTCCATGCCTATTGAAGGTAAGGATTTAATTTTTTTTTATGCTTCACGATTGGTTAGGTGTTGTTTTAACGTAGGGTTATAATGTGATTTCTTACGCTTCAAAATAGTTGAAGCCTTATAACAAGAACTATCCCACTTATGAATTGGAATTGGTGGTTGTGATCTTTGCTTTAAAGATATAGAGAAACTACCTCATGGGGTGATGTGCGGTGTGTTCACACTACTGAAAATTACCCCTATGGTAACGGTTGCAAAATCGTTGCAATAGACAATAAAAACATTGCCATAGATCTACCGCAACGCTTCAGCAAGTGTGCTATAGGTGGGCATTGCGATAGATCTATGGCAACAGTTTATGCAATGGTTGTCTGAAACCATCGCAATAGGTCAAGCTATGACGATGGTTGTCTGAAACCGTCGCCATAGGTCAAGCTATGGCAATGGTTATTTTGACTTATTGAGACGCCTATTTTCATCTATTACAATGATTAGTAACCGTTGCATTAGAATCTATTGCAACGACATTAAGCCGTTGCAATAGCATCTATTGCGACGCTTTTGTTATTTTGTTGCAACATTTTTTGAGTACCTATTACAACTATTTCATTACTTATTGGGATGCTTATTTTCATCTATTACAACAGTTACTAACCGTTTCAATAGATTCTATTGCAACGACATTAAACCGTTGTAATAACATCTATTGCGACGCTTTTGTTATTCTGTTGCAACGCTTTTTGACTACCTATTGCAATGCTTTATTGATCTATTACAACGATTGTTGCCACATGTTATTAAATTGAACAGATTTATATAAATAGTCACTCGTACTAATGTAAATTTTATTTACATACAAAATAAATTAAAACACAATATATACACATCACAAAACACAATCATTCATTAATAATCTCATAATTCAAAATAAAATGGCCTGGTATTCGTTCAGGTCTCCAGCTGGGGTTGATGCAGCAAGAGCATTTATATAGTTGACATCTTCACCCCAGAATCAGCCAATGCCTTTTCCATGCAGAGAACAACTTCACTTCCTATTTTGTAAAGTACACAGAACAAATCATTAGGAATGGATTTATAGACAACATCAAATCTGAGCTGGAATATGATGCACAATTGCTAATCGAGTGGCAATTGTAGGTCAATTTTAGGAATTATCTTCGAAAAACTGATATGCTAGTCAGGGAAAATCCGAGAACGTAGCTAAGATGAGAAGAGAATTTGAGAGAGAGAACAGAGAAATATTATTATTCAATTCATATTACAATCAGTACAATGGTTTATATAGCTAAAACTCTTAATTGGGTAGTTGTAACCGCCTTAACTAACTTTGGGTAGTTGTAACCGCCTTAACTAACTTTGGGACGCAGCTACAGTAACAGCTACAGTAAAAACAAAACTTTAAACTACAACTATCATTTTAACAGTTTCAACTAATCAAATGTCAGCTCAGCTTAATTCTTGCTTTCTTCTCTTCTTTATAATCTCTATTGAATACTTGTAACAATACCCCTTCCTTCAGCAGATCCTTGACCTCAAGGATTAAAACAGGGAAATCTCAATTGAAACTCAGAAGAGAATTCCCAAGTTGCCTGATCTTCATCCAAGTTGCTCCACTTAATAAGCAATTGTTCCACCGCTTTGTTACCCTTTTTAACCAATCTTTTGTCTAGAACTCTCTCAGGGGTAGGACAGTAAGGACTTGACAAGTAAGGACTTGACAATTGAATAACTGGATAACTGGAGGGTGTGCAATGCTGCAAGGGACTTCATGACATTTTTTTAGCTGAGAAACATGGAATGTAGGATGAATGAGTACATCACTAGGCAGCAATAGCTTGTAGGCCACAACACCTATTCTAGCTTCAATCAAATAAGGGCCGTAAAACTTAGCAGTCAGTTTGTTAAAAGGCCTGGTAGCTACTGAAATTTGTCTGTAAGGATGAATTTTCAGGTACACCCAATCTCCCACCTCAAAACTCCTATCAGACCTATGCTTGTCTACCAGATCCTTCATCCTCTGCTGAGCTCTAAGGATATGAAACTTTAAGAGTTGAATAATTGTTTCCCTTGCAATCAGTGACCTATCAACCATATCAGAACTGGATTCTCCAGCTAAGTAAGGGAGGTGAATGGGAGGTTTTTGGCCATAGAGTACTTCATATGGAGTGCATTTAAGAGTGGTATGATAGGTGGTATTGTACCACCATTCAGCAAGAGGCAAGAGGCAAATAAGACACCCACTCTTTAGACTTATCTGAGCAGAAACACCTCAAATAGGTCTGTAATGTCCTATTCAAAACCTCAGTTTGTCCATCAGTCTGCGGAGGGTATGCAGTAGAATGTTGTACTTTGACTCCCAACAATCCAAACAACTCCTGCCAGAATGAGCTGACAAAAATAGGGTCTCTGTCACTTGTCAGGGTAGAAGGTAGTCCGTGTAACTTGAAAATGTGATCCATGAAACATTGAGCAACAGTTTGAGCAATATATGGATGTTGAAGACTGATGAAATGAGCAGACTTGCTTAGTCTATCAACCACCACTAAGATCACCCTTTTACCTTGCACCTTAGGTAAGCCGTCAATAAAATCCATGCATACATCAGTCCAGACTCCATCAGGTACAAGTAAAGGTTGTAACAACCCTGGATAAGCAAAAGCATCATACTTATTCCTCTGGCAAGTGTCACACTTATTGATGAAATCTCTAACATCAGAATTTAGAGATTTCCAATAGAACAATGCCTGCAACCTCTTGATTGTTGCATCCATCCCTGAATGCCCACCTTGAGGTGTAGCATGCCACAATGTAATGATATCCTTCCTTAATTGTAAATCCTTGCCTACAACCAATCTTCTTTTCCACCTTAACTGATCATTAAGCCATGTAAAAGATTTGAAGGGATGAACCTGCAAACTGTGGATCACTTCTTGCAATGTGGTATTAGCTTGCCAAGAAGCTCGAATTCTTGCATATAAGGCTTCATCATGTGTCAATAATGAAATAGCTAAGAGCTCAGTCTTAGGTTTTCTTGATAATATGCATCAGCAGCCTTGTTCTCAGCCCCTTTTTTGTACTCAATAGTGAAATCAAAAGCCATCAATTTAGTGATGCCGTCTACCTGGAAATCAGTATGAATATTTTGTTCCAAAAGATGTTTCAAGGCCTTTTGATCAGTTTTGACAACAAAGGTCCTTCCAAGTAAATAATGTGACCATTTTGTAATAGCAAAAATAAGTACAAGCAATTCCCTATCGTAAACACACATGACCTGGTGTTTAGGGGCTAAGGACTTACTGATAAAAGCAATAGGATGTCCTTCCTGCATGAGTACAGCCTCAATGCCTTACACTAGCATCAGTTTCTACTAAAAATGTCTTAGTATAATCAGGCATGGCTAAGACTGGAGTTGTTATTAAGGCTTTCTTTAGTTGATCAAATGCTTCAGTAGCTTGAACTGACTAGCTGGACCCATCCTTTTTTAAGAGATCGTGTAAGGGTCTACAAATGACACCAAATCCCTTAATAAATCTTCTGTAATAGCCAGCTAATCCCAAGAACCCTCTCAACTGTTTGAGGTTAGTAGAAGTAGGCCAATGTTGAATTGCAGTGATCTTTTTAGGATCAATAGCAACACCTTCTCCACTTATGAAATGACCAAGATATTCCACCTGCTTGACTCCAAAAGCACACTTGGATATCTTAGCAAATAGTTGGAACTGGTGCATTAACTCAAACACTGCCCTCACATGATCAACATGCTCATTCCAGCTTCTACTATAAATCAATATATCATCAAAAAATACCAGGACTGACTTCCTCAAGAGTGGTTTAAACACTGAATTCATAAGTCTTTGGAATGATGATGGGTAAGCCAAAAGGCATAACTAAAAACTCGTAATGGCCTTCATGAGTTTTAAATGTTGTTTTATGTGTATCTCCTTCAAACATCCTCAACTGGTGGTATCCAGCTCTGAGGTCTATTTTTGAAAACACCTATGCACCTCCCACTTCATCCAAGAGGTCCTCTATAATTGGAATAGGAAACTTGTCCTTGATAGTGATTTGGTTTAATTCTCTGTAATCTACACATAACCTCCAGCTACCATCTTTTTTTCCCACCAAGACCACTGGTGAAGCATATGGACTAGTACTATGTTGTATCACACCTTGATCCAACATTTCTTGAACCAATTTCTCAATAATATCCTTCTTAATCCCGGGGTACCTGTAAGGTCTTTTACTGACTGGATTTACTGAATCTAACAGAGGAATTCTATGATCAAATGTCCCTCTATGAGGTGGTAAGGTTGTTGGCACTTCAAAGATGCTAGCAAACTCATCAAGTAAACCAGTTAAAATCAAGGGAGTTTCATTACCTTGATCAGTTTGAATGTTGTAGCAAAGGTCTTCTGTATAATCTGTAGGCATTAAGGATAACATGTAAAGCTGATTCTCAACTGCACACTGCTTGATTAAAGTCTTACTCTTAGTAGTCTTCAACTTATTGGTTGCTCCTCTCAGGACATATTTCTTGCCTTGGTACCTGAACTCAATAGTTCTGCTGCTGAAATCAAAGAGTATTCTTCCCAAGGTGCTTAACCACTAGACACCCTAAACAATATCCACATTACCTAAAGGAAGTAGCAAGAACTTTGAAGCAAAAGTAGTGCCTTGTAACAACCACTGCAAATCTTTGCAAATTGATGTTGTGGTCACTTTTCTCCCATCAGCTACACTTCTAGATTGCTCCTCTATGTTATTAGCTTGACATCCCAGCCTTTTTGCAACCTCCTGATCTATAAAGTTGTGTGTACTCCCAGTGTCTATAAGAACCTGCAAGGGCATCTTCTCATGATAACCTGTCACCCTAATTGTTTGATATCTAGAGATACCAGTATAGGCTTGTAAGGAAATGGTCATCAACTCTTCAGGTTCTAGTACAAGTTCTTGTCCTGCTTCACCACATTCAACTTCTTGTAGCTGATCATCTTCTACTGCATCAATCAAATAAATTTGTTTCTTGGTTGCCACACTTATGTCCCATAACATATTTTTCATCACAAAAGAAGCACAACCCTTTAGCCCTCTTCTCATCCATTTCTGCAGAAGTTAGTCTCCTTCCAGTATTATTTCCATTAAACCTTGGATATCTAATTGGTTGAACATCACTACTCTTTTTAACTGCAGAATTTGGCACAGGTGGTTTAGCAAATAGGGGAGTAGGTAATAGGGGTCCTTGCACTCTTCCTCCACTCCTCAAATCCCAAGACTTTGCTTGAGCTTTAAAAACATCATCCTGCAATCTTGTCAATTTATAGGCCTGCATCAATGTCTTAGGTGATTGCAGCCTTACAGCCTTATTCAACTCTGGAGTCAACCCTCCCAAGTAACAACTAATTTGGTTTTCCAATGATAGGTTCACAGATGTCAACAGCCTATCAAACTCAGCCTGATATTCCTGCACACTACCTGTTTGAGTTAATTTCTTGAGCGCTTCCATAGCATCCTCAAACCCTTCCCCAAATCTTTCATTCAAGGCCAATACATACTCAGTCCAACTCAACTCTGCAGTTGAGTTCCTTGATCTCACATACGATCTGTGCCAAGCTATAGCTTCTCCTTCCATATGGATAGAAGCTATCTTAACCCTTTGCTTAAATGGAATTTCATCCATAGAGAAGAACTGGTCAACCTTATATAGCCAAGTTCTTAATTCTAAGCCAGAGAATTTAGGAAAATCCAACCTAGAAAATCGAGTGAAGAAGTTACCATGATTATGATTGTCTCTTGACCTGTAATCATTATGCAAATACATGGAGCAAGCTCTTCCCGTAGAAGATTCTTCTCTTCCCCCTTCTTTTTCTCGATTATTAACTGCTAGTCTCGCCAAGTTTTCCTTCAATTCCCCCATCTCCTTGTCAACCTGTGAATCTGGTCATTCCCTCCATTAGTTTCTGAAGCTGTTCTTGCATCTGTGAGATATTATCCTCCATACCTTCATTCGATTTACTCCGATTAACCATCTATGGCCAAGGATCAAGACAGCTATGATACCAATTGAGGCACAATTGCTAATCGAGTGGAAATTGTGGGTCAGCTTTAGGAATTATCTTCGAAAAACTGATATGCTAGTCAGGGAAAATCCGAGAACGTAGCTAAGATGAGAAGAGAATTTGAGAGAGAGAACAGAGAAATGTTATTATTCAATTCATATTACAATCAGTACAATGGTTTATATAGCTAAAACTCTTAATTGGATAGTTGTAACCGCCTTAACTAACTTTGGGTAGTTGTAACCGCCTTAACTAACTTTGGGACGCAGCTACAGTAACAGCTATAGTAAAAACAGAATTCTAAACTACAACTATCATTTTAACAGTTTCAACTAATCAAATGTCAGCTCAGCTTAATTCTTGCTTTCTTCTCTTCTTTATACTCTCTATTGCATACTTGTAACAGAATACCAACAATAGACATCAGGTAATTTCCCTGTTTGTTTCTTTTTCACGTATCAAATTACCTTATGGATGTGGCTCTATCATGTGATAAGCATCAGAAGTGAAGCTTTCTAAAAAAAACTCAGGCCTTTCTCTTCTGTTAGTTAATCAGACGAGAAAACACACCACAGCTACAATCAAATTGACTAAACCTTCTGAATGGATCAAAGTAACTCCACATTATCATATACATATATCTGCATATTGGCTAAGTGGAGGCATACCTTTGCCTGTTCGAGTTTTTCTAAGAGTAAGACACCCGATCCTTCCCCAATCATAAATGCATCACGGTCCTGCTCTAACAAGAAATCAAATGCAGATTGAGTAGACAGCAGCATGGAACTTTAAGAGAAAAACTAACAAAATGATTCCCAAGCTAGAAAGAGGTAGAAATTTCAAAAGGAAAATAATAAAGTACTAGCAAACATGACTCACAAATTGAAGATATTCTCCTTTCTTTTCCTATTTAAAGTAAAATATTTACTCGTGTAGGAAATAGCAACCATCTGTACATGTTCATCTTAAAGAAGTTCATCTTTAGAAGAAATAACACTGAAATCCATGCTTAATTGTTCACATAATGACACTTATGCTGCTGATTTCAAAATAAATCAAGTAGCATAATCTAATTTATATATCAGAAAGTAGAAACTTTAAAAGAAGCCCTTGTTGGATCACTATTCCTCTGGGACAGGCCCCATAAGCAGTGAAACCTCCCAAGCCTGTCACAACTCACAGTCTAAAGATGGAAACTTTTAGAATGAATAATAACTACATCATTCCCCAGATTGTTTTACCATATTTAACAAACCTATAGGAATAATTGCCGAGTCTGATCCCCCACAAAGCATCATATCCTACAGATTTCCATGATATGATATAGATGGTGTCATTATACTTCACATGGTCTAGAAATTAAATACTGAAAATTTGGAGTAAGATTAATTCACCCACTTACTATTTCAACTCTAATTATGTGATTTGCAGCACTTAATATACAGAAGTTACTTATTGCACATGCAGTGGAGATTGAGTAGCTTGGACCCATCCAACCCTGCATTTGTTTCAATCAACGTTGAATGAACAGTTCTTTCAACCATTTTTTAAACAAGGAGAAATAGTTCTTTCAATCATAGTTTGATCTCATCCAACAAGTAACTTACCAAATCTATAGGTCATATATCTTAAGCAAGTTCATTTGTTACCTTCATCCCCCAAGGGCAGAGCCAATTAGAACGCCACATCTAGCCTTATCTAAGTCCTGCAATAAATCTTCTGTGATCCCACCATCTGCCAAAGCTTTCTTTCCAGCAGTAAGCATATAGAGCATGAACTTATCTGCTCTTTTTGAAAGTTTGGGTGCAACCCACCCATCAGTTGAAAACTCCTTGATTTCCTAGCAATTCTCTATTACAAGGAAGACCGTTGTAAAACATCTTGAAAGGCATTTGGGGATAGTGAAGTACATTAGTCAAAATAGAAGATAGCTAAGCAGTTTGGCGTGCTAAAGCAACCATTAAAAATTACACTGGGAAATTCAGAATAGTCAAATGCCTCGATCTGACTTATGCCATTGATGCCTTCAAGAAGATTATTGTAAAACGTGTGTGGATCATGACCAATTGGTGATACTACACCAAATCCATTCACAATAACTCTCCTGTTCTTCATAAGAGGTTTCTTCTTTGCCATGGCTTCCTTTGCAGGTTGCACAGCCACAACCATGGGTTTGCCTAGAAGTACATAAAATCAAAATGAGCAGCTCATCACATTGTTAGAGTCATGAAATTTAAACAGTTCTCGAAGATATACACTAGAAAAATTTGATAGGCAAGTGAAACATATGTTGAATAATATGTATAAACAGAGATAACATGCCTTCATGTCTACGAGTTCAGTATAGTTTTCTCAGGGTGCGCTAATCTCATTCACATTTTACTCACACAACACTAACATCTTTCCCAAAATAATTCGCAAAAGTTCATATAGTTGTTTTGACAATTGAGACATTTGATATTTAAAGCATCAGTTTCAGATATTTAGATTTTCAAATCGAAGAAATATAGTTAAATTTTTACTATTTTCTTACCATTTTATGTGACATTATTTGACTTACCATAGAGTATGAAAAATTAAAGAAAACTAACCAAATTTATACAAAATTCCAAAAAAATTCTTTTAAATGCATGGTAGTGAGAATTCCACATGTCTTTTCATTCGAATGTACCGTGGTGAGGGTCCTAAGAGTTCATGTCAAAGGATAATAATAAGAATAATGTTACAGAAGAAAAGAAATGAGTCAAGTATAACTCGAGTTTTAGTATATCCAGTTTGTATCCTCTGTTGCACGACACTCTTGTACCTAAGAATAATCAAAAGGAAGGTGCACGGATCAGTCGAACTATAGTTTTAGTACATCCAGTTCATTCAATTTCTTTTCAGGTGCACTCAAGTTCAGAATGTTGTCGATAGTTAGTTTAAATGTATCATGTTCTATACCCTATACCCCTAATTTGATTTAACGAAAAGGAGAAAATACAAGCATTAACTAAAGTAACGGAAAGGCGTCTATGCCACAGTTATTCGCATCTGCATACCATGAATGTAGATGGAATTATAGAGACGAGGAAGATGTTTATAATGTAGATTCTAAACTTGATGGGCATGATATCCTCTATGATTTTTTATGGCTTGATATTGCACACAGATGGGAAGAAGTACTTTACCTGGACAGGGTGTTGTTTCCTAACCCAGAAGTAATGCAGAAGAAGTTAGCTGCAAAGGAAAAAGAGAGACATGAGATTAGTTTTTGTGTTAACAGTTCTATTCTACCACAGTGAAGAAAAGAAGAAAATAAAAAGAAGCCTACAAATAATGTTGTAAGTACAGTCTATAGGTATTATAGGATGCAAGTCAACCGTTGGGTAATTATAATAGAATGAAGAATACAAATTTCTGCAACTAGGAGAAAACATGACACCATACTATCTAGTCTCAAACAACTACGGATGCAAATGTGTTTTTAGTTAAAATGTACTCTACTATTAAAAGTTGATTTGTTGAGTTTATCATTTGGACTGCAAACATCCCATCAATAATGCTACATTCACAACTGCTTATGCCTATCACCTCTCAATTTAGTCAACCCTACTAGGAAATACCTCCAATATCATTTGGATTTGGTGCTGGCCTAGTTCCTCATCATACACTGACTTGCTGGTATGGAAATCTGGAAAACTGGAAACTATGGAAATCTGGAATGGTTGTTGCAGTAAAGAAGCTATGGAAATCTGGAACTGATATGGAAATTTGGAAACTATGGAAATCTAGAAACCTTTTCCTCGCCTCTTCTTCCTTTTATTTTTTGGTTTTAATAGGTAAGTATTATTGTTGTGCAAGAACCAGCACTGGGAGAGTACAACCAGAAGAAAACATTCAGCATCACCAACTTTCCCAGTGTAAGTTGGCTGCGGAAGAGTACACATAGAAAGGACAACTTTCACCACAGATATTGCAATTAAGTACGTGGTATATCAATTGAAGAAGGAACCAAGAAAAATAAAAAAAGTAGAAATAAAGAAGATAAATAGGTTGATAAAGATTTTGAAGCTCCACATAGGAGGTGAATTACCTGGATGTGAAGAATAGTATCCCGACCGTATATGACATCAACTGTACCATCAGGATATGTTTTCTTAGTGCAATCAGCAACCTCAAATTCAACAGAACACTTGAGACCAATAGCGTGCTTAAGAGAAAAAGATATCATGTTGGTTCTTCTTAATACAACCAAAGGATAAAGGAGCATCACTGTAACAAAGACAAAAAAGGTTCATATTAAGGACGTACGATAGTTTTGAGATGGACTTTTCCCCATACAAATAGGGATAGCAAACTATTTAACTTCAGGTCTATGTTTCTCAGACTCTTCAAATATACCAACGGGTGCGTGTCGGATTCACCAAAGCTAGTGTATTTTTGGAGAATCCGGTACGGGTGCGGCATCAAAAGTGAAGAGTCCGCACAACTTAGCTTCAGGTTTCCACCAAAATAAGGTCAAGCCTAATGTTTCAAAGGAAACTCTAAATATATCAAAACTCCTGCTACCTCTGTGCGAGGTACAACTTATGGAAACTAGGGGTGAAGTAGAGACATGTGGCTCCATGTATTGTCAAGTTTGGATTAAGTGAAAAGGGGAGATGTAATTGCTTTTAAATGCTTCCAAAATTGAACTAAATGGAAAAAGGATATCAATTTTACCTATCTTTCAACTATACAGACACTGGGAAGTAAACCATCCAACACTTTACTATAAGATCATAAATCAGTCAAATTACTTTTCATTATATATCCCTTCCTTTCAGCCATGAGATTCAACGGGACCTCCCATGAAAGCCCTTTAGCCTGAGTTGATATCCCAGATTGATCTACTTTCTTACAAACACAGAATTAAAAACTTTACTTGCTGCAAGATCCTGAGATGAACCAGCCAACAGACATTACCTTTACACTCACCAAGTGGCATTACTTAGACTTCCCCCCAATTGCCTCCAATTCCTAGTTTACCATTGTTATCTTTGACATAAATTTGTAAATACGGGCTGCACAAATAGTCTGAGATGAGCTTTGTCCATATGAAAACCTATTTGTTTAAGAGGGATGCTAGTCTATAGCAAAACAAGAAGAAAAGAAAGATATTTTTTGTATATGTGTAAAATAACATATATAAACATCATCTATACTTGACTGATATTGGAAAGTTCATATCTTATATTTACCAAAGCATGAAAAAGAAAGTTAAAAGGTAATATGACATTCAATAAGAGGATTGACCGTCCCAAAGGCTAATCTCAAACATCTTTGTCTCATAAATGTTCTTTCACAATTTGTATTTCACTGGAAAAGATTAAATAAGTTGGAGAACCCAACACAGCTTAAAAATTGAGCAAATTGGAGCTCCAAAGTATACAAGGTTGTCTATTTGGCAACAACAAAATTCACATCAAATAATACTAGTTTTTAACAACTTAGTAGCAGAAATGGACCATTACTGATTATAGCAAATGTTAAAGACACCGTGCTTACTAAATGTATTAGCTTTCCACTCAGACGTGATCTTAATATGTCTGTATACATTAAATTGCAAAACAAAGTTCCTATTCATGGTTATCCGTTTAGGGCATCTTTAATGTCACCAAATTCTAGAATGACACGAATTGCTTCTCTAGAGAATATGTTGGGCATTTCATCCAATTCTTTAGTTGCCATGGCTTTACAACTTTCAGAACCTGAAGAACCAGAGCGTTCCTTAAGCAATCGTGGACGTTGGAACTAACTACACTCAATGTGAAGTTGAGAAAGATATTAAGCATTGGTCTAAGGCTCTGCCCCACCCCGCTTCACTGTGCCCCGCCTCGCCTCATGTGGAGACTGTCCCCGCCTCGCCCTGCTTAGAAATAAGCCCGCGCCACTCTGCACCCGCCCCACCCCATTGCCATTCCAAGTATTATGTACACAGCCTATAACCTTACCCCTACTTTGTGAAGGTAGAGAGACGATAATTGACCATCGACAAATTGATATATTTCATAGTAAATTATATAGTCGTAAAAATTTTAAAAATGACAAATTCAAGAATAGAGAATAGGAAGAATAAAAGTAGCTCAAACAATCAAGCAATAAAACGAATTTAGAACAATTTTGGAAGAAAAAAAAGCTACTAGATGGAATAGAAAGCATACCTCAAATTCGAGATCTGCAATAACCCAAGGAAGAAGACCCAACAGTTGAGAAGAAAACCTTTTACAATTGACAAAGATGCGTACAATTGGCAAAGCTGTGCATCAGATCCCTCACAAGCTCGTGTTGTGCATCTGCAAATTGCGTACAATTCTTATTGATGCTAGGGAAAAATTAGCAACCACTCTACTGTTTGAGGAATAAATTGAGAGTTAATTATTCACAAGCTCGTAGTTGGTGTTTGTCGGCAACGGAGAGTGGGTAGTTGGTGTTTGTCGGCAATGGGAGAGTGAGAGTGAATTTATAACATTTTCCTTATATATTTTTTCAATTTATTGTTATATATTTTTAAAAATTTTGGAGGATTTTTTGAAAAATTAGGGAGGGAAAAAATGAAAATCGATGCAATAGTTTTTTTTTTCTCATTAAAGTGTTGTCATAAGTGACTTTATGGCAATGGTTCAAGTAACCATTGCTATAGGCCACCATATTACAATGGTTATCCATCAATAGCAACGGTTGTTGGAACCGTTGCAATAGACCATCTATCGCAACGCTTTTGCAACCGTCGCTAAAAAGTCTGTTGCTATAGGCCCAATTTCTGGTAGTGTCACATACTACCATAGTTTGCAATAAGTGTTTTCTGAAAATTTGCTAAACTTGAGATAGCGGAGATGGATGGAATTAAATAAAGATTAAGACATCTCAATCTTATATTATCCAAGAAAGGCCAATGTGGTGGAAGATGCATTAAGGTGAAAATTGATAAAAATGGAAAGCTTGGAATAGTTGGAGGTATTGAGACACCCATTGGCTAGAGACGTGCATGATTTGGCTAATGATTTGATAAGATTTCATATGACTTGTGAGGGAGGAGTGTTAGCCTATATGGAGTTTAATTATAATTTCTTTGAAAAGATCAAGAGATGATAGTTTGAGGATAAAAAATTGAGCAATCATAGAGAAAAATGTTGCAAAGTGAGGCCAAGGATCCCATTCATGATAAGGAAGGAGAACTAAGGATCTAGGGAATTTTTATGTGCCTCCCGTGGATAAATTAGTTCCTACTATTCTTTGTGAGGCTCACAATCCAAGTACTTTATACATCTGGGTCCAACTAAGATGTATATACTTGAGAGAACACTATTGTTGGGGAAGAATAAAATGTGACAATTTAGATCTTGTGACCAAGAGTCAGAATTGTACAAGGGTAAAGTATGAACATCAAAAACCCGGTGGCACCTTTCATAAAATGGGTATTCTTAAATGGAAATGGGAATTTAAAACCATGGATTCTGTTGTGGGTTTCCCTAAGACTTTTAGAAAGTGTGACTCTATACGGGTGATCATTAATCGATTGAACAAGTTGACTCATATTATTCTTGTATGGGTAGATTATAATGCATCTAAGTTGGCCAAGATTTAGGTGAAGAAGATTGTAAGGCTTAAAGCAGTACCTATTTCAATTGTGTTAGAAAGAGGTTATCAGTCCATTTTTAGCCCTAGGAGAAGTTTTCGGCAAGGTTGGGTTCTATATTCAACCTAAGCACAACCTTTCATCCATAGACTAATTAACATTCAAAGTGAACAATCCAATTGCTGGAAAATATTATCCAGGCTTACGTAACTGACTTCAGGGGTCAATGGGGCCATTACTTTTTTTCTTGTGAGTTTGAATATAACAATAACTACCACTCTAGTATTTACATGGCTCTTTTTGTACCTTGTATAGTAGATGATGTAAGTCATTAATCGAATGGTTTGATTTATTAGAGATAAGGCCTTGGGGAACTGATATGCTTAAGGATTTAATGGAGAAGGTAAGGTTTATTCAGGAAAAGTTGGTAAAAACTCAGAGCCAATAGAAAGAATTTGTGTGTAATAAGGTAAAATATCTAAAACTTGAGAAATATGAGAATGTCCTATTGATAATATAATCGATAAAGGGTATGATGCATTTGGGTAAAAAGGGGAAGTTGAGTTCCAAGTATATTCGATCCTTTAAAATATTGAATGGATTAGGGTTGGTGGCTTATAAGCTAATCTTACCTTATTACTTTTCTGGGGTTCATTCGGTGTTCCACGTATCTATGCTTAAGAAGTACTATGGTGATGGTGATTACATTGTTCATTGGAACTCTAAATTTTTCGATAACGAGTTCTCATATGAAGAGGAGCCAATATCAATATTATATCAGGATTTGAGAAAGATAAGGCCCAAGATTATTCCATCGAAGAAAGTTTAGTGGAGGAATCATTTGGTTGAGGAAGAAAATCAAGAAATGAAGGCAGATATACGCAAGTGATACCCAAAGTTTTTGACTGACTCAGGTAATTATTACTGTTATTTATTGTACCATTTTTGGCTAGTTATCGTTAGGGATTATTTTTAGGGTAGATTGGTATCTAATGTAATGACCCAAATAATCTTATATCAAAATATAGAATATGACCTTTGTTTAATTTTCTTAAGACTGGCCTAGACTTAGGCAAATTTTTAAGATGGTCAAAGGAACTCTAGTAGTAAATGGAATGTTTGTGGTGTTGTTTGATTTGATTTGGTGCTAGATGAGTTTAGAAAGTTGTACCAACCTTTGGTGTCTAAAATGAGTTTATAGAACTTTGGTTATATTGATTACCATGAAAGGGTTAGTTTGTGATATCGTATTTTGAGGGGTATGTTATAAAACAACCTGAACTAGAATGAGGTCCCAAATTACTGCCTTAAGACTATTGCAGTAGTAAACGTACCATTGCAGCAGTGACCTCAATTGTCCTACAAACCACTGTAGTGGCGACTTTACCACGCAACAGAACTATAGTGGTAACGTTACTATTATAGTGGTAAAAATGTAGAATTTCTGCTTTAAAAAGAAGAACACTCATTTTTGTCCCCACATTTTCAAAAAAAGTAGAGACTTATCAAGGGGTAATTTTCTGCACTCTTAAATGTTTCATCAATAGAGCTAAGTCTCTACTTTCTAAACTTAAATTACTTTCTATAATGCTTAGAAATTGTTAGAATAATGTTCATGGTAGAAATTTAGGTTTAGCCCTAATTTATGAACTAAAGGTAAATTGATGGAAATTTGATTAAATTCAGTTGGTAAGAAACCCAGGGTGCTTAGAAAACACTTGATTGGGTTGGATTATTGTTGTTCATACTAAAATGTGAAGAATCCATGGGGTATAAAAGGTATAAAAATAAAATGATGAACTATGACATGTTTATGATTTAAATTGTTAATTATGAGTCTCAAATAGTCATTGAAGATATGATTCTCATAATGAGTATGTAAACTTGTTGTTTATAGATCAAGAATGAATTGAAAGGCAAAAAAAAATACAACTCACGACATTGCAGTGATTAAAGCAAGGAATTAAGGTAGGTTATAATTTATTTATAGCAAAAAACTTGCTTGACTTTGTGTTTATATGTAAATTAAGTGTTTGTAATTGCCTTTGGGAGCTATTTGTGATTATTGACTGCATTTGTTTTTCTATTGATGTTTATGGTGAGTATTATGATATTGTAGAAATGAGTTGGTGATTTTGATAATGATAATGAGATCATGATGATGATGATTATGCAGTGAGATATGTTGAAGATATTGATATGTGAAAGAGATGATACATACATCTTGTATACATACATTCATCATACGCATTTGAATGTACATTTATACTTATATATTGTGGTGAATTTCGTTGATGAATTTGACTAAGTGTAAAAAGGTTATGATCTTGTAATATTTTGAGTTGAAGTGTCATATTTGTGGTTGATTTTCTTTGATTATAATTTCTTACTTATTCACTATTACTTATATTTGATTTGAATATTTGTATAGTGTTGACTTAAGTCGACCTATGATGCCTACCAATACTTAATTTATGTACTAATGCTATTTTTGCTCTTCTTTTTGTTGAGTGAGGAGAGTTTTCTATCATTTATAGGTCTTTTAAGACAAGACCTAGACTCTAGGCATCATTTGCAGACTTTGATTCAAGGGTGAGCACCATGATTGGGAAGCTATTGAGTCTTCTCATGTTTCTTATGTCCCTTGTTTCGGGACAAAAATATTTTCCTTATGTTCATAGTTTAGGATGAGCTACTAGACTTTATTATTTGGAAACTGTTAGATGTTCATGTGTGGTGACTTTAAGTCTCGGGGTTGTAATAAGTAGAGAGACTCCGCACTCCATTCATTAGTTATGATAAATTCCTAAGTTTGGATTTTATTTTAGTTGAGTGTTATTGTTTTTAGTGAATTTAAAATTATAATTGGGTGAAAATAACTTCTAAGTGTCGGGCTTAGTTGGTAGGGGTTGGGTTAGATAGTTTTCCGTTATAATGTTAGATGGATGCCCATCATGACCACTTCAGTCGTGAGATATGTAGATTACCAGTTGGTTGGTTTGAGATAGCTGAAGATAAATTGATATAGTTGGATTTAGTTTGCGAGGCTATGGATAAATTTCAACTGATTAGAGAGAGTTTGAAAATCACTCAGAGTCATAATAAATCTTATGCAGGTGTAGAGAGGAGACAACTTGAGTTTGCAATTAATGATTGGGTATTTCTAAGAGTTTCACTCATGAAAGGGGTGATGAGGTTTGTTAAGAATGGGATACTTAGTTCCTAATATGTTTATCCTTACAAGGGTCTGAGGCATATTGGCAATGTGGCCTATGAGTTAGAGTTTCCTACAGAGTTAGCATCTGTGAATTTGGTCTTTCATGTTTCATTATTAAAAAAACATATTGGTGATCCATC
Source organism: Capsicum pubescens (assembly GCA_030864215.1). Taxonomy (NCBI): domain Eukaryota; kingdom Viridiplantae; phylum Streptophyta; class Magnoliopsida; order Solanales; family Solanaceae; genus Capsicum; species Capsicum pubescens. Next base: position 179,498,593 of record CM061541.1, read on the forward strand.
ACTGGTTGTTCCTTTAGACAGTGTTGGAGTAAATATTGTCTTTCTTTTAAATATGTTCTAGTTGAGATACTTGACTTGCATGTTCGTAAGTTGAGGAATAAAGAGGTCTCTTCAATGAAGGTCCTATAGAGAAATCAGTTGGTTGAGGGAGCTTCTTAAGATACAGAAGCAAACATGATTGCCAAGTATTCTTATTTTTTCACTCCTAGTACTAAAAAAACTTGAGGGAATAGTTTCCTTCTACAATTACTCATTAGTTTCATGTCCCTAGTAGTTATATGCAAATTCTTTGCATGAATGGACATTCTATTAGTATGAGTTGAGTTTTACTCATTGTTAGATTAGATATTGTGTTAGTATATCAGTTTTAGAAATTCAATTTCACGATTAGTAATTATTTCCCTATTTATTTAGCTTAGTTCCAACCTTTATTCATGGAGAATGGCGCCAAGGGGACAATATTGTAATACCACTAAACTCTCCTATGCTTGAACCCAGACTTAGACCAAAAAACCAATTGAAAACAAAAGTTTCCAGACTAGTATGACTCACTGTATGAATCGTACAGTGATATCACTAGTCGTGTTATGACTTGTGTTAGTCTGCCAAACTTTTTTTGCACCTCCAGTCACCATAACTCATTAAACGAGTCATGGAGTGATGAATGTTTGAGTCCTGAGAAAGCAAAAAGTCCCTTTTATAGGTTGGGCAGAGCTTTAAGACGTAAGCCCCTATCAGAGAAAGCCAGTGACTCATACTAATGATGACAATAGGAATTACATTTTCTCTCAAGGATCATGAGTCTAAAAGATGACTCAAAGGTAGATCCCACGAGTTATGAGATGGGAACATTCCCTTAGGCCAACAATTGAATCCAGGAACCACGAGGTATGACTAATTGGACCATTGTATGGGTCATACTGGTGAGTGTACTCACATAATAAGAATCAAACAAAAGGATTCAAAAACTATGACTCCACGTATGATTCATATGTTCATGGTGTGAGTCATACTTGTGTCTCATGAGGAACAACCCAATAATTTTTTAAATGGTTTTCTATGGGTTGTTCAGTCTTTTACTTATTTAATAAAGTCTAAACTACATTATTTTAGATATCCAAGAGGGAGAATAAAGACTTAACAATCAATTTCATTCCATAATTTAAAACCTTTTAAGTCAGAAAATAGGTTCTATCAAACATCTCAAGCAAAAGCTTGGGTTCCAAATCCTCTTCAACCCTTGAATTCTCAAGTTCTTACCAAAGATTCTCCAGTCTAGGTATGTGGCATTTTTAGTTAGGGTTATTTTCAATATTATGTCAAAAAACATCATCCTTTTAATTATGGTTTAATTTCATGCCTTCTATATTTAGGTTTTATAACCAACTATGCATAATTCTTCAAATATAGTTCTTCTATGATAATTTATGTATATGATTCCTCCTAAATGTTATCATGTATGACTTCTAATGGATTTTATTTGGTCAATATAGTACTCCATTACGATGAATTTTTTGACTGACTTCAACTTATTTTAGTACAATTGGCATATTATGAACAAATGATCCCAGAATTTAGTAGCACTAAGTATGACTAGTTCTAGTATTTCACAACTTTAGTAAATGAGATTGTTTAAACTTGTTCATACTTATTTTCATATATTTGTCTTATCTACTGTAATACCCCGAGACTCTAACCAATAGTACAACCATGACTCAAGCTCATAAGAAGTAAATTATAGTGCTTTGGTTGTTTTCTGATCAAGGGTGATGTGTATTAAGGCCTCAAAGATGTCCTAGCGATTAGGTGAATCAAAATATTCCTTCCCAATTGAATTCTTGGGAATGATATTGCCATATTCAACTTCAAATGAGCATATATCTCGTTATACTGCTAATTATTGAGCTCATGACCTACCAAAAGATATATAATTGAATTAGCTTTCCAACGATACCAATTTCACCCAAATCTGGTATCGGAGCCAAGAGTTATGCCCATTTTACTCCAGCATGTCAGGCTGGAAAACGGAGTGACGACATTTTGTGATAAGTTGTCACAAGTGTGACGACTTATCACCAATGTCGTCAACCTTAAGCAGAAAATCATAAAATCCACCCTTTTGTGACGACATTTCGTGACGACTTGTCACAAGTCTGACGACTTGTCACGAATGTCGTCAACTATTTTTTTCAGCAATTAAAGGGCATTTTTGCAAGGGTATTTTGGTCTTTTTCCATCTTTTGGAGGCCTCTATATATATGAGAATTCCCATCTAAACCCTAATTTCTTCATTCTCTCTTCCAATTCTCTTAAGAAATATATCTAGGGTTTTTATTTAAGGACATTAATCTTCCAAAAATCATCCATAAATCTTCAAGATTTCTTCAAGAATCATGTTCCTCATAGTGTGGGCTTCGAGAATCATTTATTACAAGTGCGGATATAGTTTCAAGCACTAGAATTCATCCAATTTCAAAGATTAAGGTATGCGGGGTTTTGAATAAGAGCAATTCTTTCGTTCTTGTGCCCAAAGCTTTGATTTCTATCATGGATTTATATGATTTTGCAAGTGGGTTTATACCCAAATTACTTCATCATGAGATTATGAGAATATAAATTGTTCAAGCTTTGTTATACATGATTATTTTGCTATTCCCAAGTTATGATTTGATATTTAATACTGTGAATTTCATATTTTTACCATGGTTGATATTTCAAGTGCTTTCAAGATATGTGTCAAACTTTAAGCTTTCTTATGACAAACTGGATTATTGAGTATATTGATCCATGAGACTGAGTTGTTACAATGAGTCTTGATATTTTCTCAAAGTTATTGATGTTGTCATGATTTAATGAATTGATACATTTTGATATTGAGAAAGATTGATTTTATTTGAGTCGAGTTAGGAATCCACAAATTGATTATGATTTGATAAATGAGAAAGATATTTGATTTGGTTTTCATGATAGACCCTTGTGATGTTTGTGGTGGATTTCCTAACGCGTTCTGAGCTTGTGTCTAGGAGTAATATTTAGCACCGAGCGGGAAATATGGTATTTCCTCAAAACTACGTGCCCCCGTAGGATTGATATTGATAATTGTGGGCCAGAGGCTAAGTATGAGATTGTGATCACTAAATTTAGGTTGTACTCCCTAACAAGAGTACGATGCTCCCGCCAATATGGGGTTCTCTCCTTAGGAGGGCAAAACATTGGACTCCATGTGCCTCACATGGTTATGTCGGTTATAAGAACCTCCCATGTCCATAAGAGTTGAGTTTCTTGAATTATCGAGTCACTCAGAGTCTTGAGTTGAAGAGTTGAGTTATTTATGATGGTTTATGAGTTTTTTATCATATGATTTATTTACTATGAGATCATGAAAAGTATGTTTCAATCTAACTCAAGCTAAGTGAGCCATCATTATACATATGCATATTTTTATGAAATTGATGATGATATTTGCATTGTTGCATGCACCCTTGCATACTCAGTACATTCCAAAGTGCTGACCCACATATTTTTGTATGGGCTACATTTTCTCATAATGTAGGTTTAGGTACTCAGCCGCAGCCGCGTTAGCGATATTCGAGTGCCTCAACTACGTTCCCTCAGTGGTGAGTCCTCATGGTTCGAGGATCGTGTCTATATTTTTGGTGATATCGTTCTGTTGTTATGGCTTTCAGTACTGTTTGAGTCAGTTGGGGGTTTGTCCCAATGGCTCCTTGATTTTGATTTATAAAGGATTTGTCAGACTAGAGGATTGGTATGTACAGACATTCAATATATTTTGGTTGTACAGTCTAGTATTCTCCAGTATTTCTCTTGAACCCAATGTGGTATATCTCTTTGTTGTGCAGGACTATTGTTGAATTGAATTCCTTGAGGTAGTGTCTGGCTCCGAGGGTTAGCTTGGGGCTACGTGTTGCCCTAAGCACCGTGTGGCGTCTCAAGATGAAATTTTGGGGCGTTACATCTACTATTAGCATTGATATAATGTTTTGGGAGTAGTATTTAATACCGAGCAAACTAGGGTTTTAGATAACCATGTTTTAGAACTACGTGCCATCATAGGTCTTTTTTCACCTCTAAGGGTTTAGTTTAGTAGATCCACATTAGTCATGGATTATAACTTGAAAAGGCATAGTGTAGTCACAAATGATGTGTATACGTTGTACTTTATTTTACTCACATGATTTATGTTGGTAAATAGAATCTCCTACATAAATAGTTTTAACATAACTTTTGTTCTTGACCTAGAACTTCAATTAAATTGAGTTATTTCATGACTTATAGTTACACCTCATGTTTATAGTTTGTTATTTACCATTGGGTGATTACACACCTGAGTATACTCTTGTTACATAAATTGTTTAACTCAACATTACTTTAGTTTTCAGCATAATTATGGCTAGTATTAATAACTTTCATATCTCACATCTCCCAGTATATTAAAAGTACTAAACACATTCCTTTATTGTGCTAAATCTTATTACGATATAGGTTTTGATGCGTAGACTCAGCCGCTTGGCTAGATTGACTCTAGTGGTTGTTCAACGTTGCTTGTGGTTATTCCTCATCATCCAAGGACAATTTATTTCATTTTATGCTTATTTATACTAGTATTTAAGTTTCAGTTCTCTTAGAGTTAGTTAGGGACTTATCCCAAAAACTCATCAGTTTATTTAGATGCTTTTAGATAGAGTTAGACAGATTAACAAATTATTTTATATCAGAGTTTATTTAAGACTGAATGTTTTATTTAAGTTTTAAATTCAGATTTGTATAGTGATTTAAATATTGTTTTTGCTTCCACAAGTTTATGTCTTAATGGAATGCCAATACCATCAGTTAACTTGAGGCCACTTATAGCTTTAAGTACTTTTTTATTTCCAAGGTTTAGACTTGGGATGTAACTTTGATTCCTCTAGATATGAGGTGATACCAGTACTCTCATATGGCCTCAAACTAATGTGATGAATCCTCTCATCCAGAATAGACTCATTATGTACAAGAGCCTCAATAAACTTGACATATGTGACTTTCTGCTCTAGACAATACAATGCCTCATCTTACTGATAGTGAGCATCCCAACTATAAATATCTAGTTCATCTTAATTTTTGAATCATGATAGATAAGTGTATCTATAGATACTAACTGTGTACCTTATCAGACGTGTGTATACCATTACTTAAAATATATTTCTTATCAACTTCACTCATTCTCTCCCAATCTGCAAGATTGTGACACCCAGTAAATTTACCACCCTTACTGGCCTCGAGAAAAATTTAACCTTCAAAGAGATTATCCAGGAGTCTCCTAATTTTAATAAGGATCAGGAATCAAACTAGGCAATGTAATATATCTTCATACTATAACAAAACTTAAGATTTAGAAAATTTGAGATTCCTAGAGATAAGAAGTTTAGAAGTCTTAGGGGGTGCAGGTTGGTAAGACATCTTGTGCTTAAGGGACAAAGGCTTGAAAGATCCAAGAAGATATGGCCACATTTGCGCTACCCTAAAGTTTGAATTTTTAGGACTCCATAAATGAAGAGAGCCCTACATTAAAGGAGTCATGGGGCATGTACAAGAATCTATAGACACAATAAGCCTCATCTCATTGAATAACATACCATCTTATAACATATCACATATAGAGGCATATGAAACTCTAATATTATTAATAAAAAGCCTCACCTTATATTTTTTCCTAATTCAAGACCTCAATAACTATAACAACAAACATAACTGGCATATTTTCCTTTTCCACTATTTTTTCTTCAAATTTCCTTCAAGGGACTGGAGTGATCGTAAAGAGGTAGATGAACCATTGTGATTAATGATTTAAGGAGAAGCTTAGAAGGGTGATCACCGACTAGTCTTGGGGCAAAAGGATGAGAGACCCTCCTAGAAAACCTACAAAAGGAAAATAACATAAGAGAGAGCCAAGAGGATGAAAGCAAAGGTATAAAAATAGGGAGGAACACTTTGGAACCATGATTCTTTGCCCTCCGTTATTGATCCATAACTAGTTCTACCAACAATCAGGAGCGGCCAGTAGAGGTAGCTAAGTTTTTGGTAGACGATGTACAAAGCTTATAGACTAGTTGATGTAGGGAATCCACACTTAGTTGACACTTTGGAGATGGTTTATGAAGAGAGAGAAACATATAAGAATGCTTACAAAAATTCAAATGAGGCATATAGAAAAAAGAATAACAATAGGAAAAATATTACATACATTGCATATTCTTGATTGGGGGAGAAAACAATTCAGACAAAACCTCAGCCGACATGGCCATCGCAAATGTTATCTAGGATATGGAAAATATGTATTTTCCCATCACATACCAACATCACTATACCACCACAAACCAAATAAGGAAAGTATAAAAGAAAGGTTATCCACGGACAAATCTTTTGTAATGAGCCTTTCGGTTATTTTTTATGTTTTCGCTTATCTTCACTATTAGGGCTTCTTTACACCTGCACCAAGTCATTTATGACTTACTAGGATAGACAGTTCAGTTACCGGATAGTTCATTTGATTTTTAGAGCCAATTCCTTGTTTTGAAGTATTTGTTGTTTCCAAATGGATATCGGACAAAATCTTTAGTGAAATAATCTCGGATGCAAATTTCAACTGTGCCAATAGATCCAAAATATTGATTTTAGTCTTATTAAACCTTTGGTTTGAGTTCCAATGCACCCAAGCTAATTTTGACTTATTGGTCGGAAAGTTGAAAAATCAAAATATGAGTGTGGGACCCATATTTAGTAGAAATGACCTCGGATTGAAAATTTGACTTCTCCATCTCACCTGGAATGTCTATTTTAGACTAGGAGGACCCTTGGCTCAGGTCTAAGGCTTCCAAACTTATTTTGGAATATTGAGCGAATTTTATAAAAAATGGAATTGTAGGTGTGGGCCCCACGTTTTTGCCAAAATGATCTTGGATAAAAATTTTGATGATTTCAATTGATTTGAAATATGTTTACACTCAGATTTCACTATTGGATTATGTTATTTGGGTTTCGATGGTCAAAAACAATTTCTTGACTTTGTTATCACAGGTATATGCATCTCTTCACTGAGGGAGTCTATAAAAAGACTCCAAGGTCGCGAATTTGAGTATTTTCCCTTATCTTTGACAACCTAAAATTCTAAATGGGTATGATAACTAAAAATTGAGTCTTGTGGGTGTCTATGGAGCTTGGTTAACATCTTTTATCATGAATATCATCCGTATTAAGGTAAGATTTCATCACTTTCTTGGTGAATTTTTTAGTTCTTGACCTAAGAATTGAATTTAGCTTAGGGCTTGATTTAGCCCCAAATTTGATTTGTTTGCATCTATTAATTGAGGTTTATGATTCCTTGGTGATGTATGAGCATTGGGTTGACCTCAGAAATGCAATTTCCATACGTTGGACCCATTTAGAATTTTTGGTGTCGTTTATGGGCACAAAGCACAAAAGTCTACCTCAAGGCTGGATCGCAAAACCTCACAGCATGTGGTGCATGATGTGAGGTTTTGCGATCCAGCCTTGAGGTAGACTTTTGCTTACTCTTCTTCAAAGATGATGTATGTTATGTATGGCATGTGAATATGAATGTTAGGCTTGATTATGAATCAATAAACTAGTATTAATTATTAATGTTTAGGGAATTGGATGAGGATTTGGGGAATTGGATGAGATTTTTGTACTCATAAGGTAGTATGTTTATGACCCTTTAAGAATCCTATTGCCTTCTCCCTAGATTAAATTAGTTTGTAGTATGTAAATATTATGATGGAAGGTTTGTGATGTGGTCCAAGTTTTAGAATCATGGTTAGTATAATTGAACGTCTTTTGTCTAGTCTAGTGATCTTGAAACCATTTCTTGGGGTAGAATTGTCATAATTTCCTATGTTTCTAGACAAATTTCCTATTTTAGGATTGGTTATGTCTTACTTTACATTTAGAAGTTGAACTAGATACCTTAGCCTAGTTTTGGGAATAGTTTGCCTAAATATGGAGATTGAAGATTATAAGTGGGATCATCCAACCCACTTAGGCCAAGACTTGTGTTAGCACTTGTGGTCTTAATTGTGAATAGTAGGCCTAGTTTAGACTAATGAGCCTTATTTTTTAGATTTGCTTGATGAATTGATAAATTGTGATAATTGTCACCAGATTATGATTAATGGACTATAGAGATGTTATTTTCCTTAGATGTGATATTGGGCCTTTAGAGATGTTATTTTCTCTTAATTATGATATTTGGCCCATAGAGATGCATTTTCCTTTTAGTTATGATATTGACCCATAGCGATGCATCTTCTTTTTAGTTATGATATTTGGCCCATAGAGATGTATTTTCCTCTTAGTTATAATATTTGGTCGTTAGAGATGCACTTTCCTCTTAGTTATGATATTTGGCCCATAGAGATGCATTTTCCTTTTAGTTATGATATTTGACGCATAGAGATGCATTTTCCTCTTAATTATGATATTTGGCCCATAGAGATGCATTTTCCTCTTAATTATGATATTTGGACCATAGAGATGTATTTTTCTCTTAGTTATGATATTTGACCCGTAGAGATGTATTTTCCACTTAATTATGATATTTGACCCATAGAGAAGTTTTTTCCTCTTAGTTATGATATTTGGCCCGTAGAGATGCATTTTCCTCTTAGTTATGATATTTGGTCTATAGAGATGATTTTTCTCTTAGTTGTGATTATTGGGCTTATAGAGATGAATTTCCCCTTGGTCATGTTGTATAACCTATAGATATGAGATGTCTAATAGAGGTGATATGCTTATTGATATTATGCCTCCTAGATGTGAGATGCCTCCTATATGTGAGATGATTATAGATATGCTATGGCTTATAAATATGATTATTGATATGAGTTTTGGAGATGTATATAGACCTAAGGCCGTGATAATGATGTCGTGATTATTTTAGATATATTATTGGGTCGAGGATCATTTTATGATATTGGTTGGATATCCGGGAAGTATTTATCCTTGTAAAGGATACGGTTGAATAATATGGAGACATATATGTTTATGTTACCTACAATTTCATTGACTAAATAATGTTGATGGAATGCATAGATTTAGTACACTCATGATTATTATATCGGTATTTAAGTTCTCCTAGATGACGACCTTATCACTGTTTTTCAAAATAAGGGTTAAAACCCATTTTTCACCTTAACAATGAATTTCTTTCCTTTAATAATTGCCTAACTAAATGGAATATTTATGTGTATAAAAGAGGCTAAAATATTGTTATAAAGATTTGATCTAGACAGATTTTGGTCCATGACTTAATGCTATTATTTACTTCGGTCGTGAGATATTTCGACCCTTTCTACACTTTTACAATGATTAAGTCTCAAAGATCATTTCGGATAATAGACTTATGAATTTACGCTCTTTTAGCCATGGCTTGGGTCTATGAAACTATTATATATTTATATATATATATATATGTATTGATGATTATGATGATATATATACTCGTCTGAGTCTGGAGGATACTGTTGTGATGATATATATATATATATACTTGGTTTGAGTCCGGAGGATATTGTGATGATATGTTGATACCCGGAAAGGACGGAGGTTGATTAAGATAATGATGGTAGTTACGGTGATAAGATTTTTATATTAATTATGTACCTTGCATTTATTCTTGCATGTGCATCACTTATCACCAGTATGCCCCTATGTATATCAGCCGGTATGGGATGATTGCATGGATATGAGTGATGAATATGCCCTCTGTTGTTCTATGTTGATTGACCCTTTTGAGCCTGGGGTGGTGGGAGTATGCATAGGCTCGACTAGGTTCTTGGTTATCCAGAATAACCAATTACTAATGTTGTTATTGATATGGTTATTATCATTATTATGATCATTATTATGGTTAACTTATGATATATTGTTCATTTATTCAGTATCAATATTTGAGGTATGCTCCTGTCTTCTTTTATCTTACGATTGCATTACTATTCATGATTAATACATCTCTAGCCATGTGGGTTAGCAACCCTGAATATGATAGTAATTAAATCTTGATCAGATTATAATGAGGTCTTAAAATGAGGACATGATGATTTATGTTATGCTTTGAGTTGACCTCATAACTATACGTATATATATATCTAGCTATACATAGCTATTATACTACCGTATATCCCTCCTTCATTTGTTTAAAATGTATATTTATTCCTTGGCCTTGTATATTATTTTCTACCTTACTTTTGCCCTTTATTCACATATTAACCTGGGATATATGGTATAGTATTGAGATTTACAAATTTGGACATGAATAGGATAGTTCAGCCTTGATACTTCCTTAGCCATATGATGTTAGTCTCTTTGACATGAATAAAGTAGTCTATCCTTATTGCCTAATTGACTTATTATATTATTTATGGACTCTTGGGTGTAATTTTCATTTGTTTATATGTTGTATATATTTTCTTTATCTCTGGAGCTCAGTTGGCAATTTCCTACTGAGTACCATTCATTTGGTACTCATACTACATTTCTACAGCCTGCAGATCATACTATGGGTTATCGCCATTGATGGGTGTATCACTTGAAGCAACCATGGTTCGGAGACTGAGAGTGAGCTCCTAACGTTCAGAGTATTACTTACCTCCTTCTTATATATTAGACTAGTCTCTATATTATATTTTGAGATATGTTGTATTAGTGTAATTCCATTTATATTTCACTCTTGTACTCTTATTATATTAGAATTCCTTGTACTGATACCATCTGATTTTGGGATTCACTTATGTAACTTATCTCTATTTCATTTATTCCGCATTCTTTTCTTTATATTATTGAGTAATCCGTTACTAGCCGTTCTGGACTATGGGTTAGGCTTGCCTACTGGTGGGTTATAGTCCATCATGACCTAAAAAATTAGGTCATGACAAATTGGTATCAAAGCTTATGTTTTATCAGTGTATTAGTACAAGAGCTAGGTGTTAGTAGAGTCCTGCGGATTGGTACGGAGGTGTCCGTGACAATCTTTGGGAGGCTACTGGGACATTTTAGAAAATTTACTTCTTGACTCCTTATCTTGTGTCTGCATTTCATTGAACCTCGAACATATCCTTTGACTCTATTTTGTCCCTAATGAATGATGCAAGATGGGCGATGATGTGGAAAGATGTGGATAAAACTACAACACGTGTTTCTAGAGTTTCCAATGCAACGTCGGGCTAGAAGTCAGAGATAGATATCTATGATCTTTAGCATCAACCAAAGGATTTAGGGCCAATTTAGGCTCCAGTTGAGCTCGTGACTACTTCAGCCTTTGAAGTTTAGCATTGGGAATCTGAGTCATGATGTAGATCATTCATAGCCATGGATGGCATTCAATTTATAGACCAGAGTTGGATCTATTTGTGTTCATCAGGGTTCTTTATTAGTTTTTGAAAATGAGATTACATTTCTTGAGTGGGACAGACTTATTCTTATGTTATATCCTTCTGAGCTAGGCATGGTGCATGGAATCATTAGAGGTTTAGCATTGCTACTCCGTTTGGCATCGGAGCACTTGATAGCAGTTGCGTCTTGTCACACCTCTATTTTACTAAAAAAATTAATTTTAAGTATAAAAAGGGTTTTATTATTAAGTGACAAAAGAAAATAATTTTTTTCAAAAATGACTTTTAACAATCAAAACTCAGAGTCGCCACTTGGCATAAATCTGGTGTGCCAAGTCACATTCGAAAATCTTTTTTCAACATGATTTTTGACTCTTTTAAAGCATTTCCATGAATAGAGATTTCAGTTAATGGATTCTGTTGACCGAGGGGAAGGTGTTAGGCACCCTCGGTCCCATGATTCGACCACGGTCGCTTCATGGAGTATATCGACTAGTACGATACTATGAAATGCATAGACCAAACAAAACACACAACACATAAAAATAAACAATCAAACAGTCAAAACTCCAAAATAGTGTCCATTCTAATTTATTACAAATCGATATAAAATGCTAAAAATAAAACCTAAACTATTCTAACTATACTACACTTTACCCGATGCCTCGGGCCTTTCTCACGATCAGTCTTCCAAGTACAAAGTATCATGGGGAATTCCCCGATATTAAATACACTTTTACTTAGGGCATTACCCAGCCAAATGAGTACAAAGAATTTAGATGTGATGAAGTAAAGGTCATTCAACACATTCAAATGTTTCACAATCCATAATCCCTAAGTTTTACCAACCCGATCTACCATTTGTCTACCCATTTCAACTTATCATGATTCTATCATGTTCAACATCATTAATGTCTAAAAATCAATTCAAATTTACTTTTATCAAGATTCATCCTTCCTCGAATTCCTTTTAACATATAAATTTTTCATATGAAATTAGTTATCCGACCATATTAACATCAAACTTGTACCATGTTCAATTATTCAAAATCAAACATCCACAAAACACACAAACATAATCATCAAACAAATAATCATTACATTAATATAATAAATTAAGATAAAATGAAGAGAAATAGTTAAAAGAATTGGACCTTTTGAGCACTTTTGATTGACTGAAAAAGAGAGTAAAGGGTTGTCTCGTTAACCTCAATGAGTATGAAAATCTCAACTGCGAGTTAACTCATCCATAAAAATCCCAAAATTTTATTCAACAAAAATCCACAAAAACAAATGAGTAACCCGAATAGAGATTGCAAAACTCAAAATCTATATTCAAAACTTTGCTAGAATCAATTCCAATAGATCGATTTTGGATCAGTTCAATTATGGGTTCTAGTTTTTTGGTGGGTTCGATGAGGAAAAAACTGGTAGGCTAGGTTTTTGTTACTGTTTCAACATTTTTGGGCGGGTTTCCAATGAGAATTTGCCAGAAAATTTAGGAAAATGAAGAATTCCTTTCTTCTTCATTTATCCCTCTACTTTTCAATCTCTCTCCAACCATCTCTCTTAAGTCCCTTGTTTTTTTCCCTCTCCTTTGCATGTTTTCTACAGTTTTCCTCTCTCACTGATTTTCTCTAATTTTTTCCTCCCTATTCTCTACTTGTTCATCACTATTTTTCTCCTTTGTTCATGGATTTATAGTGGATACATTGTCATTCCCCTCCTTTCTCATATTTTTTGTGTGTGCTGCTATATTTTTTGGTGAGTATGTATGTGTTTATCGTGTTTTGTAGATGAATGGAAAGTCTATAGATGAGAGTCTGTGTATCTCTGTAAAATAGAGGCTGCTCCCTGAAATGTTAATGAAGTCTTTTTGTGTTGTTATTGTGGGGAATAAATGTGAGTGGGGTTAGAGTGGGATGAGGGGTATGCGAGTTATGGGGTTGAGTGACATAAGTGAGGTGTCTGTTCTTTATTGGATAAAGTAATTATTTTTTGTTGCGAAATTGTTATTTTGTTTTTAGTACAAGGATCAACACATGGGGTTGATGTACATGGTATGGTGAGGGTAAATGTGTAAGGGTTTGACTTTTGGAGGGGCAAAATTATGTGTCTACATCATGCCCTCTTTGAATTTAAACACAAAGTGTTTTTTAGAAAAAGAAGTAGACAACGAGACAGAATTTTGTCCCGACCATTATTCAAAAGAAACAAACAAAAGAAAGAAAGGCAATCAGGTCTTGATTTTGGACATTCCACCTGTCTAAAGTTATGTGGGAGTCAAGTATTATGTAGTTCCAAGGTTGAAATGTAGGAGGGATATATTAAGTTAGAGAGTCGAGTGAGTCCCTGTCGAGGTTTCAGTCTGCGACTCTGTCATTACATCAAAAATAAAAATTACAAGTTGAAAAGATAATTGAAATTACAAAAAGTCCTATCTATGCAGCTTCTCTTGATTCTTGACTTGAGTCTTCAATTCTTTCAAAAGTGATAAAAGATTTAATCTTCTTTGGATTGAAATTTGAAAATAAATAATTTCTCCATACAATATCTAGTGTTGGAGATGAACTCAAAATTTGACCATGTTCTGCAGGTGGTATTTCTGAATGTGAATCTCAGTTTGAAAATCTTTACCCTATTCTCCAGGTGGGTTCCTGACTTATAATTTCTTTACCTTGTTGCTTTGCTTTCAATTTCTTCACCTTGTTTCTTGACTTTATATGTCTTCACTCAGTTGCTTGACTTTTAATTTCTTCACACTAATGCTCGACATTTAATTTCTTTACCTTGTTGCTCGACTTTTAATTTCTTCTCCCTGTTCTTTGGCGGTCTCCTAACTTTCTATTTCTTCAATCTGTTGACTTTCAATTTCATTACCCTGTTCATTAAACGGGCTCTCGATTTGTAATTTTCTCTCTTTGTTAACTTACAATTTCATCACCATGTTCTCCGGTTGGGTTCCCGACTTGCAATTTCTTTACCCTACCCTTCAGGGGGCTCTTGACTTACAATTTAATTACCATGTTCTTCGAGCGGGCTCCCTACTTGCAATTTCATCACCCTATTCTTCAGGCAGGCTCCCGAATTGGTATTTCATCACTCTATTCTCTGAGCAGGCTCTTGACTTGCAATTTTATCACCCTATTCTTTGGGTTGGATCCCGACTTGCAATTTCATCACCTTGTTCTTTCGGCGGGCTTCTAACTTTAAATTTTCTCACTCTACTCTTTGGGCGAGGTCCTAACTTGCAATTTCATCACCCTATTCTTTTGGCGGGCTCCCGACTTGTAATTTCATCACCGTGTTCCCCAGGCAGGCTCTCGACTTGCAATTTCAACACTCTATTCTTCAGTCAAGCTCTTGACTTGCAATTTCATCATCCTGTTCTTCCGGTGGGATCCTGACTTGTAATTTCCCCACCCTGTTTTCTAGGTGAGCTCGCGACTTGCAATTTCATCACCTTATTCTTCGGGTGGGCTCCCAACTTGAAATTTTTTCACTTGTTCTTTGAGCGAGCTCCCGACTTATAATTTCATCACCATATTCTTTAGGTGTGATCCTGACTTGTGATTTCCTCACTCTATTCTCTGGGAGAGCTCCCGACTTTTAATTTCATCACCCTGTTCTTTATGAAGGATCTTGACTTTCAATTTTATCACCCTATTCTCTTGATGGACTCCCGACTTTAAAATTCATCAGCCCGTTCTTAAGGCGGGCTCCTAAAATCAAAATCAAAGCTAGAACAAAAATTATCCCAAATGATGTTTATGACAAAGAAAGATTGCATTTTCTAGAAAAATAAAGTCTCATTTTCTAGGAGGATCCTAAAGTGAAGTTCCAAATAACAGGAATTAAATTTTCTTTTTACCTCAGTTTATCATCAAAAAGCTTTTGTGGGTGTCAAACCCAGTCAAAACTACTTGCAAATTTGCATAATGCCAAGAAGAATCAAAACTCTGATCAATAAATGCACCTCTTGATCATAAAATTGAATGATTAAGACCAACAAGTTCCTCTTTTAAGATTAAAGTGAGAAATTTTAACTAAAAAGTGCATCCTTTAGGATTAACAACTCAAATAAGGAAATACACCTCTTAGCCATGAGACATGAAAGACCCAAATTAGATATTGTGTCATTTAGGGGTACAAAATAATGAGTTTTACCATATTTGTGATTACCAAACCTGTATAGCAAGACTGCTTCTTGTATTTTTAGAAATGATGAATTACATCTCTGGATATATTTGCGCTTTGAAGTCTTTAATTTGAAAGTAGCAAGTGTTTTAGTTTCGTACAAAGAAAATTTGTGAGTTTAAACACGGTGGTTGGCTTACAACTTTGGATTTTGAGGTGATTTCTCTTGAAGTTGTCCCATTTAATTTTTCTTCCAACTAATGGCATATGTCTTTGTCTTGCTGCACCATTAATCCAAACTCAGGTTATTAAGATTGACTCTTGAAACAAATATAATATGTCTATTTTGCCATTTTTCTTAGGTAAACCCATTGAACCTTGGTATTTCCCTGATTCCCCAAACTCTTTTTCTAACAAAATTTTCTACTTGAATTCTTTCGACTTACAATCATGTTTGTTTCATTTGTTGGCCTTATGTATTTCTTTGTGCAATTGAAGAAGTTGGTAGCAAATTTTGACATCCTTTCTCACTTGCTTTGACATGGACTTGACTCATAGACATGAGAAAAATGACAATGATTTTCTATTTGAATAACAGACTAAATTTACAAAAATAGAAATAACTAGAAGAAAAAAAAGACAATGTTTGTCCCTTTTTGAAATAAGGAAAAGAAAATTTTGTCTGAAAATTATAATCAATTTTAATGATTATGCCATGCATTTTTGGACTAAGTTTCCTGATCTTTTCATCCAAACTTTCCACCAATTTTTATTGAGTTAATGGACCAAAAATGAGTTGTTTCCTTAAATAACTGCACTTATAGACCTTATTCGGCTAGTGACATCCTAGAGGGTTTTCGCACACAAGCCTCTCTTATTTTTCTTTCTCTCAGCTCACCATTGTCTTATGGTGTCCGTGAGGGTTTTAACCAATGAGACTCTCTTATTTTCATTTCTCTCAATCTTAGTGCCTGTGAGGATTTTCGTCCATGAGACACTCTTTTTTTTATTTCTCTCAGCTCACCATCGCCTTACGGTGTTCATGAGAATTTTCACTAATAAGACTCTCATTTTTATTTATCTCAACTCATAATCATCTTATGATTCCCGTGAAGGTTTTCACTAATAAGATACTCTCATTATCTATTTCTTTCAACTTACCATCGACTTATGGTGCCCGTGAGGGTTTTCACTAAGAAGACGTTCTCATTTTTTTCTCTCCTGATTCTTTATACCAAGTAAGACAAGTAGTTCCCAAAATGTATCAATATATGCATTGAATGCTTAGCCTTATCATTTTTAAAGATTGATCTGAAGGTCTTTATTTGGTTGTAACTTGTCTTTTGGATAGAGTTCGAAAGAAAGGAGACATGAGGCCCAAACAACACTTGAAGTAGGGTAGGACTTACATCTTTTGGAATCGACTCAAACAATGAAGATTAATTCATGCCTCAGTTTCTTTTGACTGGGTAATTCTAAATTGTTCATTTTCTTGGACAGAGCCCAGTATAGGACTTCTTACGTATCTCACACCCAAGAGAGAAGAATCGGGTCACACGTAGTTCCGTCAACCTGTTCTTTTACTTGATTATGATTTCTTTTCCCTTTTTCTCTTATTGACTCTTTTTCTTGAAGACTATTATGACTATTTTTTGGCACTCTTCTCTTTTTTTCCTTTTTGGGCACACTTTGTCTCTTTTCTCTACTTTTATTTTTGAAACTTTTCTAACTCTATTCTTATGCTCGACACTTTTCTTTTTAACTTTGCTGACTTTATCTTTATTCCAAAAGAGGGGTATGAAAGAAAATAGGACTAAATCTCAAATTTGGCAAACAAAGGATGACACAATGTTTGGATTGCAGAATGAAATGCCTTCGTCATATCAATTCTTGAAACTGTAAGTACACATCATACAATATGAAAGTGAAAGATGACGATCATTTGTGACATTTGTTACAACACTAACTTTAACTGAGTATGCGTGTACTACTTCTTCTACACTTGTCAAGCATACAACTCCACCTTTGTTGTACATCCCCCATATCAATAACTCATGCTTTTGAGGAGCTAATTTTCATAGATTCTCTTGGTATATGACCGTGCATCTATTGTTTTACCTAATTAAGATATGCCTTTCAATTGATGACCAAGTTAATCTTGTGATTCTCAAAATAATTTCCTTAATTTTCAAAGAAGGCTTCAACTTGATCACCAAATGTCTCATCACTCTACCGATATTCTTAGATGCTTTTTTCTAACTTTAGCCCTTTAATTCAATGTTTCATGATTAAACTTGATTTTAAGATTTGGTTGAAAATTCTTCAAGCATTTCATATCACTAAAAGTAACATAAAATTTATTGTGTAAAGAAGACAAATAAACAACTTAATATAAGACAAAACAACAAGGGACACCACATTTCATTGAAAGGAAAGATAAAATTTGAATAAAGATCAGAAATACACAAAACATGATAGATATCAATCTACAACTCTGAAATAATTCAGAAAATAGAAAGAAAAACAAAATAAACTACTAACAATCCTTCCTAGTAAGGAGAGGAATGACTTTTCAATTGCTGAGCTTGACATCTTAACCACTTATTTGTAAATCATCATGACTAAAGTTTTTATCACCATTAAATAAGTTTCCCCCAATAAATAAGAGTTGTATCCAAAAACTTAACTCATTGCTTCCCACATTGTGCATCACCGTGTGTTGGTGAAGGATTTTGTGTGATGCTTGAGGTGTTAATGTTTTGCACCATAATCACTCTTTCTTGAATCATTTTTTCTATTTCTCTTTTCAAAGTATGACAATTTTCAGTACTGTGACCCTGAACATCAAAATCATATGTACAACGTACATTACGCTTAAAATTTCTTTAATGTGGGTCAGGTGTATACCCAAGGAGAGGAGTAATTATGCTCCACTGTCTCAATCCCTGGAACAAACTAGTACAGAATTCCCCAAGAGGTGTGAAATTATCCTTTGCCTTTCTACTCTTTGCAAAGTCTAGACTTGGTTGAAATGTTGATTTAGAGGTACCTTGGTAAATATGTGGGGTACAAGGATGATGTTGAGGGACTGGTGCTTGCCATTATGGATATGATGACTGGCGAGTATACGATTATGTATTGTTCAAAAGATACTGAAGAAGTGGAGTGGAATATCTTGGATTTATAAAAGAAGAACCTTATTGTAGATGAGTATGTGGATTTGATGTGTAAGCTTGAGATTGAGACTGATACTGTCGAGTCAGGCCTCTCAATCTCTGCTTTTCCCTTGGAATGACAATAGGTACATTTTTCTTCTTCTTCCCTTCAGTTTCCCTTAATTGATTACAATATTGTCCTAAATATTTCACAGGATCCTCATGTCCATCATGTTACTTAAATTTTGATATCTCAAACCTTGGAGGAAGGTTGAAACATGAAGACATTCCCCAGTCTGTATATGAAACATCTTCATTACCCGCAAGTCCCAGGGAATTTTCTATAGCATTTTTTGCACTCTTCATTTTTCCAATCATTTTCTCTGGCTCTTTTGATATGCTAGGATTCTTGGTAAGAAATTTTGGTGGTTCAGTTAACTTAAATGTAGACTCAGGATTATAGAAATGATCATCGGGAGTATTGAACATGGGTTCACTAGTGGCCTGTGGAAGAAAAACTATTGGGAAGATAGCCAATGTGAAAGACTTAGTAGAAGGTTTATCATAAAAATCACAGACGATATATGGTGTTATGAATGTAGTAGGTTTATACTGTGGAGCTAAAGAAAGATTGGTGGAAGTATTGGGATGCAGTAGACATGGAATAAATTCTAAGGCATATTACGGTACATCAACAATAGTAGGAAACTGACTTTGCAATTGTGATGGAAAACTCAAGGTATTTACAGGGTCAATAGTGGGGAATGGTGGAGGAGGCAGCCCACTGATCCAAGTTTGATACATTTCCATCATTTGTTGCTTTAATCTCATAACTCTTTCTTTAAGCTCTTATTTTCTGACCCTTTGTTTGATCTATGATGTTACTCTTCATATCCTTATTGGACACAACTAACTCTTTTCTGGATTTGGTGTTATATGGAGGACCATCCAAAATGCCACAAACCGACCACCTTAAACTAACTGAACAAGAGATAACAAATGTATTAGAGTTCAACACTTTCTCAAAATATTTTTTTTCTTTTTTTTTTGAAGAGATCATCGAACCCAAGAAGGGCGCCTATGTATCTCACCCTCGAAAGAGGAGAATCAGGTGTGCGTAGTTCATCCAGATTGGACAATTAAGGATTAAATAACAAACTTAACCTTGACTTAAGAGACACGACCAAAGATAGACGATAAAAAATGCCAGTAAAATCTTTTTGGGATTTTTACTTTGACACTTCATATAAAACTGACACCAACAACTATGAAAGAAAATCTTTTTTTGGCATTTTCGTTATTTGAAATATACAAAACTTCTACCATCTTTTTTTGTATTTTCTTTTATAAAAATCTACCATTAAAAAATCTTTTTTTTTTTGAAATTTTTGAATAATGAATGCTTGCTAACGGAAACAAAGGGAAAATCTTTTTGATCTTTTATTTTTTGAGAAATGACATGCAAAAGGCAAAAATAACTTTTTGAATTTTTGATTGTGGAAAACAAATTACATAAAGAACTCCAACAAACAATGGACTCTTTTCTTCAACTCAATTTTTCTTTTTTTTTTCCTCTTTTTTTGAACTCTTCCTAGCATAAATATATGATTTCAAATCAGTCTGTCAAATGACCCTATTACCCTCAAATATGTAACCACTAGTATATAGGAATGCTTTAGGGGTGAGTCTCCTACAAAGGTTTGGGCGGGTCCTGCTTGGTCTCAATATGATGCAAATAAACATGACCTAAAGGATGGGATCCACTAATAAGGTTGTTCGGGGGAGCATATGGTCGATAGTGGCTACAATTGCTTTCCACTTACTCCATATATCTGATGGATCCCCTCCTAAAATAAGGGTAACTCAACTAGAGTTTGTGTACACGATGTGTACTACGCGACTTGTTGTGAAAGAATGACTCAGGATAATAAATATGATGCCAAATATAAAGTGGTAAAACAAATAGAAAAACTATAGACACGTAGCACGTAGGCACTCAACGATGATAAAATAATAACACAAACAGTGATAAAATAATAACACAAACTAAGCCAATACAACTAAAAAAGTAAAGCTCGAAATCTAAAATTCCCAGCAGAGTCGTCAGAGATGTCACACCCCCTTTTTACCAAAATTATTAATTTTAAGTTTTAAAAAGTTTTTATTATCAAGTGAAAAAAGAAAATAATTAGTTTCGAAATGGACTTTTAAAAATCAAAACCCAGAGTCGCCACATGGCATAAATCTGGTGTGCCAAGTCACCTTTGTAAATCCTTTTTCAACATGATTTTTGACTCTTTAAAAATTTATCGATGAACAGAGATTTCAGTTAAGGAATTTTTTTAACCGAGGTGAAGGTGTTAGACACCCTTCGGTCCCGTGGTTCAACCACGGTCTCTAAGTGGCGTATATCAGCTAGTATGATACTATGAAATGCATAAATCAAACAAGACACACAACATACAAAAACAAACAATCAAACAGTTAAAACGGCAGAATAGTGTCCAGTACAATTTATTACAAGCCGAAACAAAATTCTAAAACTAAAACCTAAACTATTCTAACTATCCTACACTACGCTTTACCCGATGCCTCAGGCATTGATCACGACCGGTGTTCTGAGTACAAAGTATCACGGGATATTCCCCGATAATAAATATGATTTTTATCGGGGAATTCCCTGGACAAATTAGTATAAGGAATTTTGATGTGATGAAATAAAGGTCATTCAACATATTCAAACGTTCAACAATCCACAATCCCTAAGTTTTGCCTACCCGTCCTACCTTTTGCCTACTTATTTTTATTTATCGTGATTCTATCACATTCAACATCATCAATGAATCAAAATTAATCTAAATTCACTTTTATCAAGATCAGTCCTTCCTCGAATTCCTTTTAACACACAAAATTTTTATATGAAAATAGTTATCCACCCATATTAACATCAAACTTATACCATGATTAATTATTCAACATCAAGCATCCACAAAACACCCAAACATAATCATCAAACACATAATCATATCATCAATCCAATGAATTAATATCCTATAAAGAGAAAGATTTAAAGAATTGGACCTTTCGAGTATTCTTGATTAACTGAAGAAGAGAATAAAGAGTTTTTCTGAGAACCTCAATGAGTACAAAAATCTCAACTATGAGCCAACTCAACCATGAAAATCCTAAAATTCGATTCAACAGAAATCCACAAAAACAAATGATTAACCAAAATAGAGATTGCGAAACCCAAAACCCATACGTAAAACTTTTCTAGAATCAATTCCAATAGATTGATTTTGAATCAGTTTTGTTACGGGAGCTGATTTTTTGGCGGGTTGGATGAGGAAGAAGCAGGTATCTTAGGTTTTTGTTACTGTTTCAACATTCTTGGGTGGTTTTTCTGTGCGAATTTGCCAAAAAATTTAGAAAAATGAAGAATTTCTTTCTTCTCCATTCACCCCTCTACTTTTCTATCTTTCTCCATTTATATCTCTCAATTCTTTTACTGTTTTCCTTCTTTTCTCCATTTTTTCTACTGATTTTCCTCTCCCACTAATTTTTTCTTAATTTCTCCTTCCTATTCTCTACTAGTTCATCACTATTTTTTTCTTTTGTTCATGGCTTTATAGTGAAGCCATTGTTGTTTCCCTCCTCCCCTATTTTTCTTGTGTGTGCTGCTATATTATTTGGTGAGTGTGTGTTTATATCATTTTTTGTAGAAGACTAGTGAGTGTGTAGATGAAAGTTTATGTATCTTTGTAAAATGGAGGCCGACCTCTGTTTTATGGATGAGGTCCTGAAGTGTTGTTATTGTGGAAAATAAAATATTAGTGGGGTTAGAATAGGAGAGGAAGGGTATGCGGGTTGGGAGTTAGGGTGAGATAACTAAGGTGTCCATTCTTTATTAGATAAAGTGTTTAATTTGTTATCAAGTTGTTATTTTTTGTTGAGAAATAGTTTTTTTGTTTTTAGTGGAGGGATCATCACACCGGGGTGAAGTACATGGTATGGTGAGGTTAAATGTGTAAAGGTTGACTTTTGGAGGGACAAACAAGCCTTCTTTCCCTTAGTTGTCGATTATGAGAGGACATTCGAGAGAACAGGTATTAAGGCTTATTGAAGTGGCAACAAGAGGCTATGCCATTAGTATAGTGCTATTGGTATTGTATTCAGGAGTGAGGATCCTTTCGATAGAGTTCAACTTTATTTTCTGGAGTCCCTGAGACATACTACGACTACGGAAGGATGGACGTAATTCTAGAGATTTTTCCCAGCGTTATTTGCCTAGCCATTTGAGTTCAATTTGTGTCCCCTCTATGTTGATACTTTATGAATTTCTATGACTACAGAGAGATAGACTAGTGATCTAGAAAGTATCCATGACATAGAATTTTTAGTCATTAAGCTTATTCATATCAGCCCTGTGATGCTATGGCATCTTCAGTTAGAGATAGTGCACATGGTGCCTCGATTGATGATTTAGTCAGTCGGTCTAAGTTGGACCCATACAAATATATTTTACCAATTCCCATTAGGCATGTGATTACGAATGTCACCACGATTGATATGCTTTTATTTTTTGCATTTATCTTTTATTATTTGTATTTGATTTTGTATACCAATTGATGATTATATGCCTTGATGAGTTCTTATTGATTATTATATGTCTTGTTATTGAATTAATGATTATATGACTACTCCCGTGGTTTATTTTTTAGTAGTAGATAAAGTAGATCTGTTCTGATATTTCTCATTATGAGTGCAATATTTGTGTTTGCATCCTATTTATCTTGGCATATTGGTCTTATTGTGGCCCTTGAGTGGTACATGATATTGATGTTTATTTTTGTGTTGCCTATTCACTATATTATTGTGGATATTGCTATTGCTATTACTATCACTGCTTGAGGTTATTAATGTTATTTGATATTATTGCTTGATGTAGTTGGTCCTCGCTGGGTAGCTATTTAGACTAGTGTTATCTAGTTAGAATTTAATTTTGTGATCTTATTCGGTGACTTGAGTAGATATAGCCTGATTTGATTATTTTTTGCCCATAGCGCGACAAGGTTAATTTTTTCCTCTTAGTTAGCTGTGTTAGACTGATTTGGGAATACATTATGGTATCAAAGGTAAGTTGACCTTCCATGGTCTTGTGCAGTTTCTAAGTTGCCAATATAGTTATATTGCTTGTCATTGAGTTTAAGATTCTTAGACTTGTTTCCTAGGTTGTGAAGGCTTTTATTTTGGCTATCCCTTCATATATAACCCATATGCGAGATTGACCAGTTTGAGGTCCATTCTTTGGTTTTGACTATTTCATCGCCTGTTAGTGGTTTTGACATCAATATTGAGGTTTTATGGGTTCATCTCTTAGATCTATTGGGTTAGTTACCTTGTGATGGTTTGCCCTTATTATTAGTATGGAGATTGGATACTCCCTTCTTGCTGTGATATGATTTTGTCTTAGGTAGAGTTGGAAAGTTAGAGGCAGGTGGCCTTTCTTGTAATCACTTCTTAAGTTGGCAAATTTAAAATTCCTTATGTTGAGCTGTTGATTTTCTAGTGGTGGTCTTGACTTTGACCTTGGGTTTGGGATTGGTTGGGTAGAATTCGAAAATCCCCATTCCAAAGTTTATTTTCCCTAATGAGGCTTGTTTGAGTATTTCTCCTTGATAATATGTGCCTATGACTAGTCTTTGCTGGGATAGGGTATTGTACTAGTTAGTTCTAGCTTAGGTTGTATTTCTTCGAGTTTCTAGAATTTTGGCCTTTACTGGTATGGTGTGCATCCTTGGGGAGTTCTTTTTTAGTATGTTTTGATATCTCAAGCCCTCCAGCTGATATATGGTAGGTTATTTGCATTTTCAGCAGATGATTTGCCCTTTTGTATGTTTTTGTACCGCGGCTTGGTATGATTTATCTCGAATATGTCAGATTTGGATACTAAAGTCGATTTCAATGGTTAGTAATTATAAAGTATTATTGGTTTATTTTTTACTTGATTCTTTTGAATGACTATTTGGAAGTTGTGATAAATTAGGAGTAAGAATGCCTAGCTATCCTCAGGTTTGTTTTGGGTAGTTGAAACTAAGCTATTCAACCTCAGTATTGAGATTTTAGCTTGGTGTTGTAGATCTTGCGTGCAATTTTTATTTTGGACATGTCTTATTTCAGATTTCATTTATAAGTTGGTTAAGCCTACTCCATGGTTGCTTATTGGGTCTTCTTGACTTCTAATGGATTATACTTGATAAGTGTTCAAATGATATCCCACAGACCTGATTTTGCTTCTTTTAGCTTTGACCTCGAGTCTCTAATTTTCTTTGGGAATTTTTGATGATATACTCAGTGGGAGTAATACATTTGAGATTGATTCAGTATGGTTGTATTCTCAATTAATGGGACATCCTGGAGTAAAACATTCAGTGATGAGTAGTTATACCTTTGACTTAGGATTTTAGTTTAATTTTTATTTGGACTGGTTGCAGCATTGGTATAAATTGCATTCCTTGATTATCTCCATTTGTGTGCCCAGATAGCTCCTTTGAGCAAATTCTCATGTTTTTTGTATGCACTTTCAGCGAATCAACTTTAGTTTTTTTAGTTCTCAATAATAAGATTGCGCGGGCGGGACTCAGGTGATTTTCCTCCTGGTTCAGAGTGGATAGCAGGAATGGATTGGTATAAGAAGATTATATTTAGACTTGGGATTCAGTGGTATGACTCATGACTTGGGTCAATTTGGTTTGGATTAGCCTTTGTTGATTTATGTAGGTATTGAGATGGTATCAACATGTTATGGTTCAGATTTACATGCATCAGTCTTTTTAGTTCAGTTGGAGGCTAGTTAGTGATTGTAGTTAAGTTTTGGTTGTTTTGGAAGTAAAGTGAGGGTGCTGGATAGAAAAGGGATACCTATGGCGAAATACCTTGCAAGTGTTATCTCCTCATGGAAATTACCTTGGAAGTTATGTTTGGAGCATGCAGGACCAATACCTTATCCTTTTGAGCTTTTGAGATTCTTTCTATTCATTGACTTTTGGGATGAAAGTCCTTTTAGTAGTGCATATTAGAATGACCCTTTCGATTATTTTTCATGTTTCCGCTTATCTTCACCATTAGGGCTTCTCCATAGCTTCTCCAAGTCATTTATGACTTACTGGGACCGACGGTTCGGTTACTAGGTAGTTCATTTGTTTTTTAGAGTCAATTCCCTATTTTGAAGTCTTTGTCGGTTCTAAATGGTCATCAGACAAAAACTTCAGTGAAACGATCTCAAATGCAAATTTCAACTGTGCCAGTTGATCCAAAATATCGATTTTACTCTAGTTAAATCTTTCGTTCAGGCTCCAATGCACCCAAGCTCATTTCGACCTATTGGTCTAAAAGTTGGAAAATCAAAATATGGGTGTGGGACTTAACGCCCCGAGTCTGCACCCTATACGTCTCACGGTGCTTACAACCCCAAAGGATCATAAGCTAACCCATGACTGGTACCTGCTATGAGCACTGAATGATAATAATAAAGATATATGTAGAAGTATAACTGAAAATGCCATGAGGTTCTCAAAATACGAAAATAAATACTTAGTATAACTGATAATAACATATGAAAAATTGAATATCTAACTGTGCTAGCCTGAAAGCCTCTAACTGTCTGAATATGGAGTTGATGGGACAAACCCCCAACTAACTCCGACTAAAATGACTACTTAACAACTGAAATACTGAAATAGATAAACTTTGTCCTTGAAATATAAGGACTCACAACTCTATCTGTTGCTGATAGCCTGAACTTCTAAGTACGATAAGGACCTTGAGCATCCGAACCTATGATATGAGACATCATAGCGTAAGAAAGAGTATGCGTCAGTACGTGGAATGTACTGGTATGCTATGTGAGGTAGGTTGATATACATGGGTTCATATGCATGAGATGATTACTGACTGAATGAACATCAAAAAGTAACTGGGTGAGAGTACATGCAAAACTGTAACTACTGAACATACTGAATATGCAATGTTGCGCACATAACGTCTGCCTGAATTAGACTAAACTGAAGTACTAAGTTCTGATAACTGAATACTGCTAACTAAACGTTTAGACAGATACTGAAGTACTGATTTCTGATGGCTAAGTAACTGATAATTGATAGCCATAGTTCTGTTGAACTATCTGAGTTCTTTACTGAATACTGAGACTGAAATTGTAACTGTGGGAGTGTTCATCTAACCGACATACCCTAATTATAAAATGAGTTGGGGTCCAACCTGTGACCCCAGTTGGAAGGGTGTTAGAACCTTGCCAAGGGATACTAACAATGTTGTGTCAACCCTAATCTGGAAGGAAGACTCATAAAATATATATAAGATTATGTCAACCCTAGTCTGGTAGGAGGACGACTTACCCTACGCTGGCTACTTAGTTCTGTAATGTAGGAACTTCTACTAAGGGTCAAACCCTCTGCCGACAGGAATGCCCCCATCCCTGGGTTCGCTCGTTCCTGAATCCTACTCCCAACTGAATAGACATTGAACTGATCACTAGACTGTACTAGGTTTGACTGAGCTGACACTGATCGTGTTGACTGACTGAACCGGAGTGAGTTCGCTGAGTTCTGTTACTGACTAAGTACTACTATTCTTGACCTTTACTGGGACTATTCTATAACGACTGCAACTAAGTAAACAACTATATTTCGGATTATAAATACCCCCAAGACTCGACAACATCAATAATAAATCATGACAAATCTTGAAAGCATAACAATAGTCAATTGTTCACAATTCATTCAATGCGACATTTCGTCAAACAGTTGGAGGTCATGGACTTGTACATGATTGAGAACATATTCTAACATGTCATGATTTCACTATTCAATTCACATGGACATTCTATCAAACACTTGGGGAGCATAATTAATGCACATGATAATTAACAACACAAACATCATGATTACTACTTAAACTTGCAAATTCAAGGGTTTTGACATGAAAGATTTATAATACAACAAATATGCTAACATAATTTCATGGAACCCATAATAGATCTTAACTTTAAAACCCATACAAAAACACAAACATGAGCATAATTCAATTTATAGCATGGGAATCATAATTCAAGTTTTAAAAAGGGTTCTTGAACTCCAAGGGTGGAAGAAAACCCAAGGATGAACACCTAACATACCTTAATTGTTAATTTTATGTAGATTGTGGTAATTTCTTGAGACTTGATACTTGAGCTTGGTGAAACTAGGGCTTGTTCTTGAGAGGATTTTGTGAATAAAGAATGAATTTTGCCCTTTAGGATAATAAATTTCGTGTTTTAGCTGAATTGGATTAGTGAAAAAGACCTAAATGCCCTAAAAACCCATAACTTAACATACAAAACTGGCCCAACAATGCGATACCCGACACACCACGTCTATGGGGTCGACACGATCGCCGACGCATTGTGTCGATGGGTGAATGCGATAGCCAATGAGACTCTTCAAGCTCACGTTGGCTTGCTGTTTTGCCCATCCAAACATGACCCAAACAAAGTTCAAAAATTTCAAAACTCACCCAATATGACCTATTGACATCCCTGATCATGAATCAATTTAAAAATTGATATTCTAAGGTCATAAAGATCATAAATAATGCCATTGAAATATCGAGGCCAAAAATGAGACTAAGTGTCAACACTTGGCTGAAATTTTCTGAGTCTGGGACCGCTTTTGGCATGCTATATAGGTTTGAAATGACTAGGACTTTGCGAGGTCTTACAGGGACCCACATATGGTTGAAACAACCTTGGATTGAAAATCTGACTTCTCCATCATGTCTGGAATGTTGATTTTAGGCTATGGGGACAAGTGGCTCAGGTCCCAAGGCTTCCGAACTTATTTAGGATCATTGAGCAGATTTTATGAAAAAATAAAACTATAGGTGTGGCCCCACTTTTTGTCGAAACAATCTTGGATGAAATTTTTTATGATTCCAATGGATTTGAAATGTTTTTTACACTCAAATTTCACTATTAGATCATGTTATTTGATTTCCGAATGAGTTTTGAGGGTCAAAAATGAGTTTGACTTTCTTGTCATAGGGATACCGCATATCTTCACCAATGGGGTCTATAAATAGACCCTAAAGTCGTGAATTTGGGTATTTTCCCTTTATCTTTGAGAGCCTAAAACCCTAAATGGGTATTATAACTCAAAATTGAGTCTTCTGGGCGTCTATGGAGCTTGGTAAACATCTTTTATCATTATTATCATCCGAATTAAGGTAAGATTTCATCGCTTTATTGGTGAATTTCTTAGTTCTTGACTAAAAAACCCAATTTAGCTTAGGGCTTGATTTAGCCCAAAATTTGATTTGTTTGCACCCATTAATTGAGGGTTATGGTTCTTTGATAATGTATGAGCATTGGGTTGACCTCGCAAACGCAATTTCCATACATGGGACCTACTTGAGGTTTTTGATGTCATTTATGTACCCGAAGCATAATAGTGCAATATGGGTATCGTTAGACTCGTATTTATGTGTAGATTATATTTTTTTATAGCGTGATGGAATTTTAGAAATTTTGAAGTATAGACAGACATGTGGTGCATGATGTGAGGTTTTCTGATTCGACCTTGAGGTAGGCTTCTACCCACTCTTCTTGGAGATAATGTATGTTGTGTATGGTATGTGAATATGAATATTAGGCTTGATTATGAATAAATAACCTAGTATTGATTATTGATGTTTGGGGAATCGGATGAGGGTTTTGGATTCGTAAGGTAGTATGTTTATGACCCTTTTAGAATCCTATTGTCTTCTCTCTAGATTGAATTAGCTTGTAGTATGAAAATATTATGATGCAAGGTTTGGGATGCGGTCCAAGTGTTGGAATCATGATTAGTGTGATTGACCTTTGTTCGGCTAGTCTAGTGATCTTGAAACCGTATCTTGGGGTAGAATTGACATAATTGCCCACGTTTCTTGACGAATTTCCTATTTTAGGATTGGTTATGGATTGCTTGACATCTAGAAGTTGAACTACATACCCTAGCCTAGTTTTCCTAAATATGGAGATTGAAGAATAAAAATGGGATCATCCGACCCACTTAGGCCATGACTTGTGTTAGCCCTTGTTGGCTTAGTTGCGGATAGTAGTCCTAATTGAGACTAATGAGCCTTAATTTTGAGATTTACTTTGTGAATTGATAAATTTTGATGATTTTTTTCCGGATTATGATTAATGGGCTATAGAGATGTTAATTTTCCTTAGATGTGATATTGAACCTTTAGAGATGTTATTTCCTCTTAATTATGACATTTGTCCCATAGAGATGCATTTTCCTCTTAATTATGATATTTTGCCCATAGAGATGCATTTTCCTTTTAGTTATGATATTTGACTCATAGAAATGTATTTTCCTCTTAGTTATAATATTTGTCCCAAAGAGATGCATTTTCCTCTTAGTTATGATATTTGGCCCGTAGAGATTCCTTTCTCTTAATTATGATATTGGACCATAGTGACATTTTCCTCTTAGTTATGATATTTGACCCATAGAAATGTATTTTCCTCTTAATTATGATTTTGGCCCATAGAGATATATTTTCCTCTTAGTTATGATATTTTGCCCATAAAGATGCATTTTTCTCTTAGTTATGATATTTAGTCTATAGAGATAATTTTTCTCTTAGTTATGATTATTGGGATTATAGAGATGATTTTTCTCTTGGTCATGATGTATGACCTATAGATATTAGATGTCTAATAGAGGTGATATGCTTATTGATATTTTGCCTTCTGGATGTGAGATGCCTCCTATATGTGACATACTTATAGATATGTTATGGATTATAAAAATGATTGGCAATATGTGTTCCTTATATGTATATGGAACTAAGGCCATGATTATGATTTCATAAGTATTTAGGATATATTATTGGGATAAGGGGCATATAATGATATTGGTTGGATATCCGGGAAGTATTAATCCTTGTAAAGGATACGGTTGTAGAATATGGACACATATATGGTTATGTTTCCTTCTATTTCATTGACTGAATACTGGTGATGGCATACATATATTTAGTATACTCATAATTAATATATCGGTATTGATGTGCTCCTCATTGAAATACGACCTTAGCACTGTTTTTCTAAATATGGGTTAAAACTCACTTTTCACCTTAACAATAGATTTCTTTACTATAATAATTTTCTAACTAAATGGAATATTTATATGTATAAAAAAGGTTAAAAATATTGTTTTAAAGATTTGATCGAGAAAAATTTCAGGCCATGACTAAACACTATTATTTACTTCGATCGTGAGATATTCTGACCCTTTCTACACTTTTACAATGATTTAGTCGCGAAGATCATTCCGAACAACAGACTTACGAATTTACACACTTTTAACCATGGCTTGAGTCCGTGCATCTATTATATATCTATATATATGTATTGATGATTATGATGATATATATACCCGATTCGAGTCCGAAGGATACTGTTGTGATGATATATAACTCAGTTCGAGTCCAGAGGATAGTGTTGAGATAATATATCTATATATATATACTCGGTTCAAGTCCATAGGATATTGTGATTCTATGTTTATACTCGACAAGGCCAGAGGTTGATTAAGATGATGATGATAGTTACAATGATGAGATTTTTATATTGATTATGTACTTTGCATTCATTCTTGCATGCGCATCACCTATCACCAATATGTGCTCATGTCTACATCCAGTATGGGACGATTGCATGGATATGGATGATAAATATGCCTTGTGTAATTGTATGTTGATTGAACCTTCTAAGCCTGGGGCGGTGAGGGTACACATATGCTCGACTTGGTATTTGATTGTCCAGAATAATCAATTACTCACGTTGTTATTGATATTCTTATTATCATTGTTATGATCATTATTATGGCTAGCTTATGACAGGTTGGTCATTGATTCGGTATCGGGATTTGAGGTATGTTCATGTCTTCTTTTATCTTACGATTACATTATTATACATGATTAATTCATGTCTAGCCATGTGGGTTAGAAACACTGATTATGAGAGTAATTTGATTATAATGAGGTCTTAAAATGAGGACATTAATATTTAGGTTATGCTTTGAGTTGACCTCATAACTATACGTATATATTTTTATATAGCTATGCATAGCTATGATATTATCGTATATCCCTCCTTCATTTTTTATATTGTAGATTTATTCATTGGCCATGTATATTGTTTTATACCTGTCTTTCGCTCTTTATTCACATATTAGCTTGGGATATACGATATAGTATTGAGATTTAAGAATTTAGAAATGAATAGGATAGTTCATCCTTGATACTTTCTTAGCCTTATTATGTTAGTCTCTTGGACATGAATAAAATAGGCTATCCTTATTGTATCATTGACTTGTTATATGATTTATGGACTTTTGGGTGTAATTTTCATTTTGTTTATATGTTTATATATCTTCTTTATCTTTGGAGCTCAGTTGACAGCTACCTACTAAGTGCCATTCGTTTGGTACTCATACTACACATCTTCAGCCTGCAGATCATTGTATGGGTTATCTCTATTTATGTGTGTGTCGCACGGAGCAGCCATGGCTCGGAGACTAAGAGTGAGCTCCTGACATTAAGAGTATTACTTTTCTCCCTCTTATATATTAGACTAGTCTCTATATTGTATTTGCAAATATGTTGTATCGGTGTAATTCGATTCATATTTCCACTACTGGATAAATGGGATATGGCTACGGTTCTCCTACCTCCCTCATAGACACTACAACCATCCCCATAGATATATGGTGACAGTTGTCACACACGATACAACTGAAGGCGTTACATTAGGTCTAACGCGACATTTTTGTGTAACAGTTACCAAAACCATCGCTATATCATGACCTTTAGCGACAATTATTATATTGACTATATGGCGACGGTTATCAAGTTGTTGGGACGGTTCCAAACCATCCCTATATACATGTTAAAATATGATATTGCAATGGTTAGTAGTCTATTGAGACGACTGCAAACCGTCCCTACATATAAGCTAATGCGACGGTTGAATGTGCTATTGCGACAGTCGTATATGCATACTATTGGAACAGTTATTTATGCTATTGCAATGGTTGTATGCATATACTATTAGGACGGTTATACATGCTACTAGGACAATTCAACATGAGGTATAGAAATAGTTAATTTTATGCTATTGGGACAGTTATTTTAGGCTATTAGGACAATTATTATTCGAATATTCAACAATACTATATTATGCTATTGCATTGATTTTATAAAGATACCATAACACATAAAATATACATATATATTAATCATCAAGAGTATTAGTAACTATTAATTCCCAAAATGTCACCCAATAAGAAACCAATTTTTTTTTTAACATTCAAAAAAAGCAAAACATACACAAGTTTCGAATGTTCAAAAATAAAAGTTGTTTGAAACTACTCGGTCAAATTTTCCAACAGCTAGTGCAACATGAAGCCAATGCGATCGATCGCTTAGGTCAGCTCTAGTACATCAATTACATTCTTGCCTTCTTATATGTCACAATCACCTACAACAATAAGAAAAATAAAATTAAAGTTGAGCAACATACTACACAACAACAACAACAATAACAACATACCCAATATTGAGATCAAGCATACCCAGTATATACCCCAATCAAAGTTGGTAAAGATCAAGCATATTAAGTATATAGATTGCTATCCTCACCTTTAGAAGGGTATGTATTTTAGTTTCCATCATCCCACTGAGTCCTATTTCCATATGTAGTTATATACTTGATGCAAACAGGATCAACTACATGGATACATGAGGTTTGTGAGGTTAAAAAATGTTGTTTCTGTGTCAAGATTACGAAATTGTGGTGCAATTTTGGTTGGAAAGGTAAACATGCATGAGTTAGGCCTAGGTACTACTGGAAATAACGCAAACCATGGGTATATGTATATTCTTTTGTAGAGAGGCTGTATACATGAAATGTCAAATTGTATTTAACCCTTTCTAAGGCAGTCCTAAGGCTATGTACATGACCAGGTGAGATCATCCTAGAGTTGTACATGTGCCTTATCAATGTATTTTCCTAACAGATCTTCCAACTGTATAGAGATTATTCTTGTTCTTCTTTCGTCACTGATCATTTTTTCTTACATCTATTCTATATTTATTTCGTCACTTTTTTCATATACATAGGAAGAATGAACTTCAAATATAATAAGGATCTTAACTTAAAATGAGAAGTAGACAAAGAAAATGTATAAGAAAAGGACACATGTCAGGCCAACCCCATTTGTAAGGATTGGGGGGATTCTTAACTGGAATATTAGGGGGCTAAATGGCCAAAATAAGCAAAAGAAGCTGAAACTCCTTCGTAGTGAAGAGAAAGTAAGTCTGAAAGGCGTATTAGAAACAAAAATCAATCATAGCAAAATTGAGTATACAACTGCTAAACTCTTTAATGGGTGAAACTAAGTAACTAATTTAGAATGTAACTATCACGGAAGATGTTGGGTAGTGCAAAAATCAGATTTCTTTCAAGTAACTCTGCTTATCAAATCTGCTCAAGTAAATGCAACCTTATAGAGGACATTTGTGATTATTTTTGTTTATGCTTACAACACTAAGGAGAAAAGAAAGACTTAATGGGATAAAATGAAGAGAATCAGTCATTTAATACGGTTGCCTTGGTTAATCTTAGGTGATTTTAATTCAAGATGATAAAATAGGTGGAAACCCTATTACTTAGGTGAGATAACTAATTTTCCTGCTTGCTTGAAGGAACTACCGCATCAAGGTGGAAGGTACACCTTGAATGATAAGCATGGTGATAACATAATCTTCTAAAAATTGATTGGGCATTTGTTAATGGCAATTGGTTGGGTGACAGAGAAAATTAAAGCATGCAACTATTCAAGTTAGAAATGTTCAAGGGAAAATGGAGTATGATCCACCAAAAAGTGATTCAATTTATGTGTACTACTATGTGAGCTCATTGGGATAGAAGAAAACATAAGGAATACCAGATAATCCATATATTATGAAGTAGGGTAAACACTTATCCCTGTGCAGGAACCTACTGAAGAAGTTCACTAGAAGAATATTAAGAAAGCCGGAAACACTAAAAGCCTAGGATTTGATGGATATAGAAGTGTATTTTTTAAAGTAACTTAGGAGATATTATGTGACGACATTACAGAGGTAGTCCTAGACTTCTTTAATAATAACAAACTTTTTAAATAGATTAATGCTATAAATATTGTTCTTATTCCTAATGTTGATTATCCTGAGATACTTCCAAAAAAACACAATGATACAAAGCACCATAATTAGTACTAGGTAACATTGGATGAGTATAATACACAGATACTTACAGTACAACATGATGATACGCAGCACCACTGAATAACCAAATTCGACCAGATTACACTAGCTTTCAATCAAGCGCATTTACATATTCCATTGTAATAAGTAACAATAACATAACCTTGAGAAAAACTAGCAGCATAACCTTCAGAAAGCTAAATTCTCAAAAATCTACCAGGAGAAGAACAATAAAGAAATAAACTACAAGACCAATTGCCACCAATAACCATCCAATACAGCCCCAACAACAACAACAACAACAACAACAATATCATCCACCAAATGAACTGGAGTACAATTAAGGAATTCATACACTAACCTTGATTGTTTTGACTGTTTCTCCCTATAGCTACAAGTGTAGAGGTAGATTCTCTTGGCGAAGGAATCATCAATGCCGCTAGCATCTTAGGATCAATTAATCCTACATTCTAAAGTTGAGCAATTATATCTGCAATAACTTCTTGTTGAATGGTTTTCTTTTGTTCCTCGATTTGATCCTCCATATTTTGCATCCTTTCTTGTATTTGTTGCACGACATCATTAGTGGTATTTAAAATTGGTTCAAAAGTGCCATTTATTCTTTTCAAGAAAGTCTTTGTAACCCTGGTTCCATACATTCTTACACGTCCCGGATGTTCAGGACCCATGACTGCTAAAAATGTATCAATAGACTGATCGTTTGCACCTCTTTGCGTTTTAATTTCCTCTATTTCAGCCTAATAAATCATATTCAAAAGCATATTCAAGTAATTATAAATTAAGGACCAGATGCCAATATAAACTTATAATAGATAAGTTTCATACAATTTTACTAGTGATGTTTTCATTTCAAGTCTTGTATGTACGAATAAGTTTTCTTGCTTTTGTGACCGCAAATATTTCCTTCAGCGACAAAGTTCCCCTTCTCTTTTTACTATTCATATGAAAATGAATATAAAAAATTACTTAAATGACAATTTAAAACTAAATATGAAATTAGAGAACACACCAATTTATTGCGAATTAAAGCAAAACTTTTTTTGGAGCAGTGTGTGGATCCATCAACTTCTTCCAATTCTCAGTATTTATTTTGGAAATTTTCTATAGAATGAATCAATAACATTAACTAAAGTAATAATGACTTTATAGAACAAATAGTAATATGATCACAGATGTTGAAACACGTTTTACCTAAAAAATTTTAGACTTCTAATATATGAGGAGCTGTTTAAATTGACATTCTGGAACAATTCCCGACCTTTTTTCATTCGAACAACATCATTTTCATATGGATCATAATGCCTTTCCCTTAAATCAGCTCTATGTTTTCTCCAAGATTCTCGAAGTCTTTCCAAAACACAACCTTTTGCGGCATCAGGAATATTTTATTTTGACTACAAGTTGGTGTCATTCAGTTAGGGCAGCCAAAAAAAAACAACTAAAAAAATATCAATTACTGACAGATAAACTTGATTATAATCCCATAAATCCTTTTTAGTATCCATCAACCTCCAATCAAATATATCAATCGTATTCTTTGTCAATATGCCTAGAAAGCTGCCTAACTCAGCTACAACTTCATTAGTAGGACCAATAGGTTGATTTTGCCAATCTCTTGTCGGCCATGTACCTTTTACATTTGTGTTTTGCCTCTTGTTTTTCTAGTGGAAGTCCCTTTAGCTATAAGAAAATAGAAGAAAATTAGAAGTCATGAATGAATTCAATAAGTTTTTCAAAGCTATATGTTACCTTATTCTTTAGAATGTTCATCTATTATCGGAGTAACTGAATCAACCATTTGGACTTGATCCTCTCCATGTTGCTCATCATCTACTTGTTGCTCCTCTACATCATAATGTTCTACTATAGATTGTTCAATTTCTTGAGATGGTGGTTGTTGTACCAATGGTTGTTGTACTGGTGCCTGTTGTACTGGTGGCTATTGTACTGGTGGCTGCTGTTCTCCAATTAATTTTAGAAGATACTCTTTCTCCAATCATAAGGCTTTAACTATTTCAGTTATTATCAATAATCATTGTTTTCTATTTGCCATGACTGATAACTATCCAGGTTTAGTAAATGCTTTGTTGTTAGCTCTTTTGTTATTTTTTGAAGGCCTTTAATAATTTATTTTTATCCAAACCTGCATAAAATTAAGATGGACAATCTGATTAGTACAAAATAAATATGTGTTCAAACAACTATTCATATAGAAGATTTATATAGCATTCAAACAACTATTTATAAGTCCAAACAGAACACACTTATAGTTAGTCCAATAAACTTTGATACACACATTGCAGAAAAGAAACATAAGGCAAAGAAACAACTTATGTTTGGGATAAACAAGCTCATATAGGCAGCCTACCTTTCTATTTAAGTTTCCTTTATTTTACTTACTTAAGTGGTGGTTAGAGACAAGGAAATACGGCTTTCCATCTATGAAACTATCATTGGTATAACCATAGTGCTCACTACTATATATACTGCAATAACAAACAAGGTGAAAGTTCAAATACACTGCAATAATCTACTACTCAACTGTAATGTGTTTAGTGGTTAATCGACCTATTGCTCAACTATTGAACTGAACAATTTATTTTAGAACCCACTACTTGATTAAATTATTACCATCAGAAACTAAATATGCATTCCTTCTCAACTGCATTCCTGCAATATTTCTTCTGTTTTACTCAACTAGCTACAATGTCATCGCAATTGTGACGGTATAAAATAAATAAGGCATTGGTCCTTTAAAACCTATGTGTAACCAAAGTGAAAAAACATACAGACTACCTATATAAAACATTCAAGAATAATGAAACATCTAGGTAGAACATGCTCAACAACATAAAACTTCCTTCTAGAGATGAGAGCAGTGCAGTTGCTACACTACATACAAGGGTTGACCTTTAATAAAGTTGATATAATGCAAAATTCAAAGTGCAAAGTGGAAGCAAAGTCTTATTCTTTATGTCAAAACCAATAAACATGCATGCAAACCAAGTCCATTTTGATAAAGATGAAGGTTCATTTAATCACAACTATAAACGAAAGTAAAATTTGAATCATGTAACTTAGTTATGTCAAATGCAAATCAACAAACTAAAATTAGAGAATGGTTTGACAGAAAATGGATTATCAATTAAACAATATTTGGGCTTTAGTTTTATGCACTGATAATATATATATATGTCTTATACTAATTGTGTGATAGCAGGTTAGGTATTATTTTATCATGTTACAACTAACGGTTATTGCAAAAACTTAATTCCTGTTACCTAATAAATGCCTTTGACTATGTATATTTACACCTTAATAAGGGGATGATATCAAAGGAAGATAGGTTTTGATCCAAACATTACTGCCCTGGAAAGAGTCATAGCTCAACAATAGAATTTTGCATCAAAATCTAAGGTATTCTTCCATAATGATGGATATTTTTTTTATGAAATTTGCAAATTTCTAAGATGAGGTATTAAAACCCATTCTATTATGGGGTTAAGTTTCTTTAGTTACCTATTAGCTGTTAGGGGGAAATGCATCAATTACTAGAATTGCTAGTGGAGGTGGCACTCCTTTGTTTGCTGATATAATACACCACGTCTATGGAGAGGATTTCTTTTGATAGAGTGTTAATTGAGGTAGATGTGACTAGACCATTACAAGCTACTATGAAAATAACGGACCCTCAACGATGAGAATTCAACCAAGTAGTGTGGTATGACAGGCAACCAACCTGTTTACTGTAGCACTTATTTGAAAATAGGACATGATTGTTCTAAAATAAACAATAATAGGACCAGCAGGACAGAAACACTCTTCGTCACAACAACAGATAAAATTATCACAAATGCAACACTCTTCATCTCAACAGCAGGACCAGTTGCAGCAGCAACAATAACAATAGTAACAAGTTAGCCTAAGGAAAGTATTGAAAGCTGAGTTTTTATCTGGATTTTCATATCATTAAATTCATGCAACATCAACTATTATTAACATGGGATATCTCTTCCTACCTTACCTTTGTTCTTTTGTTATAGTTGGAAATTTCGTCTTTTTTTCCTGTTCCCTTTCTTTTTGGGTTTCTTGAAAAATAAATTACCTTATCAGTTTCAATATACACTCATAATATGCAACTTGTAAATGAAAATTTTATAGTGTAATTATGTCCCAAATAACATGTAGATGAAAGGCTCCAAAGAAAGTGATATATATTGCCAAAGCTACAAAGTAGGCATTGCACAAGCAGACAAACTATAAGACATGTATAACACCACTAGCAAACTATAAAATACATACTACATATGAACTTATACAAACATAAGTTATGCTATAATTTTTCTACTTTGTAGCAAAATTATATACCATATAAAAGCTTTACTTTTTCATAATTATCAACTAAAATTATTCTGATATCATGCTATTAATTTTAAATATAGACATTCTTTATACAGAACAGTTATCCACTATCATACCTTCTATTGTTCAAGGCATTTTCATAACTCTTAATTATGCCTAGCTCCTCTATTTTCAATAATTCTAATTTATGTTGTCAAAATTCTTTAAAGCTTACATGCCTTTAATATCTGTAAAAAGGGGCTCATACAGGGCATTATTTGATTGAAATATCTTACACACTGTCTATCTATAGTAATTACCTATAAAACTGACAAATATAAAATGAAAGATGACTTTGTAATCATATTAACGCTTCGCTTCTTAGCCTAATCAAAATTTTACTTTTAGTATAAGGAATATGGATGACTATTATTGGGGGTGACTTAGAAAATTATGAAGTAAGAACATATGTAAAAAGAACAACATACCCAGTGCAATCCCACACAATGGGGTCTGGGCACAGTAGGGTATTGTAATGGCCCGAATCTGTACCCAAGATGCTGCACGATGCTCATAATCTCGAAGGATCACAAGCTAACCCATGACTGGTACCTGCTGTATTAA
Source organism: Capsicum pubescens (assembly GCA_030864215.1). Lineage (NCBI taxonomy): Eukaryota > Viridiplantae > Streptophyta > Magnoliopsida > Solanales > Solanaceae > Capsicum > Capsicum pubescens. The sequence goes on from CM061541.1 coordinate 179,538,641, forward strand.
CTAAATAATAATACTATAATATGCAAAAATTAGGTAAAAAATATTCCATAAGTTTCAATACTATAATAAAACTGATAACAGTATAACAATACCAAAATTGAGACATCTATTTGAAAATACTCTAGTCTGAAAAACATCTAAAATGTCTAAAATATGGAGTTGATGGGACAAGTCCCAACTAACTCCGACTACTGAAATAAACTGAAATGCTGAAATAATAATTATGTCCTCAAACTATGAGGACTCACTACAAACTCTGACTGCTGAAGATCTGAATTGCTAAGGGTGTTTGGGAGCCCGTACGTCTAAACCTATGATATAAAACATCATAGAGCAAGATAAAAGTATGCGTCAGTACTTTCAATATACTGGTATGCTAAGTGAGGTAGGATGAAATGCATGGCTTCATATGCATGAACAATACTGACTAAATGACATGAGCACAATTGGATGAGAGTACAAGCATAAATATGTAACTGTAACTGAGATCGTGGTAACACTGAATACTGAGTCTGAATACTGGTTAACTGATATCTAGGTATACTGATACTGAATTACAAATAATTGAATGACTATATCTGACAGTCCTGATTCTGTGGAACTATACTGGGTTTTGTACTGAGCTGAGTGATTGTGTCTGATAGCCCTAAAACTGTAGAACTGAACTGAGTTCTCTACTAAGACTGAATCTGAAATTGAGACTGTGGGAGATAATTATCTAATTGACATGCCCCTTTCAGAATAGATTGGCATCCAACCTGTAACCTCTGTTGGAAGGGTGTCAGTACTGTGCCATGGGTAAAGACAAGTTGAGTCACCCTCATCTGGAAGATGCTTTGAATGAGAACTGTGGTACCATCAACTGGCAGGTAGATCACCTCGTCAACCCTCAACTAGCAGGTTGATGTCTCAACCTACACTGACTATATTGTTTAGGAACAAAAGGACTATTTCTGAGGCTCACACCTTTTACTGGTAGGTGAGTCCCCATCTTTGGGTTCACTCGGTGCTGAATCCTACTCTAGACAGAATAAACCCTGGAATAATTTCTAAACTGTTCTAATCTAGACTAAACTGTTACTGATCATTCTGTTTAACTGAACTGAGCTATGTTTATTAAGTTTCGTGGACTGATGGAATACTATTGAATTCTGTTAACTGACTTAATTTACTGAGGACTGAACTAAATACTGAACTGGATTGGACTGTTACTGAGTCTACTGAGTTCTTCCTGAGTTTTGTAACTGACTGAGAGTACTACTAATTCTGACATGACTGATACTATCCTGAGACTGACTATGGCTATAGGTAATTAGCTAAATTATTGGGTATTAAATACCCCCAGAACTTGATAGAATAAAAAGTAAAGCATCACATGATCTTTCATAGCATAAAATGCACACTTGTTCATAATGTATCTATAGAGACATTTTATCAAACACTTGCATGGTATAACTTGCATATAATCTAGCATGAAATGATTTCTTTCCCTTATTAGTTCACATGAATAATTTATCAAGCACTTGGTGAGCACAATATATGCACATAATAAGAGGGCATCATGGTTCACTTCTAATTGCATAATTTCGAGGGGTTTAACATGGATTCATACGAATCTACACGCATAATAACCAATTCCACATGAAACGTATAATGAATCATGAAATAGAAATCTAATTCAAATTGTAATCATGAATACACTTTAATTCCAATCATGGAAGTCATAAATTCCTACTACTTAAAGTTTAAAAGAGTTTCTTGGACACCAAGGGTCGAAAGAACCCTTGGATGAACACTTTACATACCTTAGTTGGCGAATTATTGAAGAATAATGGTGGAAACTTTGAGTCTTGGATCTTGAAATGTAATCTCCTAGGGTTTTTGTTCTTGAGTGTTTTGAGAAAGAATGAATATAATTTTCTAATTGAGGGCTAAATCTCCTGTTATGGGGGCTAAAAGATGTGGGAAAAATACACAATTACCCCCAAAGAGGTGTATTTTTAATGACTGAAAATTGAACCATCAACGCGCAGACCGATGTTGTTGGCATCAACGCGATAGCCAATGCACCGCGTTGAGTCCGTGTCGTTTCAATGGAAATTTCCATTGGAAGCCAAGGAAAAATATTGATCGATGTGATGGACGTCGTGCTGCTCAAAGATCGCATCAATATGCTACTTTGGATTCCCAAATGAGGTTTAAACAAGGTTCAAAAAAATGAAACTCTTCCATGAACACCTACTGACATTCTTGATCATGAATTAACCTAAATATTGACATTTTGAGGTCATAGAGGACGTAAAATAGAGTTTCCAACTTACGAAGGCCAAAATGACACTAAGTTTGAATACTTAGCTAAAATTTTCAAAGTATGGGACCCCTTAGGAAGCTTAAAAGACTGAGTTAAGCTTTGGATTTTGCGGGGTATTACAATATCTCCCCCTTGGTAACATTCATCCTCGAATAAGATTGATTAAACTGAGAATACTGATAGACTAAATTTAGACACTAGACATGCACAACTAAAGCATGATTCCATGAATGAAATTCCTGATATACTAAATTATCATACTGAACATGCATATCTGATGCATGAGTACATAGTAGAACATGATTCATGAATGCATGACTGAGTATGCAACGTTAATTGATGCTACGTTGGTAGCTATATCTGAACATGAGACTGAGTAATTCAAAGGAAAACCATTACATTCGCTGCCTCAAGTCATCTACACCTAGCACACATAGTTGACCCTGGCAGCACAACACACCATCTTCCCCTTGGGAGAAAATCTCTACTTTCTGATCTCTGACTGATTCCTTCAACTTGTCTAGACTGGGATCCCTATCCTGTTTTTTCTTTACCTCAGTAACTAGGGATGATTCTAGACTACTCTGCACCCATACACTACCTTCTGCTGAATCGACTAAGCGAACACCTAGTCGGGCAAGCTGATGAACTTCCTGGACCAACTTCTTCTTGCCATCATCCACATGAGCATCACTGCCTATTGACATCCTACTGAGAGAATCAGCCACTATATTGCCTTTACCCGAATGATACAGGACACTCAAGTTGTAGTTTTTCAACAACTCCAACCACCTTCTCTAATGGAGGTTTAAATCTTTCTGGGAGAACAAATACTGTAGGCTTTTATGGTCTGTGAACACATCAACGTGCACACTATACAAATAGTGCCTCCAAATCTTTAAGGAAAAAACTACTGCTGCTAACTCAAGATCATAAGTAGGATAGTTCTTTTCATGGGGCTTAAGTTGTCTAGTGGCGTAGGCTATGAACTTACCTTACTGCATCAGAACACACCTCAAATTGACTCTGGAGGCATCACAATACACCACAAACGCATCTGAACCATCTAGTAGGGTTAAAACTAGAGCTGTAGTGAGTTGAGTCTTCAACTCCAGAAAACTCTTCTCATAAGAATCTGACCACTAGAATTTGACTTTCTTCTGAGTCAATCTAGACATAGCGGATGCAATAGATGAAAATCCCTCAATAAACCATCAGTTATAGCAAACCAATCCCAAGAAACTCCTAATATCTGATGGAGAGATGGGTCTAGGCCAGTTTCTCACTGCTTCGGTCTTTTGGGGATCAACTCTAATTCCATAATCGGAAATGATATGACCAAGGAAGGCTACTTACCTTAGCCAAAATTTGCACTTGCTGAATTTGGCGAATAGCTGATGGTTTCTGAGAGTCTGCAATACTATTTTGAGATGGTCTGCATGATCATGCTCACTGTGGGAGTAGACAAGAATGTCATCTATGAATAATATAACGAACATGTCCAAGTACTTATTGAACACATGGTTCATCAAGTCCGTGATGGCTGTTGGGGCATTGGTAAGTCCAAAGGACATGACTAAGAATTTAAAGTGACCATACCGAGTTCTGAAGGCTATTTTGGGGATGTCACATTCTTTGACTCTGAGCTGATGATAGCCCTATCTGAGGTCTATCTTGGAGAAGTAACTGGCACCCTGAAGTTTGTCAAACAAGTCATCAATTATGGGAAGGGGATACTTATTCTTGACCGTGACTTTAGTTAGCTGACGGTAGTCAATACACATTCCGAGAGAACTGTATTTCTTATGCACAAATAAAATTGGTACTCCCTACGGGGACATACTGGGTCTAATAAATCCTATATCTAGGAGATTCTTCAACTGTTCTTTCAACTCTCTGAGTTTTGCAGGTTCCATTCTATGGTGGGATAGATATGGGTTGAGTATCTAGAAAAAGGTCTATTCTAAAGTCGATTTCCCTTTTGAGAGGAACTCTAGGAAGATCTTCGGGAAACACATCTGGGAATTCACGTGCTACAGACATTAATTCAAGAGTAGGTGTTTCTAAACTAGAGTCCTGGACTCGAACGAGATGGTAGACACATCCCTTAGATATTATTTTTCTCACCCAAAGGTAAGAAACAAAATGACCCCTAAGTGCTGAAGTACTACCCCTCCACTCAAGGATGGGTTCATACGGAAACTAAAACTGGACAATTTTGTTTCTGCAGTTGACTGAGGCATAGCAATATAAAAGTCAATCCATGCCGATAATGACATCAAAATCAGTCATCTCTAATTCAACTAAGTCTGCTGAAGTGACTTTCTGAGATATCATAACCAGATAGTTCCTGTATACCCGCTGGGATATGATAGATTTACCCATGGGGTAGAGACTGAGAAAGGCTATGCTATAATTTTGGGACTCCCATTGGGGTAGATATTGAGAAAGTCTCTGCTAGAATTTCGGGACTGACTCCAAAATCAACAGCTATATATGGAGTAATAAAAGACAACGAAGCTCCTAGATCTAGCAAAGCATAAAAATGGAAATGGTAAACTTGTAACATACCAGTGACCACATTAGGAGAAAATTCCCGATCCTGTTGGGACTGAAGAACATAGATTCTATTTGGGCGCTGCCCACTGGTGGCATTGGAAGAGGCACGCTTCTAATTCGGGCTATCATACAGAGCTGGGGGACGGTTTTACTGACCTTGAGAACCTGACTGGTGACAATCTATGACTCTGTGGCTTGTCTTTCCACACTTAAAACATACATCGCTTCTCACTCTGTAAACACCCTGGTGGTTTCTACCATATTTTTGACAAAGGGGATTGGTTCGGGCATTACTGACATTACCTTGGGGTTTAGGGCCTAGTGCCCTATCTCTGTTGCCATCTCTTAATTTTGGAACTAGAGGACTGGATGAGGATGGAGCTGGAACTGAGGATTTTGGGTTAAACAGAGAATGATTCCCACCCCCTGACTTAGAATGAGCGAAGCTGAAACTACCCATTCTCGCTCTCTTGCTCTCCTTCTCCTTCTCCCTATTCTCAGCCTCCTCTATCTGCTGAGCATGGACCATGAGACTAGATATATCCATATCCTTAATCAACACCGTGGTCCTACACTCTTTGACCATACTATTAGACACCCCAGACACAAAGTTACACATCTTTCCTCTGCTATCTGCTACTACATGCGGGGCATATCTGGCTAACTGAGTAAACTTGGGAGAATACTCTTGTACTATCATATTTCCCTGCTTTAGATTGATTAAATCCAAAACCTTCACTTCCCTCAACTCAAATGGGAAGAACCTACTCAGAAAAATAGTGGCAAACTCCTTCCATTCTATGGGCCCTGCATCTGTGGCCCTTTCTGCTTTCCACTGTTTTAGCCATGAGTGGGCCATATCCTGCAACTTATATGCAGCCAACTCAGCACTCTTAACAACAGTCACCTTCATAATATCAATAACTTTCTACACCTGATCAAGAAATTCCTGAGAGTCCTCATCTGACTTATACCCTATAAAAGATGGAGAGTTCATTCGGGTGAACTCCGAATCCTGGAAGCAACAGTATTGGCCATTGGGTTGGCTAGAACAACAACTGGACGTTTATTTTGGGCTGCCATAAAATGAGCTAGGGTGTGAAAGCTACTCTAAATTCAGTGTGGGAGACGTGTTCGTCCAGAGGATCTGGTTGGATAGGCTGGGGTTCTGGCTGGTCTCTCATTTCTCTTCTCTTAGTCCTCTTTGGAGGCATATTATATAAATAAAAGAGAAATTTTTATTAGACAGGGAGTTTAACTGGAGCTCATGCTCACTAGCATGACATGAATACTGAAAGAAGGGAAACTTTTCCAAAAACACCTCGTAGCCTCCTGTCCATAAGTGTGGCGCGCTACACACCCATGCATAAGACTCTACTAGATGCGGCTTTCAGACTCTACTAGATGTGGTTTTCAGACTTCCTAGGACTCTGTTGAACCTTAGGCTCGTATATTAAGTTTGTAATGCCCCGAGTCTGTACCCTGAACGCTACACGGTGCTCATAATCCTGAAGGACCACAAGCTAACCCATGATTGGTACCTGCCACATTAACTGAATGATAATACTATGATATGTAGAAATTAGGCGGAAAATATTCCATAAGGTTCAATACTATAGTAAAACAGAATACGGTATAACAATACCAAAACTGAAATATTTGTCTGAAAATACACTAGTCTGAAAAGCCTCTAAGCTGTCTGAAATATGGAGTTGATAGGACAAGTCCCCAACTAACTTTGACTACTAAAGTGAACTAAAATGCTAAAATAATAATCATGTCCTCGAACTAGAAGGACTGACTACTGAAGATCTAAACTGCTAAGGGTGCTAGGGAGCCAGTGCGTCTGAACCTACAATATAAAATATCATAGCGCAAGAGAAAAGTATACGTCAGTACTTTGAATATACAGGTATGCTAAGTGAGGTAGGCTTAAATGCATGGGTTCATATACATGAATAATACTGATTGAATGACATGAATACAACTGGATGAGAGTACGTGCATGAATACGTAACTATAACTGAGATAATGATAACACTGAATACCGAGTCTGAATATTGATTGATTGATATCTGGGTATAATGATACTGAATTATTGATAACTGAAAGACTGTATCTGACAGTCTTGATTTTGTGTAACTATACTGAGTTCTGTACTGAGCTGAGTGACTGTGTCTGACAATCCTGAATTTGTAGAACTGAATTGAGCTCTATACTGAGACTGAATTGAAACTGAGACTGTGAGAGGTAATCATCTAACCAACATGCCTCTTTTTTAATAGATTGGGGTCCAACCTGTAACCCCTGTTGGAAGGATTTCAGTACCGTGCCTCGGGTAAAGACAAAATGAGTCACCCTTATCTGGAAGGTACTCTAAATAAGAATGGTAGTACCCTCAACTGATAGGTACATCACCTCATCAACCCTCAACTATCAGGTTGATGTCTCAACCTACGCTGGCTATGTAGTTCTGGAACACAAAGACTATTTCTAAGGCTCACACCCTCTACTGGAAGGTAAGTCCCCATCCTTGGGTTTATTCGGTGCTGAATCCTACTCCTAACTGAATAGACCCTGGACTAATTTCTAAACTGTTCTAAGATGGACTGAAATATTACTGATCATACTGTTTAACTGAACTGAATTGAGTTCACTGAGTTACGTGGACTGGCGGAATACTACTGAATTCTGTTAACTGACTAAATTTACTGAGGTCTGAACTAAATACTGAACTAGACTGGACTGATACTGAGTCTACTGAGTTCTTCCTGAGTTTTGTAACTGACGGAGAGTACTGTCGATTGTGACATGACTGCTACTATCCTGAGACTGACCATGGCTCTAGGTAATCAGCTAAATTGTCGGGTATTAAATACCCTTAGGACTCGATAGCATAAAAAGTAAAGCATCACATGATCTTGCGTTGTATAAAATGCACACTTGTTCATAATGTATCTATAGAGATATTTTATCAAACACTTGCATGGTATAACTTGCACATAATCTAGCATGACATTATTTCTTTCCCTTATTAGTTCACATGAACAATTCATCAAGCACTTGGTGAGCATAATATATGCACAAAATAAGAGCGCATCATGATTCACTTCTAATTTCATAATTTCAAGGGGTTTAACATGGATTCATACGAATCTACACACATAATAACCAATTCCACATGAAATGTATAACAAATCATGAAATAGAAATCTAATTCAAATAGTAATCATGAATATACTTTAATTCCAATCATGAAAGTCATAAATTCCAACTACTTGAAGTTTAAAAGAATTTCTTGGACTCCAAGGGTGGAAGGAACCCTTAGATGAACACTTCACATACCTTAGTTGGCAAAATCTTGAAGAATAATGGTGGAAACCTTAAGCCTTGGATCTTGAAATTTAATCTCCTAGGGTTTTTGTTCTTGAGTGTTTTGAGAAAGAATGAATATAATTTGCTAATTGAGGGCTAAATCTCATGTTATGGGGGCTGAAGGACGTGGGAAAAAGACCCAATTACCTCTAAAGACATGGCTTTTTAATGACTAAATCAAATCATCGACGCACAGACTGACGCGCCGCGTTATTGGCGTTGACGTGATAGCCAATATGCCACGTCGAGTCCGTAGTGGTTCACTGGAAATTGCCACTGGGAGCCAAGGAAAAGTATTGATCGATGCGATGGCCGATGCGCCATGCTGAGATCCCATCGATACACTGGTTTGGATTCCCAAATGTGGTTCAAATGAGGTCCCAAAAATACAAAACTCGCCTGGAACACCTATTGACATTCCTGATCATGAATTAACCTAAAGATTTACATTTTAAGGTCATAGAGGTCGTGAAATAGAGTTGACAACTTACGAAGGCCAAAATGACACTAAGTTTGAATACTTAGATAAAATTTTCTAAGTCTGGGACCCCTTAGCAAGCTTAAAAGACTGAGTTAAGCTTAAGATTTTGCTGGGTCTTATAGGTATATTCAGACCTTACCCCTACCTAAGAAGTAAAAGGGATATTTCTGATAGAGTGTTAAGTTCCATGACTGTTCACACAAAATCAAAAGAAACAAAGTAGAATAGTTTATCATACGTTAAAAAGTTTGACTACGTTGGCTCATAAAGACATCAATCAATCAACACTGCCTCAATTGTAAACAAACCAATATATTTTATTCACATATGGCAGTTTATGCTACAGGCCAAGTTAAGATACTAACAAAGAAGATGTAGAGCAACATAGGTGTGGACAGCTGAAACTACAACTAAAGGTTAGGAATAGTACTACTTGCAACATTAAACGGCCTGCTATTGCCCCTCTGCTAGAAGCCATTATTCCAAGACTATAATAGATGCATCGAAGAAAAGCCACCAAGTCTGGTCCTTATAGATAGTAAATGAATACCTCTTTAACCAATCAACCAACAACAACAACACCCAATATAATCCAACAAGTGGGGTCTGGACGTTAACAAAATGGACCAAACACACGATCATTATTGAGAAACATCATTAACCTTGGATAGTCCTATTGACCTACTATTGAGAGGTGAAATAATCTAGTGAATCACAGAGCATCTTGTAATATAGCTCTCTCTGAGTCACATTTTTCTCCTGAACCACTATTTGGTAGAAGATTTTCATAACCTTCCAAACTTTACACAAAAACTCTGTGAGAATTATTAGCTTATACTATAAGTAATTTCATGCCTATATTGTATTATTTTACCTCTTTTGAAGGACTTGGCACTATTTTCTTTCATTAAAGATCATGTGCAAAAAGAATGGGACAAGAATATCCATGAATCACCGGTAAGTAACACCCCGCCCACTCTACTATTGCTCGAGTTTCTACTGATCTATGTCACATATACTATAAATTATCAACTACGACTATAATAAATATCTATATTCGTGTATGCCTAAGCTTATTTCGTCCCAATACTGATAACTAGTTTATAATTTAAGGAAACATAGACGTTCATTGTATAAATTCCTCAAAATTGCTAATAAGATATCTTACTCTCATGTTCATTTCTGTATAATTGCATGAAATTTTCCAACAATCAGACCACAAAATCCATAAATTAGACCACAAATCCACAAAATTATCCTAAAATCGGACCACAAAATTCATTTTTAATGATACAGAGAACAAAATTGGAGACCTACCTGAGAAGAAGAACCTTTTCGGAGAAGTAAAATCGCAAGAAAACTAGATAAAAATCAACGACTTGTAGCTCAGAGAAGACACCAGATGAAAATCAGCGACTTATAGCTTAGACAAGACAACAACCAACACACTACCAAGACAGCTAAATTAAGGTCTACTATAACACTACTTTTTCTGTCATTTTTTCAATCCCCGTCTGTCGTAAATGAGTTGGTTGTCGAGCATTGAATGGAGAGGGGCTGTCGAGTATTGAACGGAAAAGTGGCTGTCAAGTATTGATCGGTGTATGGTTGTCGAGTATTAAATGAAGAAGTGGTTGTCGATCAAGGTATTGAATAGAGAGTGGCACTAATTTCAGTCCTAAAGATGAGTATTAACCCTAGATGATGGACGAATGGGGATGACCAAAAAAAATTAGGGAAAAATTCATTTTAATTTTTTTTATAAAAATAATTAAAAAAACTGGTAAAATAAGTGTTGGAGAAAAAATTCCCGCATAATGCCAATTTTAGCTGATATAAAATATGGGACGGTTATATATATCTGTTACCATAGATATCTATTGGAATGGTTATAATAACTGTTACCATAGATATAACTTTTGGGAAGGTTTTGGAGGTTTATGAGATGGTTATCCTTAATTATTGTCCTTATACATGTTATAACAATATGCGACGGTTGTAACGGTCGCTATAGCTTATTTATAGTACCGGTTATCTAACCGTCACTAATTAATTTATCCCCATAACTGTCATTTCTAGTAGTGTTCACTCTTGTACTCTTATTATATTAGAAGCTTTTATACTGATACCACTAGATTTTGGGAATCACTTATGTAATTGATCTATATTGCATTTATTTTGCATTCTTTTCTTTATATTATTTAGTCTGTTACTAGCCATTTCGAACTACAGATTAGGCTTGCCTATTGTTGGGTTATAATAGGCACCATCATGACCTGAGAAATTAGGTCATGACATCTTTACCAACTTCAAATGAAAAATCTTAGAGGTAGTCACAGTTCTTCAAATATTGGAGTGAATTTGACATAAACCCACTCTGAACATTATGCATATGGTAATGATCACCTTTGTGATTGACTCGCTAAAGCATGAACTGAAGGGATAAGTGTAAACAAGGAAGAATTAGATTGAGCGAAGTAATTCTCTCAAAGATATGAGGCACTTCCACATGATACTTTACTTTAGGCCATCCACAGTCCAGGCGAATAATGGTGATATTTCTTCTTCACTAGGAACTAGAACTCCTAAAGATCAGAATTTAGAATCATCACTTAAAAATAGTTTAAAATGGTCATAAAAAAAGTTACCCTAGAATTATGTCATCAACAATTGGTTCCAAAATAAAATTAGGACTCGAAGTCGGCAGAGATGTGACTGGGAATAACAAAGATTTACTCAAACCAAGGAGTGAAGGGTCAAGCAAATAGCATAAGAAACAATAATAAGAAGCTTTGAGATATTAAAATGGTGTAGAAATGCATATGACAACACATCATAGGTGTCAAAAGGTTTCTAATCTCAGGGGGCAAAGCACTACAACAGAACGTCCCATTCAACAAATAATATTTATGAGACGAATGCTTTAGTGTCAAGTTTTGGGGAGAGAAATTGGGGGTTTGCTGCCAAAATGCCCATTTTTGAAAACTATTTTACCAAATAGACAGAAGTTTGAAACAAATTAGCCATATACCCACTTAATTCTACATCACCACTAACTTTTCCAACTTAACAACTTCACCCACAAGTTTTATAATAATTCACTTTAACCCAATATTTCTAACTTAATAAATTCACCCACAAGTTTCTAATAATACACTTCAACCCACTCCATCATCCACCATTATATATAAAATATATTGGGTTTAAAAAAAATTAAAAAAATCCAATAGCTTAAAATAGAAGCTTCCATTTTCCTCCAAAAAGCTCCGATTTTGGCCATTTTCCCAAAATTATTTATCGACGATCAACTCTAAATCAGTCCACAAATATCATAAGCTTGTCCATTGCATCCATTGTTACCCTATTTGTTTGTTATCTTCTCAAACATACTTTATACCATTGTTAAAAAGCTTTAAATCACTTACATTACTCAAAACCACTTTATAAAGTACATTACAACAACTCAGGCGACTCCAAGTTCATTTCTCTATTCCATAAATCCAACGATCATTAATTAGAAGTAATATTTGCAATTTTAAGTTTTTGGAGGGATATCTGCCTAATCATCGACCAGTCATCGACAATGCATACATCTCGACATAGATCCTCAGCATAATCTACCATCGACCAAAGCTTAATTCTAGGATGTCTATTGCAGAATTTATTCTGGTTTCTAGTGATTTCATCGGAGAATGGGAAGAGACTCCTAAATGTTGGAAATGAAAATCTTTTACTAAGATGACATTTCCCATTATGGTTCGCTGCAATAGTTCATATGATGAGTTGGTTGTAAGAATAATGGAGAGTGGGATCTAGATTGCGCGTCGAGTGATGTGGTGATTAGTTATCTAATGCATTTGGCGGAAATGGTGCTTCCTATGATCATAAATAATGATAAACGTATGTCGTTGTACATGGTGGATGTTGATGTTGATGGCTTTAGGCATATTTTAAGGATAAATGTAGTTGAGGGGCCTTTTAAAGAAATCGTTGAATTAATCATCACCCCCCATCTAAGCGCTTGACAGTCGATAATTATTTGAATGATTATGAGAATGATGGCAATAATCCAATTAATATGGAAGATGATTCTATGTATGTGGAATACATTTTATATGACTCGTAAGATGGGGAAGAAGATTGTGGAATAGAATCACAACCAAGAAATTCCTTCATTGATGGAACCAATTTCTATCATGATCAAATATTTGTCGACAAGAAAGAGCTGAAAATGCTACTAGATGGAGCATCGGTGAGGCAGTCTTTTAATTATTTTATGAAGAAGAGAGGAACCAAATTATTGAAGGTAAAATGAGTATCTCATGGTCACGGCTGGTTATTGTAGGCAAGGAAGTACGAATCCTCGAATAAATTTTGCAAATACAAGTATGTTGAGTTGCACACATGCGGTGTTGAAGACACCACGAATAGGCATAAGAAAATCTCATCCGAGATGATTGCTTTATGCGTAAATCATTTTTTTGATGGTAAGGGTTCAATCATAAGAGAAATTCAGAGGATTGTATTTAGGGAGATTCTTGTTCAATGATTACAGTTGTAAAATACCTTGATTAAATTCATGAAGAGTAAAAATTATGTGATAATAAATTCAGATTATATATATATATATATATATATATATTCTATCGTAGATAAGAAAATTGTTCTATGCTACACCATATAATATTTTATACACTATCATCGTTCTAAGACACTGTCACTCCTCGACCAGACATATAGGTCAATCGTAAATCATATGAATCGATGAATCATTAGTATCTTGTATTTTGAAAGAAAATAACTAAATAAACCAAGTTTAAACACATAATCACATGATTTGAGGGTGGTGAAAGAAAATAATTAAATTAAAAAATTTAAACACATAATCACTTGAACTATTGGTTAAACAAACAATCTTGAACTATTAGTGACACTTAATAGACTGTCATCGATGCTGACCCATGTCAATCCTATGTAAAAAATATATTTGTGCTTTGAGGGTTCATTGATTCATTTGGTATATAGTAGATCTACACTGTAGGTTGTGCATCGATTACTCTCTTGATCATTCATAGATCACATAGATCTATGTACATGGTTATAAACCATCACTTGGATGTTGTTTAAAAAAAAATAATTAAATAAAAAATAAATAAATTGTGGATTCTTACACATATGAAGGAGTTTAAACAAGTCACATGATCTTGTTAAAGCTTATACAAAATGGGGGTGGTGATTAAAAGATTATGTGGATGGATATTAGTTGAACAATCAACATCCTCAAAGTAATATTTTTCAAAGCACAAGTATGTTTTGAGGATGTTGATTGTATTTGATGACTACCCATCCATATACTCTTTTGATTTGGGGGTGGTCATTGAATGAGTGTGTGGATGGATAGGCATCAAATAAAACCAACATCTTCAAAACATACTTGTGCTTCGACAAACATTACTTTTAGGATGTTGTTTGTTCAACCACTACCCATCCACACACTTCTTAATTCATCACCCCTAATTTGTATAAGCTCTAATATGATTATATGACTTGTTTAAAGTCACTCATATGTGTAGAATTCCACACTACATTTATTTTTTATTTATTTATTATTTTTAAACAACATGCTAGTAAGGGTCTACAATCATGTACATACATCTATGAGATCTACCAATGATCTAGAGATCAATTGATGCACTACCTACAGTGTAAGTCTACGTTAGACCAATTGAATCTATAAACTCTCAAAGCACAAGTTTATTTTTTACTTAATTATTTTATTTTTAAATATTTTATTGAGGGTCCATTAATTACGAGTGTCTACAGTAGACTATAATATCTCTTTGATGATTGACATAGGTCATGATCGCTGATAGTCTATTAAGTGTCAACAACAATTCAAAAAATACAATTACTATTCCAACAGTAACAAACGGCTAATTTTGTATTCCTTCAATATTAACACATCTTTTTACTTCATATATAAAGTCCTTCATCCATCATTATTTTATTTCATCTACTTTGTTTTTATTTTAAAATTCTACAATGTCTCAAGCATCTCAAACATCGAATTCTAAAAAAACTGTAATTTATCATTGTGGAAATGCGACTGTCTTGAGGACAATACACATACTCAAATTCAGGTCGCAAATTTTATAACTTTGTAATTGGTTTCAGCCAAAGAAAGGGAGAATGACATAAAAATGATGTTATGTGGTTTAATGCTAGTATTCGTTGTTTGGAAAGGTGTAACATGGATGTAGTGAGATTGAATAAATAAAAATGCTTATATTTTTCTATAATGTTAATACCATTTTTCATAAAATCATCGTTGATCAAACTACACATCAACTTAAAATTGAGTATCATGGTAATGATAGACTATGTTAATAGTATACAAAAGATTAAATATGCATTCTATGAAGTCTATCATACACTGTATCAGTTATAACAACACAATGCACATTAAAATTCCATGCAACAATATAGTTGATAAAAATAGATTCAGTGCAAAATCATAACAATTTTCATAAAATAAAAGAAATGTTTGTCATATCCTAACAACAAATCATTCAACTCTATTGTTTCTATAAAAAATATCTTAAACATTAACAATATTAGCATTCAAATGTATTTTTCCTCATAATCACAAATGTTATCGTTGATGAAATCAACGATATCCAAGACCACATCATTTTTGTCTACTTCTTCTTTTTCTTCTTTCTGTCCATCTTTTTTGTCTTCTCTTTCTTCTTTCTCTGTTGCTTCTTCCTTTCCATATTCAACTTCTTCTTCAATAATTCTGTCATTGTCAATTCATAGACTACAAGTCTATTAACAGAAGTAATTCAATGCTCAAATGAAAAAGCCAAAATAACTAAGAATTACCCCACCATTAAACAGTTCACAGCGTGATGAACGAAAAATTTTCAATCAAATATGTAGTATCAAAACTCAACTATTGCTACAGATCAAACTAATTAGCTATTAATCTTTTAATTTTGACTATTTCATCAATCATATTTTAAAAAATTCCATACACCTAAATATAAATTTCATAGACCACAAGTCTACGGACAGAAATAGTTCACTGCTCGAATCAAATAGCCAAAATAACTCATAAATTAACAATTATCCCACAATTTAACACTGCAGTGCTTAAAGATACCAGAACTAATGCAAAATTCCTTAACAAAATTTCAAAATTCAACACCGTGATAGGTAAAAAAATCTATCGAAACTGTCAAATCAAAACTCAACCATTTCTTCGGAATTAAACTAATTACCTATAAAATTCTCATTTTTAACTATTTAATCAACCACATTAAAAAAAATCCCTATATTACATCACTTCAAAATGGTTAACATTAAAAATCGATAAAATGGATCTACAAATAATCGAAACTTGATTTTAACTTACTTTATAATGCAAAAATGAGCCCTTTGTCACTGGAGAAGAAGAAAAATAAAAAATGGCATTTGGGAGAAAATTCTTGAAAGTAGAGGAAGAGCTGAAGTTGAAGAAGAGAGAGAAGGTTTTTTTATATTGGAATAAGTGGAGGGTGTTAGGTGTATAATATTAAATTTGCAAAGTTGTAAAAATGATAAAATGGTCCCTTGGCCCACATATGGGCCCCATTTTTTCAATCTTTCCCTACTTTTTACACCCTAACCCTAAAAATTAAATCAAAAAGAAATTTAGTGGGTATTTGGCTAAATAGTTTTGTAAAGTATCTTCTTTGCCTATTTTTCTCGAGAAACTGACATGCTAGGGTTTGGCATGATATCATTTCATACTTTGATATCCAACAACATTACAAACAAGGAACAGAGCTACTATCTATATTAGGTAGGAAACCTTGAAGACACGTTATAAGACAAGGGTCCTCATGAGGACTAATAGGTCTTTGGATATATGATATATGAGCTCTCAAACTATATTGTCAATGGGAGATGTTCATGAAGGGTATTTTTAAGGGAATGTTGGCCTCAAAACCTTATCCTTCCTTGAAATTACATAAGAAAATGGCTAGAGAACAAATGTGTCTGGTACATCACGTGTGTGGACATGTAGTATAATAGTCTGATCCATGTAGATAATACCAACTGCCACGAATAAAGAGCACGACACTTGGACCTAGGCTATTATAATTCAGAGTATTATAGAGTCTAGGTAGAGTATTGTGGTTGGATAAGGCCCATATACTATAGCCTATAAATAGTTGATCTCCATTACTTGTAATTCAAATTGATTCCCAAGAAATACAATCCACTCCGTTTACTTACTTATAAAGAAATAACTTTCTTTGTTTACTTGCTTTTATATTTTTTTGGAAGAGATATCTCCAACTTTTGATAGACAACTGTAACGCCCCAGATTCTGAACCCTGGATGCTACACGGGGCTCATGACCCTGAGGGACCACAAGCTAACCCTTTTTGATATATGAAACTGAGCACTGCATAATATACTGAAATGAATGCGGAAAATTGGAGAAAACTTGTCATAAGGTTCAAATACATAAAATACAGCTGAATAAAGTTTAACAAGATCAAAACTAAATATCTGTCTGAACAAATAGTCTAAAAACTCTGTAGTCTTAAAGCCTCTAAACTGTCCGAACTGTGGAGTTAATGGGACATGTCCCCAACTAACTCCAACTACTGAAATACTGAAACTGGTAATAAAATAAAATAAAATAAGAACCATCCTCGAATGATGAGGACTCACTGCTAGGTCTACTGCTGCTGACTAAAGCTGATCTGCTAAGGGTGATCTGGATCTCCTGCTTCTGAACCTATGGTGTAAAGTAAAACACCATAGCGCAAATGTGTCAGTACGTGGGAATGTACTGAGTATGCAAAATGAGGTAAGGCTAAATGCAAGGGCTTATGCATGAATAGTTACTTAACTGAATAATCATGAGAATACTGAATGAGGACATATGCATGAATGAACAAACCATAACTGAAATCATCATGACACTAAATACTGAGACTCGGATACTGCTTTACTGACGTCTGAACTCACTACTAATACTGAGATACTGAATAACTGAATCTACTGATATTAATAACTGAATACTGAGGTTGAGATTAGTCCTATCTAGCGGCTGATCTCTGAATTGTATTAAAATAAGAATGCTTAACTGATCTGAGATCAGTCCTATCTAGCGGGCGATCTCTGAATATACTGATAATGAAGATGATTTGACTTAGTCTAAGATTAGTCCTATCTAGCGGGTGATCTCTAAATATGATGATACTGATACTGTTTGACTAAATCGTAGATCAGTCCTATCTAGTGGGTGATCTCTGATTCTGTTGATATTAAGAATGATCGACTGTATCTAACAATCCTAAATCTATACTACCGAGCTTCTTTTACTGAGACTGATTCTGAATCTGAGACTGTGGGAAGTAGTCATCTAACCAACATGCCACGAATCTTAACTTGTGGGGTCCAGCCTGTAACCCCAGCTGGAAGGGTGTCAGTACCGTGCCACGGGTAAAGACAACTTTACTTTTGTGTAGTCAGTCCTATCTAACGGGTGACCCTTAAGATCAGTCCTATCTAACGGGTGGCATATTGTACCTACATTGGTTAAGTAGTTCAAGAACTTAGGGATTGCTCCTAGGGATCTCAGTCCTCTCTAACGGGTGAGCCCCCATCCCTGGGTTCGCTCGGTGGTGAATCCTACTCCTAACTAAAAGACACCGAACTGACTCTTTTTCTTAAACTATACTCGATTGAGCTGAATTTGTTACTGATCATGTTACTTGATTGATCTTGATGAGTTCACTTGGTTTTGAAGACTGAAGGAATACTACTAAAGTTCGTTATCTGACTGAATGCTGTTAAGTTCTGACATGATTACTTGAATACTACTGAGGTCTGAACTAGATACTTGACTACTACTAAGATTTGAGTTGAGTACTGAACTGAAGCTAGAATAATATTGATACTTAGATTACTGAGATTTCTTAAGTTCTGTAACTGTCTGAGAGTACTGAATTCTATAACTGGCTGAGTTCTAAGAATCATGTCTTGACTGAGATTATCGTGAAAACTGACATAGGCTCTAGACTTGTAGCTAGATTGTCGGGTATAAATACCCCCAAGACTCTAAAACATAAAAGTAAAACATAACCATCTTAAATAATCCTGACCATGGATTTTCATTCACCATTACAATCATTAAAGCATCTGTTCAAGCACTTGGAAATCATAAACATGTGATAGTACAAGGAGACATGCTATTGGCTCATATTCCATTCAACAAGGTCTTACAACAAACACTTAACATGCATTGAAGAGAACATAATTGGGGAGTTTCATGCTAACATGTCACAATTCATTCACTAAGGCTTTTCAACAAACACTTGGCATGCATGAACTTACACACAATTGGGGATTTCTAGTCAACATGATATAATGGCTCTAATTCCTTCACACAAGCATTTTATCAAACATATGGGGAGCATGCTTTGGTTATTCAAAAATTTCTACACCTAATTATCATAAATACATCAATCAACATGCACCTTTAGGGATTTAACATGGACATAATGCAATTCAACTCAACTCAAGATCAAAGCTTGCAACTTGTATTTTAAAACATGAATTATATCTCAACAATAACATGAACATTAACTTAAATTCACATAAATCATGAAAAATTATAAAAATCATAATATTTGAATTTAAAAAGGGATTCTTGAACTTCTTGGGTGGAAGGAACCCAAGAATCAACATTTGAATACCTTAGAAGACTCTTTCTTGAAGGTTCTTGAAGAAGTCCTTAGGCTTGTTCTTGAGAATGGAGGAGAGATTTTGAGCTACTTACTGGTTACTAAGGGTTTAAAGAGAGGAGTTTGTGTATTTAATATCTCACAAAAATGTTTTGAAGTGATTAGGGACGGTTTAGGGGTGTGAAATGACTTCAACACCCTTGATCAAGGTCAAAACAGAGTGTTTACATCCCTTGGACCAAATGGTATGCGGCGTACACCTCATCATATAAGCTAGGTTGTGCGGTGCACACCTTATCGCCTAAATTAGGTTGTGCGTCACACACCTTATGGTATAAGTTAGGTTGTACGTCACAAACCTTATATCATACCCAAACCAGTAGCCTTAGGTGATTTGTTAGGCGGCGCACTTCACTTTGCAAAGCCATAACTTCTTGGTCGGGAGTCAGATTTTGGTGAAATTAGTGTGGTTGGAAAGATAATTCGATTATATACAATTTGGTGGGTTTAGAATTTCCAAAATAGAACATATACATCAAGTTATGCTCATTCAAAAATGACCCTTATAAAATCAAACACTAAAACTTGATGGATTCGAAAGCTCTTAGCTTGCCTTACTCTAAGTGACACTTATAAACACGCTTAACACATCATAGGCTCTATTATTACAAGAATAATCATTGTAAGTCATGTACTCAAATATGAATCATAGGATAGGAGGTTTCATACGTAGGAACAATGTTTCATTTTCTAGCTTAGAAATATACAGGGTATTACACTTATGAAATGAAGAAATTCCAACACTTCACTAAATTTTCTAAGTGTTAAGACTCTCTTGGCATGCTTTAAAAGCTCTAATGACTAGGACAATTTACGGGGTCTTACAATGACCATCATGATGCTTTTTCTTATATCTATACTTTTTATTTTTTTCTGTTGTTATTCATCGATTACTACGTGATATGTTCTAAAGAATTCAAACACAAGCTTTGCAACCTAAGAAGCTAAAATGGTGGAATAGCCTCTGAACAGTGTACAGAAGAAGAGACTAAGGTTGCAATCATAAGAGAAGAACAAGATATTATTCATCCAATGACAGTTAAAAAATATAAGCTTAGCTCTTATAGAGATACCCCTACTATTTCCTCTTAACCGCCTAACAGCTTTTGTGACTTCTCTCTTAACAACTTCTAACTAACTACAATGGTAAATGATTCTTTTACCCTTACTCTCTAATTAGTACATAATAAGTCCTCCCCTCTCAAGAATCCTTGTCCCTAAGGAAAAAAATCAGGAAACTGGGATTTAAAGGCATGGGCATCCATCCAAGTGCTATCCTCATCAGGACAATTGAACCATTTGACTAAGAACTGAGCGTACTGCCAGTGATGTCTGGTGACCTATCTGGTTTGGCTAATCAACTTAGGCTCCAAAATGATATAACCATGAGGGGAGAATGTAATAGGAAAATCTAGCACCACAACAATTGAACCAACATGTAGTTTGAGTTGAGAAACATGGAAAGTAGAGTGAATCTTAGCATGAGAAGGAACCTGCAACAAATAAGCCACTGGACAGACTCTCTTAATGACAGGAATGGGCCTAAAAAATTTAGGTCGAAGCTTGTGGTAGGAGTGACTTTTGAGGGACATCTGCCTGTAGGGTTTTAAATGGACATAAACCAAATCCCCTACTAAAAACTCCCTGAAAGATTTTTTTTTATCTGCATGAGTCTTAATTCTCGACTGAGACACTACCAAGTGATGTTTGAGAAGTCTAATAGTAATTTCTCGTGCATGCAAACTCCTGTCAACCTCTTCAACCAGAAATGTATAAGTGATATAAGACATGTGAGTAGGAGGAGGTTGGCCATACAAAATATCGAAGGGAGTGAACTTAGTGGTGGAGTGGTAAGTAGTGTTATACCACTACTCAACCAAAGGAAGATACTGTGCCCAATCCTTAGGTCTGTCAGTACACATACATCTTGAGTAGCCTTCAACACACCTGTTAACTACTTCAGTTTACCTATCCGATTGAGGGTGATAGGAAGTTGAGTGATGCAATTGAACACCCTTTACTTCAAATAAGGATTGCCAAAATTTTCTCAAAACAACCACATCCCTATCACTTACAATAGTATGAGGTAAGCCATGAAGTGTACACACATTATCCATGTAAACTTGAGCTACACCAGCAGCAGTGTAGGGGTGTTTAAGGCCAATGAAATGAGCATATTTACTGAATTGATGCACCACTACTAATATCACTTATTTACTAAAAGAAATGGGTAGTCCCTCAGTGAAATCAAGACTAATATCTTGCTATACTTTGTCAAAAATAGGGAGTGGCTGCAGCAAGCCAGGACTACTAATACTCTCAGCTTTGCACTTTTGACAAAATTCACACTATCTAATATGGTTATAGACATCTACTTTCATCTTTCTCCAATAATAGAATTGACACAACCGCTGAAATATCACAGCAATACCAGAATATCCTCCTATTACACTATCAAGTGAGAATTTCAGGATTTGCCTTCTTACTTCCTTGTCAACCCCCACCATGATCTTACTTTTCCGATACAATACCCTATCCTTAAGCATGTAGATAAGGTTGTATGGTATATCTTTTAATTGAGTTAACAAGTGTTTCATATGAGGGTTAATAGAATAAGTGGCTTTTATTTTATCCAATAAATCAGATTACACAATAGATAACATGTGCAAATGACATGCTTCTGGTAGTCTAGAAAAGGCATCAACAGTCAAATTATAATGCCCTTTCTTATAGGTGATAGTGTAATCATACCGCATTAGCTTAGCCAACCACTTCTCCTGACAAGGGGTAGAATTTCTCTTATCCATCAAATACTGAGACTTTGATGATAAATTCTCACAGTAAAGTGTCTACCAAGAAAATAAGGTCTCCAGTTTTGTACAACTGCTATAATTGTTATCATTTCTCTATCATATACAAATAGAAGTTAATGTTTATGACTTAAAGCCTTGCTCATGAAAGCCATGGGGTGCCCTTTCTGCATTAATAAAGCCCCAATACCTACCCTGCAAGCATCAATTTCTATTACAAATTCTTCAGAAATATCAGGAAGAATAAGAACAGGGGTTGAGGTCATAGCAACCTTCAACTTCTCAAAAGCAGTAGTAGCTAATTCAGTTCACATAAACTTTTTTTTATTTAACAAATCATTCAATGGCCTAGCTATCAACCCATATTCTTTCACAAACCATCTATAATAACTAGTAAGTCCCAAAAATCCTCTTACTTCTTTAACAAATTTAGGGACAGGCCAATCTTTCATCACTTGAACCTTACTGGGATCAGCTATTACCTCTTTATATGAGATAATGTGACCCAAGTATTCAACACTGATTTGTCCAAACTGATACTTGCTAAGCTTTACAAACAAATAATTCAACTTTAATACCTCAAAATCTTGTGCTAAGTGTGATAGATGATCTTTCCAAGATTGACTATATATTAAGATATCATCAAAAAATACTAAGATAAACCTTTGCAAGTAAGGCTGGAACACCTTGTTCATCAAGATTTTAAAAGTAGATGGTGCGTTAGTTAAACCAAATGGCATAACTACAAATTCATAGTGGCCATTATGTGACCTAAAATTAGTTTTTTCAATATCCCTCTCATACATTCTTATTTGATGGTACCCTGACCTTAAATCTAACTTGGAGAAAAAATGAGATCCACCCAACTAGTCGAACAGTTCTACTATAACAGGAATAGGAAATTTGTCCTTAATGGTATGGCTATTTAATTGTCTATAATCTATGCACATTCTCCATGTCCCATTCTTCTTTTTAACCATGACTATAGGTGATGAATAAGGACTTACACTTGGTATAATGACACCTGTGGATAACATATCTTGAATCATCTTCTTAATTTCATCATTTTGACAAGAAGGGTATCTGTAAAGTCTTACATTCACTGGGGAAACACCTTCTTGCAATAGAATTTTATGATCATGCTCTCTTCTTGGAGGTAGTTCCTCAGGGATATCAAATAAGAACCCATACGCGTCCAGTAATTTTTGCAATTCATTAGGTACCTCCAACACTTAGGATTGTAGTTGTACTGAATGTACTACTGACTGAACATGAGCCACCACCATCATGCTTAATTGACATGATTACTGCAACAATTTCTCCATTTTCTGATCACCAATCATTTTCGAACCCCCAGGTTGACTACCTCTTAGTGATACCTTTTTGCCCCTAATCTGAAACTCCATTTTTAATATTTTAAAGTTCCATCTGATATCACCTAAGGTTAGCCATTGTATTCTAAGAACCACATCAGCTCCTCCCAAAGGCATCACCAATATTGCTACTGCATTTTCTATGCTACTTGTTTTCTCATCAAAGAGCTATGAACTTTATTTCTATTAGCCACACAAACTGAGAAAGTTGGGACTTTCTGCAGCTTACATCCTAACCTATTAGCTGTGTCAATATCCATAAAATTATGGGTAGACTCTGAATCAATTAAGACATGTATCATCTTTCCCTTTAAACCCCTTTTCACTCTCATGGTTCTATCATCGGATGTACCATCAAGAGCATGTACTGACATCTGAGCATGTTGAGTTTGGTCTTCCCTTAATATCTTATCAAGCCTCCAAGTATCATCCATTTCCAAGTCTTCTACATCACCATCCATTTCTAATATAAAGAGTTTTTCCCTACTTCTGCAATTATGGCCCAAAATGTACTTCTCATCACACCAATAACATAGCCCCTAGGCCTTTTTTTTATCCATCTCAGCTCTTGAAAGCCTTCTTGGTCCTCTCACTAGTGGCCTCTCATTAGGAGCAGTAGTTGTGGATTTATTGAACCCACCCCCTTTTGTGTTGTTAAAACATAAAGCATTCTCATAGTTTCTCGAGGTAGAAGGCCAAGAACTACTAGGTGTAGGTAATAATGCCCTCTAATTTTTTGAATTAGCACCAGATGAAATAATATTCTTTCGAAGTAGAACAAACTGCTCTGCCAATTTTCCCAAGCGATAAACCTTCATTAAAGTACGAGGGGCCAACATCCTAACTTGAACTTCAATCTCAAGTTCTAATCCATTCAATAAACAGCTGGTAGAGTACTCCTCTGATAAATCTACCAGATTTAACAAGCTATCAAACTTGTCCAAACACTCTTGCACAGCCCCAGTTTGTTTCAATGATATCAGCTCTGCCATGGGATCATCATGCAATAACTGACCAAACCTGAGTTGTAGGGCATGAGTATAGTCATTCCAACTACGCAAGTCCCATAGGGCACGAGTATAGTCATTCCAACTTCGCAAGGCCCTACCCACTCTCGATCTCACCATGGTTTGATGCCATTGCAATACCCTTCTTTCCAAGTTAACAGATGCAATTTTGATATTCATGTCTTCCACAGTCCCATCCACCTTAAAAAACTACTCATATCGATAAATGCACCCATTCAATTCTTCACCCCAAAATTTGGGAAATTCAACTCTAGAGTATCTAGTCATCCATGGGTAGTGGTTTCCCCCTTGACGCCCCATCCCTTCACCATTTCCAGTTGGTGGAACGTTCGATGCACTAGTTGGAGTTGTCCCATTGTTAGCTATGGCAGCTAACAATTGATAGATTTGCGCCAAAGCTCTGTCATTTTCCCCCATTGCCCGCATTTGCTCCATAATTTCCTCAATTTATCGATGCCATTCTGTACTTCACGTAGCTTTTGACATTTCCATAGGTGAAGGAAGATGATGGCTCTGATACTAATGATATGTGCTGAAGAATTCAGGCACAAGCTCTGCAACCTAAGAAGCTAAAATGGTGGAATAGCCTCTGAACAGTGTACAGAAGAAGAGACTAAGGTTATGAGCATAAGAGAAGAAGAATATATTATTCATCCAATGACAGTTACGAAATACAAGATTAGCTCTTATAGATCTACCCTTACTATTTCCTCTTAACCGCCTAACAACTTTTGTGACTTCCCTCTTAACAACTTCTAACTAACTACAATGTAAAATGACGCTTTTACTATTAATCTCTAATTAGTACATAACACTACATCTCTATTGCTTATTTAACTAAATCTATAATCAAACCTCTAGCATATAGATCTAAAATAAGAGTCTAATTAACACGCATACTCTTGCCTCACACAAATTCAACTATATCGGCCTCGAAATAAATATATATCATTATGCATTATTAATTTTTAAGGCTTGTCAAGGGTAAAATAGAGATGTTTGAAGATCCTATAGGGATTTTTTGATTTATCATTTACCACATGTGCAAATAATGTTGAGAGTGACATAGTAGTATAGTTTTTGATAGCTGAATAAGTGAACCATCAACTAATCCTTGTATATTAGTTTTTACCTTTATTTTTTAGTTTCTTTGTTATTTTTCAAGTTGTGGTTTATATTAGTTTTATTCAAATTCTTTGTTACTCTATGGGGTCATTTGGTAGAGTGTATAAGAATGGTACTGAAAACAGTATATTAATAATGCTAAAATTATTTTTTATCTAATATTTGATTTGATGTATAAAAAGTAACATGCATTACTATTTTCTTCAAAATTATTATTTATTTATAAAAATATCTTCCATATTATATGGCTTTGTGTCTTTCCTTACAATGCTCTATTATTCATCAAAATTTGTCTGCATTTGGCAGGATAAAATATATTCTATCAATATTCATAAAAAGAAAGACATATCTTGATATACATGCAAACAAAATTTTATTCCAAAGGTGTATGCCATATAAAAATGGAAAAGGGACAACACTACTCCTACGCTATTGAAAATAGAGTAAAACTATCTCTGTTTATATTTTGGCTAAAAGATACCTCTCTCGTCCAAGTATTGACACACAAATATCACTCACTCTAATAAAATTCCACTAGGCAATCCACGTGGATAAAAAATGTCATCTGACTTGTCCTCATAAGCTGCTAGCATGGATAATCAACTCATTTAATACCATTTGTCCCATCTTAAAAATCCAATAGGAAATTACATGGTATAGCCCCAATAGTGGGTGACTTTGTATTTTTAACCCCAATAAAAAAAGTTTTTAATGACTAGCCTTCTTTCCTTTTCAAGTATAGTACAAGTACAATTTTTACCTCTCTACACCTCAAATATTTTTAAACTTTTCATACTTATTTTTTTCTCAAATTCTATTTTTATTTTTATTATTTTCACTTTTATATTTTTCCTTTAATTTTATTTTCATGTTTTAATTCATTTGTCTCAAACTTTATTTTTTTTTCTCTTTTTTCTTTTTTCTCAAACATTATCTATTTCTTTATTTCTTTTTTTTTTAATTCATTTTTCCCAACCTTTATTTTCTTTTCTTTTTGATTTTTATAATTTCTTTTATTTTTTCCTTATTTTTGTTTTTCTTAATTTTTTTAAATTCTTCACTTTTTTCTTAATCATTATTTTTTGGGTCTTTTTTTTTCTCAATTTCTTTTTTTATTTCTCTGTTTTGTTTGATCTATTTTTTGCTTTTTTTCTCAACTTCTATTATATTTTTCTAATAAATAAAAAATTGAATAATCCGCAACAGGGTCTTGTTTTTTTGACATCAAAGCAAATTTAAGGGCACAAATTGTTGTTAGGAAGTTCTTTGGGATAAGTTTTGCCTCTAAGGCAAAATTATATAATAACTCATAAATCAAGGTACAATGTGGTAGTGTCAAGTCCTGCTTGTGGAGCATAACTTGTTGTTTGAAAATCCTTGTCTTAAGTCTTGCTTCTAAGGCAAGAGTTATAGAACATCTCATAAATAAAAAATAATGTGGTAGTGTCAATACTTGTCCATTGGGAGTAACTTATTCTTTGGAAAGTTCTTGGGCTAAGTTTTGTCTTAGAGGCAAGACTAATAGAGCATCATATAAATCAAGACACAATATGATAGTGTCAAATCTTGTCCATGGGGCGTAACTTGTCGGCTAAGTCTTGCCTCTAAGGCAAGAGTTATAGAATATCAAATAAATCAATACATGATGTGATAGTGTCAACTCATGCCCATGGGGCGTAACTTGTTGTTTGAAAGTCCATGGACTAATTTAAGGCTCTAAAGTAAGAGTTATAGAACATCTCACAAATCAATGCATAATGTGGTAATGTCAACTCTTGCCCATGGGGCATAACTTATTGTTTAAAAGTTCTATCTTGATAAAATATCTCATAAATCAAGACACAGTGTGGTAATGTCAAATCTTGTCCGTGGAGTGTAACTTGTTGTTTAAAAGTACTTGGGCTAAGTCTAGCCTTTAAAGCAAAAATATAAACATCTCATAAATCAAACCATAATGTGATAATGTCAACTCTTACCCATGAGACGTAACTTGTTATTTGAAATTCCTTGAGTTAAGTCTTGTCTCTAAGGCAAGAGTTGTAGAATATCTCAAAAATTAAAACAAAATGTGGTAATGTCAACTCTTTCCCATGGAGCACAACTTATTACTTGAAAGTGCTTGGTGTAAGTCTTTCCTCTAAGGGGAGAGTTATAAAACATCTCATCAATCAATACACAATGTGGTGGGGTCAACTCTTTCCCATATGGCATAACTTGTGGTTAATGGTCCTTAGACTAAGTCTTACCTCTAAGACAACAGTTATAGAGCATTTTATAAGTAAAAAACATAATGTATTAGTGTTGACACTTTCCCAATATACGTCAATTGTTTGAAAATTCTTGGGATAAGTCGTGCCTCTATGGCAAGAGTTGTAGAACATCTAATAAATAAAGACATAACGTGGTAGTGTCAACTCTTGCCCGTGGGACATAATTTGTTATTTGAAAATCCTTCATCTAAGTCTTGCCGCTAAGGAAAGAGTTGTAGAACATCTCATAAATGAAGACATAACGTGGTAGTGTCTACTCTTGCCCGTTGGGCATAATTTGTTGTTTGAAAGTCCTTCAACTAAGTCTTGCCTCTAAGGCTAAAGTTGTAGAACATCTCATAAATAAAGATATAATATGGTAGTGTCAACTCTTGCCCGTGGGGCATAATTTGTTATTTGAATTCTTTGAGCTAAGTCTTTCCTCTAAGGCAAGAGTCAGAACATCAAAAATAAAGACATAATGTCGTAGTGTCAACTCTTGCCTGTGGAGCATAATTTGTTATTTGAAAGTATTTGAGCTAAGTCTTGCTTCTATGAAAATAGTTGTAGAATATCTTATAAATGAAGACATGACATGGTAGATTCAACTCTTGTCCATGCAACATAATTTGTTGTTTGAAAGTTCTAGAGCTAAGCGTTACGTCTAAAGTAAGAGTTATAGAATGTCTCATAAATCAAAACACAATGTGGTAGTGTCAACTCTTTCCCATGAAACGCAGCTTGTTGTTTGAAAGGCATAAGTCTTGCCTTTATAATAGGATAGTGTCAACTCTTACTCATGAGATATAACTTGATTGGACGAAATCAAAGAAAAAATAAAAATAATAAAAAATACGAAAAAAGAAGAAAATGAAAAAAAAGTGTTCAAAAATAAAAATCAAAGAAAATGTAGAAGTTGAGAGAGAACGAGAAAAAAAAAAGGTTGATAAAAATAATATAAAAAGATAAAATAAAAATAAAGGCCGAGAATAACTTATTTTGTTTTTTTAAAAAGAAAACATAAAAATCAAAGAAAAATACAAAAAGTTATTTTTATAAAGTAGACATTGAGAGGAGTAAAGGAAAAAAAAGTAAGGGTTGAGAAAAACTGAGAAGAACAAAAAAAAAAGGAAATAAAAAATAAAAATCAAAGTAAAAAAAATAAGTTGAGAGGAAAAAAGGAAAAAAGTAAGGGTTGAGAAAATTCAAAAATAAAAAGAGAAAATAAAAAAAAATCAAAGTAAAATTAAAAAGAGAAAAAAAATAAAAGTTGAAAGATGAATAAATATGGAGTTGTTATCCATTATGAGGATATTTATGTAATTTATTCCATTAGCCAAAGACAATTTTTTCTGAAAATATATCACTAATAGCTAAAGGCTATTTTTATAGAGCTTTTTTATTTGAGGTCAAAATTTGAAAGTCACCTTATTTTGGGACTATTCGTGTAGTTTACCCAAAATCCATTTAGGAGACCACCCCCTTTTCAACAGGTCTAAGAAATATGTTAAATTCTCCTATACAAGAAGTGATAGTTGAGCAACTCAGACTGATCTTGATCGACACGCCTACATCAGCTACATCAGTTGTGACTTCATATACAGGGCCCATTTAAATTTCACTGTGTTCTCCCACAACCATTTTGGACACATATGGGCTTCATAATTATTTTCTATATTAATTTTATTGTATCACCCTTAATCAATTATTATAAGTCAACTAAATATTGAAAATTAAAAAATATTTAATAATAACAGTAAATAATAAAGGTAAAATAAGCACCAAATTATAAATTATCTCTTCATTTTTTGAACTAATAAATAAAACTAAATAACTATTTTTAATATACTAGATAGTAAAAAAGACGGATGGAGTACTTTTAAGTGGTTATCTCTGTATCAAAAAAGGAAATACTTTGTAGAAAATATATCAAAAAAATCTTTTCATGCATTAGTTGATTTACTATCACATAAATATATAATTTATTATAAAGCATAAATTTAAAAATAAAGATGTAATGTAAAAGATGAAGGTAATGTAAATATGAATAGACAAATAAAAATATATGAAATCGTAATTACACATGTTGCCATTTTTCCAAAGTACAATAAAAAAGTATTATTAAAAAAAATAGAATAAAAGGGAACACTAAGATCATGCATCACATAGAAATAACTTTTCGTCAGTGAAGAGGAGTAGAGACCCCATAATAATTCACATAACTGTAAGACCCTGTAATGTTCCCTTATGGTATAAGTCCTTAGAACATGTCAAGTGAAGTCTTATTTCTTCTCTAAAAGATTCAGAAATTACTTCCAAAGTGATTGATGTTTAAACTATATATAATTTTTCTAACTTTGACTTTTTATCATGTGGAAAATTGAATTAGCTTTCCAACGATACCAATTTCGTCCAAATCCAATATCGGGGTGAGAAGTTATGGCCGTTTTTCTAAGAGCTATTGGAACCGCCCAGGTGCGACGGGCAGGTTAACGGACTGTCGAGCTTGCGATGAACCATTGCTCAGACCTTTGTAACCTAGGAAGTAACTCCCTCTTATGGCCCAAATGCGACGGCAAAGACGAAGGACTGTCAAGCTAGAGACGGACCGTCGCAACTGAGGCAGTGTGGCCTTTTTCTGACCAACATGCGACGGACGATTCGACGGGCCATTAGACTAGTGAAAGACTATTACTCTAACTGTCGCAAATCCCGTTCAGTATTTTTAAGTTGTTTTAAAAGGACTTTTTCGCCTTTTTCCCTTTTAACACTTAGATATACGCAAAATGAAGCATATGACTTCATTATCTCCCAAAACATCCAAAGGCTAGGGTTTCTGTAACACCCCGATTCGCTGAGCCAGAATGCTACACAGTGCTCATGACCCTGAAGGACCACAAGCTAACCCATGACTGATATCTATACCTGTAACTGCATAATATTCATATAAAATACGGAAACATGAACAAAGAGGGCGTAAGGTTCAATGTTTAATAATAAGATATCTGAAATAAGGTGGTATCACAGTACCAAAACAAAACTAAAAATACTAAAGTATAAATCTGAAAACTCTATAATCGTCTGAAAGCCTCTAAACTATCTGAATAAGGAGTTGAAGGAACATGTCTCTAACTAACTCCCTAAATTGAGAATAAACTGAAATACTTGAATAATAAATGTAACGATCATTTCCTTGAAAGATGAGGACTCACTGCTTACTGAACTGCTACTGCTGACCTAGAATCTGCACCTAAGAACCTATGGTGTAACATAGAAAGAAAGCACCATAGCGCAAATGCGTCAGTACAACTAAAGTACTGAGTATATGTGGGGGTAGGCTAAATGCATGAGGTTTATATGCATGAACATGCTGACTAATATGAACGTGAGAATACATACATACATACATACGTAACTGCTATAGAACTCGTGGAGATACTGACTACTTGAGTTTGAACTCTGATAACGTGAGTTTCGTGATACTGAGATACTGAATGACTGATGACATGGATGACTGTATCTAACAGTCCTAATTCTGAGGAAAACTATCTGAGTTCCAAAGTGTAGCTGAACATCTAAGTCTGAGATCAGTCTTAGTTAACGAGTGATCTCTAAAACTGATAATGAGAATACTTGACTGAATCTGAGATTGAGATCAAGCCTATCTGCCGGGTGACCTCTAGATATAATAATAAGCATCTGAATATGGGACCAATCCTATCTGATGGGATGATCCAGGAATCAATAGAACTATCTGAGTTCCAAACTATAGCTGAACATCTAAGTCTGAGATCAGTCCTAGCTGACGAGTGATCTCTAAAACTGATAATGAGAATACTCGACTGAATCTGAGATTAAGATCAAGCCTGTCTACCGGGTGACCTCTAGATATAATAATAAGCATCTGAATATGGGACCAAGACTATCTGACGGGATGATCCAGGAATTAATAAAACTATCTGAGTTCCAAACTATAGATGAACATTTAAGTCTGAGATTAGTCCTAGCTGACGAGTGATCTCTGAAACTGATAATGAGAATACTCGACTGAATCTGATATTGAGATCAAGCCTGTCTGCCGGGTAACCTCTAGATATAATAATAAGCATCTGAATATGGGACCAAGCCTATTTGATGAAATGGTCCAGGAATCATTGGAACTATCTGAGTTCCTTACTGAGATTGATGACTGTATCTGACAGTCCTGATTTCTACTCTGAAGACTGATACTAACACTGTAACTGTGCTGTAACTGTGGGAGGTAGTAACCTAACCGACATGCCCTACTACTGTACTGGTGGGGTCCAATCTTTTCCCTGACTGGAAGGGTGTCAATACCATGCCACAGGTAGAGACCTCTGCTATGGTCAAGCCTCTCTAACGGGTGACCCTAAATAGGAAATCAAGCCTAAGGCAATATAATAATCAAGTTTAGCCTTAATCTGACGGGTGACTCCTTTCCTGCGCTGGCTACGCAGTTCTGGAGTACAGGGATTGCTGCTAACGGTTCTACCTCTCTAACGGGGAAACCGCCATCCTCATACTCGCTCGGTGCTAGTTCCAACTCCCTACTGAAAGACACTGAACAGATTAACTGAGCTGGACTGACTAACTGAACTAAACTGATTCTGAGTTTACTGAGTTCCTTGGACTAACGGAATACTACTAACATCTGATATCTAGCTAAGTCATGAGATTTGTCGATCTTACTGAGTACTGAGTTTTCATGAGATTTCTGAGTCTTTCCTGAGTCACATGACTAACTGCAATCTATGGAACATAGCTTGACTGAGGATGTCTTGAAACATGACACTAGCTCTTGGCACACAACTATAGTTTTCGGGTACAAGTACCCCCAGGACTCGATGGAAGGAAACTAACACACATGACTGACTTGATCACAAGATTTGAGTCCACAATTCACAATATCATAAGTAAGGATTTCATAATAAAAATGATTCTCAACAAACTATCACATGATCGGGAATGCACACAACATCTATATACTTGCATGGCTTCAATAACATGGTCATTCCATATCACAACAATATCATGAGCATCTCATACAACTTCTTCAATTCAAGACAATAGCATGGGGATCACGTTGAACATAAACTTAGAACATGGAATAGTCACTTAGGACTTATTATGTCATAAGAGCATGATTTCTATTCCCTTAGGTATTTTCACAAACACCTTACATATACATCTTAGGCATAGGTGGATTCATTAAGATTTCAAATATTCAACCACCAATTTCACATGTTTATACGTTAAATACCATCATATCCTCACATAAAACATAGAAATATCCCATCATAGGCATCATCAAACTCCAACCACATGAACATCAACCACCAACAACATAAACATCATAATACAAAATTTAGAAGATGGTTCTTGAGCTTCATGGATGAAAAGAGTCTATGAATCAACTCACGCATACCTTAGAAGGAGGATTCTTGATGATTGACGGAGGAATTTCCTTGAAATCGGATCTTCAAGCTTAGTTATGCAACCCTAGTTTTTTTTCTCTTTTAGTGCTCTTGGATGATGATCTTTGAGGTGATAATAGGGTTGTAATATGTTTAGAAGCTATATATTTCGTAGGGTTAAGTTTTGGGATGTGTAAGGAGTGTTAAAAGACTTAATTACCCTTAAAATAACTTAAAACGGGGTGCTTTTGGCACCTGGAACTGACTTAGGCGGCGCCCAAGTGATTTCCTAAGCTAGGTTGGGCAGCGCCTAACCAATCGCGTATGCTTGGGTTGGGCGGCGCCTAACCAATCGCCTATGCTTACTGTCTCTCACGAAAATGGGCATAACTTTTTGCTCGGGTATTAGATTAAGGCGAAATTGGTATATTAGAAAGCTAATTCGATTCTCTACAATTTGGTGGGTCTAAATCAGCCAAAATACCACATTAAAATCGAGTTATACTCGTTCAAAGATGACCTTTGCAAAACCAACACTAAAAATTGATGGATTCAAAAACTCTTATCTTGTATTACCTTAAGTGACTCATATGAACATGCTTAATGAATCATAAGCTATCCTATCACTAGGATATTCATTATAAGTCATGTACCCAAGTATGAATCACAGGATAAGAGATTTCATATGTAGGAATACTTATTCACTTCTTGGCTTAGAAACATGCGGGGTATTATAGTTTCTTCCTCAAGAACAAACCCAAAATCCTTCTCCAAGAAATTCAAGAACTCACCATAGATTCTACAAATTATGTCGAGATTCGAGTTCCCCAAGTCCAAGGCTTCAAGAACCCTCTCTCAAGAGTAAGAAGAAGAGTCTCAAGCAAGTTTGTTCATCTAAGTTACATTCTAAGGTATGTGGGGTTTGAACAAGGAATTCTTTTGTCCTTATGCCCAAAACTTGTTTTAAATTACAAAGATATATGACTTTATGAGTTCTCCTATGAATTTGAAGTGTGGGTTTATACCCAATATTACTATGCATGAGATTTTGAGATTTGCCAATGTTCTAGAAATTGAAGTACATGAGTATGTTGAGATTTTAAGGCAAATTGCTGAACATTCCCGACTTCTATATGATTTGTGTATCCTTATGACATCTAGTATGCATTTTGATGAGTCTTAACTTG
The DNA here is from genome assembly GCA_030864215.1 of Capsicum pubescens. Lineage (NCBI taxonomy): Eukaryota > Viridiplantae > Streptophyta > Magnoliopsida > Solanales > Solanaceae > Capsicum > Capsicum pubescens. Next base: position 179,573,382 of record CM061541.1, read on the forward strand.
AGATTTGATGATGGGTCATTAAACCCTACTTAAGATTTTAATTTTTATGAACTTTTGTGCTAGGAGCACCCATGATTTGAGTATTTTGAGATTATTGAGAAAGTTTTGACCTTAATGGTCATAGTAGCTTTGAAATCCACTTTACTAAATGAGACTACAAATTTTATAGTTGGTCTATTATGAACCATGTGATTATTTTAAAGTGGATTTCCATGAGATGGGCGTAGCTAACTAAAGGGAGTAGTATTTAACATCAAGTTGGGTAAGTTACTATGGTTTCATACCCCAAAACTATGTGCCACCATAGGATTGAGATTTATGGGCCCGAGGCCGAGATAAGTGATCACTGAGTTGAAGTTATACTCCTTGGCAAGAGTATGACGCCTCTTCCTAACATGAGATTTCTTCCTTAGAAGGATAAGATGTTGAAGTCCATGTAGCTCGCATGGTGTATGTTGATTAAGAGAACCTCCCTGCTAATAAACAGTGAATAAAAAGCTTTTGAGTATTTTTCCCTAATAGTAAGATTTTCAGAATAGTTTCTTGAAGTAAAATTTTGCCAAGAAGGAAGTAGTTTTCTATACCAGTAAGAGTAAATAATAAGCTTTTAAACCAAAGTTATATAATTCCGAGTTCCAAGTGTCCTGAGTCTAAAGGAGTTCTAAGTTCTTGAGCATTAAAGAAGTTTTACTCTCTATGAGATATATGCGTGAGTTAAAAGCATAGTTAAAGCTTCCTTCAGCCTTCGAGTAATGAGAATAATAGGAGAGTACAAATTTTAAAGCTAAAGTATAATGACTCACGAGATTTGTGTTACATGCTTCATTCTACATGATTTATGAGCTTATTATATTAGACTTATTCAAGCTATATGAGTAATTAATATTTGCATGCATGATTTGATTAAAGTGTATTGATATTGTTTTATGTAAATACGCCCCCATATACTCAGTACATTCCCAAGTACTGATCCACATACATGTCTATGTGATACATTCTTTTATAATGTTGGTTCAGGTGCTCAGTCCCAGCCTCATTAGTGATTCTCGAGTACCTTTGTCTACATCTCTATAGTGGTGAGTCCTCATGGTTTGAGGACCTATCTTCAGATATTTCAGTGTTTTAGTAGACATATTATTGCTTTCAGTTCAGTTTGAGTCAGTTGGGGACCTGTCCCAATGGTTTTCTAGTTCATGAAGTAGTAGAGGCTTTGTCAGACTAGTTATCAGATTGTTAGTATGTTGAGATTTCCAGTATTGTGGTCGTTTGGACCAAGTATTTACTTCATAGTTTTTATCGTTTGATACCACAGTGCCAGTGTTTTGTTTATTTCTTTACGAAATAAGTTATTTTATGTAGTGACAGTCTTAATGGGGTTAGCTTGGGGCTACTTGTAGCCTTAAGCACCGTGTGACGTCCTGGGAGAAGATTTTGGGTGGTTACAAACTTTGTATTAGAGCCTAAGGTTTAAGGAGTCCTAGGGAGTCTGACAAGACGTGTTCATTAGAGTCTTGATCACTGGTGTTTAGCGCGCCACATCTATGTGCAAGAGGCTATGAGACATTTTAGGAAAAAGTTGTTTCTTTCTTTCAGATTCTATCATGCCTACAGTTGTCCCTCTCATCTAATAATCCGTGCTCTCCTATTTTATAAAATGCCTTTCCAAAGAGAGAATGCCCGCAGAAATAATAATAAGCAACCCCAGCCTGTTGATCCCCTGAATGAGACTGTGTCTCATGCGTAATTTCGGGTGGCCTTTCAGGCCTTAGCCCAAGTAGTCACCGCTAATGTTCAGGCCAATAACCAGGCTACAGTTGCAAATCAATAGGGAGGTGATTTAGCTGCTGCTAGGATTCGTGATTTCATACAGATGAATTTTCCAGAGTTTTATGGGTCTAAGGCAGGTGAGGACCCACAGTTATACCTTGAAGAGGTGAGAAAGATCACACAGGTGATGCTCGTTTCTGAGGAAGAAAGTGTTGAGCTAGCATCTTATAGGTTGAAAGACATTGCTTATGATTGGGTTGTATCGTAGAGAAAGGGTAAAGGTGAGGATGCTGCTCCTCTGACTTGGAAGGTAATCCATGATACGTTCTTGGACAAGTTCTTCCCGCTTGAGATGAGGAAAGAAAAGATTTAGGAGTTTATGAACTTAAGGAATGGCTCCATGACTGTTAAGGAGTACTACTTGAAGTTCAACCAATTGGCCAAGTATGCTCCTGATTTGATTTTCGACACACAAGCTAGTATGAGCAAGTTTGTGATAGGTATTTCTGGTTTTGTAATGAAGGAGTGTAGGACTACGATGCTGAATAGGGATATCGATATGTCTAGGTTGATGATACATGCACAACAGATAGAGGTAGACAATATAAGAGAGAGAGACAGAGTGAGGGGTAACAAGAGGGCTAGATCTGAGCAGCATGAGTATGGTGAGGCTAGGTCCTATGGAGGGAACCACCCATAGTTCCAGAGCCGTTCGTCTATGCCAGTACCTTCATCAGTGAGTACTCCCGTGCTTAGAGGCAGATAGGAGCAGGGGAACAAGTCTTCTATGTCTAGGTCGCAGAACAGTGTAAGTAACAGACCCCGTTACCCTCCTTGTTGTAAGTGTGGTAGGGACCATCCCGGTGAGTGCTTAGCTGCCCAGAGGGGTTGTTTTGGTTGTGGAAAGCTGGACCACAGACTTAGCTATTGCTTGCATGCTAGGAAAGGGAAAAAAATGCCCGACCTCAGGAACAGACTACTAGTGCACCAGCTCCTGTACCCCATCCCGCCCCTGCTCAAGGTGCTTCATCTAGCACTGCTGGCGGTCAGCACCAGAATAGATTATATGCCTTACCATCCCGTCAGGAGAAGGAGGACTCTCTCGATGTTATTACCGGTATGCTCCATGTCTTTAGCTTTGATGTTTATGTGTTGTTGGACCCCGGGTCAAGTTTCTCTTATGTGACCCCACATATAGCTGTGAATTTCAAAATGAATCACGAAAGGATTTCTAAGCCTTTCCTAGTTTCCACATGATAACGCCCAAACTACAGCTCTCGTAAGAGTGTAAGCGGTCACTGTCAAATATAGAACCCAACTGGGTTGGGTGTCGAATCCCACAGGGAATACTTGGTCACTAAGTGTTGCAACTATTAGTAGACTGTTGGTCGAAAATTCTACGGAAAGGGGGAAATTTGAGTTTGGCGTGAATTAATACTATGGAAGTAACAACAGAATGCTTGGTTTAGTAAGATTTAATCACAGAGAATAATAAGTTAGGGTTATGTCCACCTTATGAGTTCTACGTATCGATTAACTATGAGTAATGCGGAATTCAGACATGCATGCACTTATAGAGATTCGTATTCTAATGGTAAATCCTAGTGTTTCTCAACCATAAAGGATTATTTCACTTTAACTCTCTCGAGCCTAAAGTGTATAACTAACGGTACAAATTCTCCAAGAAGTTAACCCAGTTACGGCACTAACGTGTAAATAGGGGTTGGTAGCCCTATTTCCTTGTCACACTCTCTTTTCCAAACATGTAACTTTTCTCTCGAACAAGTTAATGCTATAATGGCCTATTCTCTATGTTTGCAACCACGAGAATTAAATTAAAACGAAGAGAGTAATGATATAAGTAGCATACACATCAAGAATTCACAAACTCATAGTAATAGATAGAGTCTCATAAGGCTTCCATAACCCTAACAGAGAAGTTTAGCTACTCATGATTACAACGGAGATCACAATATATATAATCATCATACCACAACCTAGAATAAATTTGGCGATGGAGATGGTTTAGGCGTCAGCTAAGTTTTGACGTTTTCCCTTCTCCGTTGCTCACAAGAGCCGTGCTTTCTCTGTCAGAAAGTAACGTGAATAATCCAAAAGTGGCATCTCAATTATGAAAAACAATAATGAATGAATGAATGAATGCTGAAAAATTCAGCAAATAAGTTTTTTATAACATCCTTGTCCTAGTCCTATTAAGTTACTGCTGCACCCCTAAGTATTTAAAAATACTGCTTTTTCCCGTGACAATTTCTCCATGCGTCACATTCAGTCCATAAGCTTCCAAAAGCTGCCTTGCCTCTTCTGTGAAGTTTTCCTTTGCTCCCCAAAGGTCCACAAAGTGCTGAAATCTTCATCATTAATACCTGAAAACATGCTAATCACGTAGGTTAGCTCACTTACAGGAAAATGGACTAAAAGTCCAGGAATTATATATTTTATCCTCAAAACTTAGCTATAACATGGGTAAATTATGGTATTTAGGCGTGTAAATACACCCAACATCACCACACCAGTAGGGGAGTCAATTGTTGCTAAGCAAGTGTATAAATATTTTCCTGTTACTGTTCTTCATAGAGTCATATTTGCTGACTTAATAGAGTTAGACATGGTAGATTTTGACCTTATTCTGGGTATGGATTGGCTTCATTCTTGTTATTCATCTATAGAACATCGTACCTGTGTGGTCAAGTTTTAGTTTCCTGATGAACCAATTTTTGAGTGGTTCAGGAGTTTGGTATCTCCCAAGAGTAATTTTATCTCCTATCTCAAGTCCAGAAAGATAATATCCGAAGGTTGCATTTATCACCTAGTTAGAGTCAAAAAAACTAAGTCCGAGGCACCAACTATTCAGCCAGTTAGCATTGTTAAAAAGTTTTCTGATGTTTTTTTGGAAGATCTCCCAGGTATACCTCCCGATAGAGAGATAGAATTTAGGATTGACATTCTTCCCTACACTCAACCCATTTCTATTCTGCCATACCATATGGAACCTGTAGAGCTTAAGAATTTGAAAGAGAAACTCAAAGATCTTTTAGATAAAGGTTTAATAAAGCCCAGTGTTTCTCTTTGGGGCGCACCTGTTCTATTCTTGTGAAAGAAAAATGGTTCATTACGTATGTCCATTGACTATCGTTAGTTTAACAAGGTCACAGTAAAAAATAAGTATCCTTTTACAAGAATTGATGACCTATTTGATCAGTTACAAGGTGCAAGTTACTTCTCCAAGATAGACCTTAGATTCAGCTATCATCAGCTTAAAGTGAGGGATTGTGATATTCCAAAGACAGTCTTACGAACCCGCTATAGTCACTTTGAGTTTCTAGTCATGTCTTTTGGGCTAACCAATGCCCTAGCAGCCTTTATGGACCTCATGAATCGAGTGTTCAAGAAATATCTTGATATGTTTGTCATTGTTTTCATAGATGATATCCTTGTGTACTACGTACTGAGAATAACCATGCAGATCATCATAGAATTGTCTTGCAAGCTCTTAGAGATCACCAGTTTTTTGCCAAATTCAATAAGTGTGAATTTTGGCTAAGATCAATAGCCTTTCTGGGTCATATCATTTCAACTGAAGGCATTAGAGTTTATCCCTAAAAGACAGAAGCTATAAGAAATTGGCCTAGACCTATTTCCCCGTATGATATTAGAAGTTTCTTGGGTCTAGATGGCTACTATTGCCATTTTGTTGAAGGTTTCTCTTTTATTGCATCTCCCATGATCCAATTGACCCAAAAGAAAGTTAAGTTCCAGTGGTCAGATTCCTATGAGAAGAGGTTTTAGGAGTTGAAGACTCAACTTACTTCAGCCCCTGTGTTGACTTAGCCTGATGGTATAGATGGTCTTGTGGTGTATTGTGATACCTCCAGAGTTGGTTTGGGTTATGTGTTAATGCAAAGTGGTAAGGTTATAGCCTATGCCTATAGACAGTTGAAGCCACATGAAAAAAACTACCCAACCCATGATCTTGAATTAGCTGTTGTGGTCTTTGCTTTGAAAATCTAGAGAAACTATCTTTATGGTGTTCATGTTGATTTGTTTACTGATCACAAAAGTCAGGAATATATGTTTACCCAGAGGGAGTTGAATCTTAGGCAGATAAGGTGGTTAGAGTTGTTAAAAGACTATGATATGAGTATGTTGTATCACCCGAGCAAGGCCAATATAGTGGAAGATGCCCTTAGCAGATTGTCCATGGGTAGTGTTACTCATATGAAGGAAGGTAAGAAAGATTTAGCTCATGATGTGCATCGTCTGGATAAATTGGGTGTTAGGTTGCTTTATTTCACTGAGGGGAGTACTTAGGTGCAGAGTAGTTCCGAATCCTCTTTAGTTTCTAAAGTGAAGGATAAGTAAGACAGAGATCCTAGTTTGGTCAGACTGAAGGAGTCAGTTAAGGACCAAAAAGTGGAGGTTTTTTTCCAAGGGGGAGATGACGTTTTTAGATTGCAAGGTAGATTGTGTGTTCTGTGTGTTGATGATTTGAGGAAGAGGATTATGGCTGAATTACATGGCGCACAGTATTCTTTTCATCCCGACACTAACAAGATGTACCACGACTTGAGGGAAATCTATTTGTGGAGTGGTATGAAGAAGAATATAGTTGAGTTTGTAGAAAAGTGTGTAATATGCGAACAGGTTAAGGTAGAACACCAAAGACTTGATGGTGTGAAGCAAGAGTTTGGTATCCCACTTGGAAGTGTGAAGACATGAATATGGACTTTGTGACTAGTTTACCTCTTTCACATCGTCATCATGATTCTATTTGGGTTGTTGTAGACAGGCTGACTAAGTCCGCACATTTCTTGCCCGTGCATACATCTTATACAACTGAGGATTATGCTAGATTGTATATCTGGGAGCTAGTTAGGTTGTATGAAGTTCCCTTGTCTATCATTTTGGATAGGGGTACTCAGTTCACTTCTTAATTTTGGAGAGCGTTTCAACAAGGTCTTGGTACTCAAGTTCATTTGAGTTCTACTTTTCTTCCAAAGACAGATGGTAAGGATGAGAGGACCATTCAGAATCTAGAAAATATGTGGGCATATGCTATTGACTTCAAAGGTAGTTGGGATGAGCATTTTCCATTGATAGAGTTTTCTTATAACAATAGTTACTATGCTAGCATCGAGATGACACGATTTGAGGCTTTGTATGGTAGAAGATGTAGATCACCTATAAGTTGGTTTGAAGTAGGTGAAACTCTAGTGATTGGACCTGATGCGGTATTTGAGGCTATGGAAAAGGTGAAGTTGATTAGAGAAAGGTTGAAGACAGCTTAGAGTCATCAAAAGTCATAGGCCGATGTGAGGAGAAGGGATCTTGAGTTTGAGATGGGTGATTTGGTATACTTAAAGATTTCATCCATGAAAGAGGTGAAGAGGTTTGGCAAAAAGGGGAAGCTTAGTCCCCGTTATGTGGGCCCCTATAGAGTCTTTATCCATGTTGGTAAAGTAGCCTATGAAGTTGAGTTGCCCGTAGAGTTATCAGCCGTTCATCCTATTTTTCTTGTCTCCATGCTTAAAAAACATATTGTTGATTCCGTTGTAGTGGATCCTTCAGAGACTGCTGATATTCAGAACAGTCTTTCATTCGATGAGATTCCAGTTGAGATTCTAGATTTCTAGATCCCTAGACTGAGGAATAAAGAGGTTCCCTTGTTCAAAGTTTTGTGGCGGAACCAGTCAGTTGAGGGCACTACTTGGGAGGCAGAAGAAGACAAGCGAGCCAAGTACCTGCACCTCTTCTCCTTGACCTTAGACCAAGATGAAGGTATTATTCTTCCTTAAATAAGCCCTTCTAATCTAAAAGTTCAGCTATATATATATTCTTGCATAAGTTCTTGCAATTTCTGAAGTATTCAAAAGTTTAGAAAGATTTAAGCTGGTTTAGACATTTGTTTCAGCTGTGCATCCTTATTCCTCTGTATTTTAGTCTAATTAGCTACATTCGAGGATGAATTTTTCCAAAGGGGAGATATTGTAAGATCCCGTAAAGTTCCCCCATGGTCTAAGTCCTTAGAACATGTCAAGTGAAGCCTTATTTTGTCTCTAAAAGATTTAGGAATGACTTCTAAAATGATTTGTTTTTAAACCATAGAGAATTTTCCTAAATTTGACTTTCTATTATGTGGGAAATTTAATTAGCTTTCCAACGATACCAATTTCATCCAAATCCGGTATCGGGGTGAGAAGCTATGACCATTTTACTAAGAGCTATCGGAACCACCCAGGTGCGATGGGTAGGTTGACGGACCATCGAGCTTGCGACGGACCGTCGCCCAGTCCATCGCACCCTAGGCAGTAACTCCCTATTATGTCCCAAGTACGATGGTCAAGATGATGGACCATCAATCTAGTGATGGACCGTCGCTAAGACCATCGCAACTGAGGCAGTGTGGCCTTTTTCTAACCAACATGTGATGGACGATCCGACGAGCCATCAGACTAGCGACAGACCATTATTCTGACTGTCACAAATCCCGTCCAATATTTTTAAGTCATTTTAAAAGGACTTTTTGGCCTTTTTCCCTTTTAACACTTAGATATATGAAAAACGAAGCATATGACTTCATTATCTCCCAAAACATCCAAAGGCTAGGGTTTCTTCCTCAAGAACAAACCCAAAACCCTTCTCCAAGAAATTCAAGAACTCACCATAGATTCTACAAATTGAGTTGAGGTTTGAGTTCCCCAAGTCCAAGGCTTCAAGAATCCTCTCTCAAGAGTAAGAAGAAGAGTCTCAAGCAACTTTGTTCATCTAAGTTACAATCTAAGGTATGTGGGGTTTGAACAAGGATAATTCTTTCGTCCTTGTGCCCAAAACTTGTTTTAAATTACAAAGATATATGACTTTATGAGTTCTCCTATGAATTTGAAGTGTGGGTTTATACCTAATATTACTATGCATGAGATTTTGAGATTTGCCAATGTTCTAGAAATTGAAGTACAGGAGTATGTTTAGATTTCAAGACAAATTGCTGAACATTCCAGATATCTATATGATTTGTGTATCCTTATGACATCTAGTATGCAGTTTGATGAGTCTTAACTTGAGATTTGATGATGGGTCATTAAACCCTACTTGAGATTTCAGTTTTTATGAACTTTTGTACTTTGAGCACCCATGATTTTAGTATTTTGAGATTATTGAGAAAGTTTTGACCTTAATGGTCATATTAGCTTTGAAATCCACTTTACTAAATGAGACTACAAATTTTATAGTTGGGTTCTTATGAACCATGAGATTATTTTAAAGTGTATTTTCATGAGATGAGTGTAGATAACTAAAGGGAGTAGTATTCAGCACCGAGTTGGGTAAGTTACTACTGTTTCATACCCCAGAACCATGTGCCACCGTAGGATTGAGATTTATAGGCTCGAGGCCGAGATAAGTGATCACTAAGTTGAGGTTATACTCCCTGGAAAGAGTATGATGCCTCTCCCCAATGTGAGGTTTCTTCCTTAGGAGGATAAGACGTTGGACTCCATGTAGCTCTCATGGTATATCTCGGTTAAGAGAACCTCCCTTCTAGTAAACAGTGAATAAATAACTTTTGAGTATCTTTTCCTAATAGTAAAATTTTCAGAATAGTTTCTTGAAGTAAAATTTTCCTAAGAAGGAAGTAGTTTTCTCTACTAGTAAGAGTAAATAATTAGTTTTTAAACCAAAGTTTATAATTTCGAGTTCCAAGTGTCCTGAGTCTAAAGGAGTTCTAAGTTCTTGAGCATTAAAGAAGTTTTACTCTCCATGAGATATATGCATGAGTTGAAATTATTGTTTAAGGCTTCCTTCAGCCTTCGAGTAATGAGAATAATAGGAGAGTACGTATTTTAAAGCTAAAGTATAATGACTCACGAGATTTGTGTTACATGCTTCATTCTACATGATTTATGAACTTATTATATTAGACTTATTCAAGCTATGTGAGTCATTCATATTTGCATGCATGATTTGATTAAAGAGTATTGATATTGTTTTATGTAAATGCGTACACCCCCATATACTCAGTACATTTCCAAGTGCTGATTTACATATACGTCGTTTATGTGCTATATTGTTTTATAATGTAGGTTCAGGTGCTCAGTCCCAGCCTCGTCAGTGATTTCTGAGTACCTTTGTCTATATCTCTACAGTGGTGAGTCCTCATGGTTCGAGGACCTATCTTTAGACATTTCAGTATTTTAGTAGACATATTATTGCTTTCAGTTCAATTTGAGTCTGTTGGGGACCTGTCCCAATGGCTCTCTAGTTCATGAAGTAGTAGACACTTTGTCAGACTAGTTATCAGATTGTTAGTATGTTGAGATTTCCAATATTGTGGTTGTTTGGACCAAGTATTTACTTCATATTTTCTATAGTTTGATACCACAGTGCCAGTGTTTTGTTTATTTCTTCTTAAAATGAGTTATTTTATGTAGTGACAGGCTCAAAGGGGTTAGCTTGGGGCTATTTGTAGCCTTAAGCACCGTATGACATCCCGGAAGGAGATTTCGGGTTGTTACAATAACTTTGGATAGTGAACTTTCAAAATTCAAATTTCACTAAATGCAAACCATTTCAAAATTGAAACTTTTGAGAGAGGGTGAAGAATAAATAAATGGAGATGGGGATGGAGAAATGGAGTAAATAATCTCTCTTTCTCTCTCTCTATATATTTGTGTACAGATGTGTACATCATCATTTAAATTCTTTAGGGGAAAATTGTCATCTCGATAAATTGGAAAACTTGAAAAGTATTTAGAGAACACTTGGAGGGACTCCATGGTATTTTTATCTTTAACCCTACTTATCTCATGTATTAAAATCCTTGTATGTATTAGTTATAAGCCCTATAATAATAAATAGATTGTATAACTAATACATGTACACCTTATAATACTTAATAAGGTGTATAACTAATACAAGGCCAAAAATCCTCCCAAACAAAAGATTAAATTACATAACTCCTAATACATGTATTATTTTTTCTAATACATCCTAACCAATGATCCCTTGTGATATTGTGGTTTTTGGTTAATGACTTGATTTTGACCTTCTTTCAAACATTATTTTCACAACTATAAAGATGCACCAGTGTATTTCCATAAGGCAGAATCTGAGGAGAGTAGAGTATAGGAAGTATGTACCACTACATCAGAGGTAAGGTAGAAAGACTGTTTTCAATGAACCTCTGACTCAAGACACAAATAATCTAGAAAAAGACATAATTAAAGTACAAGAAATATGAGGTAGTAACAAATCAATAGATAGTAATAGAAATAAGACTACCACAATATAATACTACAATTGATTTACCCAAACAACAAGCGTCATCTAAACTCCAAGAACAAGAAATTAAAGGCATAGCACTATGACTACTAGTTTCAACAAGATAAGAAACTCCTACCTAATAGCAAGGGTGGACTCCTTTAAACTAAATTTTTATTGTAATTTGTGTCCTTCACATCTTCCAATCAAGGGTAATGTATTTGGTAAGTTGTAACTGCATCATTTTTTGTATAATCACTTCTCTCTAATATTTATTCGGTCCACCTCTTCCCCTACTAAATTTTTCTATTCTAACATCTCAAACCTTCGCACAGGGTCATCCACATATCTTCTTATCACATGCCTGAACTATCTTAACCTCACTTACCACATATTCTCTTACACCAAAGTCACTCCCACCATGTCTTAGATATTCTTATTTCTAATAATATCTCCTCATGTCCATGGCCTTCATCTTTTAGATGTGAGAGTTCTTGAAAGGCAAACACTCTGCTCTATACAACATAGCTTGTCTAAAAGCAATCTTGTAGAACTTGGCTTCATGTTTAAGAGACACTTTCTTATCAAATAAGCCTCAAGATATCATCTTATTCATCCATCCTATACTAATACAATGAGTGACATCCTCATCAATCACTATATTTACCTCGATAATAGACCCAAGATACATGAAGTGACATATGTTTTGGATGTATTGGGTATCGAGCCTCACTTCCATATCAGAATCATACATCAACTCACTAAAGTTGCACTCCGAATATTCTATATTGGTGTTGCTTAATCTAAACCCTTTAGAATACAGAGTTTGTATTTAAACCTCCAACTTAATGGTAACTCCTTCACGAGTCTTGTAAATCAAAACTACATCATCAGTAGACAACATACACCATGGAATCTCACATTGAATTTACTAGATCAATACATCCATCACCAAGGAAAAAAAAATAGGTTATGATTCAATCCCAAGTGCATCCCCATTAACACGTGAAAGTTCTCTAAGTGTCCTATCATAATTATTACTTGAGTCTTATCTCCATCATGTACTTAGTTGACCTAATGTACACCACAATCAAACCTCTAGCCTTCAAGCACCTTTATAGAACCTCTATGCAGACTTTGTCGTTAACTTTTTCTAAATTAATTAACATTATATGCAAGGTTTTATTTCTCCCCATACATTAATGCAACAGTCTCCTTACGAGATAAATGTCTTTTGCAGTTTAGAATTCTAGTATGAATCTGAACTGGTTCTAAAAATAGTTATAATATTCCTAAACTCAAATTATGGATTAAAAATTTAATATCCCTATAGTCGTTGCAAATCTGAATATAACACTTATTATTGTATAGGGGAATCATCATACTCTATATCATAGATTCAGACATCCTCATCATACTAAAATGAATTTACATAACTTAGTCAGCCACTCAATACTCGCCCTATCTGTGCTCTTTCTAAAATCAACCAAAATCAGATCTAGCCCATTGTCTATAACCCTATGCATCATATGAATAACACTCTCAACCTCCTCAATATTCATATGCCTAAAATAACCATAGTTATGAATCCTTTCTAAGTACTCTAAATCCCCCGTGACAATTCTTTTGTCCTTTTCCTTGTTCAAGAGTTTATGGAGATATGAATGACCTTCTTCTAATAAGTACCTTCCCCTCCCTTACTTTATTGTCCTCATCCTTGATGCACTTTATTTGGTCAAGGCATCGACTCCTCTTCTCTCTAGCCTTAGCTAGCCGATATAACTTCTTATCCTCACCTTATATTCTAATTCTACAATATAAGATTTTGAAAGCTATTGTTTTAGACATCATAACCTCTAATTCAACCTCATTCTAAGATATCTTATACTCCTCCCTATTCATTTACATGTCTTCCTCATCCTTTTTCGTTCATGAACTTCGCCAAAGCCCCCTACTTTGCCTCCACCTTTCATTTTCTTACCCTCACACCACTATTGCCCTTGATGCTTGCCAGATTAATCTCTAGAGACACCCAACACCTCTCCAAATGTCTCACTAATACAACTACCAATCATATCCCAGACACTATCTGTACCCCCTCCACTATCCCAATACCCTATTGACATTAAATTCTCCTCTATGTCCAAGACATTAACCATGGTCAAGCTACCCAACTTATTCCTCGGTGGTATACTTACGTGCAGTTTCAATAATGACAAAATAATCCCTACTCATATACAAAATAAATATGGAAGGAGCTAGAGAAGTAATTTTTCAAAAAGTAAAGCCTTAGGCAGAATGAAAGAATCAATCAATCTACTGGACAAGGAGCACACAATAAAAGTATCATGACCCGATTTGTGAGGCATGATGGCACCTACTCTATCCATCCAGTAGGTAATCCTAAACCGTATCCGGGAATTAAAACCAATAGGTTAACTTGGTGGAAAATACCTAATCATAGGCGAAAATGAACAAGACACTTATAAATAAGTAAAGAGTTTTAGATAGGGAAAAAATTCAATACAAGATACCATCCCACCACCTGGTAGAGCCAGTATAAGAGCATCTAATAATACAACTCAAATGTCTAGAATAGTTAATAATGGCTATCTCAAAAACAAAAGACTGAATATAAAAAATATTGAAGAAAATAGGTGAGTCCGACTCTAAGATCTCGCCCAATCTCTAGAAAATCAACACAACATGATCAATGATCAACCGTGACAACTAGTACTTGGATCTACACCAAAAAGGTACAGAAGTGTAGTATGAGTACCAAAACAATGGGTACTCAGTAGGCATCATCGACTGACTTAGCTAAATCATGATATAAGTATGATAAAATGCAAGATATCATATCTAAGTAACAAAAACGAACATTAATCATCTCCAACATTATTGTACATAATAAATAATTAAATGGGAATAACAGTATAGCATAAGGCATCAACACATGTCAATGCTGTTGTGCATAATAAATAAACAATTCAGAATAATAATGTACATAAAGCATCAACACTAGAAAACATATCTACAAAATTGGCTCTCATATGCCACTTAGTACAGAAAAGTAAATAACTAATCATAGAGTACACTCAAGGGTAGAATAAAGCAATAGACTAACATAATAACTAACTTTTACCATTATTTAACTATTATTGCACAATTATCATCAATCGTTCATTTACCAATTTTTCATAACGTACCCACATTCCATAATATTACCATCATTTTACAACCTTATGATCAATACTCACTAGTCACCATTTATTTGAAACCATATCTTATTAACTAATACATTTGATTACTAATAATCATATAACCACTAGTCATTATTTAACAACTATTCACAACATATCCGCTAATCACCATTTATTAGACAACCATCAATTATCAACTAACATCATTTATTGACTAATCATCATTTACCAAGTAATCGTCATTGTTCAACTAATAATTATTTGTCACTTCAACAATATCCACCACCAATCGTTACATATTACTTATCATCAATTACACCACCTTATAATCATTTACCATTTTTCAACTATAACCGGCATTCCTAATATAAATATAATACCAAAATACATACAAGTATATATATATATTTATGTGTGTGTGTATATATATATGTATATATATATATGTATATATATATTATCCATACATAGGATATAACTGGACTTAAACCGGTAGATGTACACATAGGCACATCAATATAATTATCTTCCGACCTTGTTAGGTATCAATATATCATCATAATCATCCCCCAACCTTGAAGGGTATCAATATATCATATTAATTATCCTCTGACTTTGACGGTTATCAATATATCATCATAATCATCCTCTAGACCTTGTCGGTTATCATTTTATCATCATAATCATCCTTCATCTTTGTCGAGTATCAATATATAATCATAATCATCCTCTGACATTACAGGGCATCAATATATCATCATAATTATCCTACGATCTTGCCGGGTATTAATATAAATATAATCATAATATTCAGACTGGAACCGCTAGCCATATCATCATAGTTGGTGTCAAAATCAGTAACATAAGTAATCATACAATCAAACATCACGATTCAAGCACAATTAATAGCACAACTTCAAATATAATCAATAAGCATGACTTCAGACATAATTCATGGCACTATTGATAATATCATCAGTAGGGATGTTTTCAAGCATGATTACTTGTATAATTTCTTAGCATGATCATAATCATAAGCAATATCATGAGCAGTGACCTATCAATAGTATATTAAATGTCTTATAATTATCATAAAAGATAGTTTATCATTTGAATCACCGATAGTTATCAAATTATGATTTATTGTACCTTCATAGAAAAACCCATCACATTTTCACTGACTTTCCATAAAATTATCCATAGCACATCATAGGATAACAACAATCTAATAAATTAGTCCATGATCATTACTTTGAATGTCATTACCACAATAATCAATTACCATGGTTCCTCAATATTGCCTAAAAGAGGCATTTTTAGGCATTCATCAAGCGTATAAGGGTTTCAAGAGAACTAATCATCAATCTTGACTTAAGGTGGGTCAAAGCGCCCACTTGTAAACTCCAAAATACATTCTAAGTAAAATTCTACCATAGACTAGGATAAGGTATCTAAATCCACTCTTAGATATATAACAAGCCACAATTTTTCCTAAGGTAGAGATTCTACTCAAGCACTTTAAGTAAGACCAACGGAACTATGGCAACCTTCATTAGCATGAGAAACTAAGGCCAAACTTACCCTAAGAATGAGTGAAAAAGGAATTCCCATCTAGCTAGAGTAATTTAGAGCATTCTCATCCTAAACATGAGCCATAACGTCTAATTTACTAAGTTTCAAGGCAACAAGCTTAGTATTTCAACTCTACGGTTTCAAATGACTTAAATGGTCCAAATAACCCCAAGTCTTGCATATCATCAATCGTACACCTAAAATCCATACCAATCTAACATTATATCATATACATACTAGGACATAACTCAATCTAACAAGGGATGAACTTAGCCTATCCCAACGCTGAAGAAAGCTCAACGAACTGCAAAACCATTTTTTTACCTTTTGAGAAGACTCCCCAAGATTTCAAGATATCTAAAATACATTCTACTAATAAAAAAGAGAATATGGATTCCCATATTGTACCCTTGTTCTATGGTCCGAAAATCATACAAAAATCCCTTATGGGTCCCACTTACGAAAATTGCATTTCCATAACTAACCCAACATAATATAAAGATTGACGAATTATTACCCTAAAAATAGGTAAAAACCAAGATTAATTAGGAATAAAATAATACCCTTAAGCTTTTGGGGTTTTGAGCAAGAAACTAAGAAATTTCACCAGAAAAGGGTGAACTCTTACCTCAAATCAGAAGATAATCGCAAAATAAATGTTATCCTATATTCCTAATCACCAAAAAGCTTTAATTTTAAGCTATCACACTATTTAGGGTTTATTCTCTCAATAAAGGGGTGAGAAATATATGAATTCGCGATATTTGGGGTCTATTTATACCCATACCAGGTACTCGGATCCCGCTATCATAGACCCAGACCTGCGATCGTAACTCATTGCATCATAATAAGATGTTACGATCACAACACTCCCTTCTGTGATCACACCATTTTCTATGCAAAGGGTACCACAATCACGACCCTTATCTTCGATTGCAGCTGCACCAGATGACATTTGAAAGTTGAAAAATATCCAGAGTTGTTGTCAAGCCCTTGGGATTGATTTAGATTCCCACATGTCCAAATGATCTATGTAACCACACTAAATTCGATATTATGGACATAATGGAGGAATCAAATTTTCCATCCGAATTTGTTTCAACCAAATATGGGTCCCACAACCATATTTCAATTTCTTAACTTTTCGACCAATAAGTCGAAATGAGCCTGGTTGCTCAGGAATCGGACCAAAGGTTTACCTAGCCTTTAATCAACATTTTAGAGCTACTGGAATTTTTAGAATTTACATACGAGATTATTTTACTAAAGTTTTGGCCCATTATCCATTTTGAGCCAGTGAAGACTTTAATCAGGGAATTGGATTTAAAAACCAAATGAACTGCCCGATAATCGAACACTCAATACCATCAACTCATAAATGACCTGTTGCAGCTATAGAGAAGCTCTAATGATAAAAATAAGCAGAAATAGAAAAAATTACCTAAAGGTTCATTACAATATCTACTACTAAAGGAACTTTCGTCCTCTAAAGTTAAGGATTAGGATGTACCTGAAGTTCGAACAAGTGAGAATATTATGTATGCATCTCACTCTCGACCTCCCACATGGACTCCTCCATTGGGTGGTGCCTCCAATGAACCCTGGTGGAGACTGGCGCGTCCTTGGACCACCACTGGTTGGGATAGAAGAATCTCTTAATTATGAGTAGGAATATGGTCGGGGAAGGTAGCCAATACATGCCCCTAGCTGGGGACATATCACGCGACTATCCAAAACCTTTGGGTCATCCACAAACAAGAGTTAGATCCATAGGCTCAATCTTAGGACCCTTATTTCGTATAGTGGTAGCACGTTTCTTGGCCATCTGAAAAAGAGTAAAGTCAAAGGAAAACTCTACAAATAAACTCATACTACTAGCACAAAGGGAGTGAAAGAAGTGATGGACTTCTAAGAATGTCCCATAGACACCCGAAGTTAGGAAATGGACATCATCGTTTTGATCTATAGGACTCTACTAGACACTTAATCTTGTAACAACAATATCGGTGAAACCTAGGCTCTGATATCAATTTGTCATGACTCGATTTATGAGTCATGATGGACCCCGCTGTATCCCACCAGCATGTAATCCCAAATAGTAACCCCGAGTTAAACACTATGAGTTAACTTAGTGGAAAATGCCCAATCATAGGATAAAATGAACAACACACTTATAAATAAGCAAATAGTTCTAGATAGATAAAACAGTCAATACAAGATATCATCCCACTTCCTAGTTGAGTCGGTACAAAAACATCTTATACTACAACTCAAATGTCTAGAATAGTAAATAACATCTTTCTAAGAAATGAAATACTGAATATCATAATGATAGAAGGAAATAGGTGACTCTGACTACAAGAGCTCACCCTATCACTAAAAAATCAACACAATACATTCAACGATCAACAAAGATAGCTAGTACTTAGATCTGTACCAAAAAGGTACAAAAGTTTAGTATGAGTACCAAAGCAATAGGTACTCAATAGGCATCATCGACTGACTGAGCTAAATCTTTATATAAGTTTAATAAAATGCAAGATATCATAACTAAGTCAAGGACAAAAGCAAACGTAAATCATCACCAATATTTTTTTACATAATAAGTAGTTAAATTGGAATAACAGTATAATATAAGGCAACAACATATGCCAATGTCATCATTCATAATAAGTAAACAATTTGGAATAATAACATATCATAAATCATCAACACAAGCAAACATATCATTTATTAACTAATCATCATTTACCAACTAATCCTTATTTGTTAACAAGTCAATATGTGTCACTTAAATAATATCCATACTAATCCTTACTTATCACTAAACATCAATTATACTACCATATAATCATTGACCACTTCTGGGCTATAACTGAAATCCCTAATATCAATATCAATACCCAACTACTTATAAGAGTATATATATAGTAGACATACATAATGCATAGCCAGACTTGAACTGGTAATTGTAACATAGGCACATCAATGTAATTATTATTCAGCTTTGTCGGGTATCAACATATTATAATAATCATCCTCTGACCTTGTCGAGTATCAATATATCATCATAATCATTCTCTAATCTCTAAAGGTATCAATATATCATTATAATCATACGTTTGCCTTGTTAAGTATCAATATATCATTATAATCATACTTTGTCCTTATCGGGTATCAATATATTATCATAATCATTCTTCGACCTTGCCGGCTATCAATATATCATCATAATAATCCTCCTACCTTATTGGTTATGAATATAAATATAATTATATTATATGTACTTGAACCGATAGCCATGTCATCATAGTCGGTGGAAAAATCAATATCATAAGTGATAATATAATGAAGCATCGTGATTTCAAGCATAATTAATAGCATAACTCCCCATATAATTAATAAGCATGACTTCTAACATAATTCATAGAACAATTGCTAATATCATCAATAGGGATGTTATCTATCATGATTACTAGCATACTTTCTTAGCATGATCATAATCATAAGCAATCATGAGCAATGTCTAATAAATAGTATATTCAATGTCTTATCATTAACATTAAAGAAAGTTTATATTTGAATCATCAATAGTTATCAAAGTATGATTTATAACACCTTCATAGAGAAATCCATATCATTTTCACTAACTTACCATAACATGATCCATAACTCATCATAGGATAACCATAATCTAATCAATTAGTGAAACACCTTGGCTTTGAACACTTAGAAAATTCACCTTAGTTGATGTTTTTGGGCAAGGTACGACTCATGGATACTAGTCGTACCCTCAAATATAGTTTGGTGTCCTCTCATTCATAAGTTAGGCAGTGTAGTGGGGGTTACATTTTTTCCAAGGTATGATTTAGCCTCTCCCAATTCGTATGATAGGGTACTAGTTGTAAGATGTCAAGTCTTATGATTTGTTAAGCTTGGACTAGTGGACACTATCTTTGGTAAGGTTTGTATGGTACTACTCGTACCTTAGGATACGAGTTATTCATGTATGGTCGTATGTTGGGCAGATTATAGGTCCATGGCGAGGTCTAGGGTATGAGTTAGGGTACCACTCATACCCTAGGGTACAGTTTAGTTGGGTAAGTCGTACCCCCCAGGAATAAGTTTTTAAATTTTAAGTTGGGAATATTTTAGACATTACCCACCCCTAAACCCTTATGACCCATGACATATAAAATTGTTTGTCCCTTCATTATTCACTTTTAAAAGATATAAATATTTCAACACACTCTCCAAAACTTCTCAATCAAGATTTTAAGCTAGGGTTTCTAAGAGGCCATCTAAGTTCTTGAAGACCAAGAATCATTCTGTGAATCACCTTTTATAAGGTATGTGAATCTTCTCTTATTGTTATTTCCCAAATATCATGTGTTTTTAACCTTTATTATGATTTGTAAATAAAAATTTTAAAGTCAAATATTAAGGGTTTTGGATGAATAGGGATGGGTATTGTTTATTCTTGTTTAACCTTGTGTTTACATATGTTTTTGGTGATGATTTACACATATGGGTTCTTGTTGATTTTGGTTTAACAAAAAGGTCATGGGTAACCCTAATCTTGATGGTTTTCACTTGGGTTTTGGTCATGGCAAAGGTATGCCCTCAAGGTGTTTGTGAAAATATCTAAGAGAAATTACTAGTTACATGCCAATAGTGTTCTGAATTAAGGCAATGGCTTAATGAGTAAGAATGGTTAGTATGTGACTTCTAAAGGCCTTGTTGGATATGCATGGAATTAGTTGGTTACTTTGGTGGTTTTCTTGGTTAAATAGGATGGAGTCCCTAAATATAAAATTGAATTGTGTTGAGCAAAAGTTTGGTATATGAATGCTAATGAAAAATGAATGGTGTTGTATAGGTCTTGATGATAACAAATTGACTAGAATAGTGATTGAAACTAATGTATTAGACTATTAAAGTGATTGATTGATAAATAGTTCATGAAGACCTTGTGGTCATATTAGGTGTCGAATTGTAGCCTTGATGGCCTGAATTAACTAAGTGGGTTAGAGTCCTCGAATACTAAATTGAATGGATGTTAATGCTTTGAAAAATGGTTAGAGTCCTAATATCAACTAATAATGGTCGCCATGGATTGAGGTTATAGTTCTTTGCCTAATGAAATAGCGTGAGGTTAGAGTCCCTTGCCCAAAAAAATGGTTTGAGGTTAGAGTCCCCAGCCCAATAAAATGGCTTGAGGTTAGAGTTTCCTTTCCAATGAAATGACTTGAGGTTAGATCCGCTTGCCTAATAAAATTGCTTTTGGTTAGAGTCAACATGCTTCATAAGATACTTTATGGTTAGAGTCCCCTTGCTTAATATAATCCGAAATTCCAAACTTTCTAAGATGCATGAATGGAAGGTTAGATTCCTCTACTTCATATTTTATGATTGGATATTTCAAGATGTATGCTAATGCCTTGTTCTCTCTACGATACTTGATGTATCTATATATCTATATAAGTATCTATGTATATAAATGTGGTTGCTTATGATGGTTTTACTTAGATTTGAATAATGATACTATTTTATCCTTACCCTTGAGTTACATGCTAGCACTCCAATCACTAACCGTCTCCGGATGTTGTATCCCCATACAACACAGGGGCTGAATCTTCTTCTTCTCTTCCTTTATAGTGACCAGGTGTTCGTCCAGTTCATGTGTTGACTTTGAAGTGGTGAGCTTCCATACTTTAGAAAGAATACATTTCATGGTATTTCTATCTTATGATTTTACCTTATTTTAGACTTGATTTTGGCTATTATTGGGGGTATGTCCGATTATATTTATACATCAGATTTATACAGTCTTTATGGATGACTGTGGACTTGGGTATGTTGGTTTGGTATGTTGATATTAATGGATTGATTAAACACTTCTTGAGTTATATTATCAGTCTTGTTTCTTCTATCTTTTTATTTGTTAAGAGTTCATATAACATTTGTGGATTGATGTATAGGTTAATGGGGCGATATCTGATCCTCATTGGGCTCAAGATTCCAATACAACAAGGCCCAATTTCAGGTCATGTAAAGTTGGTATCAGAGCCTAGGTTCATGGTTAGTTGGGTTTCTATAAATCCGTGTCAGGTAGAGTCTCTATTATGGGTGTGTAGCATGTTGCACTTATAAGAGAGAGGTTACAAGTCATTTATTTAGGAATGTTTAACCTTCTTGTTGTCTTATTTCAAGGTATAGAGTTTAAGGTCTTGGATCCTTCTAATTTTTGTTTGCTCATCTTTTAGATCATGCCTCCAAGAAAATTTGAAGTTCCTGCAAACCATTCGGTCCTGACTGGGGATGATTTTTATGGGATTCGCTCTACTTATAGAGTCCATACTCGGTCTAGGGGTTCGGTTCCTGATGCTCTAGGAGTTCCACTAGTTCCCTCTAGTCCTATTCTAATTACTCAGGCTGACGTAATGAATGCTGAGTTTCGTTAGCCGATTCATATGATTGCTCAGTTGGTAGCTTCTCATACTAAGCGTGGTGCATTTATTACTCCATCTTCTATGGCCACAATGGTTGGCCAGTTCATTAGGTTGAGTCCTTCGACCTTTAGCAGTGTAAAGGTAAAGGAGGATCCTCAAGGTTTTCTTGATAAAATGGAAAAGATTTTCAGAGCTATTTATACCACTAATATGGAATGGGTAGAGTTTGCAGCCTGTCAGTAAAAAGAAGTGGCATACCAATGGTATGAAGAATGAGATCAGTCAAGGGGTGATGCTGATGAGTCATCCTTATGGGAGGATTTCACTAATCCATTTTTGGACTGCTTCTTTTCTCAAGAGTTGAGGAAAGAAAAGTCGGGGGAGTTTGTTAATCTAATGTAAAGTCAAGGAGTATGTATTAAAATTCCATCAATTGTCTAGGTATGCTCCGAAGATGGTGTTAGATATAAGGTCTCGGATGAGGAAGTTCACCTCGAGATTTTCTCTAGAGTTGGTCCTTGAGAGAAAGGAAACTTAAATGATTAAATACAAGGACATATATAGATTGGTTGTGTATATGAAACAAGTGGAGGTAGAGAAAAAGAAACAGGTTGAATTTAGTGAAAGGTATGGGAAGAAATTTAGGCCTTCTGAGAAAAGTGGTAGAGATGGTAGTAAATGGCCAAGTAAGAACTGGGGGAGTTCTAGTTCTTTCTCCTTAGTTAGTGCTCCTTACTAGAGGCCATTGGGTAACTGTCATTCTCAATTTGGTGGTGGGTTATAGGCATAGAGGTCCCAATCTTAGGCTATTGGGGCTCAGTCAGTTTCATCCTACCCTTCTTGTAGATTCTGTGTGGTCATCATCATCATAGCCAGTATGATAAAAAGAGGAATAGATGTTTTAGAAAGGGTCAAATAGGGCACATGCATCAAGAGTGCCCCTTCTTAGTGGATTCTTGGGCAAACAGGGCCCCTATTGCTACTGCATCTACTCCTGCACCAAAGGGTGCTGCTTCCGGTATCGACACTGGCTAGAATCATTTGTATGCTCTTGCATTTTGCTAGGATTCTGAGGCATCTTCCGGTATGGTTATAGGTATGTTGAAATATTTCTCCCGTGATGTGTATTGTTTACTTGACCCTGGGTCCACTTTGTCTTATGTGACCCCTTTTGTGGCTGTTCATTTCAGTTTTGGTCCTAAGTTCTTGTCGGTTTCTTTTTCTGTTTCTACCCCATTAGAAGACTTTATGGTTGTTAAGAGAGTCTATAGGAGGTGTGTGGTATCTTTTGGTGGTAGAGAAACCCTGGTAGACTTGATAAAGTTGGACATGGTTGACTTTGATGTTATATTAGGGATGGATTGGCCGCATTCGTGCTATGCTTCATTAAATTGTTGGACCCACGTTGTTATGTTTAAATTCCCTAATAAGTCGGTCACTGTATGAGAAAAAGGTTCTTTAGTGCCTAAGGGGAGGTTCATCTCATATCTTAGAGCGCGAAAATTGATCTTTAAAGTGTATTTGCATCATTTGGTCTAATTCAAAGAATCTAACTCAAAAGCTCCTTCTCTAGAATCCGTTCCCGTGGATAGTGAGTTTCCTAAGGTCTCTCTTGATGACCTTCTTGATAGGGAAATTGATTTTGGGATTGATCTTGTTTCGGACACTTGTCTAATTTCTATCCCTCATTATATAATGGATCTGGCAGAGATGAAGAAGCTTAAGGAGCAATTGAAAGATCTCTTAGATAAAGGTTTTATCTATTCTAGCATGTCTCCTTTGGGTGATCTAGTGTTGTTTGTGCATAAGAAGGATGGTTCCCTTCAAACACGCATTGATTAGCATCAGTTGAACATGGTGACCATAACGACTAAGTATCCTCTTCCTAGGATCGATGACTTGTTTGATTAGCTTTAGGGTGCAAAGTATTTCTCTATGATTTATCTTAGGACGGGTTATTATTAGCTTAAGATTAGGGAAGCAGATATCCCTAAGAGTGTCTTTAGGATCCGATATGGCCATAATGAGTTCCTGGTCATGTATTTTGGGTTGACAAATGCCCCAAAAATATTCATGGACTTGATGAATAGGGTCTTTAGTCTGTTTTTAAATTTTCTTGTCATTGTCTTAATTGATGACATCTTGGTCTATTCTAAGAGTGAGGTGGGTCATGTCGATCATCTCTATGTTGTGTTGCAAACCTTGAAGGATCATCATTTATTTTCCAAGTTCTCTGAGTATGTGTTTCGGTTGAAGGTTGTGATATTTCTTGGTCATGTTATCACTAGTGAGGGGATCACGGTTGTCGAGCCTCAAATCCTATTGGGGTGGACAGGCACCCATATCCATAAAGGCCCGAGAGAACCAATACATAACCTTGTACTTTTCATTCATATAACTATGACAACCAAAGGTTTTGAAAAACATGACATTATGCATTATTGAGAATAACTATGTAGGAAAGCATAAAATTATATATACAACACTTGGCCGTTGGGGCCACCACATCTAAAAGACAAGACACTACCATGTTTAACTTTACATTAGTCTACAAAGCCTCTAAAATATACATAGACTTAGTTAGGTTCGGGAAACCCCCTCCCTACTCTTGACTACTGGATAATACCAAAATATATGGAACACACTCGGAAAGCCCCGAGTCAACCTGGAGCTCATCAATGGTCACTGAATAGCCTGTGATCCTACTAGCGAGGTGTATTAGCTGAAGCACCTGTGCCTGCAGCATGAAATATAGGCCCCCCATGAGGGACGTCAGTACGAAAATATGTACGAATATGTAAGGCTGGAGGTAACAACACATGATACAAGTGCTCAATAGAATTCAGATACAAGTGTATTAAGTAAAACTAGTAGACCACCTTTATATATACTTGTGGGACTACGTACATTACATTCTTTTCTTCATTTTTACCTTTCTTATTTCATAATCTTTGTAAGCCATATAATGCAAATGACCAGCTTATCAGTGGTAACTAGATAAATTGGGATCGTCCCATGCTAGGGTTTATGCTCTAAAGAAAGGGGTGAAAATGGCTGAATTTGCTACATTTATGGTCTATTTAATCCCATCTAAGTCAAATTCTATCAAAGACTGGGCTAATGTATCTAAATCCACTAATCGATGTATAGCAAGACCCAATTTTCCTTAAGGTAGAGATTTTTTCCAAGCACTTTAACTAAGTCTAATGGAACTAAGGAAACCTTCATTAGGGTGAGAAATTAAGGCCAACCATACCCTAAGCATGAGCGACAAATTCACTCCCATCTAGCTAGAGTAATTTAGAGCATTCACATCCTAAATATGAACCATAACGTCTATTTTACTAAGGTTTAAGGCAACAAGATAAGTATTTCAACTCTACAGTTTCAAATGACTTAAATGTTCCAACTAATCCCAAGTCTTGCATAATATCAATCCAATACCTAAAACCCATCCTAATGTAACAAGATATCATAAACAAAGTATGACATAGCTCAATATAACAAGGGATGAACCTAGCCTACCTCGTTGCCAAAGAAATCTCAACGAACTGCTAAACCATCACTTTTCCCTTTTGCGAAGCCTTCTCAAGACACCAAGCATTGAAAACCATATTCTACTAATCAACACAAGAACAACAATACCCATATTGCACCATTGTGCTTCGTCCATATGGATCCCACTTATGGAAATCGCATTTCCAAAACCAACCCAACATAATACCAAGCACAAGGAATCATTAACCAAGAAAAAGGATGAAAACTAAGCAAAATATTGTACTATAATCAAGCCCTCAAGTTTTTGGTTTTTTTGAGCAAGAAATCAAGAAATTTCACCAAAAATAGATTCAATTCTTACCTCAAATTGGAAGATAATCGCAAAAATAAATGTTATTCTAGCTTCCCAATCACCAACATACTTTAATTTTGAGTTATCACACTATTTAGGGTTTATGCTCTCAAGAAACGGGTGAGAAATAACTAAAGTTATTACATTTGGGGTCTATTTATACCCATACAAGGTACTAGGGTCCCGCTATTGCGGACCCAGACCTGTGATCGCAATTCATTGCATCAGAATTAGATGTATCTATCACAACACTTCCTTCCGCAATCACACCACTTTCTATGCAAAGGGTACGACGATCGCGACCCTTGGCTTGCGCTTGCAGCTGTACAAGATGACAATTGAAACTTGGAAAATCTTCTAAGTTTCCGTCAATCCCTCTGTATTCATCCGAAATACCATATATGCAGAGAAACTATGTAACCATACCAAATTTAATGTTCCAGACTCAATCGTACAATCAAATTTTCTATCCGAGGTCATTTCATCCAAATATGAGTCCTACACCCATATTTCATTTTCTTAACTTTCTGACCAATAGGTAAAAAATGAGTCCGGGTACCTCGGGACCCAAACCAAAGGTCTACCTAACCTAAAATCAACATTCTAGAGGTGTTGGTGTAGTCAAAATTTGAATATGAGATTGTTTTACTGAAGTTTTTGCCTGGTGGCCACTTGGAATTAGCAATGACTTCAAAATAGGAAATTGTCTTAGAAAAAACAAACTAACTGCTCAGTAACCAAACTGCCTGTCCTAGCAAGTTATGAATTACCTAGGGCAACTATAGAGAAGCTCTAATGGCAAAAATAAGCAGAAATAGGGAAAATAACTTAAAGGGTTATTACAATAAGAGCATATCAAATGAAAGGAAAGAGTATATTACTATACTCTATACAAGGCAAGACTTCAAACATAAGGAAAAAATATGGATGTATTTGATACTGTCATGACCAAACACACTGAATTGTGTCTGGCACCTACCTACACCTACCCTATAAAGACAAACCCTGAATAACCTCCTAATTCAATTAATGCAGAAAATACTATAATATTTACTTAGTCAATTTATATCTGCTATATAAAAAACTAATAAACAACTTAAATATGATAACTAATTCAATTCGTTCCATATCTTGTTTTATACATAAAATATGTAAAGTAAATATAGAAAATAACTACAAGTGATTCCCCTAAACCTAGCCTAAGTTGGTACAAGAGCACAAGACAAGAGGTAGGAACATCTATGGCACAACATCCTTGTAGGATAGTAATAGTAGGAGTTGCTGCTAAGTGATCCACATCACTGCTATAGAAACTCGAACTAACCAGCACCATGGATATACCCCGAAATGGAGGTACAATAAGTATAGCATTAGTACATCCACACATACTGGCAAGCATCATTGGCTGACAAAGTTTACAAATAAATCACATCAATAATATTTATTGAGTGAGTCATATCATCAAGTAAAGTTCCGGTTCTAAACACCTGATTATAGTTTTCTTAATATATCATAACCTCTCAATGTCAGACTCGAACCGAAACTCTTATCATCATTATTTGTCGAAATTGAACCAAAACTCATGTCATCAATCGCTGGATTTGAATAGAACTCACACCGAACTTGAAAGGGAACTCAATATAAACTTCCAAGTACCAATAAATCATAAAGAAAATATGTATCCAACCTCCTCAAGCTTACATTCATACAATTTCAGGGGTATAGCACGTCTATAAGGTCTACAAGGAGCTAATCTTATTCTTGGCCTGAGATAGGTCAGTGGGGCCCACTTTTATTCCCCGAAATCCATTTTAATGAAATTTCTACGCTAGGTTAGGCTAAGGTATCTAAATTTACTACTAGATATTAAATAAGCCACTTTTATTCCAAAGATAACAATTCTACCTAAAGCATGAGTAACTAAGTCAATTACCCCTAATTTATGGTTCCTTAATAGACTAAATAATACAAATAATACTGAATTATACATCCAAGACCTAATTCCCAACCCATATCTATCAAATATTCATAAATATACCATAAATTAGAACAATCTATGGGAGAGGTGAACATAGCCTACTGGGATACCAAAAAAAGCCTAGTGAAATCTGCTAAAATATTGATTTCCCCTTCTGAGAAACTTCCGAAAAATGTCACGCTATCAAAATAATAATCTAATCATCAAAATTAGAAAAATATGCCCATATTGCATTTTTATTCTTTGTGTCCAAAATCATATAAAAATCCTATGCGGGTCCTACTTGTAGAATTAGAGTTTTAAAATCGTCAACGCATCCCTTAATGCTCAAGGAACATTTACCCTCAAGAATAGGTAAATTTTGAGCTCAAATGATGCTAAAATCAACCCACCAATAATCTAGGGATTTTGAGAACTAATAGAGAAATTTTCCTTGAAATTAATGAAACTTATCAACAATTCGGAGAAGAACCGAGTAAGTAAAGATCACAAACACATTAAATCACCTAATAGTGTTTATCCCATGTTTCCACACTT
The DNA here is from genome assembly GCA_030864215.1 of Capsicum pubescens. Taxonomy (NCBI): domain Eukaryota; kingdom Viridiplantae; phylum Streptophyta; class Magnoliopsida; order Solanales; family Solanaceae; genus Capsicum; species Capsicum pubescens. The sequence continues at coordinate 179,602,014 of CM061541.1, forward strand.
TCTAGGCTTTTAAACTATTGAACTTCTATTAAAAATAGTATAAAATCAGTATAACTGCGCATTTTCGGCTACCTAGGTGCTTCTTAAGCAGACATTGGACCGATTAAGTGGCCAAGTGTTGTTTTCGCAGTACCTTCTACCATCTATACTTGCTTCTTAAGCAAACTCTTTGCTTCTTAAGCATCCTTCACTTATGAAATGAGGGCAACTCTTAAGGTCACTTAAGTGAATGCACCAATTAAAGACTTGGAATTTTTTCAAGTCTCCACTAACCCCTCAAAATTCATCCAAAATCTCATAAATACAAACTATGCTACCCTACCAAATACGATGTTCTAGACTTAATGGCATGGTTATGATTTTGATCAGAGGTTGTTTCAATGAAAAGTGGGTCCCACACCTAAGTGCCATTTTTCTTCATTCAACCAATAGCCCAAAATGAGTCCGTCATCCTTATAACCTAAACCAAAGGTCCTCCTAGCCTAAAATCAACATTCTGGAGCTATTGGAACTGTGAGAATTGGCATAAAAGGTTGTTTCACTAAATTTTTGCCTGGTATTCAATTCTTACCAATGAGGACTTCAAAATAGGAAATTATCTCTAAAAAATAAACAGACTGCCCGATAACCAAAATGTCCGCTCCAACATGTCATAAATGACTTAGGGAAGCTATAGTAAGGATCTAAGTGATAAAAATGAGCCAAAATACAGAAAATCACCCGAAGGGTCATTACAATATCCACTACTAAACAATCTTTCGTTTGCAAAAGTAAGGGTGGTTATGTACCCGAAGCCTCGAATAGGTGTGGATACTAAGCCTACATATCTCTTGATCTCCCATTTAGTCTCCTCTACTAGGCGATGTCTCCATTAAACTTTAACAACTGGAATCTCTCTAGAGAGCAACCGACTAAAATCCCTAGCTAATATGAACACCAACTCCTCGATGAAGGTCAATTGCTCATCCAATTGAAATGAGTCCCACCGAAGCACATAATACTCATCTAGAATGTACCGATGCTACAAAGAAACATGGAATACTATATGAATAATAACAAAATCTGGGGGTGAGGCTAAATCATATGCCACCTCTCCAATTGGAAAAAATTTCAAAAGGTCTAATATATCAGGGGATGAGCTTTCCTTTCTTCCTAAACCTCATCACACCCTTCATAGGTGATACTCAGATGAATACCCGATCAACAACTACAAATATAAAGGCACAAAGTCTACGATCTTACTATGACCTTTATCTACTTTGAGTTGACCTCAGCTTATCCTGAATCACCTAGACCTATGTAATAACTCCTAAAGCAAGTCAGTACCACGGGGTCTACTCTCGGAGGTCTCGAACCAACCAATTGGAGAACGACATTGTCTATCGTATAAAGCCTCATAGTGTGCTATCTCAATACTCAAATGGTGGCAACTATTATACATAAACTCTGTCAGAGCTCAGTGCTACTCCCACAAACCTCCAAAATCCATAGCATAGATTTTGAGCAGATCTTGAAGAAACTGAATAGTCTACTCAGACAGTCAGTCAGTCTGAGGGTGGATGGTTGTGCTAAAATCCATCTGAGTACTGAACTCTTCTTGAAAAGCACTCCAAAAGCTAGAAGTAAACCTAAGCCTTAGTCAGAGATGATAGATATCATCACTCTATGCAAATCGACTATCTTACAAACATAGATACAAGCTAACTTCTCGTCATTGAAGGATATCTAAATAGTAATGAAATGTACCAGTTTGGTCAATTGATCCACAATGACCCAATTTTCGTCAGAACAATGGGAAGTACAAGGTAGAACACTAACGAAGTCCATGGTGGACCGTTTTCACTTTCACTTAGGAATGGGTAATCTCTGAATCAAGCCACCAGGTTTCTAATGCACGACCTTTACCTGCTGAAAACATAGGCCATGAGCTATAAAGTCCTCCATAATTCTTTTAATACTACTCCACCAATAATTTTGCCATAAACCCCTCTACATCTTAGATGTACTAGGTTGAATAGAATATCTAGAGCTATGAACTTCACGTAAAATCAACTGAATCAAGTCTCCAGCCCTTGGAACACAAATGCGGCTATCAAATCTCAAAACACCCTTAGAATCTATGGTATCCATCTTGGACTGATAATTTAACACCCTCAAAATCTATGGTATCCATCTTGGACTGACCATTTAACACCTTAAACTGATCATATATAATACCAAGTTTTGTATTCTTAAACTGGTGACTTAGAGTCTACTTAAATAAGGTAGACCTCGCTTCAACAATAGCAAGAATCTAATTGTGGTTAGAAATGTCAAGTCATACCATCAAATTGGCAATGGTCTATATGTCCCACACCACTAACCTCTAAGAAATTGAGATAAAAGCCAAACAACAAAATACTCACCACCTATAAGCTCAAGGAATCTACTACCACGTTCTCTTTTCCTAGATAATATGAGATAGAGATGCCATAATCCTTAAAAAACTCCAACAATCTGCACTTCCTAGAATTAAGTTATCTCCAGGTCATAAGATGTTGAAGACTATGATTATACATAAAGATCTCATAATTCACTCTATAAATATAAGCGAAAAAACTATTGCCACTATCTCTATGTCATGAGTGGGATAGTTTCACTCATGCACCTTCAGTTGCCTCGATCCATAAGCAGTAACTTGACCTTGTTGCATCAACACATAATCTAAACAAACACTAAAAGCATCACAAAATGCGGTGAATCCCTCACCCTCAACAGGAAGTGCCAATGTAGGAGTTGAAGTGAGAAATTCCTTGAGCATCTAAAAGCTCGACTCAAACCCCTTAGACCACTTGAAAGGAACCTCCTTGTGGGTTAATTTAGTGTCGGGACTGTAATAGTAGAAAAACTCTCAATGATGCTCCTATAGTAACCAAACCAATTAAGCTACAAACCTCAAGAGGAGATGTAGTCCTAGCCTAATCAAGAATAGCCTCAATCTTTCCTATATCTATGATAATCCCATCCTTAGAAACCACATGTCCGAGGAATGTTACTGACTCAAGCCAGAACTCATACTTTGAGAATTTTGTGAAAAGTCTATGATCTCTTAAAGTGTGGAGCATAATCCTCTAATATTGCATATGCTCCTCTCTACTCCTTGAATACATAAGGACATCCTCTATGAAAACAATCATGAAAGAATCCAAATAAGGATTGAATGTGTGGTTCATCAAATACATGAATATTATTGGGGCATTGGTCAACCCAAAAGACATAACCAAGAACTCATAATGACCAAACGAGTCCAAAAGATTGTCTTTGAGATGTCCTCAAACCGAATCCTCAAGTGATAGTAACTAGATAGTAAGTCAATATTAGAGAACACTGCTTCTCATTGAAGTTAGTCAAATAAATCATCAATACAAGGCATTAAATACCTATTCTTCACTGTCACATTATTAAACTTCCTATAGTCAATACACATATGCAAGGACCCATCCTTATTCTTTATGAACAAGATAGGAGCACCCCACGGAGACACACTTGGTCAAATGAAACCCTTACCCAAAAGATCCTGATGCTGATAATTTATATCCTTAAGCTAGTACGAGTAATATGATAAGGCACCATAGAAATAGGTCGGGTGCCTGACTTAAGATAAATAACAAACTCAATACACACTTATGAGAAAGACAAACTAGATTAGTAGGTAAAATATCATAAAACTACTGAACTATAAAAAATGAGTCAAGCGGGGGACTCTCTACTCTATCATTATGAATATAAGTGAGATAAGACTCGCAACCTAGCAAAATAAGTTTCCTATCCCAAACATAAGAAATAATCCCCGTTATCTTGTGGCTAATAGATCCTTGTAGCACAATCGAGGGTATGTCGTACATGACTATTGTAATGGTCTTGGCAAAAAAATCCAAGACCGTATAATAAGGGAATAACTAGTCCATGCCTAGAATCACATCAAAGTTCACCTGATATAATATAATAAGATCAACCCAAGTATCAAAATCTAGAAAAGTCATAACACATAATCTATAAAGTTATCAACTACTAAAGAATCACTTACGGGAGTACATACACACAATGACATTTATAAAGAATCCCAATATATATCTAATTGAGGGGCATAAAAAGTAGGGGCATAAGAATACATGGTTCCCAAATCAAACAAAGTAAAAGTCGGCTAATGGCACACTAAAATTATATCTATAATAAAATAATCCAAAGACTCTACCTCGGGTCCAATAGGTGTGACATACAATTGACCAGGCTTACTATTTGGATAGGCTCATCACTGATCCCTTATTCTACCTGCCTGAGAACCTCCATGAAAACCTTAGGGAATACCCCAACAATCATGCATACCAAATTTAGCTGGGGGAGGAACTTTCTAATTGGTGGAACACTCTGAGTTACAGGAACTACTACTCCACGACTGGGGCACTCTCTCAATAAATATCCAAAGGCCCCATAACGATAGCATGCCCTAGTCACTGTACTAATACCAGAATATCATGTTGACCCATAATAACCACCCTAACTAGAATAACCATAAGATGAACCCCTAAAAGGCTGACACTATTCTAGCCAAGATGATCACTATAACTAAATTGGCCTCCATAAAAAATCTGAGGTGCAACATAAACGGGCCTTCTAGGTTGACACTGATGTGGATAGGGCTGACTAAGAGGGTACCTACCTTGAGAACCACTACCTCTGAACCGTGAGCCACTATGACTCCTATTGAAACTACCCTGATATTATACCTCTTATTGATGTCCCCTTGGTCCTCATTATGTATCTCCTCCATAATTTATGCATGATCATAAGCCTCAGAAAAATATCTACCCATAACAACTAAACTATATGCAGCCATGCAAAGAGAAATCCCTAATCCTCAAATAAAACACCAAACTTGCTCATACTCAATTGGTAAAATAGAAGTAGAATATGTAGCTAACTCATAAAATTGAGCCTCATACTTCACAACAATCATGGGTCCCTAATAAAACCTTGATAAAATATCCCTCAAATGATCTCTATGATTGCAAGGTATATACTTCTCCAAGAAGACCTCAGAGAACTATCAAAGGGGGAGATCAGTTGGCCCTAAATCAAGATGACCTCTCCACTAGTGTCAAGCTATAAAATCCAACTTAAAGTTAGTTTAAGCCACCCCATGAGCCTCAACTAGGCCTAAATTATAAAGTCTATCCTCACAAGAAACCAAGAACTCATAAATATCCTTATCCGATGCACCAGAAAAGCTAAACGAAACTAATTTCAAGATTCTGCCTAACATCTTTTGATCCCCATCAAACCTAGAAGGCTGGGAGACTACTAATTAAGAAACTATCGGCTAATCAAATACAAGATGAGAAACCACTGGTGCAAGAGGGACAACTCTAGGAGTCGCAACTATAAGTTATGCCATTACCTTTGTACTACTCTAATCTGTAGACTGTGAACTATTAAATGATGCACCACCAACTATTGCTATAGTTGAACCAATGCATACCTGTGCAATGGAAAAGAAATAAACCTTGATAGAGCCTGGGGTGGTCCCTGACCTACTACTGGATAGGTGGAGGAATCTCTAGATCAAGAGTATGAATAGGATCACGTGAAGGCCTCAAATCGTACTATCTGACTGGGGCTGTATCTCTTGGTTTTCCTCGACCCTTAGGTTGTCCATAAACTGCCATATGACCCCTCATTACGGACTTGGGGTCCTCCTCTTATGTAGAGGTAACATGTATCCTATCCATGTGTAGGAGATTAAAACCAAAGCAATCTTTAGAAACCAACTCATACTCTTAGCACGAAATGATTAAAAGAAGTGAAGATCTCCTAAGAATGTCCTATAGCCTCCCAAAGATAAGAAATGGATGTCATCATTCTGATCCGTGGGACTTTACTAGACACTTGATCTTATACAAACAATAATAGTAAACCTAGCGCTCTAATACCCATTTGTCATGACCTAATTTATGAGTCGTGATGGTACCTACTTTATTCCACTAGTAGGTAAGCAACACCAAATCTCAAAACTGTGCGAAATGGACTATTTTTATGAAAAAAGACATGATTCCCAGTATAATCCGATGACCTAGTAGTGTTAGTACAAGAGCTACTAACAATGGAATATGTTTATTATAATAGTCAAATACAAATTAGTCTTAAATAATGAAAGACTAGACATAGATTATAGAAGGAGAAAAGGGCAAATCCAGCTCAAAAAGCTCATCTTATCTCCAAACTCAAATCATAGTGATCGTAGCATCAATAGTGGCCACAAGTACTCAAATCTACACTAAAAAGGTGTAGAATTGTAGTACGAGTACAATGCCATGGGCACTCAATAGGAATCATCGACTGACTGAGATAAATCATAATATTAGTATAATAAAGATGCAAAATAAATAAGCTAAGTCAAGGTGAAAGGAAAACCTTGAATAAACCTCCAAATACTATAAATAAATAACCGAAACAAATATAATATGAAAGAAAGAATAACTATTATTACAAAACTGGACCCCATAAACAAATAAGTTTGGAAAAGCAAATAACCCAATGTGGTCCCCATAAGCTCGAAGGGTGCAATTAAAGAGAAGAAATAATAGAAAATCTCACAAACTGTATTTCAAAATCATAACTGCAAATCCCTACATACCATAAACATATCTTAAATACCCTCTCAATCTCAGACTCGAACTGGAACTCATATATCATCATTTTGTGGGACTTGAATCAAAACTCATATTATCAATCGCCAGACTTGAACAGGATCTCAATATCATAAATCACCAAACATGAACTGCAACTCAATATCAACTCCCAAGTAACAATCTAGTATAAACAAAACATATATCCTACCTACTAACACTCCTAATTATACAATTTTAAGGGTAAAATACATCTATAAAGTCTATAAGAAGCTAAGGTCAGTCTTGGCCTACATTGGATCGAAGGTCCCATATCTAAATTTACAAGACCATTATAAGGCAATTTCTATTTTGAACAAGACTAAGGTATCTAATTTGACTACTAGATATTAACTAAGCCACTTTTGGTCCTAATATAGGAATTCTACCTAAAACATGAGCAACTAACTAAACTACACTTAATTTATAGTTCCTTAACAGGCTAAATAGTCCAAATAATACTAAATTATACTGCCAAGACCTAATTCCTAACCCATAACTATTAATTATCATAAATATACTAGAAATTAGGCTAATATATGAGAGAGGTAAGCTTAGTCTATGGGATACCAAAGAAAGCCAGGTGAAATAGCTAAAACATTAATTTCCCCTTATGATAAGCATTCACATGATTCCACGCTATCAAAATAATAATCTTCTTATAACAATAAGAATAACGGTACCTATATTGTATTTTTACAACTTGAGTCCAAAATCACATAAAAAATTCATGTGGGTCTTGCTTGCAGAATTGCACTTTCAAAACTGTCAATGAGTCCCTTTATACTCAAGGAATATTTATCCTCAAGAATGAGTAAATTTTGAGCTCAAATGGTGCTAAAATTAACTGAACAATAATCTATGGATTTTGAGAATTAATAGAGAAATTCAACATGAAATGAATAAAACTTACCAAGAATTTGGAGAAGAAACGAGTAGTTTTAGCTCAGAAATACCTCAAAATCATCTAATAATGTTTGTCCTAAGTTTTCACACTTTGTAGGGTTCTATACTCTTGCAATTATGTGACAAAAGGGAGAAAATCAGACCAATTAGAAATTTAAGGCTAACCTAGGTGCCACTTAAGCGGAGACTGGACCTCTTAAGCGGCCAACTGCCACTTTTGCAATACCTAATGTCCTCTTTACCTACCACTTAAGAGAACCCTTTACCACTTAAGTGGCCTTAGTTATGTGATGAGGGATGTTAAGAGACCCTCAACTAGGCAAGCCTGGTCTCTGAAGTGATTGGTTGGCCTCTTAAGTAACACAAAATGTGCATAATCGAATGCACCCACTGAGTGCACTAGATTAAGACTAGGAATTTATACAAATCTCCATAAATCCCTTGTTCAATGCCCAAAATACACCTCTAATTGAGGATAAAGTGGCCGCTGTCATGTATAATAACCCAACTAGGCTGTGGTCGAACCCACAAGGAAGACTTGGATGTATATCTCTGGTTTGCAGAACTCAATGGGCTAAATGGAAAGTAAATAGGGGTTTTATAGAAATAGTATCGAATAATTAACAATATGTAACTTTGGTTGTAAACAATCAAAGACAAATAATAGAGCTGTGTTCTCCGTAGATTTTGGAATCCGTAGGTTTATAATGCTTTGCTGAACCAACCCAGTACTTTGCATGCAGAATTTGATAAATTATGTAGCATCAACTATCTTGTGGACTCATTGAAAGATTTCATCCTTTACCTTTTGAGTCTCAAGATGCCGCATTACTAACCTTAATCCTAGATTCTAGTTAACTATTACCTTTTGAGTCTTAAGCTTTTAGATAAAAGTTAACCATCTTACATAGATAATATAGATTAGCCTAGATCAACAGTTAAATATCAAATTACTACTATAATTATCTTTTCCTAGTCACTACTCTTCTTGAGGAGTATGTAGCAATAATCTAGGCGGGATCCTAATGTTTGTTACTGCTAGAACAACTAGCCGACTAAAGATAATACAATGCATGCACAAATATTGGTTCAAAACAACTAAACTCGTCCACTACTTCATCAATATGCTATAGTTCCCACAACCCTAGCTAAAGGTTTTAGCCTCTCATGCCTGTGAAATAATCGATAAAGTTCATGATAAAATCCATTTAGCAATATCACAAGAATAATTAAATACAACTCAAAGACTTAAACTAAATTATCAACAAAATCAATATAAGAGCAATTCTAGGATCAAATTTGAATCTTAGAATCAAAATATAAGTTTTAAGTGTTAAGAGCGCATAACCTAACTACAAAATGTCAAAAAGGAATATATAGTACACAAGGAATCCTTAAAAATCAAATCCTAAATGATAAAGGAAATTTGAGGTCGGTGTTCACTTACTTTGGCAACATACGGACCATATTTAGCACATACGGACTGTATATGGACCTAGGTAACTACAGAAACTCTGCATCGATCCTGCAGCTCTCTGGACTTTCAATCTCTGCACATACCTGGGTCACATACAGATCGTATGTAGCACGTATAAGCTTTATATGGTCATAGGTATATTTAGTGTCTTCTTTTTTCCTGCTCCTGAGCATCTGGACTTCAATTTCTGATACATACTTTGATCACCTATGCCCAGTAAGTGGCAACTATGCCAAAAATTGCATCAATAAGTAGCTAAAAACATGAATTTTCATATTTTTCTTTAATTTATCATCAAAAACCTAATTTCCTAGGAAATATACCCAAAACACATCATATCACACAAAACAACCAAAGAAACTTACATATTTTCATATTTTTAAGCATCGAAAGTCCTATAAATCCATAGCACATCAACACCCTAAACTTAGAAAGTTTACATGTCCTCAAGGAACATAAAAAGAAAAAGCAAAAGAATGATGCTTAACTAGGAGAATCTAAGCTATTTAAGGCAGTTAGTCTCCATTTAAAGTTCAAACACATTACCCCTCCTATATAAATAAGTTACAACCAACTATGTAAAATCATGAACCACAACAATATGACATAATCGAATCCAGATATGGAAATTACATTAGGAAAATACAACCATGAATATATACAAGCTACATTACCTGAACAAGTAAGAAACTAGTAATGCAACTCATGTGTCCTCACAATCAAAGAAGTCCCACTCACTCGTATGAAATAAGCATGTCACTACGGGGATGGTCCAGAGACACTCACACTTAAAAGACAAGTTCAACCAATGCATATCAAATACCATAGGCTTGACCTTATTTTCTTTACCTCGGTTTTCAAATAGTCAAGTTAAGATTATTATAGGACTGTATTCTCCTTGTAATGTAGGCCTATGGATGGTAAGGTACATGTGGATATATAAAGTGACAAAGACTGCTTGGCACTACACAAAATTTGGGGTTCACACTTTAACCAATTTCCTTTTATTCCACCCATATTTCTCTTTTGTATTCTTTTATGCATATTCAGGTTGGATGTACTTTCTTTTATTTATTCTTTTTTTCGTTTCTTTTTCATATTTTTATTTTCTTTTTCTTTTTCTTTTCTTTTTCTACCACGCCCATTCTTGGTAACTTTTTCTCTTATTTTACCATTTTGCATACCCACTATATATCTCGCACCCCTACGATAGCCACTGTTAAATTAGGCAATTTGCTTGAGTTGAGGGGCATAATGTCCAAGGAGGACCAAGGACAAAATAGATTCATTGCAACATAAATAAGAAGGTGAAAACAAAAAAAATAGCTATAAGGCTCAAACATGGGATCAAGGGATACTATTTCACATTGGGAAGGTCATTTAGGCTAAAAGTAGAATAAAATTAAAAATGGCCTATGATCCTTTCCTAACTGAATATCCTAAACACTAGACAATACTAACCGGGCAAGTTCTAGATTTAACACGCCTAGGGAACTAGGTAGCATATCACATACACATGGCACAAAGTTACATCAAAAGCCACTTCCTATCCAAATCATGCATAAGTTAGCTATTATTATCATGTCTTTAATTCTAATACCATAACAAGATCCACAAAAGTCACTCATATATACATTCAAACAGTTCTAATAATAAAATTTTGAAGGGGTATAATTTTTCTTAAAATTAATTAAAAATATAATAACTGCCCTAAAAACATAAAATCTCCTAACTACACAAAAACAAACACAACACATCACGACATAATTTTTAGACCTAGACATGATGGTTCTAAGCCATACTGTAGCTGGCCAAAAATGAAAAAAAAAACAATAAAAACCCGTGGCGGTTATGGTACACCCCACCTATAACTGAGAAGTGCACACTATCACCAATCCACTAAAAATGTAAATCAAGGGAATGAGAACATACCAAGAATGTACTAGGAGTCTTTGTTATGATCTCCCTCAGGTAAGGGTATCTAAAGTGGCTGAGGAGGTAGTGATGACGGTGCACTTCTAAAAGATGCACCCTTTGCTATCTCGACTTGCCTTTATTGATCAATAACTACAGTCTTCAATGACTCTTGTGTGTCCCATTTTAGGGACTAATCATATGGGATTGTGGGATCCTGTAGGTCCTCTTCTCATCCTCTCATAGTACCTACTATAGGGATAGTCTCAACATCCTCTATGAATAAGTCAAAGAATTTGGGCCCATGTGGGGTTACTAGTTGAACAAATGAGGGAAAAAATAGAGGGATGGATGATATATGGCTCTCAGTGAGAAAGCGTACCTCTGCTCTGAGTACATCCACCTCCTTCTTAGTATGACCTTGATCCGGTACCTCAATGCTACTAAATTGGGTTGATAGCCGACCCTCAAAATCATCTATGCATACATACAACTCAATTCGTAGCTCTGACATAGCATCCCAGTGTGCCATCTCTAGTGTAGTCCAAACCCATAGATGGATATATGAATATCTGAATATTCTATAGTCGGGTGTTGGTGACTCTCACTATCCACCAAGCTCTGTAAAAACTCATAAGATACTTACATCATAACTGAAGCAGCAGAAGTGGATAGGTGAGGGGGCACTAAAGATATATCCATCGGTACTGAAGTAGAAGTCAGGGATGAAGTAGATGTAGTGGAGGTCCCCTCACCCTAAGAACTCAACTCGGGGGCCTCTCTCTACTCCCCTATCTCAAAATGCATACTAACCTCCATATTACCTCCCTATTTATCAATAGGCTTTGTGGGTACTGTTGGGCCCTTAGACAGGGCCAGAGGCTTTGTAGTAGGCACACTGGGTATCCTGGGAAAGTTCGGATAGGACAGATCCTTCATTGTCATAGTCTGTTTCATGGTTGTCACCTATAATCTCTCATTAACTCTTGGCCTATCTGGCATGCCGACTCCATCACATAACCACTGAACATGACATAGGAATACCAGAGTCATAGCCCCACCAAAAGCTCTCACATGAAGCTTATGCTTAATGATACCTTCAAACTCAATGTCATATCTAGCCATCATGCTAACAATCAGTGCAGCTCCATCTTGAGTCAATACATTATCCACAACAATGGGATACAGTTTGTAATGAACAAGCAACCACCAAAATTCAGTAGCAAAATTGAGTGTCGCCTTCTTTATCATACCCTACACCTCGATCCAAGAGATATTTTCACCCAAAGGTGAAATTTAGCTAGTGATCCATCTCGTCATCTCAACTCTCTCACATCCATGCTCAATATAACACATAATATGTCTATAACGAGTAGCTCTCAATCTATATTCACACTCAACTCAGTAACATAATCTATCATGAATAGAGATCATAGACGGTCGCTATTAAAATATCTACCATAACCCCTCTCACATAAGTCTGCTCAAGCTAGGGCTACTCTGTATACCTCATAAGAGCTCTACTGTTTAGCGTATTCAAGGCTATTATGGAATGACATGATGCATAGAATTCCTTCACCAAAGCCAGACTTTAAGAACCTAGGGGTCAAGTTATCCACCCTAACTAATATCTGTCAAATGTAACCCACAATAGTGGTGTACTAGCCAACCCATACAAGTCAATATGTTTTTTCTCATAGATAGGCCTCATAGGCCAACTGGACTTGGTAATATGATTTTCTTACTCAAAAAAAAGTCCAAAGTCCCTCCATGCACCATTTTGTTTTCACCTCATTAAGAGGTTACTGGTTTGTACTCTCCTCAGATTGGGGTACTATTGAAGACTACTCATGAACTGTTGTACCCTTGTTAAATTGGGGTACTTCTGATGACTGCTCCTTATATTCCATATCAAACTCATCCTGGGACCCCTCCATAAATTGAGGGTCTTATGTCACAGTTGTAGAAGGTGACTCTGCCTCCACATCATCACCATCCTCGTCCTTATTATCATTACTACCACCCTCAACTGGCTGGGGAGGGCGCAGTGGTGATCTCCAGGTTGTCATGATCCTAAGCCTACCTAGAAGCTCAATAGTCTCATTGGTGTCTCAAGTCAAGTGAAAGACAACTTCTTGCCCTACTAAGACTTCTTTAGAATCTAGATACCCATCTTGGCTATAATAATAGCCTCAGCTACAACATGTACTAGACTTCTAGTGACTATCCCAGTTGTTCTTATCGAGATTGCTCTAGATTAGGCCTTCTGGTACTCCTCCTCCTAGTAGGTGCAACCTTCTTCTTCTTTGATGCCATTGTACCTAAAAAAGTAAGTGTTAGCGTCCAACAGATAATTAGGGATATAGAAATTGGAAGTAAAACTCAAAATAAAAAAAATGCAATTTTTTTGATTAAGTTTTGCATCCCTATCACTTATTCTCAGTCCCAACAATTTCCATATGAACATATTTACTTAGAATCAAATTTTCAACACAAGTTAGCATTCAAAATTTTGGTATTTCTTACTTTTTTAAGTTCAACATCTGTTTAGGGAATAATCTTAGGATTTAATTCAAGAACAATGCCCCACATTAAGATTTTTAGGCTATTTCAAGGCTCACATCCACAAGTTAGTTGGTTACTACATATTTAGCATTAACCTCAACATACCAACTTACTCACGTTTAATTTAACAGAAGATATTAATCTAGGGAACCAAGAACATTACTTTTTATGCGAGAAATTGGAAGTGAACTTTGAAGAAGTGAAGTAAAGTCGATGTTTGAGCACGTATATAGAAATTTTGAACAAGTTGTACCTCAAACAAGTAACAATTTAACATTTTGATAGGTGTGAAAAAGTTTGAACTTCGAGAGGGAGGTTGTATTTTAAGAAATTAGAAGAGATTGTTAGGATTTCTAAGTATTAAAAAATGATTTAAGGGGCTTAAATAGAGCGGGGGGTCGGTTTAGGGTATACTTATATGTGCTGGGCGCAAAAATTTAAACAGAATTGGGCCCACAATAATTCCTACTTATGACTTGTTCGTACGACCCGTATGTAGTATATACGGTTCGTATGTTCCAACCGTATGTGGGTTTAAATTTTTGTCCAATTTTACTGCTATTTGGACTTTGTATTTTGACATTTACTTTTCTACTTACGAGGTAGTAAGTTTTATTTACATCCCTACAAGTAAGTTCATTTTTTAAAGTCCAAAAAATCCCCAAAAAATCCTCAAAAATTCATATTTTCAATTAATGCACAACTTACCTGGCCCACATGGAACTTATGACCTTATCGAATTAGTCATAAAGTCCTTTTCCCATGAATCCAGTAATTTTTACCGCTTTCCACACCTGTTCTTATTCTATTTTACCTACAAAAAGAAAAACAAACTAAAATAGTGGGTAGCCTCCCATCCAACACTTAATTTAACATAGCGGCATGATGTGGCTATGTTGGTTACTCAGATTTCACCAATAATCCCATGGGTTGACACTTATGCAGTGATTGATTTAACATCGCTACATGATGCGAGTACCTTAACTACTTAGAATTCGATAGGGTACCTAAAGGAATACCCTTCAGGGTCATAAATATAGTTCATTACTGACACAACTCTCATGTCAGTAGGTTATTTCATCGTTCTTTATACGTTAAAAGTGACTTCTTCATTGTTGACTCTAAATCGAAGCTCTCCCTTCTCCATATCAACCATTCATCTACCTGTGGCTATAAATGGTATTCCCAAAATAATGGGCATCTCAAAGTCAACCTAAAAATACACAATGAAAAAATCATTTGAAAAGATGAGGTTGTAAACTTTTACCAATAAATCAAATGAATTGCCTATGGGTTTCTTCAAAGCACTATCAACCATAAACAACTACCTAGTAATTGGCTCTAGAGGGATCGAACCCAATTTCTTGAATACGACCAGTGGCATCATATTAATATTGGCTCCTAAGTCACACAAGGCTCTGGCGGATATGGATGTCCCATTAGTACATAGGATTGTGAATGCTCTGGGATCACTCTTTTTCTAGGACAGAGACTTGGAAGTGATTGCACGGCAATGGTGCACTCCTTCAACATCCTCAAAATTAGTAGTGTGCTTTTTCATCACCAACTCTTTCATGAACCTAGAATAACAAGGTATCTGCTCCAATGTCTCAAGGAGAGGGATATTAAAGCTTAGTTCTTTCAACATCTCAATAAACATCTTGAATTTCCCTTTTTTTTTCTGCTTCAATCTTTGAGGAAAGGTTGGGGGCATTTATGGAATTTTTCTCACCGTAGGCTCATCGACCATTCCCTTATTTGTATCCTCACCTACACTGGCATCAACACTTGTCGCCTTGTCATCTTCCATGACTGGAGGCTCATCTCCCACAGGACTATTATTTCTTTAGCAATGCAATAGTAGGAAATAAGGGGGGTCCATAGTAGATAAACCACTCTGAGTAATGATAGCAATACAATGACCATTAGTTTTTGGGTTTTGGACTGTTTTACTCAGAAGTGTGCCTAGATGTCTCTAATTCAAAATACTCGACATCTGCCCAAATGGTGCTCTAACTTCTTGATAACAGTCGCATGAGACTCAGTCTTTTAGGTCAAACCTGAAATATCAGCCTTGATGTCCTTATGGTAAGCTTTCTGACTCTCTTTCCCTTTGACCAGTTTGGTCAGCATCACCTCCATCCTTAATTCTATAACATGGTTGCCTAGCGGGATGTACTTGTATCCCTTCTTCTTATAGTCATCTTTTCACCTCAAGTCATCATTGTGCTCCCTACTGCGCTCTCTGTATCTATAACTATAATAGTTCTGACCTTGGTTACCTTGCCCTTGATCTCAGAAACCCAACAACTAGTGATTAAGATACTTAGCCTCCTCCTCTAAGTCTAACTCATAAGCTATAATGACTGAAGCCTCTGGACCTACTGCGTTCACCTTTTCAGAACTGACCATTGTAAACTTCTTAGTCAGCAACCCAATGTCAGTCCTCAGTTGTGTAATATCTTATTCCATAAAGTCATTCACTACACTCTAGTCGTCGAAAGCTCTAATAGAATAAGTGCCAACAACTCTCTCAGACTCCCTAATATGTCACCCTTGATTAGTGAGAGAAATCTACTCTAGAACCTCAGAAGCTGCCTCCTAGCATAGTCTAATAAATGCTCCTCCAGTGATTGTGTCTGCCATGGCTCGGGAATTGATGTTTAGGGATCTGTATAATATCTCTAATTTGCTCGTTCTTAAAATCCGGTGATTGGGCACCATGTTAATCTTCTTCTTAAACTAAAACCAAGCCTCATAGATCAACTAAGAATAAAGTTGTCTAAAATTATATGTCTTATTATTTATCTGCAACATCCTGGTCAGAGGAAAAAATCAATATAAGAATTGGTTATGCAACTCATTCCATGTGTGATAGATCTTCTTGGAAGTTCCCCAAACCAAACAAAAGCTTCTCCATTCAGTGAGAAGGGAAACAACCTTAGTCTAAGTGCCTTTTGGTCTACCCCTGGGATCATATAAGAAGTGTAGATACCAAGAAGTTAGCAAGGTACATATTATCATCATCAGTAGCAGTGCCCAAAAATACAACCTTCATGTTTAAGAGTTGGATCATGGAACTTGTAATGCTGAACTTCACATTGTGGGGGCATTGCAGAAGGAATAATAGTTCCTGTTTCTGCTGGCTCAACGTATCCCATGTCTTTCTCATCATTATATGACTAAAAATGCTGGAATGCTAGGATAACTTTATCGTAAGCTCTATAAACTCCATCTCGATTTAATTATTGTTCGATGATCAACTACTGACCTTGGACTAGATATCTTTGCCTGATGATCTAACTCGGCTTCCTCAGCCTCAATCATTTGATTAGCTACCTCTGCTAGCATATTCTCTGACTGTCTATCTACAATATTTTATGGATCACATAGAGTAGGAGGTGGTACAATATTCTGATCATCCCAAACCCCTTCTAAATTGCCTTTATGCACTAGGTCTACCATCGTAGGATTATGATGTAATAGTCTTTCTGGGTTATGATTCAACGGGAGTAAGGGATCACCTTGACTCTTGGTGCTAGGCATACACCGATGTATAATAAACTAAGATAAGAATAATAATGACCCACAACTCCAATAAATTTTAATTAACACAACATTAGTTCCCCGACAACGGCACTAAAATTTTGATAAATGCCCAAACTACACCACTAATTGAGGATAAAGCAATTGTTGTCAAGTGTAATAACCCAACTAGGTTAGGATCGAGCCCACAGAGAATACTTGGATGTATATCTCTAGTTTTCTGAACTCAACAGGCTAAATAAAAAGTAAATGGGGAGTTTGTAGTAATAGTATCAAACAAGTAATGGTATGTAACTTTTATTGCAAATAGTTAAAGACGAACACTAGAGTTGTGTTCACTCTGGCTTCTGGAATCTGTATGTTTATCGTGCTTTGCTGAACCAACCATATACTTTGCATGCATAATCTAACAAGTTATGTACGATCAACTGTCTTGTAAACTCATTAACAGATTTCATCCTTTACCTTTTGAGTCTCAAGATGTCGCAATACTACCCTTATCCTAGATTCTAATTAACTTTTACCTTTTGAGTTTTCAGTTATCAGATGACAGATGACCATCTTACATAGATATTACTAATTACCCTAGATCAATAATTAAACTTTTATTTATTATTGTAATTATCTTTTTCTATTAACTACTCCTAGAGTGGAGTAAGTACCAATAATCTTTGAGGGATCCTAATATTTGCAAATGCTATAACAACTATCAAACTGAAGATAATACAATGCATGCACAACTACTAGTTCAAAACAAATTCACACATCCTCTACTTCGTTAATATGCTAGGTTTCCCACAACCCTAGATAAGGGCCTTACCTACTCATGCTTGTGAAACAATTAACAAAGTTCATGATCAGTACCATTAAACAATATAACAAGAATAATTGAATAAAACTCAATGATTAAAACTGAATTATCAACCAAAATCAATACAAAAGCAATCCGAATATATAATTTGAAATCAAAATATAAGTTGTAAGTGCTAAGAGTGCATAACCTAACTATAAAATGTCAAAAAGGTGTAGATAGTACACATGGAAACCCAAAAAATCAATCCTAAGAAAAAAAGGAAATTTGAGGTCGTGTCCACTTACTTTGGCCATATATGGAGCGTAAGTAGCACATACGGACCATATATGAAGCAAGGTAACTGAAGAAATTTTTCATAGATCTGTAACGCTCTGGACTTTCAATCTCTGTACATAGCTGGGTCACATACGGGACCGTATGTACCACACATAAATCATATGTTGATATAGGTACGTGAGAGTCTTCTTTGTTCCCACTCCTGAGCCTCTATACTTCAATTTATGATACATATTTTGTTCACATATATTCGCTAAGTGGCACATACGCCCAAAATTTCCTCAATAAGTAGCCAAAAACTTCAATTTTCATTATTTTGTTCAGTTTATCAACCAAAACCTAATTTAAACATACCTAAAATAGATTATATCACACAAAATAACCTAAGAAACTTGTATATTTTCATAGTTTTAAGTTTCTAAAATGCTATAAATCCATAGCACATCACCCCGTGGGATTCATCCAAAATCTCTTAAATTCTAATGAGCTATGCTACCTTGCCAAATTCAACTTTCTGGACTTAATGGCGTTGTTGAGTTTCCATCTGAGGTTGTTTTGATGAAAAATAGGTCGTAACCTACGTTCTATTTTTCTTAATTTCTTACCAATAGCCTAAAATAAGCTCGGAAGCCTTGGGACTCAAAAAAAGGTCCTCCAAGCCTAAAATTTATGTTCCAAAGTGGTGGCATCTATCATAATTAGCATACAATGTTGCTTCACTGATGTTTTTGCCTAATAGACAATTCTTACCAACAAAGATTCAAAATAGAAAATTGGATCAAAAAATATTTGATTTATGCTATAACTAAATTCTTAGCTCCATCTAGTCATAAATTTCGTGAGGCATCTATAGGAATGCTCTAACTAGTGAAAATAAGTTGAAATGTAAAAAATTACCTGGAGGGTCATTATAGTATATAATTTGAGTTATGATTAATTAATTTCTTGCACACAGTTATTTGCATTTTACTAAGTGTGGAGATAATAGGCAACATACCACGCTAGCACAATATGATATTATGTGATAATTGTTCAGTACCATGGTGATACAATATGATAAGATGTGAATAAGGTTGGGTACCGCACTAGTATGTTATGATGATAAGGTGGTGAGGGATAAGGAGAGATGATACACACATCTTGCATGCATACTTGCATTTATATATTTAAATGTGAATTTATTATATATATATATATATGTATGTATGTTATGTATATATATATGTTATCCTATGTGTTTCCTTGTTATGTTGAATGAGAAAAGAGGGTTTTTATTAAAAATGTGGTCCCTTGAGCGGAATAAGTTAGAACTATGATTCTATGGTATAGTCTTGTGTTTGTGAGCACCGAGAGAACATAATTGATTATAGATTAAGGAATTGTAAGCTTGATAAAGGTTGGATTGTGTGAGAAGAAAATGGATACCAGTTGGAGTGGGTAGTCAAGGAAGATATACAAAATGTAGTCAAAGAAAAAGATATACAAAATGTAGTCAAAGGATAAAGATATACAAAATGTAGTCATAAGACTAGGATATAAAAAATAAAGTCAAAGGACAAAGATACACAAAATTATTAAATGAAAGGTACGTCACAGAGATTCTAAGTGTAGATTACAATGACGTTAAGTGTAGGTCACAAAGATGATAAATGAGGCATAATAAGAGATGATAGTTGTGGATCCAAAATGGGAACTTTACTTGATGTTGTGATTTAACATAATTTATTATTAATGTTGTTTGATTCTAACCCTGGTTGGCCAATGACGCTTACTCGTACACGTGGTTGTACTAATGGTACACTTATTATACCTCTACTTGGGGTTATAGCCATTGTGTAGGTCAGTTGGAGTTTCTATAGCAGCGATGCCGATTACTCAGCAATAACTCATACTAGTTTTATTCTTATGGATGCTACATCATGGATGTCCTTACTCTTTTTCTTGTTCTCTTGTACTATATTAGGATAGGTTCTATAGAGTTACTTATTGTTCTTTTTTGCATTTACTTTTCATACATGATGTATTAGAATGAATTTTTGGAAGAATTAGGCGTGTATTAGTGTTTCAAATCAGTTGGACATTCAAATGGTGAATATGAAATTAAATAATTATTCATCATTTTAACTCCGTATTTAGTTGATTTAAAATATTATTAGGGTTATCCTATTTTGGTAGGTGTACGTAGGTGTCTAGTATAACTTTGTAGGTTAGGGTCATGACAAAGATGGTATTCGAGTCTAGGTTATTGGTATCCTAGTACAAGAGAAAATTCTGAGAAGAGTCTTGTAGATTGGTGTTATGATATCCATATCAAATCTGTAAGAAGCAAAAAAGGCATCTTGGGACCTATCTCACTTTTTTCATATCGTTCCATCTAAATGTCTTATCCCTGGGTTTAGTCCAATTAGTATCTAGTCAATTCCAGTTGGTATCTCAATCATCATAATTTAGTTTGGTTGGTCCCAATTGGTATCCTTTAGCCTAGAATGGTTGTGACTAAACTCTCATGAATGGAAGTCAATAAGGACCTAGAAAGTGGAATGTGGTGTGTATTTGATATGGTGTTAATTACTTGTGATAAGCCAATGAAGTGTTCAAAATATATTATGTACATGGTTTTTACTGGTGACATATGTTAAATCATTGTGGGGTTTAGCTTTTAAATATAAGTTTTGAGTGTATGTGTGGTTAGATGGTATGTAGTTTAGCAAACTAGTGAACGTAAGGACCGTATATGATCTCAGGAGTGTCTTTATTTCAAGAAGATAAGCTACAAATAATCTCTATGTGATTTGGAGTACTTCTTATCTTTTATTTGATCTTCTACAAACTACTCGGATGCCTAGCTGTTCCTGGAGTACTTTGGAGGGTAGAAAATTGAGTGGGTAAGGAGAATAATGAAGCATAGTACTATTTTGTAGACAAAAAAACTTTTTTGGTTGTGGTTTAGAGTTAATAGAATCACAAGTTAAATTTAGATTAAGTATGTTGAGAAATTATTACGCTACTTGAACAAGCATAAAATGAGGTTTGTACAATAGGAACCTAAGATTGGGTAGAAAAAATTCAAGGCATAGATACTCGAGGCTATCACAATAATGGACCTTTTTATCATTTTAGTAGTAAAATTAACCATTGCGGTAGCTCCACGAAGAATCCTTCCAGATACATCCCCTATTTCTTTTTGTTTTTCAATTGTGGCATACAACCCTATTTTCGAAGCAATATAATGATAAAATTCATCCAACATGCATTATATGATAAGGCTTTTATAACTAAAGGGAGTAGGAAAGAAAAACGTCTTAAAGGTATGGAAATATAAAAATAGTAATTGTTTGTTACGTACCCCAAATAGGAGCAAACCAAATTCCTAAAAAAAAAAATATAACCAAGAGGGGGGAGGGGCCTCTAAGTTGTGGCACTATCTATGAGGCTTAAGGAAAACGAGCCCTTCTTATCCATGCCAGTAAGAAAGGATAACTCCTCTGTGTCTTTCCTAGTTAGCTTTAATAACTTTTTCTAGGGCAAGGTGCACCCAAGCATCACTTGTACCACTTTCCATATCCTTATAAGTATATGGTAATAGGAGCGATGCTTTTTATTTTCTTCATTCAACTTTCCTTGAAGCTTTGCATAAGCTCGAGCTGGGTCTAATGATAGGGTAGTAGAGACTAAAGGGGCTAATCTAAGAGGGAGAAGTTGAGACCTTATTAGAATAGCCCAGACAACTATGAGATTAGCCTTCTAACCACAATAAAATGCGGGGCACGAGAAGTAGGGGCACTTGGCCCCCAACTTTACAATCCCTACTACTCTCACCTTCTTCCTCTACCTTTCTCTCCTTATTACTCACACCTTAAATGACTTTGCCCTGAAATAGGATATATGGCACCTTACTGTTGTCCATGGTGTCCTGAATCTCCCCAGACACACCAACCTTTTCATAAAGATTAGTAACCAAGTAAAGTAATAAAAACTCCCTTAGAAACCTCTCCCTAGGATTGAAGTACCTCCACTCATCAATAATATATAACCCTACATTCACTTGAATTCCCCCAAGAATGAAAGCCACTATGGCCTAATAGAAGGCCACATCTGTAATATTTCCCAAGGGACATATCCTCTGGGACACCGATTGTAACCATACCCTTTTTTGACCAACAAATAAATTCTCTTCGTCCCCTTAACACTAGACCATGTCATTCAGCATCTCTCCCTTGGGGCATTAAGACTTAAACCGCTTACTCTAAGTCTGATGCCCAAATTATCACCTCAAAGACAGAATTAAAAGGTTTTTAAACAACCATGCTATTATTAATGGTGTCCACATCTACCGAAACCCTCTTGCCTCATACTTAGATGGTTGGGAGAGGTACCGACGGTTAGAAAGTTGGCATAAAACTCTCAAATGACCTCCATATATGCTGAGGGAGGATCACAATCAATATCTCCCACCTAAGTGCCTTTGGCTGTGTATAAAACTCTAAAAATTCCTCCTCTACATCTGTCATCAACATTACCCATTCATAGAGGAAATCCCTAGTATGTAGCCTCACCTGGTAATAGTCTTAACACTCGTCATTGAGAAATTTATGGTAAGTTGGTTGTGGGTCCATTCTGATCTTTTAATTGCCGCAAAAAATTGTTAAAACTATATTGGAATGACAAGAGAGGAAAAAGGAATTCAAAATTTCAAAAAATGCAGATACGGGGAAACACATCCAGTACCGCTACAACAGCTAATCAACCAGTAGTGGTATCACAATGGTGTTTATTTATTGCTATGTAGATACTACTTTAGGAGTGAAGTTACAACTGTAGTGTTTTATCATCTTCAACCGGCCAACCTCTCCTTCCGGGGTGGATTTTTGACTTTTCCCAGTATTTTTTTAAAAAATTAATCATAAACCAATCTTGGAGAAGTGCATTTGAACCTTTTTACACAAAAATAGGGGTGTGGAACAACTAAAATCAATCCCATATTGAAGGAATTTATTAGAGAAGATGACTTGTTAAGTTCAACTTACCCATGTCTGAAAACCCTCTATGAACTACGTCAATAATACATCCCAAATATTATAGGAGCATTGAAGATTTAGAAAACTAAGCATGCTAACTACTATACTAAAGTACATCGCCTAAAATCAAATTCAACAAGTTGCACCCAAAACCATCAAAATTTCCTCTATTCTAACAAAATTCAACGATTTTATAATAAGAGATACATAAAATAAATAAAAAAGAGGTAGGAAATACATTAATTCATGAATGAGGGGAGATTTTTCAAAGAGAGTCAGGAGATTTTTAGAGGGAATAAAGTAAAAATAAGGGAAAATCAATTTTCTACCGACTACACTGTTGTGAACAGCTGACACAACAACAGTTTCACTACAGTTGCATCGATAACTAACTACCACATCGATAAACCATTTCCTGAATCAACTTTATCTTGGATTTTAGTGATTTGAGGAAGTAAAATATATTCGGGGTAATAATCCCAATAATTAATTATGTGATCCATCTTGGGGAAAATATTTTAATAATCGTCGGTCTAGATTAGGCAATATTGTAAAGGTTTCCCAAACAAGCATTTGTTAGACAGCTCTTTTAATAAGTGGTTATGGTTAAGACCCCATTGAGTATTCATACAAATGTTCCGACTTCACCCTTAGAGTCATTCGAGGATAAACAATTTATAAATTGGTTATCTTCATTATATGTGAAAATGCGCTAAGAATAATTTATGATGAATAATAGGATCAAAATAGATAGGGAAAAATCAAATCCAAAAGGAAATAAATGACAAAGGAAATTGGAACAAAAGACTCAAAATATAGGTGGGGCTAGCCTATCGGTAACCACTGCAGAGGTCGATTAACCTCTATCACTGCAGTGATAAAAGTTTCACTGCAGTGGTAACAGAAAGTGTGCCAGTTGAGGGATTTTTAGAACCCCTCTTTCTTTTATTTCCATAGGTCTCCTCTTTATTTAAAAACACATTGAAAATCTCAAACTTCTACACCAATAAGATTTTAAAGGCCAGGGTTCTTGAGAGAGATTTTGAAGCACATCCAGAGGGAATCCAACTTGGAAATACGTTACTTGGAAAAATTCTCTCTACTTTGTAGAAGTATGTTTCCTCTAAAAGTTAGAGTTTAATTTGTACATGCTAGACTTGGGCCATATGCATATTAATAGTAATATTGGAAGTATCATGCATTAGGCCATCATGCATGAAGTTAGTTGGATGGACATATTAAAACCTAGATAGGTTTGAATATGTTTATTTATTATATCTTATGTTAGGGTTTTCAAAATAAGTGACATTAAGAAATATAGGGCATGGATGAGTAGTTTCTTATCACTCATGGTGGATTAAGGTGGAAAGTAGACAGAATAATATAAAATGGTAAAATGGAAAGTTATAGTGTCCCGACTAGTGCATAAATGCTTAAATATTCGAATTGAATTAGGAAAACTTGTTTAGTCCCAATTTCTTGATGGTCATGATTGATGTTTTCCAGCATTAGAAGATAAGATTGTGAGTAAAAGGTATTAAGATTAACTGGTAGTATATTAGCATAGTTTTTTATGTTGTAGCAATCAGATTTTGCAATAGTTAAAGGTAACAATCTCGAGGTTAGGGTACACCCAGAGGAAAAACATGTAATTATGTGAACACTATGATGACAACCCCATTGGAGGGATTAGAAAGGCGTGACTATGGTACTTATGTGAGAAATAAGGTCACCCAATAAATAAATTTCATGGTGGAGGTAACAATAGACTTAATAGAATCGTGATGCATTGTAGGCTGACATATGCGATGGACTTTTGCATAAGTTCTGACTTATTGTCTTCTTGCACGCATTCATGTGAATTGTGTTAAGGGTGGAAATAATTAGTTGGGTACCACACTTGAAAAATATAATATGATGTTATAATGGGTCGGGTACCATGTCCTATAATATGATACAAAGTAAATATGGGTCGCATACCACACAAGTACGTTATGATGATCAGATGATAAGGGATAAAGAGAAATGATGTGCATATCTTCCATGGATGCATTCATTCATATGTTTGAATGTGATGAGAGTTTATTAGTGTTTCAACTTGATGAGACATTCATATGGTAAATATAAAATTAATTAAGTATATTTAATTTTAAAATCCATATTTTGTTAATTTATGGGATTATCAGGATTCTTCTATCTGGGGTAGGTATAGATAGGTTTTCGGCACGACTCAATGGGTTGGGTCATGACAACAACCTATGTTTTTGGTAAATCTTCACTTGAGAAATATTCTAGTTACTTCTTTATCCTTATACAATTCATGGTAATACTTTATAGTAAATACAAAAGAGAAGAAAATAGATGTTATACGAGTGGAGGTCGCTACCTTTCTTAGTAAAGCTTTCTTATAAGCTATTGGTGAAACCACATATAAACATTCAAGTTTCTCTAAAGGAAACCTCTTATAAACCAAGGGGACTGGAATAGGCACCACAAAGGTGTTTCAAACTAGGATAAATCTTCATGTGTCATTTACTTAATTTTTATTCTTTTACATTCTATCATTATTGTTTTTTGTACTAACATCACCTTTAGGGAAGTCAATTAACTAATAAATTTAGTCGACTTATAGTATATCAATTTAAATTCACTATTGGCCTTCTGGTTTATCAGGACATCTACAACCCTCTTCTTTCTCTACTTCTTGATCTCAAAGTCCATCTCATAGATCCAATATTATGTCAAGCTATTATACATTGGTATACTCATACAATATTTACAAGACCTCTATCACTCAACCTAAGGAAAAAAGGTCTCTTAAGGTCTCTATCATCATGTAAGGCTCCTTCTTCATTCCTCTTTCAAAAACAAATGCCTCCATGAACACCACCATAACCTTTTTATGATGATCTGATGTGCCCATTGAAATATCCTCCTAGAAACACTTCTCAGTGGTAGGTCCACCTCTCATAATATCGTCCAAAACCTCCTAAAATGTCATGACCCGAGACTACCCCTAGTCATAACACGGTGCTTGAAATCATAAGTGATCCCAAGCTAACCATGAACTGGCATACTATTTGAGCAACTGATTTAAATTGTATAAAACTAAATATTTTAGCGAAAAAATAATCATAAGAAAATCCGAGTGAATGTAATACTGAATATGTTTACAACATTATATATCTGAAGAAAGAACTTGATTTACAATATCATGACTCTAACTGACTATCTATGAAGCCTTTACTATACTGACTATAGATAGATGGGGCATGCATCCAACTACCACTAATCAATACATATGAATAGTCAAAATAAAATACATGAATTATTGCTGACTGGAGTCCCCAAAATAAGAGAATTCATCACCTACTGGCTGAAAACTGCAAACTACCTAATTATGATGTGTAGGATACAGCTGGTACCTAAATTATGAGAAAATGTAGCACATAAACATATATGTGTATTAGTAATTCTGAAATATACTAAGTAAGTGGGGATGAATGCAATATGTAAAACTAATTAGGTACATAATCTTAAGACATTCATGTGAAGTGCAAGTAGACTCATCAAGAAAATAAAAAAACTTAAAGATGAAGCATCTAAACGTATGAATAACAAACATAATTTGATAAGCTAGTAAATCACTACACTTAGTTTCTTAAAATCTTTACTTTTGTAAAATAAGTAGAACTGAAGCTAGGAAGTAGTAAAGGTATGGATAATGCATGTAAATCTCATATAAAGCTAAATATACTGTAAAAATATACTGAGGATCATGTATGGATTTAGAGCGTGAAAACTTAAACATAAAAGACTGAGAATGTAAGACCAAACATAAACATGTTTCTAACATGAGCTGTAATCTAAAAGAATGAAATATGTATAATTGAATAACTAAAAATCTATATGCTTGGTTAAGAAAACTTTAACTGTGATAAACTAAATATTGACTGAAACTGTGGGAGTTATGACATAACCCACATGCCCCAATCTGAGCTCATCGGGGTCCAACCTGTAACCCCAGTTGGAAGGGTGTCAATAACGTGCCATGGATACTAACACATGGTTTTGTGGATTCACTAATCATGAGTCTCGAAGGACTAGGGAGTTAGTCCTAAACAGGAGGATGACCTCTAAGAGTGTCAGTCCTAAACTGGCGGATGGCATCTCATAATCCTACGTTGGCTACGTAGTTTTGTAACATAGGAATTGCTACTAAGGATCCAGTCCTAACTGGTGGGTGAGCCCCTATACCTAGGTTTGTTGGGTGCTAAATTATACTCCCATCTGAAAGACACTGAAACACAAGCTAGTGCATGCACTGTTAACTGATAATCTTAGGTCATTGACAGCACCCAAGCGCACACGCAAATGTACTTGGTCTACCAAGTAATGTAGTGGCCTTCAAGAAAGCCAAATATCGATCCCACATAGATTTGATTTAACAACGATTTAATTCTAGTTCACCATCTAGATTAATATAGTGCAAAAGTAACTAAAAAGAGAATTTTGAATTATTTGGTAAATTAAAAAATAAAATAAATAATGCGAAAAAATAAATTCTTGGATCAATCAATGGAAGAAAATATGGGGTTAAAGCACTCCGAACAATCATACTATGTTATTGAATCTCATCTGCTAATTAGCTTATCTTGGTTGTTGATTCGTATGGTTAATTGCATGATCATGCTTTTCCAACATACAATCTTTTACCTAATGTGGATATTACAACTACATCGTTGAGAGGGGATGTAATAATTCAATTAAGTTAATTAAAGCTATCATCCTACGTATGAATCAAGTAAGACATCTAAGTACATTCTTGTCCTAGACGCTAAGTTTAATTTTTTATTTTATAAAAGAATAAAAATCCAAACTTTCTTTATTCCCATGTTCTATCTCTCTATTCCCTCTCTCGAGATCAAAAGGTCGACAATATATGTATTTTATGGGTGATCAATCCACAAAATAATTAAAATATGAATAAACAAACAACCAACTATGATAAGCAAAATTAACGAATTTAATCCAAAACAATAGTACTCATGTTCTTGGTTTTAGCTTCGGAGAGGGGATTTTTAGCAACTAATATTCATAATCACAATCCAAATAATTGAATACATGATATAAAAAATTAAAGACTAAAAATAAAATTAAAACCTAATAAACCGTATAGCCGCCTCTGTCTTTTTTTCCAAAACAGTGTCCAAGCCGAATTGAATTGGTCACTGACGTGATGACAAAAAATTATTAATGTCCAAGCTCTCTTTTTTGTTGTCTCCAGCTATGTTTATATATATTATATTATATTCATCTCCTAATATCACAAGTAGTGGGATTAATAAATGAAGATTCCCAAAAGTTTCACTAAAGTTTGTGCCCTTCTTGAATTAGAATTGGACTTAGTCAATTGTTGTTGTCGGCAGAATGAAATTGCTGTGCTGGAATTATCAATGCGGCGCGTTGAGCCAACGAGTTTTCACATCGATGTGACGTATTGACTTCACGTCGTTTCACTGAAATTTACATTAAAAAATTTGGTTAAGTGTGGAATGTCTTATCCTTTGCTCATGCCTTTTTTAGTGTATTTTCAATAAACTTTTGGCCTTTAAATCATCAACATATCACCGTATTTAGTTTACCAAGCCTTCTACAATATCATACACCATAAATTAAAGATCCAAACAAAACAATATTCTCAACAACAAATTAAAACAAGAGCTAAGATAAGGCAAATTCACAATGCTCTTCCACTTAGCATTCCGACTCTTGACTTAAACAAATTAAACTTTATCCATTACAAACAAGTTATTCCACATAAAATTACACCATTAAAATGTTTGGAATAAATTAAACACAATAAAATCCATCGAGATCAACTAGACACACACCTAGCTCAAGCTAGTAAAACTATTTCCGGATTGAACTCTGAATTACACAATTAAGCCCAAACTTGTTTGAAAAATACCTTGAACATTAAAAATGCACACCTAAACATTTAAATGCTTATTTATATCAATATGAACATATTAAGCACACGAACTGCTCTCAAAACAAGGCTAAATAAGCTAGAATAATGATACAAAAGTGTATAAAATCACCTCAGATCATCACCCCACACTTAAATCATTGTTCGTCCTCGAACAACTATTTACTCTCAGCATAAAAAGCTGAGGTGATGCTACACTTCTACTAAATGCAAGACACTCAAGCTAGTACTACAATGACTACACAAAATACAAGTTTCTACATAAAACACATTATTTACACAATTGAAAGTTCAAGAACACTATTCAAAACATCCTAGTCTCAACAATCACCCACATTCATCAAACATGTTCCCTCACAACAAGAGAGTTACCCATAATCACTCACAATAATGCATATTTATAACATAATGGGTACAAGAATCAAATTACTCTCCTCTCACAAAGAATTCACAAGTTACACACAATGAACAATAGGCTTGCCCTTAGTGTAATGCTCTACTAATAGTCGAATGTAAAGCTTAGGATCAATTAGAACTTTTTCGGGTTGTAATGTAGGCTAAGGGATGGGTAGGAACTATTTGGGAATAGTGACTAACCTCTCTAAGAGCTTTAATACACTACATTATGCAATTAAAATCACTCTCCAACAACCAAATTACACCATTTTTGTCTACCCTATTCTTTTATTTCGCCCCATCTCTTTAAAGCACTTTCACAAACACTTGGTATAGTTTACTACTATATTTCACAATCATGGCAATATTTTTAACATAAATCATATCATAACCATCCACCACACATCAATTACACACCAATAACAATTACCTTGGGGCATCAAATTCACCTTTTTCTTTTTCAATTTCTCGAAATCCTTACTCAATTTTTTTTTTAATTAAAGCACTTAGGAGTTTTTTAGATCAAATTATGGTCTATCAAAGAAAGGATTAGGATATTTATGAGGTTGCCAAAGAAAAGGCTAAAGGCTCAATGGGGTTAAACTAAGATAATACATAAAGATAGGTAAAAAGAAGGTAAAACAAGGCTATCAAAGAAATGCCTAAATCATATCCTAAACCCACATTCTTTATTTCGCATCACACAAACACCAGGCAAGTTCTAGACATCACATACAACAAGGAATATACAAAATACCTCACTCAAATTGCACATGCTTAATTCAGTAGGATCATCATAGACTCTTAACCAAAAAATAACACAAATTCAAAATTAAGCCAACAAGTACATAAACTTGAGCCTAAGAGTCTAAAAAATAGCAATTCACACAATTCACATGCTTTTACCAAATAAAACACTTGCACCACGTAATAAAAAATAGCACCTACAAGAATATCTCACTTATTCCAAACCTAAATTTTTTTAAATTGAGTCAAAATTTGGGAATTTCCCACCCCACACTTAAAAATCTACTTTGTCCCCAAAGTGAATTTAAAAGTAAAAATATATAAATACTCCTTAAGGCCTCTAGGCCTAGCTAGTAGCATCTTCACACATAAATGGGATCCATGGGACCCCACACTCAATCTTTTCCATGCTTCAAGCTCAAAATTATTGTACTCAGACTTCCTATTAACCTATGACTCAGCCAAAAACAAAAACTATGTGAAATAAAACAAAAATTCAGAAGAAAATGTACCTAATTATCTTGGGTTGCCTCCCAAGAAGCGCCTAATTTAGTGTCGTGGCACGACCCAACTCAACTCAACCATATTCCTTCACCCTTTTATCCCCTTTTGGGAGCCATTTTTCATTCGTTTCAGACTTTTTTTACCTTTTAACATATTGGGAATCGGTGGTTTCATCTTAGGCCGCTCAATCAGGTAGTCGAAAAAGGTCTTTGGTGGCTTAAGCACCCCACACTCATCCCTTTCCAGCATATTAATCATGCATAAATCTTTATATAAGGAATTTTCAATGGGGGCCTTGTAAACATCAAATACCACCTCTTCATCATCTACCCTCATCTTGAGTGTGCCTTTTCTAACATCAATCAAATCCTCTCCAGTCCCTAAGAATGGGCGCCCAAAATAATTCGTACATATTCATCTGTCACAAAATCAAGAATAAAAAAGTTAGCAGGAATAACAAATTTACCAACCTTTATGAGGACATCCTCAATGATTCCATCCGGATATGCTATGGATCTGTCTACTAGCTGCAAAGCCACGATCGTCAATATAGGCTTTCCCAAGCCCAATTTTTCAAACAGAGATAGGGGAATCAAGTTTATGCTTTCCCCCAAGTCACTCAGTGCATGGACCTCTTTGTTCTGAATTTGAATAGGGATAGTAAACTTTCCCTGATCTTTTAATTTCTTGAGGATTTTTTATGTTATTACCACACTATACTCTTTAGTGAGTGTTATTGCCCCCACATCTTGCAATTTCACCTTATTTGCCACCTAATCCCTCAAGTACTTTGATTACTTAGGCATACTCTGCAAAACATCTAGCAAAGGTAAATTAATATGCAACTCTTTGAATGTGTCAATGAAATTTTTGAACAATGCATCCTCCTTCACTTTTATGTACTTTTTAGGGAAGGGGAATAGAAGTGTCTTCTTCTTCTCTGGTTCAACAACTTTATCTTTCATGCACTCAGACTTTCTTGAATTTTTAGCAACTTCTTCGGGAACCTGTTTGGTCACCACATCAGCATCTACCTTCTTAGTTTCCTTTGGAGGTTCTTCATGAAGCACTTTACTACCCCTTAAGGTGATTACCATGACTTGTTTTGGATTTTCTGTATCAGTGGGCAAATTACCTTGAGGATGGGTATTTAACGCTTGCTATATCTGCCCAACCTGCAACTCTAAATTTCTCTAGGACACTTTCTTATTATGTAATTCTTCCCTTTGACTATTTAGATCTGTAATCAATTGTGTTTGACTCGCTTAGATTTTTGTAAACATCTTTTCGGTATTACTCGTAGACCGATTCGATTGGGCCTGTAGCTGTGGGGAGTTCTATGGTTTGTTAGGTGGCTGATCTTGCCACTTCATGTTGTAGGTATTATCGTAATTTGGCCTTTGAGCATTGCCTACATACATCACAGATTCCAAATTTGAAGCACACATGACCACTGAATGGCTATTATTTCCTCATACCTCACACCAACCTGTGGCTTGTTGGATGGCATTGATTGTGGCTGTGATAACACTCAACTTACACGTCAATTTAGTGTAAAGCATCCATCGTCAATAAATTAACCCAACTTTAGAGTCGGTGTCGAATCCATGAGGAATAATATGAGTGACGATTAAACTAATTTGAAACTATAGCTACAAGTTAAATGCAAACAAATGATACGAAAAGATAAAATGGGGTTTTTTAATGATTGAAATTTTTTTATTTACACTTCAATTCGCCTTAGAACGCAAAGCTTAAACTGTAATATTTCAAATCAATGATATAGAGAAACTAGAGAGGTGATCACTATGATTAGTAATCCTCCATTGAATAATAGTTGTAGTATTGGATTTTCATGACTTATGGAAAACACCAAATTATCAGTTTTGACAGTCCATCTAAGTGTTTCTCAACCTACCTAGATGTTGAACTCCCTAATTCTCTCGAACTTAGGAAAGCATTGTATTCATACTAATTTTATCTCGAGTTGATCAATCTTGTTACAACATTAATCATTAGATGAGAACTTAACCTTCCCAAATCCTCATTGATAATTTGCTACCTTTAGTTTATTTCTTAGTTCGAGCAAATCAACAAAAGGCGGGATCTATTGTTTGCAACCAATAAATAACAATCATAACAAAGGAATTACCAAGATGTCTCCACAATCACTCAAACCCTAGGCAACTATTAAATCCATGGAGGAATAATCATAGATCCCGCAACCCTAGTTGTGGGTTTTAGTTCCACATGAGAAAGAAAGAGATAGCAATAATTATATTCATCATTCAAAGTAATTAAACTTACAAAAGATGAAGTCTGAAGTTGATTCTCCTCCAAGTTCAAGAGAAAAATCTCAAAACCCAATCAAAGAGTTGAATATTGAATTCTAAGTTAATAGAGCCAAAAAGAAAAGTAAACTCCCTTCGAATAAGTTCTAGATGTTCAACAGAAGTTTTCCCCTTTTGATTAGAAAACCCTACCATATGCTTTAAATTCTTCATCCTAATTATGGAAACAAAATCACAGCTCACAGTATTTTCTCGGACAGACGACGACGTGTGTGACGGCTTATCAAGAGTCTAATGCCTTATCAAGAATGTCGTCATCTCCTCTTCACATTTGAACAAGTTCTATCTTCAGCTAACGATGAAGCCTGACGGCTTATCAGACATGTGATGACTTATTAGAATTGTCATCGTTTCTTCACTTCAAGTTCTCAAGCACTGCCTAAGCCTGATGATGAGCCTGACGGATTATCACAGCTCTAACGTCCTATCACAGGTTATCACCACTTCTTCCATCTAAATCTCATTCTTTGTCTAAGGCTAACGACAACTCTGATAGCTTATCACAAGGATGATGACTTATCAGACAAGCTGTCAGCTATATTTCTTTCTCTACTTGCTCAGAAATCAACTCTTTTACTTCCATTATTACTGGTTCTCTTGCATCTTGACTTTTACTGCAATATCAAAGAGAAAACAATCAAAAATGACAAAAGTTGCTTAAGACTTTGCAATTATTCTTAGTTAAAAGCCTCAAATTTGTTAGCATCTGCTCACACATCAACACCCTTAACTTAAAACAATTCCTTATCCTCAAGCAACTAAAACACAACCAAGAGGATACAAAGTACATTCGACAGTCAACCATCCATAATATCTCAAAACATCTTCACTATCTCCACGGTCAATTAATTTTAAAAAAAACTGTGCATATTATTGAAGAACAATAATGCGACACACAAGAATCAAGATATGGCATCAATTCAGCAACAACAATCATGCATGTATCAAGATTACACTATCCAACTAAGTTAGCAACTAGCAACATAACCAGTGTGCCCTTACAACAAAGAGGTCCCTCCTCACTCATATATGAACTCAAGCATGTCAATGCGGGGACGGTCAAGAGACACTCACTCTCAGATAGAATTTCCAGTCAATGTATGCCAAATGTCATAAGCTTGCCCTTATTTTCATTACCGAAACTTTCAGACAGTTAAGTTAGGATCACTATAGGACTTTTCTTCAGCTTGTAATGTAGGCTTGGGGCTGGTATGATACACAAGGATATTTAAAGTAACTAAGCCTCCTTGGTGCTACACTATTTTTGGGGTCTCACTTATCAACCTTTACCTTATTTTTCCATTTCTTGATTAAAGCACATTCAAGCTGGGTGCAATTTTTATTCATTCATTTTTTTTCACAACTTTTCTTTGCTCATTTTTTTCCTACCACACCCAGCCCTGCATTTTTTTTACCCTTCTTCATACTCACTTTACATCACGCACCCCTATGATAGCCACCTTCATCTTAGGATATTTGCCTAAGTCAAAGTGCACAATGTCCAAGGAGGACCAGGGCCAAAATAGGTTCATTGTGATACAAATGGGAAGGTGATAGGTAAAATAAAAAGAATAGGCATTCAGGCTCAAAATCAGGATCAAGGGATATTATTCACACATGGAAGTTCATTTAGGCTAAAAGTGAACTAATATCAACAACGGTCTATAATCCTCTCCTAACCGCTATCCTACAACTAAGGCAAGACCAATCGGGTAAGTTTTGGATTTAACACACAACGAGAACTAGGTAGTATCTCACACACACATGGCACAAAGGTACATCACAAGTTACTACCCATTCAGTTTATGCAATTGTTTGCAGTGATTATCATGTCCCTAGTACTAATGCCATAAAAAGATTCACAGTAGTCACATATAGATGCACATCACATAGTTACCAGATAGACAATTGGAGAGGTATTTATCATTGCCCAATCAAGGAGTTGAATATTGTATTTTAAGTTAAGAGATCCAAAAAGAAAAGTAAAGTCCCTTCGAATAAGTTCTAGATGTTCAACAGAAGTTTTCCCCTTTTGATTAGAAAACCTTAGCATATGCTTTAAATAATTCATCCTAATAATGGAAATAAAACATAGATCACAGTATTTTCTCGGAAAGAAGACGACGTGTGTGATGGCTTATCAGGAGTCTGGTGCCTTATCAAGAATGTAGTCAGCTCCTCTTCACATTTACAAAAGTTCTATCTTCAGCTGACGATGAATCTTGACGACTTATCAGACATATGACGACTTATCAAAATTTTCGTCGCTTCTTTGATTCAAGTTCTCAAGCACTGCCTAAGCCCGATGGCTTATCAAAACTCTGACGGCCTATAACAGGTTGCCATCACTTTTTCCAGCTGAATCTCATTCTCTGTCTAAGGTTGACAGCAACTCTGATAGCTTATCACAAGGCTGCTGACTTATCAGATAAGTCGTCAGCTATATTTCCCTCTCAACTTGCTCAGAAATTAACTCTTTTACTTCCATTATTGCTGGTTCTCTTGTATCTTGACTTTTACTGCAATATCAAAGAGAAAACAATCAAAAATGACAAAAATTGCTTCAGACTTTGCAATTATTCTCAGTTAAAAGCCTCCAATATGTTTGCATCTGCTCACACATCAGGCTGCAGGTCGTGTTGATCCCAACTTCATGCTGGTGAATGTTATGTTGATCAAATTCTGCAATGCAGAAACCTGTGCTGATAAGGTTGTGAATTGGTCTACTTCCAACACTCTCGCAATTCCTTTCGTGGTACTTTTAGAATCTGAATGCCACTCTAGATTTCCTTGTTCTATGCAGTTCAGTAATGTGTACAACTCATCATAAGTTAGCTACTACCCTTGACCACCTGTGGCTGAATCTAGTAAAATCTTTGTATTGTGATCAAAATCTTCTACAAAAGTATGAACAAGTATCTCATTTGACTGTTGGTGGTGTGGACAATCCCGAAGAAGGGCCTTGAAGCGCTCCCAAGCATGATATAGATTTTCATCAGGCTTCTATTTGAAGCTCACTCTCTCACTAAGAAGTCTCGTAGTCTATCCTGATGGAAAGAATCTGATGAGGAATCTTTTGGCTATGTCATCCCATGTTGTGATTGAATTATCCGGCTCCGCATTCAACCACTTTTTAGCTCCCTAATAAGTGAATGTGGAAACAATGTCATCCTCACATAATCTGGAGTCACCCCGATTAGAGTGAATGTATCTGTAAGCTCAATGAAGATCTGCAAGTGGACTTGTGGATCATCATGTGAAAGCCATTCAAACTGTCCACTTCTACTAAGTAGTTGCACCATATTGTATTTTAACTCAAAATCCCCCAGTTGCCGATTTTTGAATTGGGGAAGTCAAGTTCGTTGGAAGTGGGACTGCCATTTCCCTAACCTTCCTGCCAGCTGCTTGTTGTTTAGCCATAGGAATAATGTTATCTTAGTCTTCTTGGAATTGAGGAATTATGGGGAGAAGGATTGCTTCTCTCCTTTGTTGATGGTAAAGTTTCCTAAGTTCGGAACTTAATTCAACCAAGTCATGATCCCTTGCTAGCTTTCTACTTTGAAAACCTGTTTCCTACAAAAACAAAATCAAGACCAAGCCTAAAAACACCAAATCAATCTAAAAGTAAAACTAAAATAAACAATTGCCAAAATACAAGTCCCCGACAGTGAGACCAAAAACTTTACAGTGCCCAAGCGCAAACGCAAGTGTACGTGGTCTACCAAGTACTATAGTGGCCTTCAAGAAAGCCAAATATCAATCCCACAGAGACTTGATTTAACAAAGATTTAATTTTAGTTCACCGTCTAGATTAATTTAGTGCAAAAGTAACCAAAAAGAGAAATTTGAATTATTTGGTAAATTAATAAATAAAATAAATAATGCGGAAAAATAAATTCTTGCACTCCGAACAGTCATACTATGTTATTGAATCTCATCCGCTAATTTGCTTATCTTGGTTGTTGATTCGTAGGGTTAATTGCATGATCATGGTTTTCCAACCTATAATCTTTTACCTAATGTGGATATTGCAACTACATCATTGAGAGGGGATGTAATAATCCAATTAAGTTAATTAAAGCTATCATCCTATGTATGAATCAAGTAAGACATCTAAGTACATTCTTGTCCTAGACGCTAAGTTTAATTCTTTATTTTATAAAAGAATAAAAATCTAAACTTTGTTTATTCCCATGTTCTATCTCCCTATTCCCTCTCTTGAAATCAAAAGGTCGATAATATATGTATTTTATGGGTGATCAATTCATAAAATAATTAAAACAAGAAATAAACAAACAGCCAACTATGATAAGCAAAATTAACAAATTTAATCCAAAATAATAGTACTCATGTTCTTGGCTTTGGTCCTGTAAAGAGATTTTTTAGCCATTAATATTCATAGTCACGATCTATATAATTGAATACATGATATAAAAAATTAAAGACTAAAAACAAAATTAAAACCTAATAAACCGTATAATCACCTCCGTTTTTTTCTCCAAAACAGTGTCAAAGCCGAATTGAATTGGTTACTGACGTGTTGACCAAAAATTATTAATGTCCAAGCTCTCCTTTTTGTTGTCTCCAGCTATGTTTATATATACTCCCTCCGTTTCATTTTAGTTGATTCTCTTTCTAAAAATATTTATTTCAATTTAATTTTTCTTTTGATGAAATCAAGAGTATTTTATTATATTCATCTCCTAATATCACAAGTAGTGGGATTAATAAATGAATATTCCTTAAAGTTTCCTTAAATTTTGTGCCCTTCTTGAATTAGAATTGGACTTAGTCAATTGTTGTTATCGGCAGAATTAAATTATTGTGCTGGAATTATCAACGCGACACGTTTCTCAACGCATTGACACATCGATGTGACGTGTTGACTTTGTATCGTCTCACTGAAATTTATCATTAAAAATTTGGTTAAGTGAGGAACGTCCTATCCTTTGTCCATGCCGTTTGTAGTGTATTTTTAATAATTTTTTGGCCTTTAAATCATCAATATATCACCGTATTTAGTTCACCAAGACTCCTACAATATCATACACTACAAGTTAAAGATCAAAACAACACAATATTCTCAACAAAAAATCAAAACAAGAGCTAAGATAAGGCAAATTCGCAATGCTCTTCCACTTATCATTTCGACTCTTGACTTAAACAAATTAAACTTTACCCATTACAAACAAGTTATTCCAAATAAAATTACACCATTAAAATATTTGAAACAAATTAAACACATTAAAATCCACTGAGATCAACTAGACACACACCTAGCTCAAGCTAGTAAAACTAGTTTTCCGAGATGAACTCTAAATTATACAATTAAGCTCAAACTTGTTTGGAAAATACCTTGAACAATATAAATGCACACTTGGACATTTAAATGCTTATTTATATCAATATGAACACATTAAGCACACAAATTTCTCTCAAAATAAGGAGAAATAAGCTAAAATAATGATACAAAAGTGTATAAAATCACCTTAGATCAATGGTATTTTTAAAATAACAGTGCATGCATAATCTTAAAGAAATCCTGAATATGTGAACTGATATACATAACATGAAATAATACTGGTGAGTTCATTATAAAAATGATGATCTGAACATGGTGATAAAATCATGATTCAGACTAACTTGTTCCTTGAAAATGGAAATATGCATAAACACATAGGTATCAGGTGTTCATAAATCACCAGCACTAAATAATACAAAAATAAGATAATATCACTTAAATCATTGTTAGAAAATCAAAATTAAGAGACCCAAAAGAGAGTAATTTCAATAACCACTGACGTACATAAATTTGAACATAAGAAGTTGTAAATCGTGGGAAAACAACATGCTTACATATTTTAAATTTGTAAATACATGTACTCAATAAAATTTACATAAGGACTTGAAAATTCAAAGTAATACATGACCTAATTTATGTGGG
The DNA here is from genome assembly GCA_030864215.1 of Capsicum pubescens. Taxonomy (NCBI): domain Eukaryota; kingdom Viridiplantae; phylum Streptophyta; class Magnoliopsida; order Solanales; family Solanaceae; genus Capsicum; species Capsicum pubescens. Next base: position 179,641,168 of record CM061541.1, read on the forward strand.
ATCATATGAGGACATCTAAGGACAAACATAGATTAAGTTCATCTTGAACATGTAAAATTTCATAATGAAGGAAAACTCATACTTTAATAAAAAGAGGCTTTTGGGGCTTAATGGATGAAAGAGACTCATTGATGAAAAACCCATATACCTTAATTGAACGAATTCTTGAAGAAGAAATCTTGAATTTTTTGTTCTTGGACAAGGAGTCTTGAATTATTGGCGAGGAACCCTAATCTTGATGTTATTGATATTCTTTAACTTGAGTCTTAATACTTGGGAGATGATCTTGAAGAAGAAACCCTAGATGGTTGTTCTAGAGTATGGGATAGAAAGTAGAGTGTTAAGTGTTTGAGAATGGGGGAAAATAATGCTTTATCATATTTTTAAGTCATTAGGGCAGGGTTTTGAGGTGAGGAAAAGACCAAAATACCCCTAAGAAACTTAATAAAATTACTGGAATTTACTAGTTGACGACTTGGTTGATGGTTTGTCAACCTAGTCGTCAACTCCTCATCATGTTCTGGTTATGGTTGACGATTTGGTTGATAGCTTGTAAACTAGTTGAAAGCTTGTCAACCTATTCATAAACCCCTTCAGTGATACTGGTTAAGGTTGACTATTTGGTAGATGGCTTGTCAGCTAGTTGACAGCTTGCCAACCTAGTCGTCATCTTGATGACAGATGGACATGCTAAGGTAAAATGATCATAACTTTCCACTTTGTTATTGGATTAAGGTGAAACCAAATGCGTTAAAAATATGACTCAAAGATCCTTAATTAAATATATAGTAGGACATCTGAATAAATATATTATAGGAGATACACTAGTTTAAACTTAACCCTTGTTGGATAGAATACAAAAGCTCAATCGTTAAAAGTGTTCTCAACTCGACTTTGCTCTAAGTGCTTCTTATGAACATGATTTGCATAAAAAACACTTTATACAGAAGGTAAATGATCATGACACACATATTCACATGGGAATCATGGGATTAGATTTTATACATGTAGAAACGACGGTTCAAATTGTAGCCCAAAAATTCGAGGTGTTACACTATCTCCCCCTTGGAATTATTCATCCTCAAATGATGGGTAGTAACTTATTGAAACTTTATAATTATTGAATAAGGTACAAATGACATGTCTTCTAGTGAAGGATGTAGTTGAGCCGAAACATTAAAACTTCTATCATGAAACTGATTTTCGAGCTGACTTGACTGTATTGACTATAAAGAGTTGATTCATTTTGAGAGTTTAGAACTCACTAGAAATGTTCATGATATGATTATACATATACAACTGCGAAGTGATAACTGATGCAATAAAATCCCAAGAGTTACTAGGGAAGGAATAAAGTACGCAACTTCTCATTAAGAATTGTCCCTCAACAAATCACGTATATGAATAAAAAGAAAAGGCTTCATGGCATCACCAAGTACATTATGTAAGCATGAATCATGAGATGATGAGACTGAGAGTGTACAAGGGGTATTACACTGTCTGAGATGGAATACTTGAAAAACTAAGATCATTCACGAAACACTTATGAACTGACTCATGACTAAATTGCTGAATCTGATACATGATGCATGGTCTAAACTGAATTCATAACTTACATGTATGCGAACAAATTACCTCATGAAATACCCATATTCATGAAAATTTGGGCCGTAAGACAAGATAAAAAGATGGAAAATTATAGGAGCATATTTGTCAAAGGGCTAAACTGAATTACTAGCCATACATACAGAATCATACTGAAATCTTATACTCAGCTGGAGTATTTCTTCAACACTTTTTCTAAGAAGTTCTAATAACCAAAGAAGTAAAGAATCTTGGGCATGATTAGTGTAAGATATCTGAGTAAGGAATCTTAATATGGCTATAACTCTGTAACATAGAACGTAGGACTATGAAACATAAGCTGGAATAGAATTACTAGGCCTTAGGCAATGCAACTGCCCAATTCAAACTTAGCCTCGTTCCATAAATACTTAAATGGATATATATAACTACTCCACCCCAAGTCTAAATTGAGCTACATACCCTAACCATGTTCAAGCCTAACTCGAAATCATAAAGGACCTGCATATAACACCATAATACTAGTCTGAACCATAAATTCAATACCCCATGTGTGTCTTACATCTTTTCATCAGAAGAATAATTCTTTATACCACTTCAACAACTAAATTCAACCACTCACTAGGAATTCACTAACGATAATGTACCCATCCACTTATACATCAACATGACAATCAAACCTATCATTATAACCATATACAAATTTCTAGGCAAATACCCATAAAAGCATCATTCTTATATTCTCTAAACTTCTGTCAATAATAACTTCTATACACTATCCCCGTGAAGACACACATGAAATTTAAACTAACCATGCCATATATCAAAAGATCTACCTCAATATTCTTTCAAATTTATGAACTTACATAGAACGAGAATAAAATGATCTTTCCCTATCATGAAACATTTACTCTCTCCCATCTAATTAATTTCTCATAACCACTATCATTTCATAAGGAGAGGTCACTAAAAGGTTAGAACATGAGGACATAAAACATAAAAGAATTCTATGCATAACTTTGACACTTAACTAAGGCCTGAGGAATAGAGTATCAAATACATGAATTCATTAAAGAGATCTAAATTGGGAACATACATGCCATAATCTGAATTTCATTGATCATTATAACATACCATGAGTTATGGGAGCTGAGCATACTGTAAAGCATGGGTACATGAGTCACGAGATGCATGACTTGAGTTTGGAGTTCTCAAATTCATGGAACATGATTCGTACTGCTGAGCAAAGTGGAACTCCTTATACTAGGAACTGGAAACATATATGATTCTATGGAAAGTGCATGAATAAGAGTTATGATCATGGAGATGACATGAAAGGCATGAGTAAATATCGTGATGACTGAAGTAAAAAACTTTGCACTGAGATAAGAATGGGTCGGACATCTTCCTCCACTATTGTTACTCTAAAACACACTAGCCTCACTACAAGATCCTGAGAGCCTCACTTGGTTCTTTGTTCTATCATCTCCCCTTTAAAATTAAGCCATCATTCTAAGTCTGTGGACCCATTTATAAAATTTAAACTAAACTGCAATCACTTTACTCTAGAGCCCGAGATATAGCAATACACATAAATACTAAACTGGCCCTGAAAGACTACACCTGATGTGTAAAACCCAATGCTAATACTTCCTTCTGAGATACAACTCTTAACTTATTATAGCCCCAATAGTCATCATACAATAACTTAAACACTGACTAACTTAGTATTTTTAGGAGTATCACTATACCATGAGTTCACTCCAACTCGAATTTTGACTCTTCTTTCTCTTAGCTCAATCATCAAAGATTAAAACTTGCATTCTAACACGCAACATGGATATTCCTAAGCATTTAATAAAACATACTACTTCCATTATAGACTACTAATATCACATCTCTAAACTTATATATTTCCCTAAACCATAAGAATTACCATTACACTAGAACATCCAACATCAAAAACCTATAGCCCATAACATAGCTGGTAAGAACATCACATAGTACATTACTAGCATAATTCACTTAACAACTCAAGGGAACTATCTAAGAACACACACTTTTAAAACATAGAAATAATACATCCCCCTATTACCTTGGACACGCCTCTAAATCAAACCCATACTATTATACATAAGTTTGAATCAACAAACTTAAATTCTTGCATACACTATTTGAAGCCCACTGATTCATCTTTCACATAACCATACCTATGGATACATAATCTACTAAATCCAAATAAACACTATCTCACTTTACTACTGCTAAACTTCTAGGCTTATGCTTCTAACTCTATATCATATACTATTATCATAGGATTCTGAGAAGGGATCTTAGGGAACATATGGATTTATCTTATGGCATAATTTTCATGAACATGAATGAAATCTGTAAAACTTTGGAACTTAAAAGCACTGATGGGACACTTTTAAGCCTGTGTGAAATCCTATAATTGTCTGTGGGGATTGTCGGAGAAAACTCTATCAGTAAGGATTTAAGCTTGGGAATTTCTGTTGCCTCGAAAATAAGGCAAAGTTTGCATGAATGGAGCAAGATGAGAATCTATATAAATTTCTTAGAGAACACTTCTACTGCACAAGCCGAGACATAAAAGAAGGGAAATATTTCTTAAATGCCCTATAGCCTCTCAAAAAAAAAGTACAGACGTCTCTGTACCATTCCAAAAGACTCTACTAGACACGGCCTCATAGACACCATAGGACACTTGAACCTTGTGCTCTACAAAGTTTGTGACGACTTGAGACTAATCCCTAGTCGTAACACTGTGCTAGGAACCACAAGTAATACCAAGCTAATCCATGAATCGACATACTTCTTGAGTAACTAATTTAGATTGTATAAAACTAAATTTGTTGAGTGGAAACAAGATCATAAGAAAATCTAAGTGAATATACTACTGAGTAAGTTTACAACATGATAAATCTGAAGAAAGAACTTGATTTACAATATCATGACTCTGACTGACTATCTATGAAGCCTCTACTATACTGACTATAGATAGTCAGTACCTTGCCATGTGTACTAACACATGGCTGTGTGGATCCACTAATCGTGAGTCCCGAAGGACTAGAAAGTCAGTCATAAACTAGCAGGTGACCCCTAAGCAATTTTTAATCCTAAACTGGTGGGTGACATATCATAATCCTACGATGGTTACATTGTTTTGGAGCTTAGGGACTGCTACTAAGGAACCAGTCCTAACTGGTGGGTGAGACCTGATCCCTAGGTTCTCTCGCTGATAAATCCTACTTCTAACTGAAAGACACTACAACACAAGCTGGTGCATGCACTGATAACTCATAAGAATAGATCATGGTATTTTAAAAATAACAGTGCATGCATAATTTTACAGAAATCATAAAAATGTGAACTTATATACTTAACATGAAATATTACTAGTGAGTTGAATATAAAAGTGATGATCTGAACATGGTGATAAAATCATGATTCCAGCTAACATGTTACTTGAAAACAAAAATATGCAAAAACACATAGGTATCGGGTGTTCATAATCCACCAACACTGAATAATACAAAAATAAGATAATATCAGTTAAAACATTGGTAGAAAGTTAAGATTCAGAGTCCTAAAAGATAGTAATTTCAATAACCACTAAAGTACATGAATTTGAATATGGGAAGGTGTAAATCATAGGGAAAAACATACTTACATGTGCTAAATTAATAAATACATTGAATCAATAAAATATACATAAGTACCTAAAAATTCAAATTAATATATGACCTAATTCACGTGGGATCATATGAGGACATGGATAGAGTTCAATTTACTAAGGACAAACATGGATTAAACTCATTTTGAACATATAAGATTTCATAATGAAAGAAAACTCATACATTAACCAAAAAAAAGTTTTTGGTATCAATAGGTGAAAGGGACCTATTGATGAATACCCCACATACCTTAATTGAACGAATTCTTGAAGAAGAAATCTTGAATTTCTTGTTCTTGGAAAGGGAGGCTTGAATTTTGGGTGAGGAACCCTAATCTTAATGTTCTTGATATTCTTGAATTTGAATCTTGAGATTTGGGAGATGATCTTGAAGAAGAAACCCTAGATGGTTGTTCTTGAGTATGGGAGAGAAAGTAACGTATTAAATGTTTGGGAATAGGGGAAAATAATGCCTTCTCATGTTTTTAAGTCGTGGGGGTAGGGTTTTGAGGTGAGGAAAACACCAAAATACCCTTAAGAAACTGAATAAAAATACTAGAATTTCTTTAGTTATTGACTTGGGTGATAGTTTGTCAACTAGTTGACATCTTGTCAACCTAGTCGTCAACTTCTCTTCATGTTCTGGTTATGGTTGATGACTTGGTTGATTGCTTATCAACTAGTTGACAGCTTATCAACCTAGACATCAACTCCTTCAGGGATACTGGTTAAGGTTGATGACTTGGTTGATGACTTGTCAATTATTTGATAGTTTGTCAACCTAGTTGTCACCTTGATGACAGATGGACATGTTGAGGTAAAATGATCATAACACTCCACTCTAATGTCAGGTTTAGATGAAACCAGATGCGTTGGAAAGTTGAGTCAAAGATATTTTAATTTATTTATAGTAGGACACTTAAATTAAGATATTCTAGGCGATACACTCATTTAAATTTAACCCTTGTAGTATCAAATACAAAAACTCAATCGATAAAAGTGTTCTCAACTCGACTTTACTCTAAGTGCTTCCTATGAACATGATTCACATCGAAAACATTTTATACACAAGGTAAATTATCATGACACATATATTCATATGGGAATCATGGGATTAGAGTTTACACACGTAGAAATGATGGTTCGAATTCTAGCAAAAAAATGCGAGGTATTACATTATCTCCCTCTTAGAATCATTCATCCTCGAATGATGGGTAGTAACTTATTGGAACTTTATAATTATGGAATAAGTTACACATGAAGTTTCTTCTAATGAATTATGTAGCTGAGCCAAAATATTAAAACTTCTATCATAAAACTAATTTCTGAGATGACTTAACTCTGTTGACTATAAGGAGTTGATTCATGCTGAGATTTTAGAACTCACTTGAAATGTTTATGATATGATCATAAATATTCAACTTCGAAGTGATAAATGATGCAATAAAATCCTAAGAGTTACCAAGGATGGAATAAAGTATGCAACTTCTCATTAGGAATTGTCCCTCAATTGAACACATATAGGAATCAAAAGAAAAGGGCTTTATGGTATCGACAAGTACATTATGTTAGAACGAATCATGAGACGATGAGACTGAGGGTGTACAAGGGGTATTACACTGTTTGAGCCAGAATACTTGGAAAACTGAGATCATTCGCAGAACCCATATGAACTGAGTCATGACTAAATTTTTGAATCTGATACATGATGCTTGGTCTGAACTGAATTTGTAACTTACATGTACACAAACAAATTACTTCATGGAATAGCCATATTCATGAAACCTTAGGTAGTAAGACTAGATAAAAAGATGGAAAATCATAGGAGCTTATCTTCCGAGTGCTAAACTGAATTACTGTCCATATCGACTAAATCATACTGAAAGCGTATACTCAGCTGGTAAGACTAAAAATATACTATACAATTCCATTAGTGGTGAAGAATATAAGAATATATTTTGTTGTTAAACTACCAAAGAGAGATATAGGATAAATTATAAGTAACCTATGAGGGAACTAAAAAAGTCAAACAAACTCTTGTGAGTTTATTGGTATATGACTATAAACTATTCAAGATGAAAGATAGAGAGTCCATTGAAGAAATATATTCAATATTTGGCAAAATTGTTGAACTCAAAGTTGTGGGAAAAACTTATCCAGTAGCAGACAAGATCACTAAGATTCTCAGAAGTTTGCTCCCTCAATGGCTTTCTAAGCTTGTGTCTCTTAGAAGTATGAATTTGAATAAAATAACCTATGATGAAGTCAAAGAAGATCTCATTGCCTTTGAAAAAGCTCATCTGAATAAGAAGGAACAACTACAAGCTGAAAAAAAGAAAATAATATCTTTCAAAGCTACAAATAAAGAAGAAGATGATGCCCTAGATGAAGATGAACTTGTTCTTATCATTAGGATAGTTGTTGACAAAAACAGAAGATTCAGAAATCAAAGGATGGGAAAACCAAACTACTCAAAAGAAAATCAGAATGATGACTACAAAAAAAATGAAGGTAAGCGTTATAACTGTGGTAAATATGGTAATATTACTTATCATTATCTAAAAGCCAGAAGAGGACCCGCCAAAAAAGTCAAAAGGCTTTCAGTTGTTAGGTGGATAAAGAATAATCAGATAATTAAAATGACAATATTGGAGATTTCCATTTCATGTCAGTTGGGAAATCTATTCTGGTAAGAGCTAATTCCTGCAATGAATGCTCTAAATTATAAAATTTGCTAGTCTTACCTGTAACACCCCGCATTTTTGGGATAGAATTCAAACCATTATTACGACGTGTATAAACTCAAATCCAATTATTTCTATATAAAATAAGTTTTATGATCATTATACTAGTGTGAAAAATGCTTTTAAGTGGAAGAATGTTCGTAGTAAACACTTAGAGTGAAGTGGAGTTAAGAACTTTTGTTATCGATCAAATTTTGGAATTCAATTATACAAGACTCAACTTTGAATGTGTATAACTTCTGAAATATATTAATTTTTTAGGCTTAATACCCATAAAATATAGATAATCGCGTCTTCTTTCTATTGCATCTGATTTCACCTTAATCCGATTGCAACACCCCAAAATTTTTTGAGCTAGAAATCGAATCGTCATTCCTATGTGTGTAAACTCTAATCTCATGATTTATATTTGAAAACATTCATCATGATCATTAGCCTAGTGTGAAGAGTACTATGATGTGGAAAAATGTTCATAGGAATCACTTAGAGCAAAGTTGACATAAGGGCCTTTGATTTGGCCAATTTTTTGTATTGGATTCTACAAGGTTCATATTTGAAAATGTATAACTTCTTACAATAGTGGAATTTTTCATCTCAAGACCCACTAAATTATAGATAATTGAATTAGATTTCCAACTATACCTATTTCGCTTTAATTTGATATCCGAGCGAAAAGTTATGACCATTTTTATGAGAAAGAGTAAGTGTAACACCCTGTGTGTTTAACACTCTAGCAATGTATTCAAAATTGCATTTAGGACCCCATTTCAATAGTATACCATTTTTAGATGTTATGGGATGATTTTGGTGTGCTTTTAGGCCTTAAAAATGAGTGTGCGTCGTATGTTAGACCTTGTGCTAAGGCCGTATGTCCTATGACAAATACTAATAGACACTGGATCCGGTGTGCTTTTGGCGTGTGCCACAAACCCTCAGGTGTGATTTTGGCATGTGCCACCCAGAAAAAGCACATGCAAAAATTTCTCTTTTATGACTTAATTTAAGGGCGTTGAGGTCTTTTCACACCCCTAAACCATTTCTAATCATCCTTAAATGAAGTAAGGGGTTTTAAAATATGTTATTTCCACTCTCTTAACCCTAAACATTTAGTATATGACTTAAGAACCCTTTCCCTCATCCCTTTAACAAAATTCAAGTTTCCCTTCTCAAGAACTCAAGAAGTTAAGTTCAAAATTCAAACTTTCTCTATGGATACGTCCAATCAAGGTATGTGGGATTTATGAACAAGTTTATTCTTTAATCCTTGTGCCCAAAAGTATGATTTTAATATTTAATTTATTTATTTTGATTTAGGGTTCATACCCAAATTTCTATATTCTTGAAGTATGTTACTACCATGAGATTGAAAGCTTTAAGTGCATCAAGAATTGTATATATATTTATTTTTTGACTTATAGGATTCATATTATGATTTTAATTTCATTTCCTGAGTAGATATTTTTGAAATATTTCAAGATTATTATTGAGAATGAAATTTTATCATGAATTCTAAGAATTTAAGAATGTATTATAAGCCCTAGGTACAAGTACTGATTTCAAGAAGATTATGCTCTTTTGATAAGTTTATTCTATGATTCAAATCAAAGATTGATATTTTGATCTTAAGATAAGATATGGAATCCATATTTATTCATCTTGATTATGATTAAAGTAAAGAGAAGCATAACTATTTTTCACCCTATAAAACTATTCTAATTTAAGGTGGATTTCCTAAAGTATGAGCATATACATATTATGGAAGTAGTATTTAGCATCATGAAGGGAATGCAGATGAGTGTATTCTTAATTTATAAAAACTATGAGGCAACATAGGTTAAAAATTTTCTCTCTATGGATGAACTTCTGTAATCACTAATGATTAAGGTTCTATTTCGATAGAAGGGATAGGATAGCTCTCCATAACATGGTTAAGATGTTGGACTCCATGATATCTCACATTGTTTATGTCCATTAGAAGACTCTACAAAAAAAGAAAGAATCATAAGGAAAGCTTTTAGAACTAAATATTATAGCTCACAAAGTTTATCCTTATGCTTCATTACTCATATTTATTATTTTGCAGTCTTAATTTTATTCAAGCTCAAAGTGAGTCATTTACACTTAGCATGTATCATTTGAAATTCTATGTGTATATTTAGTTATTGTTTTACTTATGCATTCACCCCCACATGCTCAGTACATTCCAGAAGTACTGACCCACATATATGTCTATGTGCTACATTATCTCATAATGTACGTACCAGTTGTAGCTCACAGATCATAATCAGATAGTTTGAAGCTTCTAGTCAGCAGGTGATGAGTTCTTTTGATTCAAGTACTTGAGTCAACTATAGTTCTAGTATCATTCTTTATTCAATCGTATGTATTAGGGACATATAGGGGTCATATCCCCTCTACATATAATCAGTATTAGTAGAGGCTTCATAGATGGTCATTCAGAGTTGATGTATTTACTTTCAGTTTTTTTGTATAAGCAAAGTGTAAATGTTTTAAATAGTATTATATTGAACATACTTATCAAAGACATCTATTTCATTTACTTCTCTCAAATTTATAGAACATATTATGTTGCTCACAAGTTATGCAAGTATCATGGGTTAGCTTAAGATCACTTGTGATTTTAAGCACTGTGTGACGTCCAGTGGGTAGTATTGAGGTGTTAAACCAATTCCCAAGCAAAAATTTATGAGAATTTTTAAGAGAAGGTAGTAAGGGTGTATGATTTTAGCATGACACAGAGGTAATCGCGGAGATACCCTCCGTGACATGTTAATGCTTTAAAATTCAAGTAGTTTTTGGTTTTCTTTACTTGGGATGAGGGGTATTGAAGTACTTTCACTTATAAACGACCTCTAAACACTACATTAACCTATTTCCATTAATTTTCATGATACAACATCGACTATTTCATTCTCAAACTCCAAACCTCAGGAAAGCATAAAGGTTTCATCATACGTTCATCTTCTAGGTACCAAGTTCCCAATTGCTCACAAATATTTGTGTCTAAGACATGTATCTCTTTCCTTATACTTTTAATTTTCTTAATGGCATGAATTGATTATTAATGAATGGTTTTGATGTGGGTTTTGACATATTTGAGGGCTTTTAACCTAATTGGTCTTTAAATTGTTTTTCCAGAGTTTATTATGCAATATTGATGTTTTTTAATTTATTTTGAACATTGTGGGGTGCATGGAAATGATTAATAAACTAAGGGGTCATGTTTAAACCCTAATTTGATAATGTTGCCATGATATATGGTTTGAAAAAAATGTGCCCTCAACCTGTTTGTGAAATTGATAATGAATATGATTTTGTCACATAGTTTGGCCTATTCACTTGAACTAATTCATTGGTATAAAATGTTAATGAACCATGGGTTGATATTATTAAACTTGAGGTATGTGGATTCTCTGTGTTAATGTCAATTGATTTAATAGGTTAGAGTCCTAAATTGCTAAGAGTTGATATGGCATAATAATAAACTTGCAAGTGATGTTGGTATGACAATACTGACGAGATACCTTAATTAATAATGGGTTCAATTTATGAGAATGTGTGTTAAATACTTTATTTGGTATTAAAAGATGGTTGTGTAGCTAACCATGGAAGGTGGAGATCTTGAGGGGACCAATATTTGAAATAACACTAACCGGTGCGGGGGTATATATGGCTTGAGGGTTCGAGTCCCCTAGATAAGACCTGGTGGTTCAAGTCCACCTTATTATATGATTGGGATCTTCGAGGTCCTTATCTTACATTACATGATCGGGTTCATAAGTTACCTTAGTATATGATTAGGAGGTTTGAGTCCCTCATGCATATATATTAGATTATTCTCCAGTTCGTGCCGCTACACGCATTGCAGCCCAACCAGAGGGTGAGAGATGGGCCCCATATAGCCTATAGTACTATTATATGATGGTTAAGCTACACAATTTAGGTTAATATCTTTTAAACATCCATGGTCAGCCTTGTTTCCTATCCCGACATGTGATATATATATATGCATTTGCATTGAATGGTGTACATGTGTTTTGACTGGATTTGAATCATTACACATGGCATGATATGTTCCTTTATCCCTTTGTTACATGCTAGCACTCCACCCACTAACCATCTTCAGACGTTGTATCCTCATGTGATGCAAGAATAGGCCATACTCCTACTCCGACACAGTGATTAGGTGATCGTGGGATAGCTCATGAGTTAGACTGAAGTGGTGATATTCCCTACTTTAGAAGTCCCATTTCATTCTATGGTTTTCCTTATATTTTGTCTCTTTCTTTTGGACTAGTTTTTGGCTATGGACGGGGGCATGTCTCGACCAAAATATCTTTAATTTTGTTAGAGGCTTTGTTGGACAGTACCGTGGAAGTGGGATTGGTTGTCAAACTCGTAGACTTATTTGAGTCTTAATCATATTCATATATCTCATTTTTTGTTTGGATTTCTTCTATTACGTAGTATTGTGAATCAGTTGATTAGGCTAGGGGGTGGTCTTTGGTCCTCGCTGGACTTGAGATGCTCATCATGTCCAGGCGATAGTTCGGGTTATGAAAAATTTTGTATCAGAGCCTAGGTTCATGGTCATTGGGTGTCCACAAAGTTGTGTCTAGTAGAGTCTTGTTTATGGGTGTGTCATGTGCACCACACTTATAATTAGGAGGCTATGAGGCATTTAGGAAATATTTCTCATTCTTTCATACTCTAGATTGTGCAATTGTGTTTTCCATATGAAAATTATCCAACATCCTTACTTTCTCTAATTCGTAGGCTATGTGTCGTTGTTGAGGAAATACAATTATAAAGGCTTAGTTTCCTAACAGTATGGTCCTCACTAAATGAGTCATCAAAGGCTATAAAAATAATGGAGCAAGGACTTGAAAAGAGTCCATTAGTTCATCAAGGTGTGTTGATTCAAGCGTGTACCTCTAACTTCTCGAATTGTGCTCTTTAGACTGAGGTAAGATGTGTAAAATTATCACTTTCAAAAACTTTATTGAAGAAATCTCGCTTAACGAGAGGATACATAGATGAATATTGGGGTGTTATGACTTATGAGTAGTAAGGTGATCCCGAGGTAAGTGATATGAATCTTATATTGAGAAGTCAATGTGGGGGTAACTTTTTGTGTTTGCATGACCATTAAGAGAGTGTTGGTTGTGGTATGCTTTTATGGTATTGGTTAAGGTGTACCAAAGATTCACAAACTTATGGTAGTCTGTAAAAGAGTATGGTTAGTTGAAATATTTGCATCTTTAGTCGAAATAAGAAATCATCTCATAAGGACTAAATGTGGTAGTAGTGAAATAAATCATAGGTTGCGAATGAAGGATTGGTCAGCTAATAATTCATAAATTTAGCATCCACTTGGGGAGATCATACAAAGAGGGGACTCGATGGTGTTTATAGAAACTTAAAGATAGTTGGGGTGTATGCACGGGTAAGCGGATGTAATGTGAGGAGGTGAATGTTCCTTAAACAATAATGGGTTAGTCTATATGATTAAGATCGACTATTCTTATTAGGTGGTTTTAATAAACTAAGGGTCCCTTTATTGTTATCTAGTATTTATATGTTGTTTTGGTATCTGAGAAATCGTGTAAGGAATATTAGGTGTAGTAATAATGTGGTGAGGAAGAATGTGCTTGTGGGCCGTAGTTAAGTTAAAAAAGGAATTTAGGTGGATTTATATATTTGGTGGACTAGTACATTGTGCGGGATATTTCGTTTGTTGTACATGATTGTTTCTTCACACTAAGTTTGAGCTTTAGATGTTAATTTTGGTGATAATAATGTGAGCTCGAGGATAGTGATGCAATATTTGAGGGAGTGAATTAGTAGTTTTGATGTAATGTGTGAAAGAGATTAGGTTGATGAACTATGAAATATTGGAGTGTGTAATTGTGATATATGCATGAGGTCTAGTGTTGAAGTAGAAATGACATCTAAATCAATATATTGCTAAGAGCCTTGGGTTATAAAAATAAAGTGTGCTCAGTTTTGAGTTATGAGTGTCATGTTATAACGCCCCGAAATATCATCCCGAGACGCCACACGGTGCCCAAGGCTACACGTAGCCTCAAGATAACCCCTTAATCCAAAACACTACCCTTGGGTTCCAACACAACAACATACACGCTACTCTAAGGATATATATATAAGTACATATCATATCACATCGCACATGACACAGAATATCATTAGCCTGTACATATATGGAATGTCTATACATAAACCAAACCAACAATACACTAGTCTGACATAGCCTCTATACAGAAAAATCAACGAGCCATTGGGACAAACCCCCAACTGACTCAACAGACCAAAGGGATTACAAAACAACAACACCAAAACTAGCAACTTGGTCCTCGAACCATGAGGACTCACCACTGAAGAACGTATATGCGACACTCGGATATCACTGTCGCGGCTACGGCTGAGTACCTAAACCTACATCATGGTAAGAATGTAGCCCATAGAGAAATATGTGGGTCAGCACAAGATACGTACTCAGTATGTGAGGGCGCATACAAAATATAAATAATATCATAAATTTCGTAAAAACGTACATACGGACCATAATGACACACCTGGCTTGAGTGACATTGAATCATGCAACTCATAACATCTTAGATAGGAAATGTAGGAGAAAAACCTCATAAATCATTATAGATCATCATAGGCAACTTGACTTACCACATCAAAACTCGGAGTGACTCGGTATTTCAATAAACATGACTCTTATGGACAGGGGAGTTCCCTATAACCGACAACCCCACATGAACTACATGGAATACCAACGTTTGAAACCCCCATTGGCCGTAGCATCATACTCTTTCCCAGGGAGTACGACCTTAAAACTGCAATAATCACAATCGGGCTCTCTGGCCAAAAATATCATCATTAAACAACCCTACGGTGGCACATAGGTTTGGAGAAATACCAAATTTCCCTCTCGGTGCTAAGTACTACTCCCTGACAAGCTCAGAACGCATTAGGAAATCCTCCACAACATCACAAGGGTCTATCATAAAGACTAAATCAAATCTCTTCCTCATTTATCAAATCATATCAATTTTTGGATTCCTAACTTAACACATTTTAACTCAAAATATTTTAATCTTCCTCAACATCAACAAGGTATCAATGCATTGAACCAAAACTGACTCGATATATGGACAAGGATATGAAGACTCAATACATAATATTTTCAACAATTTAACTCATCAAAACCATCCGAAAAATACCAAGACTCATTGCAACTTTAATATCAACATTTCTCAATTTGCTATCCAACTCTCATTTAAAGGTACTTTAGACATCAACCCATAGTAGGGATATAGAGTTTCCAATATCAATTATAAATTCATAATAAGAAAATAGTGGAATGATAGTATAAATCAAGGCTTAACAAATTAAATCATCATACTCTCATAATCAAATACTTTTTGGACATAATTCCATCTTAACATCATACATATATCGGATGGCATAATCCCATAGCTCATGGATAATAATATAAGATATAAAACCATATTTCCAATTCATGGTAAAACATGTAAAATCTCATGTCAATATAATTCAACAAAAATACCGGGCACAAGATCGAAAGGATAATCTCGATCAAAGCCCCACATACCTAAAAATGGAAGATGAATATGAACTTCCGACACCGGAACTTTATTGACGATAATAAAGGGTGCTTCTCGAAGCCCTTAACATGATCAACTCGAATCCCAAATCAATTTGAAATTTCTACTGTTCAATCAAGAGACATAGAAGGATAAAATTTGGAGTAGTAGGGTTGGGGTTTGAGCCTTAGGAAATTTTGAAGAAAAATGAGCTATTGAATGCTCTTAATGGACTTAAATCCATGGTTTACCCGGATGGATTGGAGTGGGAATGAACAAAATACCCTTAAAAATCAAATAATGTCAAATCTGTCCTTTGGTGGACTATTTTGATAGGCATAAGTAGATCAACCATAACTTTTTGCTCCGATGGCCAAATTAGATGAAACCAATTTCATTTGACAGAGGACTTTCAGAGCTTTATGTTGATATTTATTAGCTCACCCATATCATTATGTACAAGGAGTTATGATTGTTTAAATTTGACCCTAAAATTCGCCTGGCCTCAGTATTTTTTTCCTGCACATTTACTGTTCACCACTATTCACGGTTAGATCGGAATGATCATAACTCATCGCTTGAGTGTCCGTTTTGGATGATCCACATATCGTTGGAAATGTTATTCGATGCTATACGCGATGACGGGTCGCATATCCAGAAATTCCACACAGAAAAATTATTAATCACGATAAAGAACATAATTCAACACATTTTCGTTCGAGATCTTAACGAAAATTTTTTTGGGGCATCACATCATCTCCCCCTTGGAAACATTTTTCCTCGAATGTTGATAGGTAGGTCAAGAATACAATGAAAATGAGTATATAGAGAAAAATCATCTTGCCCAAGCATATACTCCATTCTAGATTTTTTTGGATATCGTAGAAAACACACAAGCCAAGATAAACATAGCAATAAGGATTAAATCAAAAGAGAACGATACCTTTGACATGCTCAGGATTTGTAGGAAAGAGGTGGGGATATTTGGTGCGCATATCCGCTTCGGATTCCCAAGTAGCACTCTCCATGGATTGACTTCGCCAAAGCACTTTAACCAAAGGAACTTCCTTGTTTCTTAGCCTATGAACTTGAAAGTCAAGAACCTCAACCGGAATCTTTTCATATGAAAGACTATCTTGAATACCTGAGCTTTCGGAAGGATCAATCACAACAGAATCACCAATAGACTTCTTAAGCATAGAAACATGGAAAACTGGATGGACGTTAGATAACTCCGCGGGCAATTCAACCTTATACGCTACCTTCCAAATGCGATCCATAATCTTATAGGGACCAATGTAACGGGGACTTAGTTTCCCTTTCTTCCCAAATCTCTTCACCCCTTTCATGGGTGAAACTTTCAAGTACACTAAATCACCAACATCAAATTCAAGGTCTTTCCTCCTTATATCTGCGTATGATTCTTGACGACTTTGGGCGGTTTTCAACCTTTCCCGAATTAACTTAACCTTCTCCATGGCCTCGAACACCACATTCGATCCAGTCGTGGAAGCCCCACCAACTTTGAACCAACCAATAGGTGATCTACACCTTCTACCATACAAAGCTTTAAACGGGGCCATTCCAATAGTAGCATGAAAACTATTATTGTAAGCAAACTCGATTAATGCTAATTGCTCATCCCAACTACCTTTAAAATCTAGCACACAAGCCCTCAACATATCTTCTAAAGTATGAATGGTCCGCTCGGCCTGACCATCTATTTACGGATGGAAAGCAGAACTTAAACGAATTTGGGTACCGAGACCCTTCTGGAAAGATTTCCAAAACTGGGAGGTAAACTGAGTACCTCTGCCAGAAATAATAGCCAAAGGGATTCCATAAAGTCTGACGAGTTCCCGAATATATATTCTAGCATAATCTTCAGTTGTATACGATGAATGCACAGGCATGAAATGAGTTGATTTCGTCAACCGATCTACGACAACCCAAATCGAATCATGATGCCGATGAGAAGGAGGCAAACCAATTATGATGTCCATATTCACTTCTTCCCACTTCCAAGTAGGAATGCTAAACTCTTGCATCACGCCACTGGGCCTTTGATGCTCTATTTTAACTTGTTGACACGTGGAACACTTCGCCAAAAATTCTTCTATGTTCCTCTTCATACCGTTCCACCAATAGATTTCCCACAAATCATGGTACATCTTGGTAGCACCAGGATGGATGGAGTATCGCGTACCATGCGCTTCCGCCATAATCCTCTGCTTTAAGTTATCAATATCAGGAACACATAATCTTTCTCGGAGTCTCAAAATGCCATCTCTTCCTTGGGAGAAAACCTCCACCTTTTGGTCTTTAACTGACTCTTTTAACTTGACCAAGGTAGGATCCCTGTCTTGCTTCTCCTTAACTTCCAAAACTAAAGAGGATTCGGAACCGCTTTGCACTCCTGTACTACCCTCAGCATCACCAAACAACCTAACCCCCAATCTAGCCAAACGATGTACCTCACGGGCCAACTCCTTATTACCAATCTCCACATGTGCTACGCTACCCATGGACTTCCAACTAAGGGAATCTTCTACTACATTGGCCTTGCCCGGATGATATAGAACGCTCATATCATAATCTTTCAACAGTTCTAACCATCGTCTCTACCTAAGATTCAAATTCTTTTAGGTGAATACATACTACAAGCTCTTATGGTCCGTGAAGACGTCGACATGGACACCATACAAATAATGTCTCCAGATTTTCAAAGAAAACACCACGACAACTAATTTAAGGTCATGGGTCAGATAATTCTTCTCGTGAGGCTTTAGCTGCCTGGAAGCATAATCTATAAACTTTCCTTTATTCATCAATACACAACCCAAAACGACTCTAGAAGCATCGCAATACACCACAAAACGATCAACACCATCAGGCAAAGTCAACACAGGGGCTGAAGTGAGTCGAGTCTTCAACTCCTGAAAACTCTTCTCGCAAGATTCAGACCACAGGAACTCACCTTTTTTGGGTTAAACGGGTCATATGAGACGCAATAGATGAAAACCCTTCAACAAAATGACGATAATAACCATCTATACCCAAGAAACTTCGGATATCAGAAGGAGAAATAGGTCTAGGCCAACTTTTATAGCCACTATCTTTTGAGGATCAACTCTAATACCTTCGGAAGAAACAACATGACCCAAGAAGGCTACAGAGTTCAGACAGAATTCACACTTACTGAACTTAGCATACAACTGATGAGTTCGAAGAGTTTCCAACATGATTCAGAGATGATCCGCATGATCACCCTCACTTCGGGAGTAAATAATAATATCATCAAGGAACATTATTACAAATAAATCCAGATATGGCCGGAATACATGGTTAATAAGATCCATGAAAGCCACTGGAGCATTAGTTAACCCGAAAGACATCACTAGAAATTCAAAATGACCGTAACGGGTTCGAAAGGCTGTCTTGGGGATATCACATTCCCTAACCTTAAGTTGGTGATAACCGGATCTGAGGTCTATCTTTGAAAAGTAGCTCGCACCTTGCAATTGATCAAATAAGTCATCAATTCGAGGAAACGAATATTTATTCTTGATAGTAACCTTATTAAGCTGCCGGTAATCAATAAACAACTGTAAAGAACCATTTTCTTACGCACAAACAGGATAGGTGCACCCCACGAGGACATACTGGGTCTGATAAAGCTTTTGTCTAAAAGATCTTTAAATTGCTCCTTCAACTCTTTAAGTTCCACGGAAGCCATGCGATATGGAGGAATGGAAATAGGTTGAGTATCGGGAAGAAGGTCAATCCCAAACTCTATCTCTCTATCAAGAGGTACTCCAGGGAGATCTTTCGGAAAGATATCAAGAAACTCATTAACAACATTAATTGACTGAATGGTCGGGGTTTCAGACTTAGTGTCATTAACCCGAACCAAATGGTGGATGCAACCCTTGGAAATCAACTTCCTAGCTTTGAGATAGGATATGAAACGACCCTTAGGAATCACAAAACTCCCGGACCATTCGAGGATAGGTTCATTAGGGAACTGAAACTTGACCACACAAGCACGACAATCAATAGATGCTTAGCATGAGTGAAGCCAATGAATACCCAGAATGATATCAAAGTCAACCATATCTAGCTCAATCAAATCAGCATACATAACCCGATGAAAGACAGTAATGGGACATTTCTTATACACCCGCTTAGCAATGACAGACTCTCCTACCGGAGTAGAAACCAAAATAGGCTAAGAAATTAGTTCAGGATCCATTTCAAAATTTATAGCAACCAGAGGTATCACATAAGAAAAACTCAAACCGGGGTCCATCAACACATAAACATCAAAATAAAAAACACGGTGCATACCAGTGACAACATCAGGAGAGTCCTCCTGCTCCTGAGGAGGTGGTATAACATAGAAACAATTCTGGCGTTGACCGCTAGTGGTACTAGATGAAGCACCCTGAGGAGGAACTGGACGGGCTGCGGGAGGCGGGGAACTAGTAGCCTGACTTTGGGGACGGGCATCACGACTCTGCTATCTGGTATACGGGCAGTCTCTAAGTATATAGCCCAACTTTCCACAACCAAAACATCCCCTCTGCCCCATATAACACTCCCCAAAATGGTCTTTACCACACTTAGCACACAAAGGAGGATGAGGATGGTTTCTTACACTGCCCTGAGACCTGGAAGGTCCCGACCTATTCTCTAGCTCCTGCCTGCCCCGATATATGGGAGCACTAGCTGAGGAAGGCGCAGGTATAAATGGATGTCTCTGAAACTGAGGGCGACTCCCTCCAGAGAATCTAGTCTGACCAGACCCCTATTGCTCCGATTTGACTCTCTTAATCCCTCTTACTCTTTCTCTTTCCTTTATCTTATCTGACTCAATCTGTTGGGCGTGAATCATTAACCTAGAAAGATCAATCTCCCTATTGATCATAGAAGATCTACATTCTTTCACCATATAACTCGACACCTCAGTTAGAAACTTGCTCATACTAGTCCTCGAGTCAGCCATCATATTGGGAGCGTACTTCGATGGCTAATTAAACTTAAGACAATACTCCTTAACCGTCATGGATCCTTGTCTCAAATTCATAAACTCCTCTATCTTAGCTTCCCGTAACTCAAGAGGAAAGAATCTATCCAAGAAAGTATCTTGGAATAATTGCCAAGTCACCGAAGCGGTATCTTCCTCTCTATCCTTATTCTATATCTGTACCCAGTCATAGGCAACATCCTTCAACCAATAAGAAGCCAGCTCCATACTTTTTTCCTCGGTCACGTGCATAATATGTGTAATTTTCTTCATTTCATCAACATATATCAGCGGGTCCTCACCTACTCTCGACCCATGAAACTCTGGCGGATTCATCCGCATAAGTCACGAATTCGTGCAGCTGCCGAATTATTTTCCTGTGAAGGTGGAGTGTTAGCTTGATTATTGGTGGTAACTGCCAGGGCTAGCATCTAAAAAGCTGACCAAAATTTGGCATGGGATACCATCTCATGTAATGGATCAACGGGTTAAGGTTGGTTGTTGTTTCCACGAGCTCGATGTGGAGGCATTTTTTGTCGTAAGAACGCACGAATTAACAGCAGAAGGAAAAAGTTGTAAGCATGATAGAATCTTGTATAAATAAAGAAATGACTTTTCCTAGAACGCCCCATAGACTCTTGATTATAGGTGTGGCGCGCTACACACCAATGCTCAAGACTCTACGTAAAATGGCTTATCAGACTCCCTAGGACTCTTCACAACCTTAGGCTCTAATACAAAGTTTGTAACACCCTGATATATCATCCCAAGATGCCACACGATGCCCAAGGCTACACGTAGCCTCAAGCTAACCCCTTAAGCCAAAACACTACCCTTGGGTTCCAACACAACAACATACACGCTACTCTAAGGATATATATATAAGTACATATCATATCACATCACACATGGCACGGAATATCGTTAGACTGTACATATATGGAATCTCTATACACAAACCAACCCAACAATACACTAGTCTGACATAGCCTCTATACAGCAAAATCAACAACCCATTGGGACAAACCCCCAACTGACTCAACATACCAAAGGGATCATAAAACAACAGCACCAAAACTAGAAACTTGGTCCTCGAACCATGAGGACTCACCACTGAAAGAACGTAGATGCGGCACTCAAATATCACTGTCGCGGCTGCGGCTGAGTACCTGAACCTACATCATGGTAAGAATGTAGCCCATAGAGAAATATGTGGGTTAGCACAAGATAAATACTGAGTATGTGGGGGCGTATGCAAAATATAAATAATATCATAAATTTCGTAAAAACGTACATACGAACAATAATGACACACCTGGTTTGAGTGACATTAGATCATGCAACTCATAACATCTTAGATAGGAAATGTAGGAGAAAAACCTCATAAATCATTATAGATCATCATATGCAACTTGACTTACCTCATCAAAACTCGGAGTGACTCGGTATTTCAATAAACATGACTCTTATGGACAGGGGAGTTTCCTATAACCGACAACCCCACGTGAGCTACGTGGAATACCAACGTTGGAAACCCCCATTGGCGGGAGCGTCATACTCTTTGACAGGGAGTACGACCTTAAAACTGCAATAATCACAATTGGGCTCTCTGGCCAAAAATATCATCATTAAACAACCTTACGGTGGCACATAGGTTTGGGGAAATACCAAATTTCCCTCTCGGTGCTAAGTACTACTCCCCGACAAGCTCAGAACACATTAGGAAATACACCACAACATCACAAGGGTCTATCATAAAGACCAAATCAAATCTCTTCCTCATTTATCAAATCATATCAATTTGTGAATTCCTAACTCAACACATTTTAGCTCAAAACATTTTAATCTTCCTCAACATCAACAAGGTATCAATGCATTGAACCATAACTGACTCGATATTTGGACAAGGATATGAAGACTCAATCCATAATATTTTCAACAATTTAACTCATCAAAACCATTCGGAAAATACCACGACTCATTGCAACTTTAATATCAACATTTCTCAATTTGCCATCCAACTCTCATTTAAAGGTACTTGAGACATCAACCCATAGTAGGGATATAGAGTTTCCAATATCAATTATAAATTCATAATAAGGAAAAAGTGGAATGATAGTATAAATCAAGGCTTAACAAATTAAATCATCATACTCTCATAATCAAATACTCTTTGGACATAATACCATCTCAACATCATACACATATCGGATGACATAATCCTATAGCTCATGGATAATAATATAAGATATAAAACCATATTTCCAATTCATGGTAAAACATGTAAAATATCATTTCAATGTAATTCAACAAAAATACCAGGCACAAGATCTAAAGGATAATCTTGTTCAAACCCCCACATACCTAAAAATGGAAGATAACTATGAAATTCTGACTCTGGAACTTTATTTACGAAAATAAAGGGTGCTTCTCGAAGACCTTAACATGATCAACTCGAATCCCAAATCAATTTGAAATTTCTACGTTTCAATCAAGAGACATAAAAGGATGAAATTTGGAGTCGCAGGGTTGGGGTTTGAGCCTTAGGAAATTTTGAAGAAAAATGAGCTATTGAATGCTCTTAATGGACTTAAATCCATGGTTTACCTGGATGGATTGGAGTGGGAATGACCAAAATACCCTTAAAAATCAAATAATGTCAAATCTATCCTTTGGTGGACTGTTTTGATTGGCTGAAGTAGATCGACCATAACTTTTTGCTCCGATGGCCAAATTGGATGAAACCAATTTCATTAGAAGGAGGACTTTCAGAGCTTTCTATTGATATGTAGTAGCTCACCCACATAATTATGTACAAGGAGTTATGATCATTTGAAGTTGACCCTAAAATTCGCCTGGCCTGAGTATTTTTTTCCTGCACATTTACTGTTCACCACTATTCATGGTTAGATCGGAATGATCATAACTCATATCTTGAGTGTCTGTTTTGGATGATCCACATATATTTGGAAAGCATATTCGATGCTATACGTGATGACGAGTTGCATATCCAGAAATTCCACACAGAAAAATTATTAATCACGATAAAGAACAGAATTCAACACATTTTCATCTAAGAGCTTAACGGAAATTTTTTCCGGGGCATCACATATGTACACCTAGATTATGTTCTTAAATTCCTTATTATGGAGTAGTCTACGAAGTTGTTATACGGTGTTATGTAGAGTTTAATTGAGATAGAAATAGATAGATTATGTGAATCCTTGGTGTAGTTTTAAAATTTTTGTTAAGTTACGAGGTTATGATATTAGAGGTGGAGTGCTAGTATTCTAAGAAGTTGAAAATGGAGGTTTGAGTTCTTAGAAGAATAGATGTACATGCCCATGATAATCTTAGTTTTAAGGAGATGACTTTGGAAGTGTCCTAGAAAGAATTTAGTGTCCTCATATTAAAGTTGTCAAGTGGAGTTTGTGTTCTTATGCATAGTAATACCCCCCATTGTGAGAAATGTTGTGCGAATAGATTTAATGATGGGATATATTTTTAAGATTGGGATAATGACCTTTGAGATAGGAGGGAGATGATGCAAATCTTTAATTTTCTCATGGTGGTGAGTTTGGGGATGAGTCATGATAAATCTATCCTTGTTGTAGCAAATTTCTCCTATTTCAGCTTAAGAGGACGTTCCACCAACATCCCCCATATTCAAATGGTGTCTTGATAACACCCAAGCTATAACTTCACTCTAAAGGGTATGTAGCCACTATCAAACATAGTAACCCACACTGAGATAGAGTAGAGAGAGATCAAGCCCAAGGAAGCAATGTAGAAGCCACAATATGACAAATCACATAGATTTCAAAAAAAAGTGTTTAGGACCAAGAGCTAAGAGAACAAAATTACAATTATCCAAGGAAATAACACTCTTAGCATCCTCAGAAGAAACATCAAAGTTAGACAACTAGGGTTTCTTGAAGTAGTAAAACTAGAGCAATTTATGTCAAAGACAGAAGCAAACAAGGCACAATAAGGAAAAATTCTTTTCCCTATAATAAGGGTTTCAAATTCATCATATCTTTTAGAATAAAGATTTTCATAAAACAAATGAATAATAATCCCATATGCATGCTTAGGAGTAGAAACTAAGATGTTCTCCCAACCCTGGAATTCAAAAATTATATTATCCGACAATTCAGAGATTCTAAAAGATCTATATCAATAATTCTACCATGAACAAGAGATAGTTTCTTTATAAAGTGAAAGATAGATTTGTTTGATGGTCTCTAGAAATCAATTTTGATATTTTAAAAACTATCAAAATCAAACTTAACTTTATTTTTAGAATACTCAAAGTCATCAGGAACAGTAGGACACTTACCTGTAAGAGAATCAGAGGAATTAGAGGAGGCTTGAGAAAGATTTTGATTAGATAAGTTAGACTCAAGAGGGATTGGGATGAAATTTTCACTTTACCTTTGATGTGGGAACTCTTTTTGTTTCCCAAGGATGAATACATAGAACCTTAACCTTTTTTGAGAAAGAGAAGAGACAGAGCTAGATAAAAAATAAGAAGAAAATATATAGAGTGATAGGGGATTTGAATGAAACAAAAAGAGAGAGAAAGGTTGCCTAGGAAAATGGAGAGACCTCATAATTACCTTACACGGAACCTAGTATTAGGCAACAAAAAATTAATGAAACAAATAGGCTATGCACGAATCAAATTATAATTAATAAAAGACATTTTTACCCACAAATTCACTTACCTAGATATGGAAAAATAATTTTCCAAATGGTTTAGACATAATGCCCAGCGATTATCTAGGAGAATAAAATCTTTCTACTAGTAATGGTTTAGTAAGACTATCAGCTAATTGAAACTTAATATCACATTTTAAAACCTGATTTCTAATAAAATGGTTCTTATTAACATCAATATGTTTTTTCCTAGAATGATGCACAAAATTCTTAGAAAGACAGATAGCACTAGATTTATCACAAATTATTTTCACAAGTTTGAAAGATAAATTATAGTCACTGAGTTAATGAGTGTAACGCCCCGAATATGGTACACGAAATGCTACACGGTGCTTCTTCCCCCGAAGGACCACAAGCTAACCCATGAATAATATCTTTGCCTGAACACTGCATAATATACTGTGTAAATGCGGAAATAAAGGTTGTAAGGCTGTAAGGTTCAAAACTAAGACACAATATCTAATAAAATATAACATTTGTGTTGGGGTATGAAATATCCAAAACAAACTAATAAACTGACTGAACATGATAGTCTGAAAAACCTCTAACTATCTGAATAAGGAGTTGATGGGACATGTCCCCAGCTAACTCCAACTACTGAAATAAACAAAGTACTGAAATGATAAGATATTGCTCATGTCCTCGAAGGATGAGGACTCACTGCTGACTCTAACTGCTGAGTACTAGAATGCTACTAATGCTCTAGATCTCGTGCTTCTGAACCTATGGTATAAAATAACATAGCACAAATGCGTCAGTACGATTGAATGTACTGGTATACATGTCAGGTAGGCTGAATGCAAAGAGTTCACATGCATGAACTATACTAACTGACTAAACAACAAAAACGTGAGAATACATATGTGAATACATAATAACTATACTTGAGTTCGTGATAACATGATTACTGAATCTGAGTATTGATAACATAAGATACTGATAACCATATAACTGAAATAACTAATACTTAGCGACTCTATCTGACCATCTAGTTTCTAATGGAACTAGATGAGTTCTATTTTGTTATGAGGTGATTGCATCTAACAGTCCTAAATTCTGCAGAACTATCTAAGTTCTATTACTGATATTAAATGACTGTATCTGACAGTCCCGATCTGTAACTAAAATAATAGGAAGTATTCATCTAATAGACATGCCCCATATAACGTAATATAGCTGTGTTGGGGTCCAATCTGTAACCCCAATTGGAAAGATATCAATACCGTTCCACTGGTAAGGAAAAGCTGTGGGTGACCCTCATTAGACAGTGTCCCCAAAAGAGAACAATGGGACCCTCATCTAACAGTGTTTATCCACCTCAACAACCCTTATCTGACAGTGTTGATCTCTCAACCTATGCTGGCTATATAGTTCTGGAATACAAGGATAACTTCTAAGAATCACACCCTCATATGATAGTATGTGTTCCCATCCTTGGGTTCACTCGGTGATAATTCCTACTCCCATATGAATTGACACTGAACATGGATTACTGAGCTAAACTGGACTGAATTAACTGAGTTTCCGTTGACTGACGGAATAGTACTGAGATTACTGTATTACTGAGCTTTCCTAAGACACATGGATAATTGAGTTCTATGGATCATTGCATGACTAAGGATATCATGAAAATATGACACTAACTCTAGGAACACAGCTATATTTTTTGGGTAAAAGTACCCCCAGGACTCGATGGAAAGAAACTGACAAAGCATGACTTTCTTGAATACATGACAAACATCACAATCCATAATACAATAAGTTAGAGATTTCATGAGGTACAAGTTCTAAAGCACCACAATGGCTACACATATATCCATAATTCATTGACTAAGACATTTCATCAAACACTTGACATGCATAAACTTGTACATGAATGGAGATTTCATATTAATATACTAGTATGGCACTTTTTATTCACATAGACATTTAGTCAAACACATGGGGAGCATGCTTTGGTTTCACCATCATCAACACATCTAATAATCATGTATACATCAATCAACTTATAAATTGAAGGGTGTTTATCATGATTATTATGAAAATTGTAATATAATAGGATAATTATTGGAATATGTATTTTAAAACATGAATCAAAACCCCACAACAACCTGAACATGAATTTCAATTCAATTTAAATCTTGAACATTTATCGATACAAAAATCTTGGATTTCGAAAAGAGATTCTTAAGCTTCATCAGTGAAAGAGATCCATGAATCAACACATGACATACCTTGATACTTAATTTGGAAAGATTGCTTGAAGAATCCTTGAGATTTGGATCTTGAATTGGAAACCCCTCTTCTTGTTCTTGATAGAATTTGAGAGAAAAGAATGTATTTTGGTGAAATAAAGGCTGAATTAAGTTTTTATGGAGCTTTGGGGTGAAGGGAAAATACCAAAATACCCCCCCAAAACCGTTTGGAAAATGCTGAATTCTACGGCTGAAGACATTTGGCTAATGTCGTCACATATGTGATAAGCCATCAGCTTATGTCGTCACTTGATATTAGAATTTATGACTTTCTGCCTAAGGCTGATGACATTAGATGATAAGTGATCAGATATGTGATAAGCCATCAGCTCACGTCGTCACATAGTTGTTAGGCTAACATGCTGGAGTAAAATGGGTATACTTTTTGCTCCGATATCGGATTTGGGAAAAATTGGTATCGTTTGAAAGATAATTCAATTTTATATCTGTTGGTGGGTCATGAGCTCAAAAATTCATAGTATAATGAGAGATATGCTCTTTTGAAGTTGACTATACTAATATCCTTCCCAAGAATTCAATCGGTAAGAAATGTTTTGATTCGCCTAAAGATAGGACGTATTTGAGACCTTAATTGACATCAAACTTGATCATGAAACTACCAAAGAACCATGATTTACTATGCATAATATTGAAATATGGCTCTAATATTGATTTGTGTGTTTTGGGATATTATAATATCTCCTTCTTGGGAATATTCTTCCTCGAATGAGACTGATTAGACTGAGAGAAATGATAACTGAAATTACATACTGGACATTCACAACTGAAGTATGATTTCATGACTGACGTGACTAATAAGTTTCTATTATCATATTAAACATGCATATCTAATGCATGAATACATGACTGAGCTGACACATGAATGCATGAATAAATATGTAATTGTACTTGGTACCAAGTTTATAACGGAAATCTGAACTTGAAACTGAATAAGCTTAAGAAAAATTATTACCTTGAGTTGAGTCTAAGTTTGCGTAGAAGAGGTGAGGGTACTTGGTTCGCATGTCTTCTTATGCTTCCCAAGTAGCTCCCCCAACGGATGAATTCCGCCGAAGAACTTTGACTAGAGGGACTTCTTTGTTCCTTAGTCTACGAATTGGTAGTCAATGATTTTGACTGGATTTTCTTCATAAGAGAGACTGTTCTGAACATATATTCTCTTAATAGGGACTACACCTGCTGGGTCACCTATGCACTTATTGAGAAAAGAGACATACAAGACTGGGTGAACTGAGGCTAGATCTGAAGGCAATGCGAGCTCACAAGCTACTTTGCCAATGTGACTAAGAATTTTGAAGGGACCAATATATCTGGGACTAAGCTTTCCCTACTTATTGAATTTCTTCACTCCCTTCATGGAAGATATCTTTAGATAGACAAAGTCACCAATTTTGAACTCACGATCCTTTCTGCATGTATCTGCATAAGACTTCTATCAACTCTGAGCAGCCCGAAGTCTCTCTCTGGTCAACTGATCTTTTTCTAAGGCATCTAACACTAAGTCAGGCCCTATGACTGAGGCCTCACTAACTTCAAACCAACCAACTGGAGATCTGTATCTCCTACCATAGAGAGCTTCAAATGGAGCCATCTGAATACTGGAATGATAGTTGTTGTTGTATGCAAACTCAATCAAAGGAAAGTGGTCATCCCAACTTCCCTTGAAATCAATTGCACACGCCCTTAGCATATCCTCCAAGGTCTGAATAGTCCTTTTTCCTTGACCATCTGTCTGGGGATGAAAGGTTGTACTGAGATGAATTTGGGTACCAAGACCCTTTTGGAATGCTTTCTAGAAGTGAGAGGTAAATTGGGTACCTCTGTTTGAAATAATGGACAAAGTAATACCGTGTAATCTAACTAATTTCCTGATATTGAGTTTGGTGTAGTCCTCGCCTGAATAAGAGGTATGAACTAGAAGAAAATGAGTTGATTTGGTCATCCTTTCTACAATGACCCAAACCAAATCATGCTAACGATGAGTACGTGGCAAACCCATCACAAAGTCCATGTTCACTTCTTCCCATTTCCATATAGGAATAATGAACTCTTGCATGGGACCACTAGGCTTCTGATGCTCTATCTTAACCTGGTGACATGTAGAGCACTTAGCCACAAACTCTGCAACATCTCTTTTCATCCCACTCTACCAATAGATCTTCTGCAAGTTATGGTACATCTTTGTGTCCCCTGGATGAATAGAGTAGCACACACCATGCGCTTCTGCAAGAATTTGCTGCCTCAAGTCATCTACACCTGGAACACACAGATGAACCTGACAACACAGAACACCATATCCCCCCCGGGGGAAAACCTCAACCTTCTGGTCCTTGACTAACTCTTTCAACTTGACTAGACAGGTATCTATATCTTGGTTTTTTTCAGCTTAGAAACTAGAGATGATTCTGAACTACTCTGAACCCATACATCACCCTCCTCTGTATCGACAAAGCGAACACCTAGTATGGATAGCTGATGGAATTCCTGAGCTAACTTCTTCTTACTGTCCTCAACATGAGCAACCCTACCCATAGACAATCTACTGAGAGCGTTGGCTACTACGTTAGCCTTTCCCCGATGTTAAATGGCACTTATGTCGTAATATTTCAAGAGCTCTAACCACCTTCTCTGGTAGAGGTTAAGATATTTCTAAGAGAATACGTACTGAAGGCTCTTATGGTCTGTGAACACATATACATGAACCCTGTATAAATAATGCCTCCAAATCTTTAAGAGAAATACTACGATTGCTAACTCAAGATCATGAGTCGCATAATTATTCTCATGGGGTTTAAGCTATCTGGAGGCGTAGGCTATGACCTTACCATGATGTATGAGAACATAACCCAAACCTACTCTAGATGCATCATAATATACTACGAACCCATCTAAACCATCTAAAAGAGCTAGGACTGGAGCTGAGGTTAGTCGAGTCTTTAGTTACTGAAAACTTCTCTCGCAAGGATCTGACAATTGAAACTTGAACTTATTTTGAGTCAATCTAGACATAGGGGATGCAATAGAAGAAAATCCCTCAATAAACCATCTGTAATAGACAACCAAACCCAAGAAACTCCTGTATTTGATAGAGATACAGGGCGAGGCCAGTTTCTTCCCGCTTTGGTCTTTTGAGGATCAACTTTAATGCCATCACCGAAAACGATATGAACAAGGAATGCTACTGACCTTATCCAAAACTCTCCCTTACTAAATTTGTCGAGAAGCTAATGATCACTGAGATTCTGAAGTAAAATTCTGAGATGGTCTGCATGATCATGCTCACTACGGGAATAGACCAGAATATCATCTATGAAGACTATGACGAACATGTCCAAGTATTGCTTGAACACCCGATTCATCAAGTCTATGAAAGCTGCTGGGGCATTAGTAAGACCAAAGGAAATGACTTGGAATTCAAAGTGACCATACTGAGTTCAGAAAGCTATTTTTAAAATGTCACATTCCCTGACTCTGAGCTGATGATAGCTTGATCTGAGGTCTATCTTAGATAAATAGTTGGCACCCTAAAGATTGTCAAACAAGTCGTCAATATGGGGAAGTGGATACTTGTTCTTGACCGTGACTTTATTAATATAATGGTAATCAATGTACATTTTGAGTGAACCTTCTTTCTTGCAAACGAATAAGACTAGTGTGCCCCAAGGGGACACGCTGGGCCTAATGAACCCGTTATCTAAGAGATCCTTCAACTACTTTTTCAATTCTCTGAGTTCTGTTGGTGCTATTTTATATGATGGAATAAATATAGGCTGAGTATCTAGAAGAAGATCAATGCCGAAGTCTATTTCTCTATCGGGAGAAATTCTTGGAAGATCTTTGAGA
Organism: Capsicum pubescens; assembly: GCA_030864215.1. Classification (NCBI taxonomy): domain Eukaryota; kingdom Viridiplantae; phylum Streptophyta; class Magnoliopsida; order Solanales; family Solanaceae; genus Capsicum; species Capsicum pubescens. Next base: position 179,672,712 of record CM061541.1, read on the forward strand.
AAAATATCTGAATATTCATTCACGACTGGGACTGAATAAAGATTGTGAGTTTTGGAACTAGTGTCCTTAACTTGAACAATATGATAGATACATCCTTTAGACATCATTTTCCTTTCCCGAAGTTAGGAAACAAGATGACCTTTGAACACTGAAGTACTACCCCTCCACTGGACTATACTATTTCAGCAGTCGACTGTGGCATAGCAGGAGTGAAGCCAATCCATTCTCAGAATGACATCAAAATCAGTCATCTCTAATTTGGCTAAGTCTACTGAAGTGACTTTCTGAAATATCATAACCGGATAGTTCGTGTATACCCGTTGGGTGATGATGGTTTTTACCCACTAGGGTAGAGACTGAAAAGGGCTCTACTAGAATTTTGAGATAAATTCTGAAATTGCCTACTATATAAGGAGTAACAAAAGATAAGAAAGAACCTGGATCTAGCAAAGCGTAAATATGCAAGTGAAAGATCACATACCAGCAACCACATCAGAAGAATTTTCCTGATCCTGTCAGGACTGGAGAGCATAAAGTCTATTTGGGAGTTGCCTACTAGTAGCACTAGAAGTGGCACCCTGCTGATTTGGGAAACCGAACTGAGTTGAGCAACAGTTTTGCTTACCCTGATAACCAGACTGGGGACAATCTATGACTCTGTGGTCTGGATTTCCACATCGAAAACAGACATCACTGCCAGCTCTGCAAACACTCTTGTGGTTTTTATTACAAGTCTTACAAAGGGGATTAGTTCGGGCATTGCTGACACTTCCCTGAGACTTAGATCCTAGTGCCCTATCTCTATTACCATCCCTGAACTGAGAAGATGGAGCACTAGCCAAAAAAGGAGTTGGAACTGATGACTTTGGATGAAGCTGATAACGGTTTCCTTCTTCTGATTTGGGCTGAGCAAAGTTGAAACTACATGTCCCTGCTCTCTTATTCTACTTCTCCCTCATCTTAATCCTTTTCTCCCCTATCTACTGAACATGAGTCATGAGCCTGTCTAAAGTTATGTCACTATTCAACATTGCAGACCTACACTCGTTGACAACACTATCATTTACCCCAGAAACAAACTTACTTATCTTGGCCCTACTGTCTGCAACCACATGAGGGGCATATATGGATAATTGAATAAAACTAAGAGAATACTCTTTCACCGTTATGTTTCCCTACCTAAGGTTGATGGATTATAACACCTTAGCTTCTCTCATCTCTAGGGGAAAAAACCTTTCTAAAAATTTGGTGACAAACTCCTCCTAATCTATAGGTCCTGCATCAACTGACCTTTCTGACTTCCACTGCTTGTACCAAGTGTTGGAAACATTCTTTAACTAATATGAAGCTAGCTCAGCACTCTCACTAGGAGTAACCCTCATGATGTCTGTAACCTTCTGAAACTAATCGATGAATTCCTGAGGGTCCTTATCTGTCTTAGACCCAAGAAAGGATGGAGGTTTCATTCAGGTGAAGTCCCAAATCTTGGCTGCAGCTGAATTGGACACTGAGTTGGCTAAAACGATAGCTGGTCATTCATTTTGAGTAGAAACTGACTGACAATGAGTAGTGAATGCATCTCTGAACTCTGCATGAGAAACATGTTCTCCCAAAGAATCTTCGAGCTGAGGAGCTGGCTGATTCCCGTTTCTTCTTTTAGGAGGCATATTCTGTAGAATAAAGGTAGAAATGGATTAGACAGAGAGATTAGCTTAAGATTATGCTCACTGGCATGACATGAATACTAAAAGAAGGGAAACTATTCCTAACATATCTTATAGTCTCCTGCACATAAATATGGCGCGCAACACACCCATGCACAAGACACTACTAGATGCGGTTTTCAAACTTCTTAGGGCACTATTGAACCATAGGCTCTGATATCAAGTTTGTAATACCCCAAATCTGGTACCCAGAACACTACATGGTGCTCCTAACCCCGAAGGACCACAAACTAACCCATGACTGATATCTATACTTGAACACTGCATAATATACTGTGTAAATATGGAAATAAAGGTTGTAAGGCCGTAAGGTTCAAAACTAAAACACAATATCTAATAAAATATAACATCTGTGTGGGGTATAAAATACCCAAAATAAACTAATAAGCTGACTAAACATGATAGTCTGAAAAGCATCTAACTTTCTAAATAAGGAGTTGATGGGATATGTCCCCAACTAACTCCAACTACTAAAATAAACTAAGCACTAAAATAATAAGATAATGCTTATATCCTTAAAGTATGATGACTCACTGCTGACTCTGACTGCTGAGTAATGAAATGCTACTGATGCTCTGGAGCTCATGCTTATGAAACTATGGTATAAAACACCATAGCGCAAATGCATCAGTATGATTGAATGTACTGGTATGCATGTGAGGTAGGCTGAATGCAAAGGGTTCACATGCTTGAACTATACTAACTGATTGAACAACAAAAATGCAAGAATACATGCGTGAATACATAATAACTGTAACTGAGTTCATGATAACATGATTACTGAATCTGAATACTGATAACATGAGATACTGATTACTATATAACCATAGTAAGAATACTAAGCGATTGTATATTACAGTCTAGTTTTTGATAGAACTAGCTGAGTTCTGTTCTGTTCTAAGCTGACTGCATCTGGCAGTTCTGAATTTTGTAGAACTATGTGAGTTCTATTACTGAGACTGAATGACTGTATTTGACAGTCCAGATCTGTAACTGAAACTGTGGGAAGTAGTCATCTAACCCACATGCCCCATATAACGCAATATAGCTGCGTTGGGGTCCAATCTATAACTCCAATTGGAAGAGAGTCAATACCGCGCCACTGGTAAGGACAAGCTATGAGTTACCCTAATCTGATAGTGTCCCCAAAAGAGAACGGTGGGACCCTCATCTGATAGTGTCTATCCACCCCAACAACCCTCATCTGACAGTGTTGATGTCTCAACCTATACTGGCTACATAGTTCTGGAATGCAAGGAGGACTTCTAAGAATAACACCCTTATCTGACATTGTGTGTTCCTATCCTTGGGTTCACTCGGTGCTAATTCCTACTCCCATCTGAATAGACACTGAACATGGATTACTGAACTGAACTGGACTGAATTAACTGAGTTTCCATTGACTGATGAAATAATTCGGAGATTACTGTATTACTGAGATTTCTTGAGCCACATGACTGACTGAGCTCTATAGATCATGGATTGACTGAGGATATCGTGAAAACATAACGCTAACTCTAGGCACACATCTACATTTTTAGGGTACAAGTACCCCCAGGACTGGATGGGTAAAAACTGATAAAGCATGACTTTCTTGAATACATGACCAATATCACAATCCATAATACAATAATTTGGAGATTTCATGAAGTACAAGATCTAAAGCACCACAATGGCTACACATATATCCATACTTCATTGACTAAGACATTTCATCAAACACTTGACATGCATAAACTTGTACATGAATGGAGATTTCATATTAATATACTAGTATGGCACTTTTTATTCACATAGACATTTAGTCAAACACATGGGGAGCAAGATTTGGTTTCACCATCATCAACACATCTAATAATCATGGATACATCAATCAACTTGTAAATGAAAGGGGGTTTATCATGATTATTATGCAAATCTTCATATACTAAGGTCAATCATTGGAATATGTAATTTAAAACATGAATCAAAACCCCACAACAACATGAACATGAATTTCAATTCAATTTAAATCATGAACATTCATCAATAAAAAAATCTTGGATTTCAAAAAGAGATTCTTGAGCTTCATGGGTGAAAGAGACCCATGAATAAACATATAACATACCTTGATACTTGATTTGGGAAGATTAATGGAAGAATCCTCGAGATTGGGATCTTGAATTGGAAACCCCTCTTCTTGTTCTTGCGAGAATTTGAGAGAAAAGAATGTATTTTTGTGACATGGAGGCTGAATTTAGTGTTTATGGAGCCTTGGGGTGAAGGGAAAATACAAAAATACCCCTCCAAAATCATTTGGAAAATGCTGAATTCTACAGCTGACGACATTGGGTTGATGTCGTCACATATGTGATAAGCCGTCAGATGTCATCACTTGATGCTGGAATTTATGAATTTATGACTAAGGCTGACAATATTAGCTGATAATTCGTCAGATATTTGATAAGCCGTCAGCTCATGTCGTCAATTAGTTGCCAGGCTAACATGCTGGAGTAAAATGGGTATAACTTTTTGCTCCGATATTGAATTTGGGCAAAATTGGTATCGTTGGAAAGCTAATTCAATTATATATCTATTAGTGGGTCATGAGATTAAAAATTCATAGTATAACTCAAGATATACTCATTTAAAGTTGACTATACCAATATCCTTTCCAAGAATTCAATCGGTAAGGAATGTTTTGATTCGCCTAAAGCTAGGACGTATTGGAGACCTTAATTGACATCAAACTTGATCATGAAACTACCAAAGAACCATGATATAATATGCATAAGCTTGAAATATGGAGCTAATATTGATTTGGATTTTTTGGGTTATTACAATGAGACATCCAAAGAATTTGAGCACAACACAACCCAATAACAATATATTCAAATTAAGTGGTAGATAGAGAAACATAATTTTGTTTCTGGATATTCCATGAGACAAGAGATTTTCTCATGAATTGATGAGTTCCACTAGTACTTTTTCTATCAACTTTGTCACCTACATAATCAACATCGGAGAAACCTTTTAGATCAAGGTCATTAGATTTTGGGTACTAAAATCCATAAGAACTTATTCCAGAAAAATATCTGATAATACATTTTACTGCAGTCAAATGAAATTCTTTAGGAGCTAAATTAAATCTGGCACATTTGAAAATACTGAATAGTATGGTTGGTCGACTAACAGTAAGATATAAAAGAGAGACAATGATACCTCGATAGTTTGTTTCATCAATAGACTTACCATCATTGCTTTACTCATGAACAAATGTAGAGCCTATTAGAGTACTGGATGGTTTAGAATTTTCCATTATAAATCTCTAAATGAGTTCTTTGGAGTACTTACCTTGGGAGATGAATGTGTCTTCAATCGACTGATGGATTTGTAATCCCAATAAGAAAGTTTACTCTCCCATCATACTCATTACAAACTCATTATACATGAGCTTAGAAAATTTCTTGCATACGACAACATTAGTACTTCCAAAGATAATATTATAATATATATATTTGAATAATAAGATCTCCGAAGGAGGTTCATTAAATAAATAAGGTAGTATTAATTTGTCCACAAGAAATATCATGATCAGTTAAGAAATTGTTTAACCTATCTTACCAAGAACAAGGTGCTTCTTTTAAACCATTAAATTTTTTGATATCTTAAAGACATGATAGAGAAATTTTTTAGTTTCAAAACTAGGGGATTGTTTTACAAAAAACTTGTTCATTAATGAAACTATTTAAGAAGTAAATTTTGACATCCATTTGAAAAAGTAAAACCTAGTGAGAAGTATAAGCAAGTATTGTTTGAATAGATTCCAAACTTGCTACAGGTGCAAAAGTATCATCATAGTCGAATTTTTATTGTTGAGAATAGCCTTGATCAACTATACGGTCTTTATTTTGAATTACTTTACTTGATTCATCCATTTTGTTTATGGATACCCATTTTGTTCCAATTATTGTGGAATTCTCTAGTTTGGGGACACGAGTCTATACTTTATTGTTATCAAATTGCTCAAGTTCCTCTTCTATCGCTTTAACATAGATTTCATATTTCAAGTCTTCTTTTACATTCTTTGGTTCAAGTTAAGAAATGAGAGCCATAGTTATACTTCTTTTACTATAATCCCATGTCTTAATACCTTATTTTGGATCACTAATGATGAATTTATCTAGATAGTCTGGTTTGCTTTACCATTCATTTAGGATTGTTTCTAATGTGATTTGATCATTTAAAGCCACACTTAGCTGATCAGTCCCAATAATAGTCGACTCTAAAGAAGAGACAACTTCAATAGAAGTAGATTTTCTTCCCTATACCTTCTCAAATTCAACATCTACAAAACTAGCATACTTCACAAAATGATTAGTATCATAAAAAATAACATGCACAAATTTTTCAATGCAAAAAGAGCATTTATTAAAAGTTCTATAGGATCTACTGTAATTATAGTAACCCATGAAAATACCTTTATCATTTCAAGGATCAAACATACCAATGTTGTCCTTACCAAGAAAGTGTCCGATATTAGGCCTTTTGATATTCCTAAGCTCATAGTTTCTTTAGGATAGATCTAGTGAGATATTAATTTAAAATATGACAAGCAGTACTAATAGCTTCTTCCTAGGATTTGTGAGGTAGGGAGTTCTCAAAAATGATGGTTCGTGTCATGTCTTGAAGAGTGCTATTCTTTTTTTTGACTACTCTATTATTTTGAGGAGATCTTGGAACAAAGAAGTTGTGAGTTTAATTTTAATTGTTACATAAGGTTTCAAAATCCTTGTTTTAAAATTGTCCTCCATGATCATTTCTAATGGACAAGGTGTAGTAACCTTTTCCTCTTTAAACCTTTTCACCTAAAAATTCAAAATTAAAGTATCATCTTTGTTAGCAAGAACCATATCCCAAGTAACTCGAGAATAATAATTAATCATTAATCACAAAATCATACCTTTTACCACCAATGCTAGTAGTATGAGTAGGACTAAACATATCTATATGAAGTATCTACACTGGTTTAGTGGTAGATGGAATATCTTTGAAAGGACAAGAATTTCTAATTTACTTACAAAGTTTACAAGCATCACAGTTGTGAGTCTTTTTATAATCAAGCTTTGGAAGACTAGTCACCAGTTCATGTTTTGATAGGTTTTCAATTTTTCTCATACTTGCATGACCAAGATTTTTATAGCAAACCCAAGTATCTTCAGAAATGGAGGAAAGAAAAATATGCCCTTTTGTTCTTTTGATAGAGTCTAGGATATACATATTCCTATTTATATTTCTAATTAGAAGTTTCCTACAATTCCTTTCAATTATACATACATCCTTTTTTAATCTTACTTCTAGACCAACATCACACAACAGACTTATGCTTAACAAATTATGCTTCAAGATTTTAACCAAATAAACATTAGTGATATCACATTATTCATTAAAGGATATAGTGAAAATACCTATTACTATACCTTTGGAGTTGTCTCCAAAGATAATATCAGTACCATCAAAATCAGGTACTATTTTAAATGGGCTCTTATTTCTAGTAATGTGATTTGAACATCCATTGTCAAGATACCATTTCCCTTTAGATTTTGAGTGGTGTTCCTGCAAAACAAAAACATCACTTAGTTATTGGTACCCAAATATACTTTGTTCCCTCACGGTTAGTCCCTAGATTTGTTGACTCAATTTTGGGTCTCCAAATCCATTTGACAAGATTTCTAGAACAAAATCTTCAATTTTCATATTTATGACCCGGTTTAGCATAATGAAAGAAAGAAGTTGAGTATTATTCAGTAGTTGAATAATAGGTATTATGACTATGATTGGTTTCTTTGGTTGACAGACTGGAGTTAGTTGACCATTGAGATCTATCACAACTATAATATTTATTATGATAGGTGTTATGACTGTGGTTGCTCCCATTGGTCGACTCATATAGTTAGTCGACCATTGAGATCCTTCATAACTATAACAGCTATTATCATACATAGATATACCACTTTTTGATTTGTTAACCTACTTAGTAGAATTAGTCAATTGATTGGATCTGACAATATTGTGACTGGATGTTTTTTCAAAACTATTGACTTTGACTTTTAGTTCATTCACTTCTTCTTAGAGAAAATCTTTTTCAATTTCACAAACTTCAAGTCTAAGTTCCCAGAATCTTGTTTCCATTAATAAAGTCCTCTTTTCATCACTAGCTTTATTTAAATCAGCAATGGTAATGTCATGACCAAAACCAGGGCATGGCTGTGACGGGTCTCTAAAGTCCACCAAGGACCAGAGACCACCCCATTATCCTAGTAAACCGATTCAAAATACTATATAAGAATGAAAATCCAAATATAAAATGAGATATATAAATATGATTCAGACTCAAAGAATTCTATGAGTTCAACAACCAATCCCATGTCCACAATACTATCCAACACAACCTCTAACAAAACCAAATATATATTAGTCGGGACATGCACCCGACCATAGACAAAAACTAGTCCAAAAGAATGAAACAAAAAATAATGAAATCCACAGCATGAAATGGGCCTTCCAAAGTAGGGAAACTCACCACTTCATTCTAACTCACGAGCTGTCCCACGTCACCTAATCACTGTTTTGGAGGAGTAGGAGTATGTTCAGTTCCTATATCATGTGGGGATATAGCATATGAAGATGATTAGCGATTGAAGCGCTAACATGTAACTCAAGGATAAGTGAACAAATAATTCCATGTGTAATGATTCAAATCCAATCGAAACTCATGAGCACCATCAAATGCAAATACATACATACATATATATATTTGTATGTATGTATATATATATGTGTGTGTGTATGTATGTATATATATATGTATATATATATATCATATGTTGGGGTAGGGAACAAGTCTGAACATGAACATTTAAAAAATATTAACATGGACTATGTAGCTTAACCTTCATATAATAGTACCCACAGGCTATATGGGCCCTAGCTCTCACCCCCTAGTCGAGCCCAAGTGTTTGTCATATGAACCAGAGAATAATATCATATATATGTACGTGGGACTCGAACCTCCCAATCATATACTAAGGTGACTTAAGCACACGATCATATAATGTAAGATGGGGGACTCGAACCTCCCAATCATATAATAAGGTGGACCTAAACCACCTGCTCTTAGCAAGGGACTTGAACCCTCAAGCTATATCGACCTCTACACCGGGTAGCGTCGTTTTCATTATTTGTCCTTCGGTGACCTACACCATCCACAGTTAGCTACACAATCCTTTTTAAGCCCAATTAAAGCATTTAAAAGACATTTCCATTAATTGAACCAATTATGCATTAAGGTTTCCCATCGGTATCTCCATACTAACAACACTTGAAAGTTTATTATTACGCCATCAACTCTTAGCTATTTGGGCCTCTAATCTATTAAATCAATTGACATTCACATGGGGAATCAACATACCCCAAGTTCAATAAGATCATACCATTGTTCATTAACCTTATACACCAACGCATTATTAAAGTGAACAAGCCAAACTATATGTCGAAATCATATTCATTGTCAATTTCATAAATGGGTTAAGGGCACATTGTTTACAAAATATAAATCAAGGAAAAATCATCAAATTGGTGTTTAAACATGTCCCCTCATTTTATTCACCACTCCCATGTAGCTCACAATGATCAAAATTTGTTATAAAACATGAATATTGCATAATAAATCATGGAAAATTAATTTAAAGACCACTCATATCAAAAACCCTCAACTATATCAAAACCCATATTTAAACCATGCATTAATAATAAATTCATGCCATTAAGAAAATTATAAGTATAGGAAAAGAGATACATGCCTTATACGCACAAATATTTGTGAGTAATTAGCAACTTAGAACCTGGAAGATGAACGTATGATGAAACCCTTATGCTTTCTTGGGATTTAGAGATTGTGAGTGTAATAATCAATGTTGTGTCGTAAAAAATAATGTAAATAGGTTAATACAGTGTTTAGAGGTTATTTATAAGTTAAAGGACTTCAATACCCCTCATTCCAAGTTAAAAAAAACAAATTTGCCCAAATTTAAAGCAATAACGTGTCATAAATGGTAATCTCCATGATAAGATCTGTGCAACATTGAAATCATGGACCCTTACTGTCTTCTCACGAAAATGTTCATAACTTTTTCTCTCAGGTATCAGATTAAGGAAAAATTAAATGTACTTGACAGAGGACTCAATTATCTATATTTTGGTGGGTATCAAACCCAAAAACTCACTATATTCTAGAAGTTATATATGGTCAAAGTTGACCTTTATAGAATCGAATTCCAAAATTTGGTCAATAACGAAAGTTCTTCACTCTACTTCACTCTAATTATTTAGTACGTACATTCTTCCACTCAAAAATACTTTTCACGCAAAGATAATGATCATGAAACTTATACTTATATAGAAATAATTGTATTTGATTTTATATATGTAGGAATAATGGTTTAAATTCTAGCCCAAAAATTAGGGGTGTTACATTATCTCCCTCTTAGAATCATTCATCATCAAATATTGGATAGGAATCTTTTGAGGCTTTAGAAGTATGGAACAAAGTATGTAACTTCAAATTAAGAATTCTCCCTCAACAAAACACGTATAGGAATCAAAAGAAAAGGGCCTCATGGCATCACCAAGTAATATATGTAAGCACGCATTATGTGACAACGAGACCAAAGTGGTACAAGGGGTAAGAGACCGAAAGCACCTTACCCCAAGTTAAATAAAGAAAAAAACATAATTATTACCTAGGTCCGTGGCACGGATCTTATCACAGAGACTAGACTCCATGCCACAAAGCTTAATATGGAAATTATCCTCTATTTCACGATCCTTATTGTGGAGAACATCCTTCATGACACGGGGATATCGTAGAGGCTCATTGTCTCGGAGGTCCAAAACTACCCCGAATCCCATCAAAAAGTTTCATAACTCCACCAGATGATCCTATTAACATACCAAAACACCGTTTGAGTAAAAAATCAATGTATTGAACATGCGAGGGTTAGAAATAAAATTATAGAAACTTTGTGGGTTTTATACTAATAGCCCTTAAGTATTGCACTACTTCTCAACCACGAATTCAGCTACTAATACCACACTTCACAATTTCAGTCTTACACTTTCCCCATAAAACAAATTATAAGAACTTGAATTTAACTATACACTGCTTCTATGTTAAAGCCTAATCCAGCGTTAAAAGTGTTAGCTTAAGCTATGGGTCCCTATGCTCTACATTAATTAGAGAATGCTACTCTATCCTATCATTGTAGTCAAACAAAATCATATATTATGAAGAGTACTAGCCACATAACACAATAGTTCGTGTATCTATCAATCAAAAAATTCAAACCTATCTTTACTACAACACTTTATGAATCGCCCCACCAAAAACCCAACAACTTCTATCAACTTCACAGAGAATTTAACCATATATTCCCCTCCTAACTATTTCACACAACTAAAGTTTCATATCATTCTTCCCGTTACACCTATAACCTTAGTTTGAGTACCCACACCAAAATCTTATTGTAAAGATTATCCACTAACTAATCAAAAACATTACTATTCTACCATAACTGTTATCATCCTGACATAAGGAGAGTAACTGAGAGACTAAAGTACAAGACTTAAAAATAAAAGTGATAGTATTCAATTATAATATAGATTTGTTGCACTACTCAAGATAGGGTCTTGATGTAAGACATGATCCAATATCCATGAAGGGCTTCACACATCAAAACATTTAGATCATAATTAGAGGGCCAAAACATGGACATATGGCGTATAGAAAACTAGATGCTTAGGCATAGACATGATGTTCTATAGAAATATAGCACTTTAATGCTTAAAACAAGGAAAATATGCAAGTTTCTAAGGTTGTTTTGTTAGATATGATGCGCTGTGGTATGTTTTTAGGAAACTAGGTTTTGGATGCTAAGTTCATGAAAAATATGATAAAAAGTGTTTTTGGCTACTTATGTGATCAATTATGGGTGTTCGTGACACTTTCCAATTTTTTCGTAACTAAAGCATGTGCGGGAATTGAAGAAGAACTAAAGAAGACTTTCGACAACTACCTAGGTCAATATGCGTACTGCATATAGCACATGCGGAGTGCATGTGGGAAAAGCATGTGTCAGAAGTTTATAATCTCGAGAGCAGACTTGTAGGAATTTTTGGTCTTAGCACATGTGATGACCATATGCGCCATCCACAGGCCGCATGTGCCACATATGCCAAAGGCCAGGCCGTATGTAGATACCACATGCGGCCACCAAACTTTTTTTCTCCTTTTTCATTTGGGATTTGGATTTAAGGTTTCGTCATGTACTATAAATAATCCTTATGTATTTTTCAGTAGAAGTTATGCACTCTTGATACTTAAAAACTTATTTTAATTTTGAGTTTCAATTTTTGATCTTTTAATTCTCTTGTATTGATTTCGGTTGATTAATTCAGTTATTATGCTTTAAATCATGAATATTGTTGATTACTTCACAAACATGAGAGGCTAAAAACCATTTTCTAGGATTATGGAAACCCTGGTAGATTAACGAAGTAGGGAAAGTTCTATTGTTGTTCTGAACTAATACCCATGCATGCATTATATTATCTTTACTTTAATAGTTCTATTAATGGTTGTAAATGTTAGTATCCTTCCTAGACTATTTCTAGTTACTCCAAAAGAGTAGTAGTGACTAGGGAATGATAACTACAACAGTAATTTGATGGTTATTTATCGATCTATGCTACTAGGTATTATCTAAGTATGATGGTTAGCTTTAATCTACTACCTAGAGACTCAAAAGGTAATAGTTAAATGTGATCAAGATAAAGGTTACTAAGGCGACATCTTGAGACTCAAAAGGTAAAGTGTGAAATCTGTCAACTTGTCCAAAAGACTGTTAATGTTACATAACTTATCAATTTGGCATGCAAGGTATTTGGTTGGTTCAACAAAGTATGATAAGCCTATGGAGTTGAGAAGCTAGGGGGAACAAAATCCTAGTATTCACCTGACTGATTAAAATTAAAGTTGATATTTTCCACTTGTTTGATATTGCTACTCAAAACCCATCATTTTCTTTTCAGTTCTGCTTGTTGATTACAACAGTTGAGATTTGCGGTTCAATGTATTCCCTTGGGATTTGACCCCAACATTTGTTTGATTACTATATTTGAAAGCAACTGCATAACCTTCTAAGTGAAGGTGTAGTTTGAGAGTTATCAAATTTTGGCATTGTTGCCAAAAATACGATATTGATTTATGAATTAAAGTTGTTGCAATTTTTGGGTTTTTCTTTTTGTTTTTGTTCTTAGTTGGGTGTACACTTATTTATACCTAGAACACAAAGTAGAGGCAATACCTTACTCCATTTTAATATTAATCCATAGAGGATCCTACAAACACTAAGTAAGATAAAGAAATAGAAAAGAGATGACATTACTGAAGGGGTTCGTGATGATGTGCCTCCGCTTTCTCCCAAAGGAGTTTAGGATATTGTTGATTGATAGACTGGTGTTATTTTATTGTAAGTTGAAAATAAGGGAAGGGTAGTACAAGAAGCTTAGAGAATAGCTTGGGATATAAAGCTAGCTAACAAGAGATCAGCAACAGACTATGGAGTAGCACTCAGTAAAAATTATAATAGAGCTAGAGGGGGTCGTCCTCAAGTGAACCCAGCATATCAATATGTGTAGTCGTACGAGGATGATGAAGAAGATCAGGAATATATTGAGCCGACAGAGACTAGAGATATTAGCCCTCCTATTTTAACCCCAAGAATTAATTTTTACAAAACAAGTGCACTGATCCAGCTCCTAAACCTAAAATATATATTTATGGGCTTACCTATAAATGATGCAAACATGCACCTTACGAACTTCATTGTGATCTATAGTTTGTATACCATTGCAGGAGTAAATCAGGAAACTCATAGACTGCGGTTATTCCCCTTCTCACTTATAGGAGAAGCATATTTATGGCTAGGGGAACTGCCAAGAGGATCTATCACTACATAGAACAAGTTGTGCAGGCAATTCTTGAATTTGTTCTTTCCTCCATCTAGAATGTTGCATCTTAAGGACTATATCTATAATTTTAGATAGCTATAGTCAGAATCAATGTATGAGGTATGTTCAGGTTCAAGAAAAACCAAAGTATGGTGCCCAACCATTGGATGTTAGGGACAAGCTTATTTGAGATATTTTACAAAGACTTGAACATCAGTTCTAGAGCTATGGCAGACACCATCTCTGGAGGATCTATTATGAGACTATGTTGGGATGCATATTCGGAGATGTTAGATAATATATCGCTCACTAATCTAGGGTGGAATACTTGGGAGGCTGAGAGGGGATCATTAACACATGCTATTGATACCTCTTGGGACCAAAAAGTAGCTGATGATTCATTAGCATAAGAGATTACACTGCTAAGAATTGGTCTTATGCTATTGTCAAAGTAGTTTACAGTGGTAAGTTTTGAGAAAGTGAATGCAGTAGGATCACAGGTTTTATCTTCCAAAGCATACAAGTAATAATAGAGGAGGAAACAAACTATTTGGATCATTAGTTAGCGGGTTTCCGAATCCAACGGCAAGAGAACCAAGGTCAAAACTATTATGACAGATATAGAGACCATAATAGAGAGTGAGATGGTGACTTGAGAAAGAAGGATGAATTTATAGATAAGGTAGATTGGTACATTCTTCCTGGAAGAAGAGATGAGGAATTATAAATGGAAGAGATATTGAATAAGCTGGTAAATGGTCAAGAAAATAAGGAGATCATACTTAAGGAGATTAAGGCGAACATTTTAGGGTTGAACCAAAAGGATAAATCCCATGCCACTGCGATCAAGCAGTTGGAGCAGCAGTTCGGTCAGATGTTAGCAACACTGAACCAGAGGCAGACAAATACCCTTGTATGAAACTCTATGAAAAATTTGAAAATGATGGTCATGTTCTTTCCATTACCACAAAGAGTGGTATTACTACTAAGGATACCCCAATACCTATTGTAGAAACACCAAGATATGTTGAGGCTCTTATTGATGACACCTGTTGTGGTGAGAAAAAAACAACATGTGGTGATGTTGCAGTTGGTAAGAAAAGATGTAAAGGTTTGATTTTTGAGAAAGAAAGAAGGCAAATTCAAAGACCACACCAACCTTTTCCTCGATGACTAAAGCAGAAATAAGATGAAGGAAAATTCAAGTGATTCATTATAATACTGAAAAAGTTAAGCTTGAATATTCCTCTTATTGAGGTGTTGGAGCAGATGCCTAGATATGCCAGGTTTATGAAGCATTTGGTTACAAAGAGGAAATGAGCTACAATTGAGGATGTTGATGGTTTGCACCACTGTAGTATAGTCACTATGAGGTATTTGGCCCAGAAAAAGGGTAATCCTGGAGAATTCACTTACCATGCACTATTGGGTCGTCCCGATTAGCCAGAGCCTTATGTGACTTAGGAGACAACAAAAAATTAATGTCGCTGGTAGTATTTAAGCAATTGATCTTGAACCCTGCTGAACCGACTGCAATGTTGATATTGATTGTTGACCGACCACACAGTGAATAATCCTATGGGCATTTCATTTGATGTGATTGTGAGAGTTGATAATTTGATATTTCCAGCTGACTTTATCATTCTTTATTATGAGGTTAACACAGAGATGCCCATCATATTAGAGAGACCATTTATGGACACATATAGAGAGATAGTTGACATGGAAAAGAGAGAGATGAATATTAGTGTCAATGATTAAGAGGCCACATTTCCCTCAAAAAATCAATGAAGCAACTAACTGACATCAGGGTGGTGTCGGTGATAGATCGTATTGATGACCCTAGAGGATACTCTAATGGGTGTATTGCTGAATTTTGAGTAATTAAGGTACCCATGTCATGCCACGACATTAAATCAAGCGTTGCATAAGAGAAAACCCATGGGCTTCTTGTTGAAGTTTGAGTAACCAACACAGCCATGTCAAGCCATGACAATACATCAAGCATTAGGTGGAAGGCAACCCACTATTTTGGTGTTCACTTTTTGTTGTTTTTGTTTTGTAGGTTCTTAGCTCATGACTTACTTGGAATATGGTAAAATTGATACATTCATAAATTTCTAGGTAAGGATACTATGTAACCAATCCATCATGGTTATGAGTCCCACACAGGACAAGTAAGTAGAGAAATAATTGAAATTCTTAGGATGAGAATGGAAAGTTGTGCACTTTGGTACATAATCATACTTTTGGGACCATAACTCAAGTTACGGGATCATAAGTAGCTGGTAACACATCAAAATACCAAGTCCAGAATATAGGAAAGAGGGTTAAAAATTTTGGCCCACATGTGCCCTACACATGCAGGCTTCATGTGGTATGTGGAACATGCGCCCTATAGTAGGCCGCATGTAGCGGGCGCATGTGGGTGCCAAAATTTCTCAACCAATGCGCCCAAATTTTAATTGAATTTTGGGCCCACCAAGGCATAAATAAGAACTAAATAAGCCCCCCCCTATATTTAAACACCTTAAACCTCATTGTAACTCATTCAAATTCTCAAAACTTCACTTTTCTCTTTTAATTCAAACTTCCCTCTTAAATTATAAATGGATCCCACACTTAAAGAAAGGCTAAAATGAAACTTGTTTGAGGTAGCAACTTGTCCCAACACACTATTAAGAAGATCTAACTTAGGTATTTCTATATTTCTTCATTGTTCACTTCCGGATTATCATAAAAGAGGTAACTTTTATGGCTCCTAATGAATATGTATTGATTTATTTATTAAATAAACATGTTGATATGTGTATTCTTATGAAAAATATAAATAATCTATCATTCTTGTATGTAGAAGCCTTGAAGTAGCTTAAAATCATAATATAGGGTCTTGTTTTGAATTAAATCTTAAAGTTAGCTCTAACCAAAAGTTGAACTTAAATAAGTAAAGGAATATCAAAGTTTTAGTATGTTAGTTTGCTATGAAAATCATTATTCTTGATATGTGTGTTCACATTGGACTTGTTGGGACTTCAAATAAGTTATAGGGTGTGAAAATTGAGGAAAAAATTAAAATTTTGAATTTTGAGTTTTTCTTCAACTTTTCCAATCCATCATTTTTGTTGGAAACTAACAGTTAGTTTTTCAGGTACACATGGAACCAAAATTTTCTAAGAAGAAGAAGGAGAAGAGATCAAGGTGGTGGGAAGAGTCCCCTGAGCCTAGTGGTTTGGTGGAGGAGTACCCGATTATACTACTTAGAGTGGTTTCAGGTAGTATGACACATAGAGAAACTAGAGAAAAGATGTGCCAGAGAGTCAAGACTATTTTAATAGGGATGATTGGACAATCACTACTGGAGCAGTTATAGTGGGAGAGTCAGCCAGCTTTCAGTAGACCCAAGTATCGGACTGAGGCTATACCAGATATCAAGATTATCAAGGAAAATATAGCCTTGCCGAGGATGAAGTCAACATGGAGATATATTACCTCCACATTCTCCTTTGTTGAGTGATCATGATGATTAGGTGGTAGAATATTCTGAGTCAGATACACAGAGAGTAGCTCAGTACCCCCAATCTGAGGAGGGGTCCTAGGATTCATGTGAGGATGCAAAGTAGGAGGAATCATTAGTGGTACACCAATCTGAGGACAATACTTTCATTTATACAGGGTAGTCAAATGTACCCCCAGTCTGAGGAAGATAGAGAGCAGGCTTCCCATGAGATGCCCATTCCACATGAGGGTACACCAGTACAGCAGAGGCAGAGTCGCACCCACACATTCCTCAAAGGCACCTCCTGAGAAGGTAAATTCGAGCTGGTGTGTAGAGAGGATATGGGAGATATTTGACATAGAAAGTCATATTTCAAAGGCAGGTCCAACAGTCTTATTTATGAGCAGTACATGATTAATCTTTCTAGTTTAGTAGAGTACCAAAGTTGTGGGCTTCCTTTTATTGTTATCAATTAGAGAAAATGACTAGACTACTCACTCTTATAGCCCGACTATGGAATGTGAGTCTTATGCATCATATCATGCTATAGTAGTTCTTTTTATATGAAGATCTCCATACCCGATGAGACACATAGAGCATCCACATCATGAGAGAGGTTAGGGTTATCTTTCAATAGTGACTATTCACCAAGTTATTTTTAGTCTAGATTATATCACTCTCGCATCCACAGCTGAGTGTGACTATAGATAGAGAGTCACATATGATAGACATATTATGTGGGAGGCTAAGCATAGATGAGAGAGATTTAAGATGGCTAGGTGGATAGCCAGCTATATTTCACCCTTGGGTGATGATACCCCATGGATCGAGGGTCATGGTATGATAAAAAAAGATTGTTTCCTTTTGACGCTATGTTTTTATGGTTGCTCATCCTATATCTACCATTATCTAGTGATTCAGATAACGTGTTGACTTAGGATTGAGAAGACTTGGTTGCTAGTATGATGACTGGGTATGCTATTGATTTTGCAGCAATTCTCTAGCATGAGATAATGATAGAGCATTTGGGGAGATGATGAATTTGTCATTCCCTTTGCATGATTTATAGATTATGTGATGAGGCTGATATACCTGGGATACCAGGAGTAGATGAGAAGGTACGCATGATAGCCACTACACAGATAAAGAGTTTAAAGGATCTTACATATCTGACCTTTCCTAGAAGATCAAGTGAGCCTACCATAGTACCGCAGGCCCAGACTGAGGGTCCATCAGTTTCTACTAAGCCTGGTGATGTACATGAAGGCGATGTGGGAGTTAGTATTGATCTTAATATAGAGGAGCAGAAAGAGGCCCCAAATTTGATTATCAGGGCGAGGGGACACCAGCCACTTCTTCATTAGCCTAGGCTTCGACCTTAGTAAAGTTGGCATATCTTTATATACCACTCGTCCATCCTCTGTAATTTCTGCTACAGGTATGATTACTATGTATCGAGAGTTCTTTCATAGCGTAGTAGACAGTTAGAGGGCTACTGGTTCTTGGTTATAGGTTAGTGTAACCAAGATGACTACTCTATATGAGTAGATGCATTTAGGGGTTCAAACTAAATTCAAGATGACAGAGTCCAGATAAGAGGCAGTATAGAGAGCTAGCTTGTGTGAGCTATGTGTTAATTTACAGGAACTTCTTGATGAGTTTACGAAATAGGTTATAGCCTAGTCTACAGAGATAGAGGTCCCAGATTTAGCCCAGATGAGAAAGGAGTTGGATAGAGTATGAGTAGAGCTACGCTCTCTCATAGAGAGACATATAATATCGACTCCTTTAGTCATACCCCTAGTGGTCCAGATATAATATCTGCATGTACCCAGATATTTTGACTTCTTACTAAAAGATGATGAAGGGGTTCTAATAGTTGGGGCCAAGAGAGGTCACATAGGAGACTTGAAGGATCCTGATATAACATATGACCAGGCCGTTAAAAAGGCCAGACATGATTTGATGGATTTTGCAATTGTTGAGAAACAGAGGTATGGATTGATAGCAGTTGGTACATCGTCTAATAGTGCACTTCTGCCACACCTTCTCTCCCAGCTGATATGCCCATATCTAGGGATACTCATGACACGGACGCTTAGTATGTCCCAGGTATGTCCTTATTCTTTTTGGTTTATATTATTTTAATACATTGGTGATAGTGTGTAGTTTTAGTTAGGGCTGGGGTATGCCATGGATGCCGCAGGTTTTTGTTGTCATTTTTTTTCTTGTCAATTGCGTTATGGTTGTAGAATCGATAGGTCTAGGTTAATTTGTGTCGTATTGTGTTTTATTTCATATTGTGTTGTGTTTTTGTGTAATTAGGAGATTTTTATATATTTGGGTCAGTAATTATGTTTTGACTGATTGTTGAAGAAAAATAATACCCCTCCAAAAGTGTGTTTTATAACAGTGTGAATGTATATATGTGTGAATATTATGGATCTTGTTATGTCATTAGGGGTAGGGACATGATAATGATTTTCCAACAGTTGCACGAACCAGATAAGTAATATCTTGTGATATTTACTTTGTGTCATGTGTGTGAGAGATGCTACTTAGATCCCTTTATGTGTTGAATTCAAAACTTTCTCAGTCAGTCTTACCTAGGTTATAAGGATAGTCAGTTAGGAAAGGATCATAAGTCATTTTTTATTTTAGTCCACTTTTAGCCTAAATGACCATCCCTATGTGAAATAGCATCCCTTGATCCCCTTTTTAAGCCTTATAGCCCCTTTTTCTTGTTTTACTATTCACCTTCCTATTTGTGTTGCAATAACCTATTTTGGCCCTGCTCCTCCTTTGACATTGTACACCTTAACTCAAGCAAATCACCTAAGTTAATGGTGGCTATCATAGAGGTGTTTGATGTAAAGTAGGTGTGTAGAATGGTAAAATAAGAGAAAAAGTTAATAGGGCAATATCTGGTAGCAAAAGAAAAGAAAAAAAAGAAAAAGAAAAAAAAGAAAAAAAGCGTAAGAAGGGGTAAAAAGAATTAATAAAAGACCACACTTAACCTAAATGTGCTTTAAAATTAAAAGGGACAAATAAGGGTGGAATACAAAGAAATTTATTAAATTGTGGACCCTAAAGTCAGTGTAGTGCCAAGAAGGCTTAGTCACTTTACATATCTGTATGTACCACACCAGACCCCAAGTTTACATTACAAGATGAGAAAAGTACTATAGTGATCCTAGCCTAACTTTTTAAAAACTAATGTAAATAAAATAAGTGCAAGTTTATGATTTTTGATTCACATTGATTGGAACTTATCTTCTGAGTGTGAGCATTTCTTGAATATCCCTAGATTGGAATGTATTATTTAATATGAGTGTGCAGGACATCGTTGTTGTAAGGGCACATAAGTCATATTGCTAGTTTCTTACGTGTTTGGGTAGTGTAACTTGTACATATGTATGATTATCTATTGTTAATGTTATCCAATTCCTTGATCCCACTGTGTCACATTGTTGCACTTCATGTTCATATACAATTGGTTTTGAATGTTGAGATAGGAATGGATGTTGTGATTTGAGCATAAAGTGTTAATTGACTGCCTTGAATAGCTTAGATTGACCTAATTAAGCATCGCTTTTTTGAATTATTTTGTTGTGTTTTGTTTCCTGAGGACATGCAAATGTTCTAAGTTGAGGGTGTTTATGTTCTATAGAAATATAGCACTTTTAATGCTTAAAATGAGGAAAATATAAGAGTTTATTAGGTTGTTTTTCTGATATGATGCATTTTTTGTATGTTTTGTAGGAAACTAGGTTTTAGATGCTGAGTTAGTGAAAAAGATTTTAAAAAGGTATTTTGGCTACTTATGTGATCAATTATAGGTGTTTGTGATACTTTTTGGATTTTTTGTGACTAAACTTGAGCGGGAATTGTAGAAGAGCTGAAAAAAAAACTTTTTCCACCTACCTAGGTAAACATGTGGACCGCATGTAGCACATGTGGACCACATGTGGGCAAAGCATGTGTCAGAGGTCCAAAATCCCAAGAGCGAACCTACATGAATTTTTGGTCTGAGCACATGTGGTGTCCACATTCACCTATCCTTAGGCCACATGTGCCACATGCGCCCAAGGTCAGGCCGTATGTGGACACCACATGTATCCACCTACCCTTTTTTATCCTTTTTCATTCGGGCTTTGGTTTTAGGATTTCCTACTAAAATTCGAGAGGGGGTGAATTGAAATCTTCTTCTGTGAGTTGACTACTGACTCCTCACAGTCGACTCTCCTGCAAATCAAAACACTTCACAATTGAATTAAACTTAAATAGTTAAGCACTTAAATAATAAAGCATAAAGTAAACAACTCAAAGATTTATCCTGGTTGGGCACACCAATCCAGTGCTTACGTCCAGGCCCCTTGGGTTTTAAATTTCCTTTAAATTGATAAAGGTTTGGTTTGAGTACAATGATAAAAAACAATTTCTAAAGACTTATTTTACTCTTTAGATCTTGTGACACAACTTCAGTTGATGTTACAAAGATGACTCGATCGTACTCTTTATATAACAATTGTAAACTAGTTACAGAGCTTTGTAAGACTAAGAATAAGACACATTGAATTT
This sequence comes from Capsicum pubescens, assembly GCA_030864215.1. Taxonomy (NCBI): domain Eukaryota; kingdom Viridiplantae; phylum Streptophyta; class Magnoliopsida; order Solanales; family Solanaceae; genus Capsicum; species Capsicum pubescens. The sequence continues at coordinate 179,694,561 of CM061541.1, forward strand.
TCTCCTTGAAGTTGAGTGAAAAATGACTGTCTTTGGTCTTCTCCTTTTATAGTCTTCGACTGCTACCCTTTATAAGGAAACCCAAGAGATTTCTTCTCAATTAAGTATTTGAATTGATTCCTTGATTGAGGAATGTAGACGTTTGATATCTCCATATCAGATATGTCCATACACTGCTTTAGATCATGTCCACATCAGATATATCCATGATCTTTCCTTTCTTTTGGTCTTTGATGTCTATGTGATAGTTGTGTCCTTCTTTCTTTCATTTAGATCCTGATTGATTTTCTAATTGATCTGATCTTCCTTGAATCTGGGAATGTGATCTTCATTTCTAATATTTCCATGTAAGTTTCATGATCTTCTTGTGATTGGATGTCTTTCCTTTCTTAGAGAGTGTCGTGATCTTCTTGAGATTACTGGTCCTTCCTTTCTTAGAGAGTGTCGTGATTTGTTATGATTGATGTCCTTTCTTTCTTTGATAGATCCATGATTCTTTTAGCATCAGAAATCTTACACCATCTTGCATCCTTTATCCTACAAAAGATTCACTCATTAGTTTGTCATCATTTAAAAGTTAGTTTGTCCTTATTAAAACATTGTCTAAGGAGGCTAAAAATCTCCCCTTTTTGATAATTACAAACTTAAATATCAGTTGACTTCCCTATTAGAATTGTTGTTTTAGCTCCCCCTGTCTTTATTCCTTGGTGATAGTGATTTAGCTCATTTAGCTCCCCCTATCTTGATGACTGTAGTTAGCTTTGATATGATGATATCTTGCTCTTTCTTTGTTACCTGTCTAGTTAACACATGCACATTTTCTCCCCCTTTTGGCATTACCAAAAAGAGGATAAAAAAACATAGCAAAAAGAATATACCCAACCACAAAACAACACAGAACCAGACAATATCAGAATAACAAGCCAAAATAGCATAGAGTACTAGTTATACAATTATGTTTGGAAAAAATACGCTAGAGAAGGAGGAAGAATTATATTTATATAGGCTGAAGTTCAAGATGGGACATACCTCTTTTGAATAAAAGAGTTCAACTTCTTTTGGCAAGGAAGTAAGAGAGAGTGTTGTGCATGTTAGAACAGAAGTGATCATAAGATTTTCAACTATCTTGGTGAAGTTTCAGTAAGAATTTTGCCTTGATGGAATCAACTTGGGAAAACACCTTATTAAACAATCGTACTCCTTCCATTTTGAACCCGTCAAGAGAGAGTCACACTTTACCTATGTCAGTACCTGTTTCTTTGCCCTGCTGCAACAGCTTGACAGTCGACTCCTTGATACTGGAAATTCCTTCTTCGATGGTAATGAGCATATGCTTGATTCTTTTGGTCTCCTTATCTACATAAACCATGGATTTAGGAACTGTTTTACTTACCCCAGATGTCTCAGGTCTGTTCTTAATCGACTCTTTTTTACACTATTCTTTCTCAATCAAGACATAACCCATGCTTGTGAAGGCTTTTTAATCAAAAGTCGCAGACACTTCTACCATTGGATAAGTTGAAGGTTAATCCCATAGTAGATAAGAATCCGAGTGATAAGCAAACCGTAGGGTAAACTTACTGAGGCATAGAAGTCAGCTGCACTTTTTACCATGTGCTCATGAATCTAGAAACTCCAGTTAATCTTGTACTTTCTGATCATGCAGTAGAGAAAAAATACATCTCTACAAGTCACATTGTTGTGGGACCATTTTCGGGGGATTAGAGTTGTTGCAGCAATATTCGCCAAAGTCCTATTACAGGAACTGATGGATAGAGGACCAAAAGTAGAGTTGTGTGTATCAAGGTCTGAGATTTCCTTCTTCACTTTATCAAAACTTACTACAAAATTATCAGGCCAGCTTCCGTTCATAAAGGGGACAAAACCAAAGAATTTTGTGTCAAACACTTTCTCAAATAAGAAGTCATTTAGAACAATAGGTGTACCAAGTACCAGAGTTTCCAGTTCCCCAATGTCATGGAAAAGATAGAGATTGGTGAAAAAACATACGAATTGGATCTTCAAACACCTCCAACCCACATAGGTGAAGCATCATCGACAGGTCTTGATATTTGAGAAAGTGACCAAAATTGCAATGAGACTCCTTTAAGAGAGAGAGGTTGATGATTCATCCAAAAATGATGGGGAGATTCTTGAAGGAGAAAAACATCTATTTATGAGTATGAGATCAGAATTTATGCATGTCCTCTGGAGGAAGAGACTCCAGGGGAGAGGATCACCTTTTGTTAAAAGATGACAAGAGACCTGATGTGGTACGTTTCTTGTACATAGTTGACCAGAGGGAGTGAGAGGATGCCTCTTTAGAGGACTCTGAGAGAAGGACGGGGTCAAGATTGGAGGGATTTTGATAAGTGGAAGTTTTTGTAAGATTGGCTATTAATCGGGTCTTAGTCATAGTAGAGAGGAAGAGGGTGGATGAGTTTTAAAAAGAGGAAAGATGAGGGGAAGAGAAAGATTGAAGAGGAAGAGCAGAGGGTTAGGGTTGAAGATGAAAGGGTAGAGGAGTGTTGGGAAGAGAGACAGATAGTTAATGGTGAAGGAAGGGAAAGAAGTGGCATGAGAAAGGGAATATTCAAAAGGAAAGAACGGAGGGGATAAAAGATGTTGACGATTTTTGTGCCAAAAATATTGAAAATATTTTTGGAAAATATTCAACCGAGATTTTCTCCATTAAGTTTTAAAATTTTGGCAAAAAGAGAAAATAAAACTAAATAAAAAATAAGACCAAAGAATGCAGAATCCTTTTCTTAGTAAAGAAGGTTGAACAAAGTAAAAATGATTTGGTGTCCAAAAATATGACGCATAAATTATTGACACAAAATCTTTTTCTGAGCACCCAAAAAAAATATCATTGACAGAAAATACTGATTTTAACATACTTAACAGAATAATTTAGATAGACGATCAACACAGAATTTTCATACGTTCTGGGCACAATTTTAAAATACAATTTAATACCTAATTAATATACGATTCAGAGAACAATTTTTGAGAGTTGTGAATACTACTCTGGTTGGCGGTGCATCAACTAAAGTTAGTTCCATACTGAGTCACTCTCATGAGATGAGGCCTTCATAAAAGTGGCCAAATATTCTTCAAGAAAGATGTTAGAATTTACAGGAAAGTATACAACAACAATAATATTTTTTAAAAAGAAACAGCAAAAAAAAGGTCAAGGATAATTTGTATTAGATTTTGACCTTATCATAAAAAAAGGCTTAAGGAAGAATTCTCCTGGAGGAAAAATATCTTTATTTATTTTACTATAGCGGTTACAAGAGCCGACTCTGAAGGGGTGTAATCGACTTTGATGATATTTCTTCTGCAACTGTCACTGAATCTGACATATTTTTTGGTGAAAACTTTTTCTCTCCAGCTATACTTCTGGAACATCCACCATCAATTCCTTCTTGTTATGGATCTTGTGGGCATGTTCCTACAAATAGGGATATTTATTCTGATTAGGTACCCAAGTAGTCTTGGGTCCTTATGGGTTAGATGTACTTCCTTTAGGCTTCCAAACCCATATAATTTTAGGCTTATTCCTGTAACTGTAGGATTTGTGCCCTCTGTTTCAACAGATGAAACAAATAGGCCCTCGATAGGAGAAGTAGTTCTTAGTTGATTTAAACGATCCTGATGAGAAACTCGAATAGTTCTTAAAAGAGTTTTATCTTAAAAAACTATGGCTTGGGGATGCATTAAAATTGTTTAACTTAATTTTTGCATCATCAATCTCTTCATGAAGCAGGTCAATTTCAATTTGACATGCCTCAATTTCTATTTCCTAGTTTCGTCGTTTCTCTTTGAGTTTTTATTTAAATCAAGATTAGCAACTTTTCTTTTCTTGAGAGAGTTTTTTATATTCATCTATAACTTTTTGAATCTCATTAGTAATCATATCTAAGTTAGATTCAAGAGTGTTACAATTATAATAATCGTGTGGTCTTACCTCACTAGATTCACCTGTTGTCATAAAGCACATATTTGCGGCTTGTACTTCTTCTTAGACTTCATATTCATCACTCCAGGCTCCAAAAATTTTATTCTTTCTAGTCAATCATTATCTTAATTTTGGAAAGTTTTCTTTGAAGTGTCCATGTCTTCCACAATTGTAACAAAGATTATCGTTTTTGGTGGAGTCATTTTTTTTCCTCCTTGGGATATTTATTATCTCTTCCTCATGATCTGCCTTACTTCACGGTTGATAAGGGTAATTCCTTTGCCAATACTATATTCCAGAATCCCCTCCTCTTCTATTGGAGCCGCGTTGAAGGATACTGGTTTGCTCTTTTCATCCTTGTGAAACCTATTGATATATTTTTTCTCATATGTAATAAGGTGACCTCACAATTCATCATATTTCAAGTTCTGAAGGTCACCGTCTTCAAAAATTGCAGCCTTGGTTTCCCAAGTCTTTGGGAGACTCCATACCAATTTTGGACTTGTAGATTCAGAGGATAGATCATCCCCAGTGACTTCAGTTCGCATATGATTTTGCTGAATCTGGAAAACATTGTTTCAATATCCTTATTTTCCTGTATTTTGAATAACTCATATTTATTCACAAGAGCAGTAATTTTTGACTTCTTGACTTTGGTGGTTCCTTCATAGATTACCTCCAATTTGTCCCATATTTCTTTTGCAATCTCACATGTTTAGATCTTGTCGTATTCTTCTCTAATAAATGCACACAAAATTAATCTAATAGCATATGTGTTAGTTTGGATTGGCTCCTGTTGTTCTTTGATAATATGAAAATTTTCAAGATCTTCCGTATCAATACTACTAGATTCTTTATCCTTGTCCTTTTGTTTTTCCTTGAGCCTTGGAATTAGCTTAGGATCCTTTTTGATCACAATCCATGCTTGGTAGTCATTTAATTTGTCAAATATGGTGAATCTATTTTTCCAGTAAGAGTAGTCTTGTCTATTGAATTATGGTGGTCTTATGGAACAGTGACCATCCTGGAGAAGAGCACCGGGAATTTAATATTGGGCCATCTGATCTTTACTCACTTGTGGTTAGGAAATGCTATCTTTGAGACCTACTCTGATACCAATTGAAATTTAGAGGGGGTGAATTAAAATTTTCTTCTATGAGACAACTACTAACTCCTCACTATCGACTCACCTGCAGATCAAAACATTTCACAACCGAATTTAACTTAAACAGTTAAGCATATAAATAATAAAGAATAAAGAAAAAAACACAAAGATTTATCCTAGTTTGGCAAACCAATCCATTGCCTACATCCAGTCTCCTTGGGTTTCAAATTACCTTTAGATCATTGAATGTTTGCTTCGAGTACAATTATAGGAAACAAGTTCTAAAGACTTATTTTTCTCTCAGATCTTGTGCCACATCTTCAGTTGATGTTACAAAGATAACTCGATCCTACTCTTTATATAACAATTGTAAACTAACATTATAGATATTTGTAAGACTAAGAATGAGACATTTTGAACTTACTCCTTGAAGTTGCATGAAAAATGACTGTCTTCAATCATCTCCTTTTATAGTCTTCGGTTGCTATCCTTCATAAGGAAACCCAAGAGATTTCTTCTCAACCATGGATTTGAATTGATTTCATGATTGAGGAATGTATCCATTTGATATATACATATCATATATGTTTTTGATCTTTCCTTCCTTTTGTTCTTGATGTCAATGTGACAGTTGTCTCATTTCTTTTGTTTAGATCCTGGTTGATTTTCTGATTGATCCAATCTTTCATGAATCTGGGAATGTGATCTTTATTTCCAAGGTTTCCATGTAAGTGTCGTAATCTTCTTGTGATTGGATGTCCTTTCTTTCTTAGAGAGTGTCGTGATCTTCTTAAGATTACTGGTCCTTCCTTTCTTAGAGAGTGTCGTGATGTTCTTTTGATTGGATGTTCTTTATTTGTTTGATAGATCCTTGATTCTATTACCATTAGGAATCTTCCAGTATTTTGAATCCTATATCCTGCAAAAGATCCATTTATTTGTTTTTCATCATTTAAAACTTAGTTTGTTATTATTAAAATGTTGTCTGAGGAGGCTAACACCCCCCCTTACGTATTTTTAAGTATAAGTTAAGAACTCTTGATACTTAAAAACATATTTTGATTCCGAGATTCAATTTACATTTTAGAATTCTCTTGTATTAGTTTTGGTTGATTAATTCAGTTAGTGTTTTGGGTTTTTACTTATGATTAATGTATTTTTATCTTATGCTTTTAATCATTAATATTGTTGATTACTTCACATTCATGAGAGGCTAAAAACCCTTAGCTAGGGTTGTGAAACCTTAGAAGATTGATGAAGTAGGAGAAGTGTTATTGTTGTTCAGAACTAATACCCATGCATGCATTGTATTATCTTCAATTTAATAGTTATTTTAGCGGTTGCATACATTAGGATACCACCTAGACTATTGCTACTTACTCCAAAAGAGGTGTAGTGACTAGGAAAAAATAATAACAACAGTGATTTGATGGTTGGTTGTCGATCCATGCTACTAGGTATTATCAAAGTAAGATGGTTATCTTTCATCTAATAACTAAAGACTCAAAAGGTAATAGTTAAATGGGATCAAGATAAGGGTTAGTAAGGCGACATCCTGAGACTCAAAAGGTAGAGGGTGAAATTTATCAACTCGTCTAAAAGATTATTGATGGTACATAACTTATCGATTCTGCATGCAAGGTATTGGGTTGGTTCAACAAAGAATTATAAGCCTACGGAGTTGAGAATCCAGGGGGAACACAATCCTTGTGTTCACCTATGAATAATTACAATCGAAGTTGATATTCACCACTTGTTCAATATTGCTACTACCCCTCTTCCCCATTTACTTTTCTGGTTCTGCTTGTTGATTACAACATATGAGAGCCATGATTCCATGTATTCCCTTGGGATTCGACCCCAACCTTTGTTGAGACATCTTACTCATATTCTATATTTCTACTCAACGTAAAATTAATCTATCCTTTTTTACCCTCAAATACATGATTGAAAAATCCCTTGACTCTTTCGATCTCCCTTATGGTATCACCATCACTCATATTCTGGAAGCTTGTGATGTGTTTCTTAGGGTTTTTCTTTTTGTCTCTGTAAGTAATACTATAATACGACTATATTTGGTAGTATAAGTTACATTTTTTTTATGATGCATGGATTGTTAAGTTTGAAAATTGTTTTGTTGGCACTCTTTCCTCTCCTAAATTGCAATTCACTCCTCCTCATACTCCCGATACCTTTTCTATGGATCATTAACTTTGTTTATTTGAAATTGACCCCAATATTTCCAACTTAAAGGATGTTTTTCTGGCTACTCACTTTCCACTTGACAACATAAAGGATACCAACACAGAAACTGGAACCGATGTTGCTTAACTTCAAGTCAAATTGGATCAAGTTATCAAGGAAGCAACAAATATTGCTGCTAAGATTTAGGCTTCTATTGACACTCTCTCCACCACCATTGTCACCCAACTTACAAATTTGAAAGATGCTACTGCTCAGACCCTTTCTTACTTTTTTCAACATAATTCTCCTACTATTTCCCAATTTATTTGTGGACATTGTTTTGGTTTTTGATATGTATATGGGACTAAGATCTTGAATACTTTATTTCATCTTATTTTTAGTAGTTCTTTGGTTATTTTTTGGTTTGTACTTCTTCTTTTTTGATAGATGTAAATGGGAGAGAATAGTATGGTTTTAACTATGCAGGATAAGTTGACAGGAAAAAGAATCACTCACTCAGGGGGAGCCAATTCCACGACTTAGGGGGAGCCTAAAAAAATAATTATCCTCATCTATCTATTTTTTGTCATCCATTAAAAAAAGGGAGATTGATAATGTTAATTTTGATGAATGATTTGGTGATTGATTTCATTACAGGAATTTAGGAAAAGATTTTTCAAATGTCTCCTAGTTAATTCTCAAAAAGGAAGAAATATCAATCTGCATTTAAAGGAGAGCATATTTCATTAGATTGCCGTGTCTCTCTTTATTTAAGTTTTACTTGGTTAAATTTTTTTCTTTTTCCTTGTTCTTGAAAATTGAATATCTAGTATTCCTTTTCAAAAGAAGAAAAATCTTTTGGGTTTCTTTCTATACTTATCTTCCAGTGTTTAGTAGTATTTCAATCACTACAATTTAACCAATGGAACAAAAAAGGAAGAGATATATTTTTTTTCTCAACCTTCTCTAGTTCTTTGCTCTACTTTATTCAAGCATTGTAATATCTTGAGGTTTATTGTGTATTCGAGAAGAGAGGAGATGGTGAGACATTGTATCAAACGTGAGAAAGAAGAAAAGAGTATGAGTTATAGCCAAAAGCTTGACTCAATTCTTGTAATTTGATTTGACTTACAAATAACTAGTACAATCGCTTGCAATCCAAGGGGACTAGAGTAAGACCTATTGGAGGGCCCAACCAGAATAAAGTACCCAGTGACATTCCTCTTCATCAAGAACTTTACTTTTGTTCTTTAATATCGACTATCTGTCTAAGTGACTTGACTGTCAAATTGAAAAAGTGCAATTCACCCCCTCTTACTACTTTAAAAGTTTTCCTCAGTCGTTGATACAACCTCAATAACTGACCTATCATGAGCCATGTAATAATGTGGACAAAGTAAAGAGTAATAAGAAGAATCATTGATGAACTATCAAGGCCTCCCTAAAACCAAAAGGTGTTTTTAAATAATAACCTAACTAAATCCCTATAAGAATAGAAAGTACACATAAAGCAGACAAAAACCTAACTGGCTCCCATCAATATAATTGGTTGAAACCAGGAAACATAACCTAATTGGACCCCAATAAGCCTGAAAGGCACCAAACAATAAATATATTGGTGATAGGTGATACATATGAATAAATGAAAGCGATGGAGAACTAGGTGATGCTAGATGAACTAATTACCATACCAAACACATCGATATACACCTCCTCTAGCTCACCAACTTGTAAAGGAAAGAACTATAACGACCACCTCCTATGGAACTATGACTCATAGATGGAGGGACCCATAAGGGACTAAGGATATGAATATGTACTGCCTGGGCCTAGAGCAGGACTTCTATATAATAACCATTGATAAACATGTTCATGAAAGGGGCTCAGACTCAAATCAGGACTAAAATAATGGGATATAATAGAGAAAAAAAATACAAAGCTAGGCCAAAACACCTCTAGAAAAAAGGTATAGAAACCGACAATAAGGAGTAAATGTAGACAATGCTTAGCACTGAAACAAAAATAGATATATTGCACCATAATTTTATATTAATTATTTATGGTAAAAGTTGGACAATATCCATTTAAAAATTGTAGTTTGTAGTAGAAAAAATAAGTGTAAAATCATTTTTAAAATAATAGTGAAAATCAGTGTTTTACAATAGTATAAAAGAAAAAAATATACAAGTAAAACCCATTATTAGGACCGTAGTTGAATTTCATATTTTACCTTAGAATCATGCCTCAACGCATGAATATGCTTGTGTTATGTGAATGAATACATGTCACGCAAGTATCTAAAAAGGAACATAATCGTGCCACTATGTATAAATAAGTAACTCGCCTTTAGATATAAATATACTACTATAGAACTTCACCCACATTATAACTAAGGCCCTGAACAATGCGATAAACCATATATATATATATATATATCTAGTCCTAGAAAAGTGTAAAGGGAATCTATGGTATTAGACACAAATCAATGATATATACCACCCCAATCCAAAGTACCATGAATATGAATTGAAAATAACTATGGTAGTGTCAACCCCAATGTGGAACACTATTTTTAGTCTACATTCAGGATCCCAAACCTAGTAGTAACATTAACACAAATTATAAGCATTTCTAAGCTTATCTTAACACCAAGGTAAGCATTTGAAGCTAACATCATGGCTAGGTCCTAATCTAATCCACTAAGAAGGGAAGAAATGAAGAAAGATATGTAAATTAGTCAAAAACCTAATTCATCAACCCCTAACTCATGCAGTGTATAATAAATACCATCTCATAGAGAAATTTAGACCATAGACTACCTGGATACCAAATAGCAACCTTGGATTGTCCATGCTTTTCTCATCCACTGTACATGATCTCCTAAAAGTTGTTGTGCTATTCAAACCATTGTTTATGGGTCATTATAAGTAAAACAAGATCTATATTGCAATAATAAAATCCAAGAAAAAAATCAAATAAAAAGGCATGTCCCTCACAAAGTCCCTCACAACACCAAGACTATATGCTCAAACTTTTGTGTTATTGGAACTTAAGTTGAATCTCAAATTAGTCCAAAACAATCAAGGAATCAAGAGTTCCATACTATAAAATAAATGGAATTAGATCTAAAAAATTATAGGAAATATAAAGTAGGAGATAGTGAATGAAGAGTAAAAAAACAAGATTTAACATGTAAACTCCCATGCTATAGGGAGGAAAAACCATGGCTTTCCCTCACAAACATCCAAGAAATCAACTATAATCAAACTCTTGATTATAGACTCAACTTCAGCCTAACTCTAGGCTTCTTTTGCTTGTAATAACTCTACTACAAGCTCATCTTAACAACTCTTCCAAGGACCCTCTATACTGATTAACTCTAATCAACAACAAGCTTACGCAACTCTACCTAAGCATTCTTAAGAAACTACAAAGAAAACACTACTCTAATAGCTTGAGGTTCGATTACAAATCAGAACTTAAGAACATTCAGTCACTTTTTAAGAATACTACAAAGATAAGAACATGAGCAATGATTGAGCAATCTTTAAATGGAGTTTTTGCTTCCTCTCTTCACTTTTTAGATTTTTGCAAAAACTATTTGATGAAGCCTCAATTTTCTTTTATAGATATGTGATGATTAGGGATGAAATCTCATTGGATCCAGTGTCATATTCAGTAGAAGCAGCACCTACAAGTTTGTTACATAAGAGGACAAAATTGTGCAGACATGCGTTCCATCTTTACTATACCATGAACATCCAGGGACCAAGTCCCTTGCAGTTAGCTACTCTTCATCAAAACTAAATTTATCAATTTTCTCCCTTTTTGATGATGACAAACCAACCATGCAACTTTGAGAACATCCATAATATTTAATCAATGTGATTACCACTCTGAAGATGAATATTCCACATATCATCATACTTCCACCATCATGCAACACATGAAATAGGTCCATTGTTTTCATTTATAACAAAAACTCTTGTTTGATTCTCCCTGTCATCATGCACCTTTATTTAGTGCAATTTTATTCTTCCCCCTATCAACATTATATCCTTCATTCATCTATTTAGTACATCACTTACTTTGTCCTAGTAGCATGCTATTCAAATCTACAACTCAATTCACCTGGTACCTGATCCCTATATGAACTTAGTATTCCCTCTTTTGGGATTATTGAAAAATGAGTACAATTAACCAAGAGTAAAATAAGCAAAATCTAATTAACTTATGGCCACTAGGGCAATATTAACATGAAGAAAAACTTTAAACAAAGGAAATAAATGAGGCCCACAAATAAAAATTCATTCATGATGAATTAGGATAAGTACCATACAATGTATAAAAAAATTATAGTAGTACTATTTGCAAAGGCCACAATAGAAATTGATAGAGAAAGACGACACACTAGGACTTAAGTGGAAAAGGGATTAGGGGAGTCTGATTTTAGCAACATGTCAATTCTAGTAGCCTCAATAGCATGAGCATCCAATAACTGGTTGGTAAGGTTTTTAACTTTTATGTTTAGGTATTGAACCTCAATAGAATAATCTACAACCTTAACCTTGAGCTTGACATTTTTTCCTATAAGTTCTTCAGCGACACTTGGTCCCTCTGAGGACATCCTTTGATTCTATAGTTTCATATGCATTATTTCAGTGTCCTTTATTGCTAGCACAATCCTCAACTCCTCTATTTCTCTAGTTATGTTTTCTTAAGCACCAACATTTCTGATACTTGGGATATAGTTCCATTTTTTCCTTTTATACATTTATTCTGTACAAATATTGTCCAACTAAACCTTTGTTTTATAATTCCTGGGGTCCCTTTACTTCTAACAACACCAAAATGTTGGAATAATTTGTTCAGGAAATATACATAAGGTATCCCATGTTTTCCTTCCATCTCATGAGTCACCTTAGGCATATCCTCTATTATTAGAGCAGGAAGGTTTATCAGCTCAAACTCACTCAAATATTCAATCAAAAATAGAGCAACTGCAAAAGCTATAGTTCTTTTGTCTAACCTTGGCAAGATGACCTTTTTTATGAACTCAAGCATCAACTGGAACTCACTTGTGAGAAACTTCTTTATAACCCCCATTAGATAAGTCCCTCCTACATTGGAAGATTTAACCATGAATTTAGTTAAGGGTTTGTTGCTTCTCAATAGTTTTCACCCGAATACCAAGAACATCCAAAATCATTCCTAGAATTTCTTTATCCATCTTAAGAAGCTTTCCCTTCACCCGTGCAATCAAACTCAAATAATCATCTGAGAATTGCATGGAGTAGTAGAATTCTCTCACGTTACCTTCAAAGACAATGGGAGTTTGTTCTTATAACAAATGCAACCAATCATGATGCCTCAAATTTTCTACCATTTATACCATTCCAGGCTTCTTATAAATCTTTGGATCAAAAACTCTTCCTGATAGTACCTTTTGTGTTCTCATTCCATTGATCCATAGACACAACATTCTTTTCTTGTTCTTTCTTTCTACTTTTTGTATCATTGCTAAGTTTTTTTCAATTATTTTTCATTTCTTGGGACCAGGTCTCTTAGAAACCTTCTTCCTTTTGATAGGAATATGTTTCTTTCTACTTATACCATGACTCCTAGACTTTGGATCAGAGGACCTGGTCCTTTCATCACTATGATCTTCTATTCTTTTATTTTTAGATGCAATGAGAATATCAAAAACATTTCTATCACCTACACAACTTTAAGATTTTTTTTCTTTCTATACAGTAGATTTCATGAGTCTTCTTTTTTTAGTGGTAGAGGACTTACTCATCTTCATTACATCTGCTAGAAATTTTATCTCAGATCCTCTAGTGGAGTATGATCTTGTAACTTTTATATGAGGGCCAATCAATTTCTATCTCCCTTTACCGTCCTTCAGTTTCTTCACTTTCAAAATTAAAGATTGTTCATACTCATTATTTTTATTTTCCTCATTTGGAGGTAATATGAATTACCTATCCTTTTTCAAGATATCATCCTCCCTTGTTATTTGATCCGCTTCACAAGATGAAATTTACATTGGTTCATAAGAAAGTAAGAGTAAATTCTCAGCTACCAAATCAATGCTGCTGAAAGAATCAAACTTCTTTGCAGGAATCTCTTCATCATAGATTAGAAAATATAAATTTTGACACAGAAAGTGTAGGAGAACTAGGTTCTTATAAATTATCTAAAATTATAGTAACTTTTAAATACTCAGAGGGAACCTGTATTTTAGGGGCATTTAATGACTTTGGTTTTTTGGAGGAAAAATGACCTTCAATTTGAAGAGTCTCTTGTTCAGTTGGAGACCCAAAACCTTTGTTTATGTCATCTATTGGGACAAAACATTCACTAGGGCTTAGAGTGCTGACTAGAGCAGTTTCACTTAGGGTGATGGGTAAGACACTTTTTGGATCCTGAGAATGATTAGAAGACAACTTATTCATGGTGTTTGAAGAAGAGGGAATTTTAGACATTTTGATTTTTTAGAAAGGAAGAAAAAGGAACAATTTCGATTGAGAAGGAAAATAATGTTCAGAGTTAATTATGAAGAGAATGAAATAACAGAGTTTGAATTTATAATTAAAGAGATGACCGTTGACATTTAAGATATAATGTTTGAATAAACGCATCTGATGACAATAGGTGTAACTCTTCATACTTGAACTAAGTTGACAATTTTTTTTCATATAGGATTGGACATGGACTTTTTTAAATAGAAATTTTATAAAAATATAAGGCACATTATTTTGGTACTCACCTAAGAGATGGAACTAGGCCCCTCTCTTTTTGAGTGAATTTTCAACTCGTTTTTGCTTCAATTGTCTCCTTCCAAAGATATCCCCATGGGTGTATACCTGCAAAGGTACGCTATTGAGTTAGATTAACATGCACCTACTTTATCATGGATACCTATCTCCTTGACATAGATAATCTTTAGAAGAGACACTAATTCATATGTTATTTATTTTGTTGAGGCTTCTTCTTCCGATATGGATTTACTTGGGACCAGGTCCCTTGAAATCAATTGTTTTAAAATATGACACCTCCACCTTGGATTTTATTTTAGAGAGAGAGAACACAATCATATCTACTGTAATTAAGCAATGAACATCTATTTTTAATGAGTATTCCTGATTGCAATATCCTTTCTCCAACGTGGAATCATAGTCACTTGATGGATTTCGGAACCTACTTGAGTTTGAGTTCCAAGGAAGAAGACAGTGGTGTGATCAAGACTTTCTTGGTCAATTGAGGTAGAGTATTCTTCCTTACCCTTTTCAGAGACTTGAACCCCTTATTCTGTGTACTCTTTTGCAGATCATAACTGAAATAATTCATTCCATCTCTTATCCAACTCTAGAAGCTTTCCTTAGAATTACCTTCTTTTTTATAATGAGTACACACAGGATTGAGATACTTGTTCCTAGAACCATTGGCAATCTTTTCTTTCCACCCAGCAGGTTGAAATTCTACTTTATAGAACAGTCTTTTTCTATTACTAACACCCTGACTAATTAAATTAGAGTTGATCTGTAAGGAAGTAGTCCATTCAAGAGATTTTTTCAACTCATCCTTCAAGCGGACCATGTCACTCTCTAACTCCTTATTCTTGCGAAGTGCAGACATAAGATGTTTTGAGAATCCCTCAGCCGATCTTCCAGATCAATTTGAAGCCTTAAAGATTCTTTCTTCCCTTTTTTATCCATCTTATTGTCCTTCTTCGGATTACTCATCAAACTCAAATTTTCAGATTTTATTTTTGTGAATAACTTTTCACTTTAAGAATTTTGTAAAGCTAAATCAATTAGCTTATGCTCTTGCTTCTCTCTTTTTTCTTCTAAGGCATTCTTCTCAATAGTTAGTTCACGAACTGAGTCGATCAAAACACTTGCAAGACTTTTAATCTTTCTAGAAGTGTAATTATCAAGATTCTCTTAATATAAAAAAAAGTTACGTACTTTTCCTTTTCATCTTCTATGTTTGCCTTTAATGCAAACAAGGAATCATAGATAACTGGACTGTCTTCCACTTCTAGCATAGTAACATCTACAGTCTTCTCATCTTTACCTGAATGACTAGAGGAATATCCCTATGCTTCCAGAGCTTGCTTTATAGCATACTCACCTACTGTGTTCGTTCTTGAATTTTAAGGGACTTGGTCCATGTGTTTTTCTTTATCACTTCCAGTCTTGAGGTAATACTGATAATACACTCTTGTGCACTAGACGGTCCTTAATAAAACGTTTAGGACTTTAACATATAGGGCACACTTTAATATTACTTCCCTTGCTACTACTGCTTCTTCTTCTTTGGAATTGACCACTCTTTCTTATTGCTCTAACAATTCTATTTTTCAAACAAGCAACATTTGTCTCTTCTTCACTAGAATCATGTTTCGAAGCCTTTTAATGCCAGATATTTTTCTCTTCTCACTTCCATCTTCTCTAGATCATTATTCTTTTGAGCTCATGAGTCATTAGATTTCCTATTAGTTCATCCATAATGAGGGTTTTCAAGTTTCTAGCTTCAGTTATAGCATCCACTTTGCTTTTCCAAGACTTAGGAAGAGCACTAACTATCTTTCTCACTTTCTTACACACTCGAATAACCTCTCCTATGCAATTAAGCACATTTATGATTAAAATGAATCTTGTATGCATTTTTTGGCTTTCTGGGATTTCTAGGATAATTTCTTCTTCTTTCATGGTGAAGGTTTCATACTGAGTAATCAACATTACTACTTTTGAATCCTTTACATCAGTGGTACCTTCATGCTCAGTCCTTAAGCAATCCCTGATTTCCTTAGCACTTTCATAGGAATGGATCCTATTGAGTTCATTATGTTAGATACCATACACTAGAATTTTCTTTGCCTTATAGTGTTTCTCTACTTTCTTCCTGTCTTCATCATTGAATTCATTTCTATTTCTTATAACCATTTTTGTAATTTGTCCTTCTTTGACTTCTCTAACAATCACATGAGGACCATCTAGAATTATGTTCATTATCTCACTATCCTTAGCCATAATAAAGTCAAACATCCTAATTTCCACCACCCATAGTATTATCCATTATATTTTAGTGTTCTAGTGGTAGATTGCCCTTCTTCTAGACAAGGTGGAACAACCATGCTAGCCAAGAAACTCTACGTGTGAATCTTTTATACTGACCTTGCTCTGAAACCAATTGTTGTAACCCTTAGGGGTTGCACCACATAATGAGGGACCAGGTCTCATAAATTCAATCACAAGCAATAACACAAAATAGCAACCAAGAAGTAAGAGACAGTGCAAGAAGAGTAAAAACAGAAGATTTAATGTTGAAACCCCATTTCTCAAGGGAATAAATACCACGACTTTCCCTCAGAAAAACCAAACAAATCCACTATAATATACCTTTTGATTAAAGACTCAATTTTAGTGTAACTCTAGGTTCCTTTCATTTGTAGTAACTCTACTTCAAGCTCATCTAGGAAACTCTACCAAGGGACTTCTACACCGATTAACTCTAATCAGTAACAAGCTTAGGAACCTCTACCTATCCACTCTCGAGAAACTACATAGAAAACACTAATCTTATAGCATGAGTAGTTCGATTACAAATCAGCACTCAGGAACACTCACTCACATTTTAAGAATACTACAAAGATAAGAACATGGGCAATGCTTAAGCAATATTTAAATGGAGTTTTTGCTATATCTATTCACTCTTTAGATTTGTGTAAAAACTATTAAATGAAGAAGCCTCATTTTCCTTTTATAATCGGGTGATGATTTATGATGAAATCTCATTGGACCAGGTGTCCTATTGAATACAATCAACACCTGCAAGTTTGTTACACGAGGAAAAAATTATGTAGACAAATGTGCCAACTGTACTGTACCATTAACATACAGGGACCTGGTCCCTTCCAGGTAGATGCTCATCATAAAAACTACGTATAGCAGGGACCCTATAAGCCTAACCTTCCATAAATTAAAAGGGATCTTGATGTCTCCCAAAACTAACCTCCAAAGAAGTATGCTGCGGTTGATTCCAAATATAGTAACCCAATTCAGATGGGGTCGAACCCATAGGGAATATGCTAAATAGTATCTCAAATATGACATAATTCAGGGGTAGTGTGGAAAAATTAAGGGAATTTGAAAGTCAACAGTAACAAGTAGTGAACTTTAATGCTTGAGTTTGCAAATAATAGAAGATGAACACTAGGACTATTTCCCCCTACCTTTACAATTACATAAGATTGTTATGTTTGAACTACCTATCCTACTACGCTGCATGCAAAGTTGAAAAGCTATGTACTATCAATCATCTTGTGAATGTGTTGATAGATCTTATCTGTACCTTATGAGTTTCAGGGTGCCGCCTTGATGTCCCTGTCTATAACTTCAGTACAACTCTCACCTTTTAAGTCTGGAGTTGATTAGATGAGGGTTGATAGCCTTAAATCACCGTTGTAACATCCCTTTTCCAATCTCAAACTCCCTTATGTGGGTATTCTAGAATACAAGTAATTTCCAAGATTTTGCAGTAGCTTGGGTACAATAAATTTGAAAAAGATTACAATACACACAAATTCAGTAGAACAGATAGATCTCCCATTTCCCCTACGTAGCTAATCTACAGGGGTTTCGAGAACCTTATTCAATGAATAGAACCACTCATGTGTACGCAATAATCCCTAATATTTAATAAAGATGGAATGCAATTAATTGCACAATAATGAAAGAATAAAATCTGAAGTCTCAAATTGAATACAAAATCAAAATCTCAATGATCAAAGTATGTGAAAGTTATGAAAAGTAATGCAAAAATGTGTAAACTAATAAAGGATTAGCCCTATGGTATTCATAGTATCTCAAACTAATAAAGAAATTCTAATAAAAATGAAATCAAAAAGGTAATCCAGCAATCATTACGACTCATAATGTCTCCTTACGAGTCGTATGCTTTTAGTCATAGGCATTCTTGAGAACTTTCATCTTCATGACTTCAATCTTCTTTTGTTATTATAATTCCTCACCACGAGTCATAGTCAGTCCTTACAACTTATGGTCTGCACTCATTATCACTTGAGCCTCTAACTTTAAGACCTTACACACTCGTATCATTATGATTGCTCACTACGAGTCGTAGTCTGACCTTACGAATCATAGCCTTCCATGACTTTACTTCTAGATTTCAGCATAGCTCACTATTATCTTTACAAATTTGGGTTACGAGTTGTGTAGTGTATTAACAACTTGTAACCTGACTATTACTTCAACTTTTGTAGAGACTTTTCTATTGAGTTTTAGCCAAGCCACTTTCTACCTTATTTCCCTGTAATCATGCAGCAAACATATCATATCCATCAAAATAACTTAAGTTCAAGCATAAATTTCTTGTTTTAAGAAAAGAATATTCCATGTACATCAACACCCTCAACTTAGATCTTTTGCATTTCCTCAGGCAAAATAAAATCACTACCCACAATACATGATGCTTAACTATTGAAAATTGATGACATATTTGGCGGTCACTTATCAATCAGCACATCACATTTTTATCCCCTCTCCTATTTGATTTTTCAAAATATTGCTACTTATTATGATTCCACATAAAAATGTGACCCACAAGAATCCAATGATGGCATTAAATTAGCAATGAACAACTAGGAATAAGTAATATAAACTATCAGGACAAATATATAAAATGACATTGTAACCCATGAACCCTCACAGTCAAAGAAGTACCTATCTCTTAGTTTGATTCATCCTATTATTCTAGGGATGGTATAGAGATTCTCACACTTACAATGAAATTTCAATGAGTGTGCATAAAATGCCATAGGCTTGCCCTTATGCTCTTTACCTACATCTTCAGATGATCAGACTAGGATCACTATAGGACTTTGCTAGGCCTGTAACGTAGGCTTGGGGCTGGTTATGGTATATTTGGGAAATTTTAAGTGACTTCAACTCCTTGGAACTATGTTTTCTTAGGGATCCACTTTCTCTACCATCTTTCTATTCAATCCAACCTTTTCTCTCCCTTTTTATCCTTATTCATGCTTATTTTTAGGCCGGGTATGGTTCTCTTTTTCTTTTTTTTCCTATTTCTTTTATTTTTACCACACCCTCCCTTATTCATTTTTTTCTATCTAGACCTCCTTCTTCATTCTCATTTTACCTTATATACCCCTATAATAGACACCCTCAACTTAGGCGATTGATCTGAGTTGAGGTGCACAGTGTCCAAGGAGGACCAGGGCCAAAACAGGTTAATTGTAGACAAAAAGGAAGGCAAAATCTGTGTAAGCAACAAAAATAATCCAATTAGGCTCAACTGATAGATCAAGGGATTCATATTTCATTCGGTTTGACATTTTAGTTTTGGGTGGACTATTCAAAAAAATGGCCTATGATAGTCCTAACTTACTATCCTACAATTTAGGTAAAAATAACCAAGCTAGTTTTGAACTCCGTACACAATGGGAACTAAGTAACGTCTCACACTCATGTTGTATAGGGTCACATCATCAGTCACTATCGATTCCATACACCTACATGTCATAGTTGTATCATCTCTAATTCGAATGCCTTTAAAGGATTCTCAGCAGTCACAGGCACACACATATCATGAAGTTTATCACATAAATTTTCAGAAGGGGTATCAAATTTATTTTTAAACAAAGTATAAAGTATGGACCATTTTCTCAATTAAATATCACACAATAGTACAATAACATAGACATGTCAGTTCATTATTAAAATTATGGCCTACGGGTTTTAAAACATGACAACCATAACCTATGGCAACCGTGGTACACCCTCTCTCTCAAACATTTCATATGAAATATCCCCAGTGCATCAAGCAATATAAATAGAATTTAAGGACATACTTGGGTGACCTAGGAGCCAACTCATACTAAATCAGCATAGGGGCCCTCAGATTGGGCTTTTCTCTCCTTAATAGTTATCCCATAAGCTGTTGAGACATCCTTAGCACTCATGGCACCAGTTGTGGATGGTGAACTCAGTGGTATAATTGGTATCAGGGCTGTATCACTGCCCCTAGCAACATCTATGATTGATCTCTAATTGCCGGCACCGATATTCTTCTCCTGGACCCTTACTTGCTGATCTAACTCACACTAGATGCTCTCTTGCACCATTATATCCACATAATCCTCCTCAATTCTTTTTTTTGTCTTCTGTTTATTCCTATTACTATTATCAATAGATCCAAGGGTTTAATCATCAACACCCTAGATATTTTTAATATATTTCTCTAGCTGGATCTCTGTAATAACAGTCATTGGGTAAACTGACCGCTCATATAATTAATTAACCATCATTTGCAGCTCTGCTACCTCATCCTTGACTCTTACTATGTCAGGGGATTGAACAACTTTAAGCTGACGAGTCACCCCCAGCTCAAAACCATCCAATCACTTCTATATCTTCCTGATTTGTTCGTCAAGTCTTTTATCAATTGAGGTCTTTACGCCCTGCTCTATTAACGGCACCTTCATCTCTACAGTTCTCAATATTTTCATCACTTTTTTCTATAATGCCTATGCGATGACTGCATTTCCTACTTGAACTAATCGTGATGTGGATGGACGTTGTACTGCATTTTATGGGGAAGTAGGAATTCTAGATATACCTACTGCATTAGAGGGATAGGTCTCAGATGACCCACCCTCAATGTAGTGTCATCTACATCAGAAAATCCAGTAGGCTTAGTACTCGCATTTATGTTCTAAAAAGCCTCAGCTAACAATGTTGATCCTTATTTTGCCTTTTTTGACATGGGATTTTCTACATCCCAAATCAACCCTAAGTCAGTGGTTTTCTTTGGCTTAATATACTAATCTATAGCTTGGAGTTTTGGTACCCTTGAATCCAAGAATATTTGAGTCAAAAAGCATAGGAATGCCAAAAGCAGATCAGTACCCACTGCTCGATCACATATCTCTTTGGTAATGAACTGTGCAACATCAAACTCGTACCCAGCCATGACTCCAATTATAAATTCAATATAGACTGGACTAAGTACATTGTCCCCAATTATGGGACACAACCTATGTCGAGCAAGAGTCCACCACGCCTTTGCCTTGAATTTCAATATGGTTTTGGTAATCTATTGCAACTTCACTCCCGGAGCACCAACTACATAACTAGATTCTTATCTATTGGCATTAATAATACATTCCATCCACAAAAAATGCATCATCTTATCTGTAGTACCAATTTTTTTTTATATTTCCTTCATACGATAATCTATTTTGATCGTATTCACAATGGTTAGAAATCAGGCCCATGAAAGATTCTTGAAATAGTCCTCAGGGAGATGTTTACCCAAACTATTCTAATAGTCATATAAGTAATTATCTCACCACCCATACATAAGTTGCGATATTAGTTACTTCTAAGAAGAGGAAATAAAAACAAGAAAGTTTTGTTGTCACTGTACATATACTGGACTCTATAAGTCTAATGGGTACGAGTCGTAACCATTGGGTAAGACTCATTTTAATGAGTCATAATGTAGATAGTGGCCAGTCCAGTAGTTGTTGGTCTGATTATGAGCATTTCTAACGAGTTGAATGCGAGGTTACGACTCGCTAATAACACTCGTATGCTGACCAAATTTTTTTTATATATTTGCATAAGCTTCCCCAATTATTATGACTCCTGATTATGAGTTGTAGGGATTAATCATGACTCATTTAGATGAATCATAGTGATACCAAATCCCAAGCTATTCTAATCCTCCATGTTATCAGTGGTTATGACTCTCGTATCAACTCGTTAAGTGTTTGTACGAGTTATTAGGTGTCCCGTATCCACTGTAACATGAGGGTTTAGACTTAGTTGGTTCCAATGCTTAATCCCAAAACCATAATATACATTCTCATATTTATTTTAGGTCTACATAACTCCTGCTACATCATAACATTATGTTTCCTAGGTGTAATCATTAAAGTTACACCCCATTTCGATTTCTATCTTCAAGAACACTAGGATTTTAGATTTAAGAACATACAACATAATAAGGAATCCAAGTTACTATTTGGCATTTTTAGCATTAATCATAAGAAGTAAAGCATTTATACTATACACTTACTTGACTTGGAACTTTGGTTCCTTTAAAATAAGGCATTTTATAGAATTTGACCCCTAATGCTCTTAAGAGATCTTTAGTTGACACTTGAAATTTTTATGCTTTGATGATTGGGATGACTTTTGGAGTGTGTTTTTGAGTTTTTTGCTAGCCAAGAAAAATTGAAAGAGTCCATAAATTGAAAACTTGGGTGCCAAATTTAGTTGCCCCTTTTATTTTAAATCACGATTTAGATTAGGTCGACCCGTGATGCCTGATCTGTCAGTCCTGGTTACAAGTCTTGATTATGAATCGTAACCATTTCTTATGAGTTTAAGACTCCCTGCATAAAGATTGGAACCTTACCTAGGTCTCCACTCGTTACGACTCTATGAACGAGTTGTAGTCACTGATTATGACTCTTCCCCTTGCGTCATAATGACTCTAGAGACTAATTACCTGAAAGTGATTTGAGTTCCAAGTCCGTACAACTTTTCCTCATGAGTCGTATTGTTTATTTACAATTCATAAAGATCCCATATTTCCTAATATATGCAAATTTTTTGGTTGAATCCTGCAATATGCACTCCTACACAGTGAACACACATGTTGCCCTATATATTATTAAGTACAAAACATGTGTTGCCACCGATGAAGCACTTGATTTAAAGTCACAATATGACATTGCTAGGATGGATACTTAGACTTCATCAACTAGATCCATGGGTTTCCTCCCATGTAGCGCCTGATTTATGTCGCATCATGACTCAGCTTCCTTGGTTACTCAAACTTACCAAGGCTCAAATCACTAATTACCTTTACTTTCTCTGAGGTACCCATATTGTGCTTGACCCTTTGCCCATTTACTTTGAATGGGGCTTCACCATCACACTTCTATTCTAAATCACCATATATAAAAAATCTCACCACAGTAAATGGCCCATACTATCCAGACTTCAACTTTCCTAGAAATAAGTGAAGTCTCAAATTAAACAACAATACCTGGTCACTTGGCTTAAATAATCTTTTCTCGATTTTTTGATCATGATGCAACTTCATATTTTTCTTTTCCAGTCCATAAATTTCATAAGCTCAACGTTGGAATTCATCCAAATCATTCATCTTACTCATTCAATCCTTTATTACATCATTCCACTCAAAGTTCAACTTCTTCGATGCCTACAGTGATTTGTGCTTAAGTTCAATAGAAAAGTGACATGCCTTACCATACACCAAATGATATGGGTAAACATGTCTAGGAGTCATGATAGCTATTTAGTAGGCCCATAATACATCATCTAGCTTCCTTGACCAATAAGTCCTATTGTCATTAATAGTATTCACCAAAATAGACTTTATCTCTTTGTTAGATACTTCAACCTATCTGCTAGTCTGAGGACGATAAGGTGTTCCAACCTTATTCTTTACACAATACTTCTCAAGTAGATTTCTGAATAGGTAATTATAGAAATGTGACTCACCGTCACTAATGGTTGAATGTGGCATGCTAAATTGAGAAAAAATATATTTCTTCAGGAAGGTAGTGACACTTCTACCTTTATTATTATGGAGCACCACCTCTTCCACCAATTCAGACACATAGTCTACCACAAAAAAAATGTACTTCATATCGAAATAACTCTTAAATGCCCGAATGAAGTACAAACCCCACACGTCAAAAAACTTCAATTCTAGGATAGGGGTCACAAAAAGTACATGGTGCTTGGCATTGGTCACAACCTGCAGCAAATTCATGAGCATCCTTGTAAATTGTTGACCAGTAGTTCCCACATTGCAAGATCTTATGGGCTATGTGGGTTCCTCCATGGTGACCCCCAATTGTTGAAGCATGATAATACTCAAGAATCTCATCATCTCCACTTCAGGGATTCATAGATGTATAACCCCCACACAGACTTTGAAATGATATGTTTCATCCCTAAAGAACTTCCCTACCTCATGCATAAATCTCTTTCTTTGCTGGAAGGATAGGTCTTCTGGGATGAGATCACTTGCCAAGTAATTTGTAAAGTTAGCAAACAAGGGAATTAGGTCATGCGATGCTTCCAAAATCTTCTCATATAGAAAAGTAGCATAGATTTAAAGCCCATTCCCTACTTTTTCCTTTCTTCATCATAAAGTCTAGAAAAAATAATCAACTTCTTGATTTTTTGTACCCTTTCGGTCCTTCACCTCCCAATCAAACCTTTGCAGCAAGAGAACCCAATGGATCAATCTAGGTTTTGCATCTTTATTCACTATTAAGTATCTCAATGATGCATGATATGTATGCATAACAACCTTAATGCCAATTAGATAAGACCAAAATTTCTCAAAGGAAAAAACAACTACTTAAAGCTCTTGTCTATGATAATATAATTCTTTTGAGCAGAGTTTAATGTCTTGCTAGCACAATATATAGGGTGAAAAATCTTCTCTCTCCTTTGGCCTAGGACAACACCTAGTGACATGTATCTTGCATCATACATAATATCAAATGACATAGACCAGTCAAGAGACACAAAGACAGGGGCCGACACTAGTCGCTCCTTTAAGCACTCAAAAGCTTTCAGATATGCCTCATCAAACTCAACTTTCACCTTTTTATCAAGAATTTTGCATAAGGGATTAGTTATCTTTGAGAAATCTTTGATGAATCACCAGTAAAAACCCATATGTCCTAAAAAGCTTTGAATTCCCTTAACTGAAATTAGCAGTGGCAGTTTGATGTGCTATAGAAATATAACACTTACAATGCTTTAAATGAGGAAAATATGCAAGTTTCTGAGGTTATTTTGTTAGATATGATACATTTTTGGTATGTTTAGCAGGAAATCATGTTTTGGATTTTAAGTTCATAAAATAGCTGAAAAAGGTATTTTTTGCTACTTTTGGTAGTAATTCTGGATATTTAGAATAATTTCTGACTTGTTTATGATTAAAGCATGTTCGAGAATTAAATAGGAGGTGAACATATGAGTCCCGACACTTACTAGGTCAACATGTGGACCGCAAGTAGGACTTACAGACAGCAAGTAGGCAAAGCAAGTTCCAGAAGTCCAAAATCTCGAAAGCTGACTTGTAGGATTTTTTCATCCGGTACCTGCGCCCTATAGCTGCGCTCACCCTGCTTACCGCAGGTACTACCTGCGACTAGGGTTAGGGTGTAAGTATAAACCGCATATGGCTACCAACCCTATTTTCTTCTATTTCGCTTGGGCTTTGGTTTTAGGATTTCCTCGTGAACTATAAATACCTATTATGTTTATTATAGTAGGAGAAGCACTTTTGATACACACAAACATATTTTGATTCCATGATTCAATTTTGATCCTGGGATTCTCTTGTTTGAATTTATTTGATTAATTTAGTTTTAGTTGTGGGTTTTATACTTCTTATTATTGTGATTTTATCTATACTTTCTATTATGAATGTTGTTTATTTCTGCACAAGCATGAGCGGCTAAAAACCCATATTTATGGTTGCAGAAACCCTGATGGATTGACAAAGTAAGGGAAATGTTGTTGTTGTTATGAACCGATACCCATGCATGCATTGATTTATCTTAATTATAATAGTTTTCTTAATGGGTTCACATGATAGGATCCCATCTAGATATTGATACTTACTCAAAAAGAGGAGTAGCAACTAAGAAAAGATAAAGACAATAGTAATTTGGAGTTTAACTGTTGATCCATGCTTCTAGGTTCTATATAAGTGACACGGTTAGATTTCATCTAATAACTAGAGACTCGAAATGTAATAGTTAACTGGGATCAAGATAAGGGTCAGTAAAGAGACATCCTGAGACTTAAAGGTAAAGGGTAAAATCCTTCTGCTCGTCCAAAAGACTATATAAGATACATAACTTATCAATTTTGTATGTAAAGTATTGGGATGATTCACCAAAGCATGATACGACTACAAAGTTAAGAATCCAAGGGGAAGAAAATCATGTTGTTAACCTACGACTAATTATAACCAAAGTTGATACAGTTACTTACTCGAGATTACAACACGAAAACCCCTCATTTACTTTTATTGTTCTTCCCATTAACTACAACTACTGATAACCATGATTCAATGTGTTCCCTTTGGATTCGACCCCAACTTTTTTTGAGTTACTATATTTTGAAAACGACCATATCATCTTCAGAGAGAAGGTGTAGTTTGGATGTCATCAAAGTTATAGAACCATTGCTGGGGAACACAGTGTTGATTTGTGAATTAATGTTGTTGCAATTTTTGGTTTTTATTTTTGTTTTTGTTCTTAGTTGGGCATACACCGGTGTGTTCCTAGCAAACATAGTTAAGGCTATCCCTTACTGCCACTAAATAGGAATCCAGAAAGGATCCTACAAACACCTAGTAGGATATATGTTTAGAAGAGAGACGAACATCCTAAAAGGGTTTGTGATATTGTACCTCCCCCTTCTCCCAAAGGAGTACATGATATTATTGATCCTCAAACTGGTAAGCTATTATCTTAAGTTGAAAATGAAAAAGAGTAATGGAAGAAACTCAGTGAGTAGATAGGAAGCCAGAGCTAGCTGAGTAGAGACAAACAGCAGATCGCTGAGCAACACTCGGTAGGAATTAGAATAGACCTAGAGGTGAATGTGTTCAAGTAATCCCGAGATATCAGTATGTGCAGACATATATAAATAATGAAGAAGACTTAGGATACATTGAGCCGACAGAGACTGGAGTCATAGTTCCTCCTATTTTACCCCCAGGAATTAAGTTTGACATCACGGACGTAATGATCTAACTTCTAAATCTAAGGGTGTGTTAGTAGGTCTGCCTACAGTTGATGCAAACTTGAACCTTGTCAATTTCATCAGGATCTACAGTTTGTATACAAATCTAGGGGTGAATTAGAAAGGGCTTAGACTTATTTTGTTAACCTTCTCACTTACAGGAGAAGTATCTTTATAGTTAGGGGAACTTCCAAGAGGCTCTATTACTCATGGAATGAGTTGCACAGGAATTTCTCAAATACATTCTTTCATTCATACAGAATGTTGTAGTTAACAATGAAATTTATAATTTCAGGCAGCTGCAGTCAAAATCTCTGTACGATGCATGGTTCATATTTAAGAAGAAGCTGGGCATGGTGCCCAACCATCGGTTGTCCTGGAAGAGCTTATTGGAGATATTCTACAGAGCCCTGATCATCATTTACAGAGCCATGGAAGACACCATATCTAGAGGATCTTTTATAAAACTATGTTGGGAGGTAGCTTTAGAGATGTTAGATCAGATCTTATGTACTAACTGAGGGTGGAAAACTTGGGAGTCTTAGAGTGGATCTAGAACTTATGCCAATGGTGCCTCCTACGACCAGAAAGTAGCTGATGACACGATAGAATAAGATATTATATTGCTAAGAACTGATCTAGGGGTACTAGAAAAGGAACTTACAGTAGCGACTTTCGATAAAGTGAATGCAACAGTAGCATAGGGTTCTACTTCCAAAACTTATGAGTCAGAATTGAAGGAGGAAACAAATTATTAGGCTCGTCAGTTGGCAGGATTTAGAGCACTAGGGCAAGGGAACCAAGGTCGAAACTACTTTGATAGATATAAAGAACATAACAAAGAGAAAGATGGTGACTGAAGAAGAAAGGTTGACTACAGAGAGAACAGAGATAGGTACATTCCACTTGAAAGACGAGATATAGAATCCAAAATGGAATACATGCTGGATAAGTAGGTGAAGGGTAAAGAAAATCAAGAGATCAACCTTAAAAGAGATTAAGGCCAACATCTCAGGATTTACCCAAAAGTTTGAGTCACATGCCACTGCTATCAAGTAGTTGGAACACTAGTTTGGGCAGATGCCAACAACTCTAAACCCGAGGCATTTAGGTACCTTTCTAAGCAACAATATGCAAAATCAAAAAAATGATAGTCATGTATTTGCTATTACCACGAAGAGTTGTATAACTAATATGGATCCCCCATAACCTACTGCAGAAGATGTTGATGATGAGACACCACTTGTTGAGCCCAAGAAGGTAATAGGTGATAAGAATATATCTGTTGAAGACAAAGGTAATGGTCCAGTCATAGAGCCAGAAATTAGAAAAATTCAAAGACCACCCCCACCTTTTCCTCATAGATAGAGGCAAAAGAAAGAGGAAAGTAAGTTCAAGTGATTCATTGAGATACTGAAATATTGAACTTGAACTTACCTCTTCTTGAGGCATTAGAGCAAATTCCTTGTTACATCAGTTTAATGAAATAATAAATAAATGATAATTAAGGATGTTAATAGTGTGCACCACTGCAGTGCAGTCACAACTAGGTCTTTGTCGTAGTATTAGGGTGATCCTAGAACATTCACTATACCATGAAATATTTGGTCATCCCGATTTACCAGAGCCTTATGTGATTTAGGATCTAACATTAATTTGATGTAATTGGTCATATTAAAGGAATTGGGATTGAACCATCTTGAACTGACTTTGATACGTCTGTTGATGGCTGACCGTACGGTGAAAAAACCTATGCGAATCTTTTTTGATGTGATCCTGAGGGTGGATAACTTTATATTTTTAGATAACTTTATCATACTACACTGTAAGGCTGGAACAGATATGCCTATTATACTAGGGAGACTATTTATATCCACATGTAGAGCTATGGTTGACATGGAGAAAGGTGAGTTGAAATTTAGAGTCAATGATAATGAGGCTATATTCAACATCAAAAATCAATCAATCAGCCAATCGATATGAGGGTAGTGTTAGTGATTGATTGTATTGATGACACTGGATGATACTCCTATGGGTATCTTGCTAAATTTTAAGAAATCAAGATACCCGTGTCATGCCGCAATGTTAAATCAAATGCTACATGGGAGGCAACCCATGGTCATGTTGGTGAAGTCAAAGTAACCAACTCAGTCCTATCGTGCTACTATGGTAAATTAAGTGCTGAGTGGGACTATTTTTAGTATTCACATTTTTGTTCTTATTCTTTTTTGTACGGTTTTTGCTCTTGGACTTACCCAAAATACTGTAAAAATTTCTACATTTGTCAATTTCCAGGTCAGGGTTGTGTGATTAACCTACTATGGTCACAAGTCCCACGCGGTAAGTGATGTAATAATTTGAAAAGTTGAAATTTGATGATGAAAAATGGAAAGTTACGGACTTTGGCATCTAATCATACTTTTAGACCTCAAACTTAAGTTGTGGGACCATAAGTAGCTAAAAAATATTGAAACACCAATTCTGGATTGCAAGAAAGTATGCCTAAATTCTTGGCCATGCACTTACACCCTGCATATGCTTGTCGCAGATGGCACCTACGCCCCATGCCTGGCCGTAGGTGGTAATCGCAGGTTGAAGCCGCGGCTATGTCAAAAATTGGGCCCAATTTTTAATTCAAATATTAGGCCCACCAACACATATATATGACCTAAAAAAGCCCCAGCCTATATTTAAACAACCTTAACCTCATTCTAACTCATTCAAATCCTCAAAACTTCACTTTTCTCTTTGAATTCAAACTTCTCTGTTAAAACACAAAATAACCTCACACTTAAGTAAAGGGTTAATCAACTCTTATTTCAGTTACAAACTTGTACCAACACACTAAAAACAAGTTCCAACTTTGGTTTTTATTGTCTTCTTCATCATTCACTTCCATTTTACTATAAAAGAGGTAACTTTCTCAACTCTTAATTGTTATGTATTGAACTATTTATTGTTTTAAAGAGTTGATATGTCATTCCATTGTAAAATATATAAAATCTATCATAATGTAGAGCTTTTTTTTGAGGTAAAATATAAAGTAAGGCCTCAACCGGAAGTTGAACTTAAATGAATAAAAGTAATACCACTAGTTGAGCATGTTTGTTTGCTTTGAAAGTTTTGATTTATGATATGTGTTTCCGCATTGGATTTGTTGGAATTTTAAATAGGTTAAAGGGGTATGAAAATTAAGGGAAAATTTGAACATTTCAAGTTTTGAGTTATTCTTCAACTTTTGATATCCCTCACTTTTGTCGAAAACTAACAACTTATTTTTTAGGTACATATGATACCTAAAGCTATAAAGAAGAAGGAGGTCGATACCTGAGGAGATGGGCAGAGTCTCCTGAGCCTAGTGGTTTGGTAGAGGAGTACCCAAAAATGACTTAGAAACACTGTAGTAGGGGTGAAATGCAGAGTTACTAGAGAGAAGAAGCACCAGTCTCCTCAAATAGCTACAACTCTTCCTTGGATAACGTTAGAATGGATTTTACCTCACCACACTAATACACTTGCTGATGATGATGAAGAGAAGACAAATTCTTAGTCTACTCCACAGGTTGCTGCTAAGGACCCCCAGTTTGAGGAGGGATCCCAAGATTCATCCAAGAAGGCACAATAGGAGAATTTATCAGTGGTGCCCTAATCTGAAGAGGTTACCACTACTTATGTAAAGTAGACAGAGGTACCCAGTATGAGGATAGTATAGAGCAGGCTACCCATTATGCATCAGTATAGTAGAGAAAGTGTTTCGTACCTACACATGCCTTAGATGCACCTCCCGAGAAGGGACATTCAAGATAGTATGTGGAAAAGATATGGGAGATACTAAACTATAGGTCTAAGAGGTGAATTCATATGGAGTGTTGGATTAACCTATAAGGGGTAGATTAAGTACCATAGTTACTAGCGATATTTGATAGATATCAGCTAGTGTAGAAGGCTAGACCACTGATTCTTATGGCTCGACTATGGCGTAAGAATTTATGCATCATACCAAGCTACCATAGTCATTTCTATACACAAACATCCAGGCCTTGTGAGATTTGTGAGGAAGCCATAACATGATCATATTTCACCTTAAGCCTAAATTACAATACTCTTGTATCTACAACTGAGTGTAACTATAGACTTAGGGTTACACGTGATTGACATATTATGCTAGAGGTTGAGCACCGATGAGACAGGGTTAAGATGGATAGGTGGATAGCCTATTATATTTCACCTTTGGGTGATACGACTCTATGGATTAAGGGGAATAAGGTGATAAAGAAATGTCAATTGACATTTGAGGCCAAGTTTTGGTGGTTTCTGATATGATACCCACTATATTGGATAATACATTAACATGGAAGAAGGTAGTACTGGTATTTTTATGATGGCTGGATATACTATTGATTATGCTGCCATTCTCTGGTATGAGTTACATGATAGAGCATTTGAGGAGTAGACTAATATGTAATTCCTCTGCATGATTCAGAGGCTGTGTAATAAGGCTGCTGTATCTGAGATACTAGGATTAAATAAGAGGGTTCTTATGACAGTGACTATGCAGATAAAGACTATAAAGGATCAAGCATATCCAGGCCTTTCTAGGAGATCAAAAGAGCAGGTAGCAGTACCACATGCCTAAACTGAGGGCCTAGTAATTTCCATAGATCTTGATGAGACACATCGAGCTGATATGTGTATTGGTATTGATATGGAGATTAAGGATTAGATAGAGGCTCTAAACTCTAGTACATAGGATGAAGGGACACCAGTTACTTCTTTTTTATCCCCGATATTGACTTCAGAGCCTGTGGGTGTACCTTCAGATCCTACTCACCCATCCACTACAACTTCTACTTTAGGTATGATTTTTATATTTAGTGAGTTTTTGTAAATCTTATTCAACAACATGTAGGCCATCGGTGCTATGGTGAGGGTTGTTGAGACTGAGATGACTACCCTCTATGAGTAGAAGAGATAAAGGATCCAGACTAGATTTGAGTAGGTAAAGGCCTGATGGGTGGATGCGCTATTCAAGCTACAAGCCAACTTTATGACATGACTCGATGAGTTTGAGAGATAGGTTACAACCTAATTCAAAGAAATAGATGTGCCGAATCTATTCTAGATGAGGGAGAAGTTTTATATATTACTAATGTTACATACTGTGTTTTGTCCTTAGAAAATTTTCCATGAAAACTATTCTCCGAACACAATATGACTCCAAGGTACGATCCATATGCTGGGGTCCTAGTGGTATGGTCATGTTGTAAGCTGACCAATGTTTGATGGTAGGATGGTTTTGATCACTTTAATGGTCAAAACTTAAGGGTATGACTCGTAAGGCTTGGATACAAGTTGTATTAGGGACTCTTATGGTGGGCAGTGTTTGATCCTCTTGGTAATTCATTCTTCCAGGGATACGGATTATAGGTACGGATGCTGAGGTTAAGACTTGGTTAGATGAGTTGTATACTAGGAAGTATCCAATTAAAGGTTAAGGCCTGGATACAACTGGTAGGAACCAATCATAAGGAAGGATATGACTCATAAGAGGATCAATCTTGTCTTTGTAATGGGTTTTTAAGGGACTTTAGTGGAGGTCTACTGGATAATTCCCTACTTACCCATATTATGGCCCACAACTTCTAATATACTTAGGAGGTTGTTTACCCTATTATCTCATTCATTAACACATAGAAAACTACTCCTAAACATTCAACAATTCTCTTAAGAGCTTTTGGGGCAAGAGAGCTAGGGTTACAACTCAGGTCTTGCTTTGGGGCTTGATTTTGTGATTTTCTTACATTATATTTCTCGGTTTGAGTCATGTGTCTCTTATCTACTTACTATTTCTAAAAATGCATGAATTTTATGGTTGTTTTCATGGTTTTAATATTGAATGGGTTATGGTTTTCCACTAATAATTAGGGGTTTTGGTGGAAATGGTTTGGTTATGGTTTTATATGGTTTAACTGTGCTTTTATATGCATTGATGGTGGTTTTGGGCAATTGGATTGGGTGGTAATGGTTTAATGGTATTTGGAATTTGTTTTGATTAAATTATACCCCCAATATGTTTGATAAAATGCTTATAAAGATATGTTCATTTCATTAACATCTTTAAATGGTACTCTTGCTTATTTTAAGCTTATACATGAAACTATAAGTGTTTTAAATAGTTTACAAAGGTTAAAGGATTATTGGATTTGCTTATAGAGTATATGGAAGTTTCCCAATAGATTAATATG
This sequence comes from Capsicum pubescens, assembly GCA_030864215.1. Classification (NCBI taxonomy): domain Eukaryota; kingdom Viridiplantae; phylum Streptophyta; class Magnoliopsida; order Solanales; family Solanaceae; genus Capsicum; species Capsicum pubescens. Next base: position 179,727,927 of record CM061541.1, read on the forward strand.
GTAAGCAAAAAGTGAACTTGAGATTCCCTTTAACCTAAATGGTTTGGCTATGTATAAATCTTGGAAGTATAGTTGGTATGACAATACCACTAATAAATGACCTTAGTTAATAAATGGTAATTGGATTTTTTTTGGATATGGTTTTAATTTGGGCATTAATGGTAGGATATGTAATTGAGTTGTGTAAGGTTGAGGTTTCAAGGGAACCGAAACTGGAAACTTATATTTGTCGATATGAGGGGTTCTTGATGGCCATATATGAGTGTCATGTTTTATATTGGAGGGATGGTCTATTTATTCCATGGGATATTTCCTTGTCATGTGGCTACAAGCACAGAGACTCTTTCAGTTGGGGGAGCTGAACCCATATAGACTATGGGTATGGTTATACGACAAGGGTACACAACCCAGGTAAAGGTTTAAAATGTATGTTAAACATGGATTCCCTTTCTTGGAACTTATATATATATATTGTTTATGCATAATGGATGGTTTTACTTGGTTGTTTAAATTTCATTACCTTATCCTTATCTTGAGATACATCATAGCGGTCACTCGCTAACCCGTCTACTGGCGACTGTATACCCATGCTATTAAGGAACCTTCTGTTCGACTCCTCCTATATATTGATTGACTTTAGGACAATATTTTGATCTAAGTGTTGAACTTCCATCTTTTCAGAAGGCTCTATTTCATGATATAAATACTGTTAGATATTTTGTTTTCATTTTAGACATTAGTTTTGGCCATGTTTGGGTGCATATCCCAACCAGATATTTGTACTCTTTTTGATATAGGGTTAGTGGTACTTTTTGGGGTTGGTATGGGTCGGATCGGTATTGGTGTCGGCCTTGGCATTTGAATAAGTTGGGAGGTTGGCATCATCAGCCATAATTTCTCACTGTTCCATCATATTATATTTTAGGATTGATTATTATATTATGTTTTGATATTCTCTTATGTTTTGTATTGTATGGATGGTTGGGTTTGGTACAGTTAGACTCGATTGGGTCGGTCACGGTCATGATCCTATCAAAGAGTCTTGATGTGAACAATAACACTATTTTTTATATCTTTAAAATTCAATTCATCCAAGGCTATAATAGGCCATTGGGTTGGGTGAAGGGGCGGTGCACGGTCCTGGTTAGACTTGGGATTACCATTATGTTTAGGCCTTGGTTTGGGTTGTGACAAGTTGGTGTTAGAGCATTAGGTTCATGGTCAACTGGGAAGTCTACAAAGTCGTGTTGAGTTGAGTCTCTTTTAGGGGTGTGTAGCACGCCACACTCATAAGAGGGAGGCTGGAAGACATTTAGGAATGTTTTAGTTTCTTAAAATTCTAAGTCCTGGAATCCTCTGTAATCCTTGGTTATTTTTCTTTCAGATTATGCCACCTAGATCTGGAACTCAAAGAAAATCTTCTGCCTCATCCAGGGATAATGCTGAAGAGGCACCTCCTATATCTGAAGTATAACTTTGATCTCATGTTACTATTCCCAATTATGTTGGAGTTACTCCTATTCTTTCTACTGCTCCTAGAGTCCCCCAGGGTAACATGATGACCTCAGAATTTCATTAGTCTATCTGTGTTATTGCTTGGATGGTCGATGCTCAGGCCGAGTGGGGTACAACTAGTGCTTTTTTTGTAGAGGCCACAAAGGTTGGCTAATTTATAAAGATGGGTCCTCCTACTTTTGTGGTTGTAAAGGTGGAGAAAGAACCAAAAGGCTTCTTGGATGAATTAGAAAATATATTTCAGGTTATGCAGGCTTCTGATATGGAGAGAGTTAGCTTTGTAGCTTATCAGCTCAAAGATATTACTTATCAAAGGTATAAGGAGGACAATAGAGATAAGGGTAATATGGAGGAGGAAGGATTGTGGGAGACCTTTTCAAATGCCTTCATGGATTAGTTCTTTTCTCAAAAGTTGAGAGAAGCTAAGAGGGAGGAGTTTTGGAACCTCAAGCAAGGAAGGATGTTTGGAAGGGAATATTCTTTGAAGTTTCATCAGTTGTCAAGGTATACTCCTGATTTGGTGGATGATATTTGGTCGAGAATGAGAAAGTTCACTTTTGGGCTGAATAGAGATCTGATTTGATAGAGAAAGACTACTTTGCTTATCAGGGATATAAATATCCTAGGTTGACTATTTATATGCAGTAGGTTGAGGATGAGAAGAGAAAGCAGGCAAATTTTAGCGATAGCTATAGAAAGAAGGGTAGATTTTCTAATCAAGAAGGTAAGCAATCTCAAGGTGGTAGAGATGGTGGGAAGTGGCATAAAAAGAAGTGGGGGAGTTTTAGTTCCTTCTCTGCTACCTGTGCTCTTTACCCACAGTAGTTGGGCGACAGATATCACCTAAGTAGTGACTATTCTTGGGCTCAGGTTGCCCAATTTACGAAAGCAGAGGTTGGTCTATTTCTTCATACCCTCTTTTTCGGTTCTGTGGTCTTCCTCATCGAGGATTCTGTGAGAAAGGTAGAGATAAGTTCTTTAAGTGTGGCCAAGTAGGCCATCGACTCAAGGATTTTTGGGCTAATAAGGTTCTTATAAGGGAAAATGAGATTCTAGTTTATTCATTTTTTGCTCCTAAACCTGGTGGTGTGGCATCTTCTTTTGTTACTGCTCCTATTTCTAGTATTGGCCGGAATAGGTTGTATGCTTTGGCATCTTGACAGGAATCCAAGGCATCACTTGATGTTCTTACTGGTACATTACAACTCTTCTCCTATGACATATATTGTTTGCTTGAACCGGGTTCCACACTTTCTTATGTGACTCCTTATATAGTTGTGTCTTTTGGTTTTAATTCAAAAATTGTTTTGGATCCTTTTTCTAGTTCCACCTTTGTAGAAGACTCGATAATTGCTGAACGGGTCTATAGGGGGTATGTGGTATCTGTTGGTCATAGGATGACCTTGGTAGATTGTTTGAGTTAGGAACGGTGGATTTTAATGTGATTTCAGGTATGAATTTATTGCATTTTTGTTATGCTTCTTTAGACTGTAGAACTCGTAAGTTAATATTTGGGTTCCCTGGCTTGTAGGAAATAGAATAGGAGTGTTGTTCTTTAGCTCCTAGAGGAATATTTATTTTTTTCTTAGAGATTGAAGGTTAATCTCTAATGGGTGTCTTTGTCATTTGGTTTGGGTTAAACATTCTAACTCGGAAGGTCCTTCGTTGTAGTTAGTTTCGATAGTTAGTGAGTTTCCAAATGTATTTTCGGACGATCTTCCTGGCATTCCTCTAGATAGGGAAATAGAGTTTTGCATTGATTTGCTTCTGTACACTCATCCAATATCTATTCCTCCATATAGTTTTTCTCCGGTTGAGTTATGTGAACAAAAGAATCAAATTAAGGATCTTCTAGATAAGGGGTTTATTCATCCTATTGTTTCTTCATGGGGTACACCGGTGTTGTTTGTCCGCAAGAAGGATGGTTCCCTTTGGATGTGCATTGACTACAAGTAGTTGAACAAGGTAAAGTTCAAGAAAAAGTATCCTCTCCCAAGGATAGATGATTTGTTTGATCAATTATAGGGTGCCAAGTTCTTTTCGAACATAAATCTCAAGTCTGGTACCATCAGCTTAAGATTAGGGAGATTGATATCCTTAAGATGACTCATTGTACTCGGTATAGGTATATTGTGTTCTTGGTGATGTCATTTGCATTGACAAATGCTCCGGCGCCGTTTATATATTTGACGAATAGGGTGTTTAGGAAGTATTTGAATCTCTTTGTCATTGTGTTTATTGATGACATTCAGGTATATTCAAGGAGTGAGATGGATCATACTAATCACCTCTGTGTGGTGTTGCAGGCCTTATAGGAACAATAATTATTTTCCAAGTTCTCTAAGTATGAGTTTTTGTTGAATGCTGTGACTTTCTTGGGTCAAATTATTTTTAGTGAGGGGATAATGGTTGATTCTCAAAATGATGTTTTGGTAAAGGGGTGACCTAGGCCCATGATTCCATCTGATATTCAGAGCTTCTTAGGTTTAGCCGGGTACTATAGGTGGTTCATGGAAAGTTTCTCATTGATAGCTGCTCTTTTAATGAAGTTAACTTAGAAGAAGGTTAAGTTTTATTGGTCGGATGCTTGTGAGGGGATTTTTGAGAAATTGAAGGATAGGTTGACGTCGGCTCTGATTTTGACTTTGCCGGAAGGAAATAATGGGTTTATAGTTTATTGTGATGTATCTCGGGTAGATCTTAGTTTTTTTTTGATACATCATAGGATGGTGATTGCCTATGCTTCTAGGCAGTCGAAGGTATATGAGAGGAATTATACTGCTCATGATTTGGAACTATTGGCATTCATGTTTGCTTTGAAAATATGGCGACATTATTTGTATGGTGTTCACGCGGATATCTTTTCTGATCATAAGAGCGTTAGTATGAGTTCATGCAGAAGAAGTTTAATCTCAGGCAAAAGTGATGGCTTGAGCTTCTTAAGGATTACAATATGAGTCTTCACTACCACCCAGGTAAGGCTAATCTGGTTGCAGATGCTCTTAGTAGGTTTTCTATGGGGAGTTTTGCATATACGAAGGAAGGAAAACGGGAATTAGTGAAGGATATTCATTGTTTGGCCAATCTTGGAGTTCATATCTTGGATTCAAAAGAGGTGGTGTGATAGTACAAAAAGTTGATTGATCGTCTCTTGGTACAAAGATTAACGAGAAACAAGTGTTAGATCCGGTCATGATAAAAATCAAGAGTGATATTGGTGGGGAAAAGGTAACGGTATTTGATATTAGTGTTGATGGTACTTTACTATACCTGAAAAGGTTGTATGTTTCGAATGTCGATGAGTTACGACAAAGGATTTGGCTGAGATGAATGATTCATGCTATGTTATCCATCCTAGTTCGACAAAGATGTATCATTATCTTAAGGAAATCTATTAGTGGAATGGTATGAAGAGGGATGTGGTTGACTTCGTGGCCAAGTGCATGGTGTGTCAATAGGTTAAGGTTGAGAACAGGAGGCCTGGTGGGTTGCATTAAGAAATATAGTTTCCTAAATGGAAGTGGGAGATGATCAATATGGATTTTGTTATTGGTCTTCCTTGGTCTCAGAATAGTTTTGATTTAATTTGGTTTATCAAGGATAGGATGACCAAGTCTTCTCACTTTTTTCCTGTAAGGACTACCTTTTTGACGGAGGAATATGCGAAGTTATATCTTCAAGAGATTGTGAAGCTGCATGGGGTGCCTGATTTAATTATTTTTTATTGTGATATGAAATTTAACTTTTATTTGTGGTGGTCTTTCCAAAAGGGATTGGGGACTAAGGTTAGTCTGAGTACTGTTTTCCATCTGCAGTCGGATAGGAAAGCAGAGAGAACTATTCAAACATTGGAGGATATGCTTCGGGCATGCGTGATTGATTATGGTGGCAGTTGGGTTGAGCATATACCTTTGGTGGAGTTTGCTTACAACAATACCTATCATTCTAGTATTGGTTTGACTCATTTCGAGGCGTTGTATGGTAGGAGGTGTAGATCTCCCATTGGATGGTTTGATCTTGGTAAGGGGGATATGTTTGATCCCAATATGGTCTATCAAGATATGGAGAAGGTGATGGTAATTCGGGATATGCTTAGGGCTACTTAGAGTCTCCAAAAGTCCTATGGGGATGTTATAAGTAGAGACTTGGAATTTAAAGTTAGGGATAGGGTGTTCCTAAAGTTGTATCCCATGAAGGGAATAGTGTGGTTTGGCATGAAGGGGTAACTCAATCCTAGATTTATTGGCACTTATAGGAATTTATGGAGAGTGGGAATTGTTGCATATCAGTTGGATTTGCACTTATAGTTCATCCGATCTTTCATGTTTCCATGCTGTGGAAGTGTATTAGCGATCCTTAATTGGTTGTTCCTTTGGAAGGGTTGGATATTTCAGGTTCTCTGTCTTCTAAAGAGGTTCCAGTTAGGATATTGGATAGGCAAGTTCGTCGATTATATACTAAGGATGTGGCTTTGATTAAGGTTCTGTGGTGGAACCATAAGGTTGAAAAGCTATGCGGGAAGCGAAAGAGGACATAAAGTTCAAGTATCTGCATTTTTTCTGCTCCTGGTATTCATGAGAAAGGTATGTGTTCTTGAACATATCTTTATTTTTTTATTTTGTTAAATGAAAGATTAATATCGTTTCCTCTTTGTTTTCAAACTTTTTTAAGGAAATGTTTGATAATGCAAATAGCTTTATGTGTGGTTACCTCTACCTTCTCTATCATTTGGGGACGAATGTTCCTAGTGGGGGAGAATATTACACCCTAGGTGTTGGCCTTAGAAATTTTTCTTTGAAAACCATTCCCCGAACATAATACGACTCCAAGGTATGAGCCACATGCTGGGGTACGAGTGGTATGGTCCTGCTGTAAGCTGACCAGTGTTAGTTGGTGGGATTTTTTTAATCACAAGAATGGTCATGACTTAAGGGTAAGTCATAAGGCTTTGATTCGAGTTATATCAGGTACTCATATGTTGGGCAATGTTTGATCCTCTTGGTAATTCATTCTTCCAGGGATACAAATCATGGGTATAGATCATATGCCGAGGTTACAACTTGGTTGGATGAGTCATACACTAGACAGTGTCTGATTCAAGGTTAATACCTAGATACGATGGGTGGGAACCAATCGTAAGGAAGGGTACGACTCATAAAAGGGTCAATGTATCTTTGTGATGTGTTTTTAAGGGACTTAAGTTGGGGTATTCTGGACATTTCCCTAATTACCCTAATCTTTACCCACGACTTCTAATACACTTAGGTGGTTATTTATCCTATTATTCTATTCATTAACACATAGAAAACTATTCCTAAACATTCAACAATTCTTTCAAGAGCTTTTGGGGCAAGAGAACTAGGGTTTCAACTTAGGGATTGCTTTGGGGCTTTCTTTGGTGATTTTCTTCCATCATCTTTCTCAATTTAAGGCATGTGTCTATTCCCTACATACTATTTCTAAAATGGCATGGATTTTATGGTTGTTTTCATGGTTTTAATATCACATGGGTTATGGTTTTCCACTAATAATTGGTGTTTTAGTGTAAATGGTTCGGTTATGATTTCCTATGGTTTAACCGTGCTTTTATATGCATTGATGGTGGTTTTGGACAATTATAATGCATGGTAATAGTTTAATGGTCTTTTGAATTGGTATTGGTTATATTATATCCCCAAGGTGTTTGATTAAATGCTTATAAAGATATGTTCATTGTATTGATTTCTTTAAATGGAACACTTGCTTGTTTTCAGCTTATGCATGAAACTATAAATGGTTTACAAAGGTTAAAGGATTATTGGTTTTGCTTGTGGAGTTCAAGAAAGTCTCCTAAGAGGTTAATATGGTAAACGGAAAAGGCACTTGATAGTCCCCTTAACCTAAATGGTTTGGCTATGGATAAATCATACAAGTATGGTTGGTATGATGATACCACTAATAAATGGTAATTGGATTTGTTTGGATATAGTTATAATTTGGGCATTAATGCTGGAATGTGTAACTGAGCCATGGAAGGTAGAGGTTCCACGGGAACTGAAACTAGAAACTCATATTTGCCGATATGAGGGGCCCTTGAAGGCCACGTGGTAGTGTCATATTTTATATTGGAGGGATGTACTAGTCATCCTATGGGATATTTCCTGGTCGTGCGACTGCACGCACTGGGACTCTTTAAGCAGGGGAAACTGAACCCATACGACCCATGGTTATTGTTAAATGACAAGGTTACACAGCCAAGTAAAGGTTTTAAATGCATGTTAAATGCGGATTCCCTTTCTCGGCACTTATATATATATGTGTGGTTGTATCAATAATGGATGGTCTTACTTGGTTTTTTAAATAGCATTACTTTATCCTGATCCTGAGATTCATGCTATCGCTCACTCGCTAACCAGTCTATTTGTAGCTGTATACCCATGCTATGACGCAACCAGCTGTACAACTATTCCTACATAGTGATTGACTTAGGTACATCATTTGGATTAAAGTGGTGAGCTTCTATCTTTTTGGAAGGCTCCATTTCATGATATGGATACTCTTAGACATTTTGTTTTCATTTTGGACATTGGTTTTGGCCATGGTTGGGGGCATGTCCCAACTGAATATTTGTATTTTCTTGGATAACGGTTTTATGGTGCTTATGGGTAGGATAGTTATTGGTGTCGGCCATGGTATTGGAATAAGCTGGGAGGAAAGCATCATCAGACATAATTTCTCACTATTCCATCATATTTCATTTTAGGATTGATTATTATATTTTGTTTTGATATTCTCTTTGGTTTGGTAAGGTATTGATGGTTGGGTTTTGTACAATTAGATTCGGTTAGGATGTTCACAATCGTGATCCTATCCCAAAGTCTATATGTGAACAATAAATCTATCTTGTTATATGTTCGAAATTCTACTCATCTGAGGCTGTAAAAGGCAGTTGGGTAAGGTTAAAGGGGTTGTCCCCAATCCTGTTTGGACTTGGGATGCCCATTACATCTAGGCACTGGTTTGGGTCATGAAAATGAGCAGATGTACACTCTCTCACATAGAGCTGTGTAGTATCCACTCCCTTAATTATATCCTTGGTAGTCTAGATATCATCTCTATGAGCATCGAGAAAGTTTGATTTCTTCATAGAGGATGTTGACGAGGTTCCAACAGTTGGGGACAAGAAAGGTCAGATAGACTACTTGCAGGATCCTGATTTGACATATGATTAGGCCGTTAAAATGGCCAGACATGATTTGATGGAGAGTATATTTATTGTTAGGCAGAGGATTGCATCTATAGTCGCGGGTGCATTATCTAGTAGTGCACCTCCACCACCATCGCCTCTGCCATTATCTAGGGATACTCATATTTTGGGCGCCCAGTGCATCCCAGGTATGTTATCACTTCCCTCTATTTTACTTTATTTTGGCGCATTGAGGACAATGCACAGTTTTTAGTTAGGGGTGCGTATACCATGCCGGCATGGATTTTTGTTGCCGTGCTTCTTTTGCCATCTGTCGCGGTATAGTTGTAGAAGTGGCATGTCTAGGATGATTTTATTTCATGTTGTGTTTTGTTTTTGTGTAATTAGGATACTTTTAAGAATTTAGGGTAGTAGGCATGATTTATTTAAATTTTGATATACCTCCAAAATTTTGTGTTTTAGAACTGTGTGAATATATATATGTGTGAACATTGTGGATCTTGTTATGGCATTAGAATTATGGACATTATAATCACTTGCTAACAATTGCATGAACTGGATAGGTAGCAGTTGGTAATAGTGACTCTGTTCCATGTGTGTGTGAGATACTACCTAGTTCCATTTGTGTGTTGAATTTAGATCTTGCGTGGTCAGTCTTTCCAAGGTTGAAGACTAGTCGGTTAGGAAAGGATCATAGGTTTTTTATTTTTGTCCACTTTTTGCCTAAATAACCCTCCTAGTGTGTAAATGATATCCCTTGATCCCTGTTTTGAGCCGTACAACCCTATTTTTCTTGTTTTACTATTCAACTTCCTATTTATATTGAAATGAACCTATTGTGTCCTTGGTCCTTCTTTGACATTGTGCATCTTAACTCAAGCAAAATGCCTAAGATAAGGGTGGATATCATAAGGGTGCATAGTATAGAATAAATATGTAGAAAGGTGAAATAAGAGAAAAAGTTAGTAGGGATGAGTGTGGTAGAAAAAAGAAAAGAAAAAGAAAAAGAGAGGAGAAAAATTATGAAAAAGCAAAAAAATAAAAAATAAAAAACCACACCCAACCTGAATGTGCATTAAAGAATAAAAAGGGAGAAATAAAGGTGGAATAAAAGGAAATTGGATATTAATTGAGGCCCCAAGGGTAGTGTAGTTCCAAGGAGGCTTAGTTACATGATATCTAAATATGTACCATACCAGCCCCAAGCCTACAATACAAGTCGAGAACACCTATAGTGATCCTAACTTGACTAGCTTAATGCTAAGGTAAACAAAATAAGGAAAAACCTATGGTATTTGATGCATATTGATTGGAACTTCTCTTTTGACTGTGAGTATCTCTTGATCGTCCCTATGTTGACGTGCATTATTTTATATTACTGGGAGGGGGGGGCATTTTTTTTGTGAGGGAACTTGAGTCATATTTCTAGCTATTTACTTGTTTTGGATACTGTAACTTGTATATATGAGTGGTTGTCTGTTCCTAATATAATTTCCATACTTTGTTCCCATTCTGTCACATTGTTGTGCTTCATGTTCATACACAACTATTTTGAAAAGTGAGATAGGAGGGGGTGAGGGGCTGTAATTTGAGTTTAAAGTGTTGACTGACTTCCTTGAATAACTTATAGTCTCCTAGTTAAGGGTTGTTTTTGTTTTTGTTTTGTTTTGTTTCCCGAGGACATACAAATGTTCTATGTTTAGGGTGATGATGTGTTATAGAAATATAGCACCTTTAATGCGTAAAATGAGGAAAATACATTAAATTCTGAGGCTTTTTTCTTAGATATGATCTGTTTTGGGTTAGTTTGGTAGGAAATTATGTTTTTGTTGATAAGTTCGTGAAAAAGTACTTTGGCTAATTTTTGGTGCAGTTATGGATGTTCGAGACACATTAAGGCTTGTTTGTGATCAAAGCATGTTCGATAATCTATGAAGAGTTGAAAAGATGACTCCCGACACTTATTGAGTAAACATGTGGACCGTAAATAGGACTGACAGACCGAAAGTAAATAAAGCCAGTACCAGAAGTCCAAAAATCCCAAGAGCTAACTTGAATGATTTTTTTATCCGGTACTTTCACCCTATACCTACGTTCACCCTACTAACTGCAGGTACTACTTGTGCCCAGGGTCAGGGCGCAAGTACAGACCAAATGTGGCCAATGACCCTGTTTTCTCCTATTTCGTTTAGGCTTTGGTTTTAGGGTTTCCTCATGTACTATAAATACCTTTTATATGTTTTTAGTAGTAGTTACACACTTTTGATACACATAAACATATTTTGATTCCAAGATTCGATTTTTATCGTGGGATTCTCTTGTATTTAATTCAATTGATTAATTGAGTTTTGGTTGTAGGTTCTTATACTTCTTATTATAGTAATTTCATCTATGCTTTTGATTATGAATTTTATCGATTTGTTAACATGCATGAGCAGCTAAAAACCCATAGCTAGGGTTATGGAAACCCGTATGGATTGACAAATTAGGGGAAGTGTTGTTGTTCTGAACCGATACCCATGCATGTATTGATTTATCTTCATTATAATAGTTTACTTAATGGGTGGACACATTAGGATGCTGCCTAGATATTTCTACTATTCCAAAAGAGGAGTAGTGACTAGGAAAAGATAAAGACAACAATAATTTGGAGTTTAACTGTCGATCCACGCTTCTAGGTTCTATCAAATTAACATGGTTATATTTTATCTAGTAACTAGAGATTCGAAAGGTAATAGTTAATTGGGATCAAGATAAGGATAAGTAAAGTGACATCTTGAGGCTCAAAAGATAAAGGGTGAAATCCTTCTGCTCGTTCAAAAGACTGTAGAAGGTACATAAATAATTAATTATGCATGTAAAGTACTAGGTTGGTTCAACAAAGCACGATAAGCCTACAGAGTTTAGAAGCTAGGGGAACACAATCCTAGTGTTCACCTACTATTGATTACAAAAAAAGTTGATATAATTACTAGCTCGAGATTACTACACAATAACCCCTCATTTACTTTTCTTGTTCCGCCCATTGACTACAACTACTCAGATCCATGATTCCACGTGCTCCCTTGGTATTCGACGCTAATCTTTTTTGGGTTACTATATTTTAGCAGCGACCATATCATCTTCTAAGAGAAAGTATAGTTTGGACGTCATCACAACTTCTCAATCATTTAAATTTTAACTTTGTTAACCTCTATGCTTCTTTTCAAGATCTTGTGCCAAGAAGAATTTCTTCATTTACCTTTAAGTGATACCTCTCCCAGTTAAGTACTAAGTTTAAATCCTCACACTACTGTAGAGCATTGGCCAAGTGAATCAAACAATCATCAAATACAGAAAAATCATCCATAAATACCTCAATGGTGTCTTGTACCTGTTAGAAAAGATGGGCATCATGCATCTCTGAAATGTTGCAGGAGCATTGCACAACCCAAATAGCATTCTCTTAAATTCAAAGGTCTCATATGGGCAGGTAAAGGTTGTCTTCTTCTGATCATCAGGGGCACTCATGATTTGATTGTACCCTGAATAGCCATCCATAAAATAATACTAAACCCTTCCTACAAGTCAATACAACATATTATCCATGAATGCCATTGGGAAGTGTTCCTTTTTGGACCATGTGTTCAACATTCTGCAGTCCATGCACACTATCTAGCTGTGACTAGGATCATTGGCAAGAGCTGATTCTTTTTATTTGGCACTAGTGTAATATCGCCTTTCTTTGGGATGCATTGAATAGGACCGACCCATTTAGTATCAACAATGGCATAAACAACACTACCATCTAACCCCTTAATAATTTATTTCTTCACCACCTAATACATAGGAGGATTCAATCACAGATGGTGCTCAATACTTGGGAAGTAGTCTACTTCAAGTTGGGTTTTGTGAGTACAGATTTCATGTATAATACCAACGATATCCATAATTGTCCATCCTATTTCTTATTTGAATCTTTTCAACACAGGCAATAATTTATCTACCTCAGTCTTTGTCAAATCCGCAACAATAATAACTAGCAATGTGTTGTTGGGCCCCATGAAAGCATGGCCCAAATGGGATGGGAGGACCTTCTACTTTAATACTGGTGTTTGTTCAATTGATGGACAAGCGAGAGGAGTGGTTTTATTGTTTAGATCTAGATCAAGATTATTTTGAGCATAAGTATATGAACCTCTTACATGTATAGCACCAACCATCTAGTCGTACTCCTCAATTCCATCACTTTCAAAATTCATAATAACTATTGCTAATGCTTCAACACCCAGTGTCTCTTCAATTAAATAGTCAATGCATCAACTTCATCATCAATGGTGTCTATTAATGACACAACTCTCATATCATCTGGCTGCCGTATTATCTGGCATACATTAAAGATTACATGTTCATCATTTAGTATGAACCTTATCTATCCCAACTACATATCAACCTACGCCCTACCTATAGCTAGGAAGGGTCTACCCAAGATGATAGGGACTTAGAAATCACCCTCACAATCAAGTATCAAAAAATTGGCTGGATAGATGAAGGATGATACCTTCACCAACACATCACAAGGAATACCAAATGACTTTTTCACGGTCCGACCAACCATCAACAATCTCATCGATGTTTTTAGGTGCTCCAAACCCCAACTACTTAAACACATCTAATGGCATGAGATTAATACTTTCTCCTAGATTATATAAAGCCCGAGAAAAGTTTTAGGACCCAATAATGCATGGAATAGTGAAGGCTCTAGGGTTCTCCTTCTTCTCTACTAACAATCTAGAGGAAATAATTCTATAGTGCAGAACATTGTCCGCGGGTTCATAACTTACTATCCATTTTCTAGTAACCAGGTCTACTTTGAATTTTGCATATCTAGGAATCTAATCCAATGCCTGTACAAGTGATATGTTTACAAATAGCTCTTTTAACATAGATAGGAATTTTTGATATTTTCCCTCTTTTTTTTTTCTTAATCTCTGAGGATAAGGTGGGCGAGGTCTTGGAATAGTCTTCAAAACCAGTTCATCAAACATACCCTTACCTTTATTTTTCTTACTACTGCTCTCGACATCTAAATATTTCTATTCTTCAATATCGGGATCTTGCTCAACATCAACAGGATCAATATCATTCTTTGACTCATTCATAGTGGTCACAGATGAATCCATGATGGTTTTACCACTTCAAGTGGTAATGGCATGGCAATGAATATCAATCTTCATGTTTTGCACTGTATTACTGGGAAGAGTGCCAGGCTACCTTTAATTCAACCTGGCTAACGTATGGCCGAACTGCTGCTCTAGCTGTTTGATCACGGTAGCATGCAACTCAACTTTCTAATTCAACCCTGATAGGTCTGCCTCAATCTCTGTAAGACAACTCTCTTGACTTTCTTGTCTTTTTACTATTTTCAACAATATTGATTCCATTTATGATTTGGTATCTCGGCTACATGGTGGAATACATCTATCGCTCTTTGCTTTATGGTCAACTTTGCATCTCCAATCACAATCGTGTTCTCTACTCCTATCTCGGTACCTATCACCTAATAGTTATGACCTTAGTTTCCTTTCCCTTTTGATTTAAAACCCACCACTTTGCAATCCAAATCCTTTGCTTCCTCATTCATATCAAACTCATAAGCTCTGGAAGTAGATCCTTGTGCCCCTACTAAATTTACCTTTTCAGTGTCATTGCTTCAAATTGTTTTAAAAGTTGCCCAATATCATTTATGAGTTGTACAACTTCTTTTGCTATCATATCATCACTAGATCTATAATGACTAGCAGCTCTAATAGCGTACATATAAACTCCTTTATCAGCCTCCTGAGTGTGTGATGAGGGGTGAATTTACCAATCATTTGCACTAAATATTCATGCACACTACTATGATTTGAATGTAAAAGTGAGACATATTTGGGGTGAAATGTAATAATTCCCATATTTTGAAGGTGTGTATGTGCTGAGAAGAAAACTTGAGCTGAAAAGGATCAAAAGGGAATTGAATTGCAAGAGATGGACAAGCTAAAGCAGGATTAGGATCTTGTCCTCTATTATTGAGATCAATAGATGATGCCCACAATCGCACCCAGTCATGCTAGTCAACGAACTGCGATCGCAATGGACTTATCACAATTGCAGTAAGTGCGATTGCGTGAGAACAGAAAATGGCCCAAGGGCAAAAAAGTCATTTTGACCAGCCAACCCAAATCCCATTTAAGGATCAAAATTCATTCACTGTAGAGGAGGAGATCATTCTACAACCCTACCTATCTTCCTTAGTCTAGGGTTTTGTAATTTCTTAGAGGTTCGAGCTTAAATTTACACTAATTTGAGGGAAGATTAAATTAAAAGAGATTGAAGCATATATTTGTTTTTGTCTATTGAAGATTCATTTGAGTCTAAAGAGTGTTTTTCTCTCTCTTTATTTTCTTATTAATAACTTTGATGGACATCTTGGAATGTTTGTTCTAATTATCCTTATGATGTGCTAGATCTACCTCTTGGGATTATACTAGATTAGGGTGTAAATATGTGTGGGATTTAATTTGTTTGTGCATTTAGCAGTTGTGATATGGTTTCTAATATTTCTTGAATAAATTGGTTGGGATTTGTGGGTGAAATCCCCAAATACCCAAATGGTTTGATGAATGAAAATCCCAAGCTCTTGAAAGCTCAAATAATCCTTGAAAAAGGGGTTTGGGTGAAATTTAGGAATCCACCTCATCCTTGAAAGAGGGATGTGGGAACAAAATCAATAGAAGACTATTTATAGTTATGTCTTGCAAATTTTTCACTATCTTAGACATAAGAGAGATTAGGAGGTTGACTCTACCATGGGTATCATCCTAGAAATAGGGATACCCAATTGAGGTATTGGGTTGATTTATTTGACACACTTGTTAGGTAATCAAAATGGTCAATGAGTGACATATTTGAGGTTTTGTTTAAAAATGAGCCTCAAAGATCTTAAACCTATCCTACCACATAATCAACGATTAGAATCTACATCGAATTATCATGTTTCCATGCATAGCTTGCCTCTATGAAATGGTAGTCCACAAATCCATTTTAA
Source organism: Capsicum pubescens (assembly GCA_030864215.1). Lineage (NCBI taxonomy): Eukaryota > Viridiplantae > Streptophyta > Magnoliopsida > Solanales > Solanaceae > Capsicum > Capsicum pubescens. Next base: position 179,743,697 of record CM061541.1, read on the forward strand.
TTTATTATACTCTTATTATTCCCTTAGAAGCCTAAGAGTTTCCTTTACATTCAACAAAATTGAAAACCCCTAAAGCATTTTGTACCATAGGTTTCAGCCTAGCAACCAACTATTATTTCAGACTTACTCAGTCTCCACTCACATTATTCGTTGTGGATTCGACCCAGAATACAATGTTGGGTAAATATATTGACAACGACCGATTTTCACTTAAATTGATGTGTAAGTTGAGCGTTATAAAAAATGGCACCATTGCCGGGGAAAATTTAGCGTATTGAGTTAGTTTGAAATTTTAGCTTACTTGTTTTGGTTCAAACTTGTAAATATTTATTGTTATTTTCTTTTGTTTCTTATGTTAGGTAGATTTTCTTTATTTTTGTTTATTTCTTAATATGGCATCATGGAATGAATGTGGGTTTGGTCGTTGGAAATCACATCTTGATGATCCATGTCTATACAATGGTGGACCCTATTTTTGGCAAGATTGTAGATATGCTTCCCAAAGAGAGATATGTGCACCGTCTACATCCTATGGGGAGTATAGTTATTCTCTACATGGTGGTCAAAATGTATATTGGAGCAGTTTCTCAAACATCCCCTGCCCCCGTTATGCTAACTCGATTCGTAGTGCCTCTCAAGATTTTAATAGGTATTATGATCAAGAAAAGAAAGAACGAAGCACCGAAAATGATGGTGATGAAGTAATTCTTCAACTTATCCTAACTGGGTGACATCAATGGGAGATAATATAAACCTTATGCATTAATACATAGAGATGGGTATCAAGAAAAGTAAAAGGATAGAAGATATAGGCATAGAGGTCAATTATAAAAATACTAAAACCATGCCCACCCTTCTGAATGAGCATGACATTGAAGAATCCTCGGTGATTTCAAAACCAACCGAACCTAATATGGTTGAAGATGTCGAAAAGGAAGAAATAGAACTAGATTCAAAAGAAGAAGCCAAGCAAAATCCTTACAAAGACTCTAGTCCATTTTGGGGTAAAGATAACCAATGGAATGCGACTCTAAAATTAGGGAAAAGGCCGCATTCTACGACTTTTCAACATTATGCTAGGTGGATTTGATGAAAGTCAATCTACCTAATAAAGTGATAAATATTAGAGAGAAGGAGCAATATCCTTATATTTTGTAGTTTAACTTTCCAAATGAGAATACTGAGGCCCCAAACTCAAAGGCCAATAAGCTTAAAGATTGATGTCCAATTTGTGGCCTTCTAATGTTCTCATCGTTGAACAATGATCCCACAAGAAAGTTTGATGAAATATTGGGAAAACAGTTTAAGTCTTCAAAGTGGCATGATAAAATATGTGTCGCCATGCCCTCAAATTTTCCCAACACACGTCAAAGATGTAATGATAAAAAATTGGTCAGAAAATTCAGGTCCTCTAAGTGGAGACACAAATCAGGATTAAAAAGACGTTGTGCCGCGATGTAAAATCAAGTGCTTGATTGGAGGAAACCTATTGTTTTCATGTTTAAACTATTTACTTTTGAAAAAGTCATATCATTTTGATTTTTTTTAGGTACTTTGGACAGGATTGGAAGAAAAAATAGGTTAAAACCAAGTTTGAGAAGGGTGGCAACCCTGTAGAAAATAGGGCAAAATAGGGGAGCAAAATGCCTCAGGTACCGCGATCGCGGCATATATGTCCGGATCGCGATAGTATCTCTAGCATTTACCTTTGTTATCACTATTATTTCAAGGATCCCTTTAACCCTTCTTATGCTTTTATGTTGTGTAGTGAGGTCACTACAAGTCTTATAGTTGGGGTTGCGGCCCTCCTCTTGTCTGTATTCATTGGTTTGCAATACTCAAACTTAGTTCACTCGAAGCATGAAAAATTTGTGAATTGATTTTTTTCATTTATTGATATCTATTTCTTTTAACAATAATGTTGGATGATTCTTTACTTATGATATATTAAGTGACTTTATTCTTAAGGGAAAAGTGTTATGCCTGGGTTTTGAGTCGTGGATACAAGGGAAGTCTGAGTACCCGTGGTACCGTGACCACGAATACAAGGGAAGTCCGAGTACTTATGGCATTCTAAATTTGGGTTCGCACTCATGCCATTTTCCAAGTCTGAGTAGCCATATGGTTGTTTTGCCCATATGAAGCCAAAATATGAGACAAAGGCTTGGGTTGTTTCCATGGTTTGCAAATTTTTCATTGTTCAAGTGCAAAGCAAACACCTTCCTCCATCCAAATTTTTTTGAAAATTAAGGGCATAGACATGAGAGGCATTATAACAATTCTTTTTCTTTTTGCGACTCCAAATTTTTGACTTGTGATAATTGGTAGATATTCTATTTTTGTCTTTAGCGGGAGGGGAAATTGAGCCTCCTTGGAAAGTTTGCATGCCATGTGTGGTGAGTTAATTTTGCTATATCTCATGTATAACTTGTGACATCAAGAACTTGCCCCATTAGTGTTTCAAAGCTTATTTTCATTGAATTTGGTTGGAGAAATGATCTTAGGCCATCTTTGTGATATTGGAAGCTCACTTTGCTGAAAAACCCTACACATTCATAATTGTAATCCCTAGTTACCTAATTTGAGAATTTGAACCTTTCTTTGGCAAACACATTACAAGTCGTGAACCATTCTTTTTATCCTTATTTTGAACCATACCCTTCTGGAACTTAAAAATGCAACCTGAGGCTAAAATATTAAGTTGGGGGTGGGAAGATTGATAGAAGTAAGTATGGGGCCACAAAGTTGTTAGTGAAATACCTAAGTGCCTAAGCGTTGACAACAAATGGCTAGAAAAATAAATGGTTCAACAAAGGAAATAATTGCATGGAAATTGAAAGAAAAATAAATAGAAGAAAATGGGTGAACAATGGAAGAAAAAAGTAGGCATATTAAAATAGAGAAAACAAGGAAGACTCGCCTATAGTCTAAAAGGAAAATTAAATAGTGTGATGCAGATAGTCAAGGAATTATGTAGCCGTGTTTTTCCTAAATGATATCCTACCCTAACCCAAACCTACGTTACAAGCAAAAAAAGTCCTTTGAGATCTCTAACCATTTACTTTCTTTATAGTGGCGATTGAAAATAGAGGCAAGACTATGGTATGGCACTTGTTAACATAGAGAGTTCCTTTGTGAGGGAGAGTTTTTTCACTTATATTCCTTGTTGCATATGTGGTATCTTGGAGTGTGGAATTTTGTTTCCTATAAGGAGGCATGTGAACTAGTTGAGTTGGGTGATTTTGTCACCTTATGAGCAATGAGGTAAATGGAGTATAGCTTAGTTTTGGTCAAAAGTGAGTCACTTCTAGAGTATTAGTTATTGTTGCTTGGTTATTCTTTTGAAGTACTTTGTATCAATAATTATTTCTTTTATGATGAGGGGTATCGATAGAATTTCTTTGCCCATATTTGAAGGGATACTTGTGGTAGTAACTAAGCTTGAAGTCATTATTATAATTGGGTCATCAAATTGGGCATAAATATGCATTGTCTCATGGTTTGAGTTAGTATTTCTTGAGGACAAGAAAGGCTTTCAGTTGGGGTGTTGATGAGGGGTGAATTTACCACTCATTTGCACTAAATATTTGTGCACATTACTATGATTTGAATGTAAAAGTGAGACATATTTGGGGTTAAATGTAATAATTCCCATATTTTGTAGGTGTACAAGTACTAAAAAGAAAATAAGCAAACTTGAGCTGAAAAGGATCAAAAAGGGATTTGAATTGCAAGAGCTGGACAAGCTGAAGCAAGATCAGGATCTAGCCCTCAGTTGTCGCGATCCCTGGCATCAACACGTGATTGCATCCACTCAAGCTAGTAAACTAACTGCGATCGCGATGGACTTACCGCGATCGTTTAAAGCGCGATCGCGATCAATATTCCGCAATTGCGTCAGAGTAGAAAATGGCCCACGGGCAGAAACGTCATTTGGATCAGCCAACCCCAAATCCCATTTAAGGCTATAAATACATTTATTTAAGAGGAGGCCATAATTCTATAACTGTACATACTATTCTTAGTTTAGGGATTTGTAATTTCTTGGAGCTTAAATTTACACTAATTTGAGATAAGATTAGATTAGAGGAGCTTGAAGCGTAGATTTGGCTTTGTATATTGAAAATTTATTTTAGTCTAAAGAGTGGTTTGTCCTCTCTTTATTTTATTATGAATAACATTGATGGACATATTGGTATATTTTTTTTCATTATCATTATGATGTGCTAGATCTACCTCTTGGGATTATGATACATTATGGTTTAAATATATGTAGGATTTTATTTGTTTGTGCATTTACTAGTTTGTGTTGTGGGTTCTACTATGCTTGAATAAATTGATTGGGATTTGTGGGTGAAATATCAAAATATCCAAATAGGTTGGATGGATGGAAATCCCAAGTTCTTGAAAGCTCAAACCATCCTTGAAAGAGGGGCTTGAGTGAACTTTAGGAACCCACCTCATCCTTGAAAGAGGGATGTCAGAACCAAAGCAAATGACAATTTATTGGTATGTCTTGCGAATTTTTCACTATCCTATACATAAGGGTGATTAGAAGGTTGACTATATCATGGGTATCATCCTAGAAATAGGGATACCCAATTGATGTATTGAGTGGCTTTATTTGAAACACTTGTTAGGTACTCGAAAGGGTCAATGAGTAACATATTTACGGTTTTGTTTAAAAATGAGTCTCAAAGATCTTAAACCTAGCCTACCACATCATCAACGATTTGAATTTGCATCGAATTATCATGTTCCCATGCATAGCTTTCCCCTAGGAAAGCATAGCCCCAAGATCCATTCCAATTGGTTATACTCTAATTATTCTTAGTCTCAAATTAGTCCCTTAGAAGCCCAAAAGTTTCCTTTACATTCAATAATATTGACAACTCCCTAAACTATTTTGTACCATAGGTTTGAGTCTAGCAACCAGCTATTATTTTATACTTACTCAGTCTCCACTCACATTGTTCATCATGGATTCAACCCTGAAACCAAAGTTGGGTAAATATAGTGACAATAACCTCCTTTCACTTAAATTGACGTGTAAGATGAGCGGTATCAGTGTGCCATCTTTAGATAGTGACATATTTCCCATATAGTATTTGTTGTCCCATATCCCAACTTAGACGCGTAAGTGAACCTCCATATATTGTAAGTGCACCTCAATATATTGTGTCTGTCATGTCCCTAGAGCTAACATTCAAGGATCTATAGAATATTTCCAATAGGTTTGAGATTAGAATATTGTGATGGGGTTCCACGCTCAACTTATTTTTAAACCAAAACCATGCTTCATACATTGACTCTGCAGGTAAATTTTTGAAATTATAGATCTCATCTTTTAGTTGTAGGATCCTGGCAGGAGGAAAAAATCTATTTAAAAATTGATTGTGCAGGTAGTGCCAGGTCTTGATTGAGCCTATAGGAAGTTTCCTTAGCCATAATGGTACTTCACCTGTTAGTGAAAAATGGAACAATCGTAACCTCAATACTTCCTGATCCACCCTAGTGATTGTTTATGAAGTGCATAACCCATTAAAATTGGCTAGATACATGTTTCCATTAGCTGATGCCGCCCCCAAGAATACACCCTTTAGATTCTACAGCTGGATCATTGCACTGGTAATATCAAACTTCACATTAGGGTGTAAAGTAGGTGGAACAATGGATCTAGTCTCCGTAGGCTCTACATAACCTATGTCATCATCTTCATTATAAAGTGGTAGATCCTAATAGACTAGGATCATTCTAGCTCTGCCGCCTTATGCTTTATCGTAATTTGCATTGAGTGGTTCTTGATGACCAACTACCATCCTTAGCAAAGAAAGATGTGACTGTTGAGCCATTCGGGCCTTCTCTACTACTCTTCTTTCTTCAGCTGTATCTACTAAGAATTGTTCCATCTATTATTAGCTATATTATGTGAATATGTAGGGAGAGGTAACTGTGCTATTTTCAAACCCCAACAAGAACAACATCACAAACTTACTCTAAAAACATTCAGAATGTTTGTAAAATTCTCTACGGTTCAGGATCAATAGGGTGTAAAGGATTTCCTTGACTCCTAGTTCCAGGCATACACCGGCGTATACCCAACTAAAGTCACAAAAATAAAGACTTATGAACTCTATCAACTTCAATGAACAATTCTCACCCCAGTCCCTGGTAACGACGCCAAAATTTTATGTCGCCCAGAACTAACATCTAAATAATTATGTTGCGGCCTATTACAAATATAGAAACCCAACATAGGTTGGGGTTGTACCCATAGGTAATATTCTTAACAATATCTCAAACTTGACATAATTCATGAGAAGTTCAGAAAAGTATAAAGGGGGAATTTGAAAGTCAACAGTAATAAGTAGCCAACTTAAATGCTGGAGTTTGAAAACAATGGAAGACGAACCTATTTATATTCGGGAACATCCTCACAAGGTAGTTTGAGATTGAGAGAAGGGGGTTACAAAATTGATTTGAGGCTATTAACCCTCATCTAATCAACATGAGACTCAGAATGTGAGATTTGTACTAAGGTTATAGAGAAGGGAAAGCAAGGCGACACCTTAAAACTCACAAGGTACAGGATGAGATCTAGCAACATGATCACATTATAGTTAAAAGTACATAGATTCTCACAAGGCATTACCCTTAACCCAAAGGTTAAAGCCTTAAGATTCCATGTAAACCTCTTCTTTTCCCAACAAGCACTTTCTATTCGAACAAGTGATGTTCTTGGTCTTACCCTTCGAGTTTACAACCAAGAAAGGTCGTTATTGTGAAGAAGGGTTTATACAACTTCAGTTTACCATGGAAATAAAATGTTTTCACAACCCCAAACAACTATTCACATCAAGGCTCCCATAACCCTTGTTATGGGAGCTTAGCCACACATCTCAATAGAAGAATAAGAAGTCATTATATTTCTCATAAATAAATTTAGAAATTACTTACAAAAATCACAAGTTTTGTTCTTGAATCTTCAGAAGAGAATAGGCATAAAATGTTTAGATCCACGATTCTATCTTGAATTTCAGAGAATACTACGTTACAAGAATGTTCAAAGATGTAAATATGATAAAAGATACCTAAATAAAACCTAAACTGGGTATTTATATGTTCCCAGGTGCAGAGGATTTAACATTTAAACTAAGAAAAAGCCACATCCAAGTTGATGATCACATCAATGGACCTTCGGTAGACTGATGGTCCGTCGAGTGGACTGTCATTGAGAGTACAAAAATTCTATGTTTTGGATAAGGGTTGACGGTTATGTCGGCGTTCTGTCGTAGGCCGGTGGCCCAGTCGCTGGGAAGGTGGCCCATCACACGTGCCATCACTTGATCCTCCAGATATCCAGGTTCTATTCCAGATTGACGTTCAAGTTGGCGGTCCGTCAAGTTACTGACGGTCCGCCACATAGACCGTCATAGGGGTTACATATTTGCATAATTTATGTTTTACTCTGATGGACACCCTGATGGTCCATTGCATGGCTGACGGTCTGTCAGTTTGATCATAAGTTGCCTTTTTCTGCTATTTTTTCAAGTTTCTTCATCAGCTAACTCAACCTCAAAACTCTTAAATCCAATATTAAACACAACACCAATTTCTTGAAAACATACAATTATCCCTTGAAAAATATGAAAAATGTTTCGTCAAAAGCCAAAACATCAACACCCTCCACTTAAGACAATTGTTTGTCCTTAAGAAACTCAACACCAAATTGCATACATGAATAATACAATGACAGGAACTCAACTATTGAACTAGATTTCACACAACCATTCACTTGTCATCTTACTCATATGGGCTCAACACACCAGGATTTACAACTGGAATAGTTCATAATTGAGCATACACACAACATGGATACAATATTCTACAAAGATCAGCAAAACAAAGTGTAACTCAAATTGCCATCACAATTAATGAAATCAACCACTCCTTATATCATGTGGATGAAAAGCAAGTCTCTCACACTCATCAAAGAAGTTGCAAACATAGCATACACACCCATAGGCTTGCCTTTATTATCTAACGCTCCCTTATGGTTGATTCACCAAGATCAAACAGGTCTTTTTCTGGCTTGTAATGAGGCTCCAGAGCTAGGTGAAGACAAATTTTGGGAAGAGTGACTCAACATTAATACTTAACTCTCTTTGCACTTGAATATTACTCACCAACTACAACTTTACCAGCTCATTTACAATCTCTATTTTTTTCATTTACATTTTTCCCTAACCATAATTTTTTTCATAAGCATCAACCACCCTCAACTTATGCTGATGTAGTCAGTTAGGGTGCACAATTTCTTAAACAGATCAGGGCCAAATGCATTATTTTAGCTGTAAACTACTTTTCTATTAAACAACTAACATCATGACAGTAGCCACCCTCAACTTTGGAGCTTTGCCTAAGTTAAGGTGCACAATTTACAATATTGGACCATGGACAAAGCTAAGTATTAAGAGTCTTAAGAGAGTTAAGCATAGTTATTGGGAATGAAGAAAACTAACATAGGCTCAAAAAGGGTTCAAAAATGAAAAAAATCTTTTTGGTAGGGTTAGTTATTTTGGCTAAGTGGACGGAAAGTACAAGGAGGCCAACTATCATATCTTATTGCATCAACCACAAAACAACATCAATGAACCAGGCAAGTTCTAGGTACTACACAATGCAAAAACTAACACAAATACTCGCACCCACAGGAAACAGAGTCAAACTCATTCTACTACTCTTAGGATTTCCATCACATGATTGTACATATCTTACTTGTTAATGACAATCACAGAATCACTAAAGGTTGCTTACTTATGCTAAATGACTACAGTAAATAATCATACAATCATGTTAATAGCCTTATGCCAACATCATTCATCATCCATATGCATAATGAGATGCTAAAATAAAAGACACTTAACTTTATAAATAAACATTAACAAACAAATATTTACATCACAACCTAAGAAAAGAAAATGCAATTTTAAATATGCCGGTTCTACTAGATAGCACATAGGAGGAAAAGAACATCGGCAACAAAAACCCCCATGGTACAAGTACACCCACCCCAAAAAAAATGCATTGTCCTCAATGCATAAAATTAAAGTACAAAGGATGGGAAATACTTGTAAAGCCTCTTATTTAGATGATGCATTAGTGAAATATGGTGAGGCTCTAGTGTCCTCACCTGCAGCAACGTTAACCCCTTTAGTGGTAGGGGTACTCACAATCTCTATCTCCAAAATTAGAGGTTTCACATCCCAAGCTGGGTCTGAACTGAGCCCCCATGCTGGGGTGGAGTTGGTAGATACTCCAGCTGCTTTCTTCCTTTATTTCTTTTTAACTCTCCTTGATATTTTTGCATCTTTTCTCAGATCATAATTTTCTTGCTCTTTCAATGTCATTGCTTCTCTTCTTTTTCTTCTGGCAGCTTTTCTATCCGTGCTTTTACTTGTACTTTCATCCATATTCTTGCATTTATCTTTCAATGGCTTTACCATCAAGTCAACAATACCTTCATTTTCATCACGTATCACCAAAGTAGGGTCAAAGACTGGCTGTTGTGACTGCTTGCTCTTGAACTATCTATGTCCACCTGTGCTTATTGAAATTCTGCCATGAACTTATCAAGATCACGAATAGACATCGCATCCAGCCTTTTGTTGATTATCTCTTCTATATGATCCATCATCAGTTGAATTCATTAAATGGATGGATTGCCTCAGCCACAATTTGATCAACAAAAGGTTTGAATTGCGAAACCCATATGTCTAGCTACTTCTGGAACTTCAACTGCAGTTTAACCAATTTGGCAAAATTTTCCTATGTCAACTTGTACTCCAAATAATCTTTCCCACCCATTGGCGACATAGAGTCTGATCCTGCAGATGTACTAGGCAGCACATAGTCAAGCAAAACATAAGTGGTGATAGACAAGGGTATACTTGAAGGAATTTCAAAAGTATCGGGGGCTAGCGCTGACTATGTTTGGTAGGCTTGAGGTTTAGTTACTCGCATCTCAAACTTTGAGTCATCTTTTGACTTCATAATGTCTTAGCTATGTGTAACTCGAACAGAATTATCAACTCCACAAATCAGAGACATATTAGCCTGCCTTCATAGCTCCGTGATTAGACATAGGAATGGTAGTGCACATGCCACTTTGTGAGCCCTCATGAAAATTTCACCAGTAATGATTTGGCCAAAATTGATCATCAGCCCTGCAATCAAACTAGCCACCAGTAGAGCCCTGTGGTTATCTTAATTAGAATCCTCTCCTGTTGGCATAAACCTTAACTAAACAATGGCCCACCAAAACATATCTTTGAAGATAAGGGAGGACTTAGCAATGCACTTTTGAGGTTTAGTTTCCTAGGCAGGATTACCATCATCATTTAGTAGCCTAGACAGCCACATCATTTGAGTTGATGCCGAATTCAGACAATACTCAAGATCAGGAACCGCAACCGGTGCCTCATTGTCTGGCCCAAACAATATCCTGTTTATTTTTCGAGCCGATATATCAATGTTAACTCCTCTCACCGGGATTGATTCCCTATTTGAAAAATCTGATATCTTCGTGGAATTGGGATAATCCTTCTCTATTAGAGCAAACTAGTTATTGAAAAAATCCCTCACTAGATTTGGTTGATAAGAACCAAGCATCTTTCTTATCTAGGACAACTCATACTTATTGAACCGTTGCTCCAGTTCTAGTTATTCATGCAACTTACTCGTCTTTATTTGGTACTCTTTGGAGATTGGCCTACTCGTCGTCGGTTCCAGTATATCAAGGAACTTGTCCTTTGATACCTCAATTTACCACGTGAGTGCCTCCCTCATTTGAGGGTTTTTTTATCTTAACCATATTTTTCTCCTTTGTCTCTACCTCAGCATTTCCAGTTTCTACCTCAATAGAGTTGCGGTTAGATGTGTTGACCCCTTCCCCATCTAGGCTGAAACTGGTACTACTAGTTCTTCTCTCACTCATTTCTTTAGACTGGGAAAGTATGAGTCTTGTTCTATCTCATTGTCGAGTATTGAAGGTAGGTTTCTCCACACTTATTTCATGCTCTCTTCTTCCTCGTGCTTACCACCACCTCTGGTCAAAGGAAGTTTGCAAGCCATAATGCCTAAAAAAGAAACAAGGAATCAGTTTGCAGGTAAAAAATCAAAAATAGTTAAAATAAGGCTTGATGGTAGGCTAGACGGTCCGTCAAGATAGCAAAGGTCCACTAGATTTACTGTCAAGCATTAACCATTATGCCATGTTTCTCAGGATCATGCAACAGTTGGTCTAATTGTCCGTCAGGTTACGGATGGTCGGCCAAGTCGTCTATCATAACTTATCCAGTGACCTTCATGGGTGGAATCTTTGCAAAGGTCCACCCGACGATCCGTCGCATGTCCGAAGGTCCGCCAAGGTGACCGTCACAACCTTTTTTTCACTTTTAGACTTTCACTTCGACATTTTGTCGAATACCTAGTGTGAAACCTCGATTTATAGCACAATAATTGGCATGAACATAGTGTTCAACTACACTTTTCTCACTATCAATATGTGGGTTACTTAGACTTCACCCGTATCAGTACATAACATGGTTTGATTTTTGAAACTGCAATCAAAACTGTGCACAAGAAAAAAGGAATTTTCTTTCTGTAATAACCAACAACTTACTAACTCGATAATTAACAACTCAAACAAGATTAATAAGGTTGTGATCATACCTTGATGGTGCATTAACTTTACTCTACTCACTTGTAACATCAGAAAATAGAGAAAACTTAAGGCCTTTATCAGTGATTGATAACTTCTATTATGATGAGAATAAGAGGGCGAATGTGTTGTTTAAATAGGGGAGAAACAGAAGAGAAAGAGTCCTAAGAGGTAATAACTGACCCCAGATGCTTTGAATATAGAGGAAGTTGAATAGTTTTAGGACTTAAACAGTTTGAAACGTGTGTAACCGCCTCTTCATATCGGTTTAAAAACACTTAGGTCAGATACAGGTAATTTAAATTAGCCTTCAAATTACCCTGACCGACCCATAACTAGGGTTAAGTTGATAATTGACCTGACGATTTGTCGGGTGTCCGACGATCCACCAGGTTGGCCGTCATGGCTTACTAGTAACTTATAAATACTATTTTACTCTGATGGTTTGTTCGACGGTCCTTCAGTGATGCGACGGTCCGTCGACCTACCCATTAACATGTTCCAGTAATCTAGAATTTCAGTATTTGGTTGACGGAGGGAGTGATGTTCCGTCAGACCAATGATGGTCTGCTAACTCGACCATTAGGCATTATATAAAATGTCATTTTTTTATCATGTCTTTGATGGTCCTAGTAATGGTCCGTCGAGTCCCTGACAACCCGTCAGTTTTCTCGTCGCCCCCTCATCAACTGCAAAACTCATATCCTTCTGCATTCTAAGTCCTACACACTTCACAAACACCTCAGATTACACCAAAAAAACAAATAAATTCTAACTATGATTACAACAACACTTTGTGGGTTCCCTCCCACTAGCGCCTGATTTAATGCCGCGGCACGACTCAGTTATCTCAATTACTCAAACATCATTGAGATAGATAGTAGCTATGCACTTTATCAAGTCCATTGGACTGATATACAACTTCAAATATTGCTTATTAACCTTGAAGACATTTCCATCCTCATTTTCAAGTTCAACTACTCCAGATGAGTAGACTTGGTTAACTTTGAATGGGCAGACCATTTTGATTTAAGTTTACTTTGAAACAACTTCAATGTAGAGTTGAAAAGGAGTACCCAGTCGTCTTTCTGAAAGTCCCTCTTTGCGATACTCCGGTCATGGTACTTCTTCATCATTTCCTTGTATAGGTTTATTCTTTTATACGCGCCGAGACAGAACTCATTCATCTCATTTAGCTGACCCAATCTTATCTCCGCTAACTAATTCCAGTTCAAGTTCAGCCTTCTAAGTGCCCACAATGCCTTATGATCCAATTCAATTAGCAAGTGGCATACCTTTCCATAAACCAATTGGTACGGTGAAATCTCGATAGGTGTCTTGAAAGATATTCTATATGCCCACAAGGCATCATCAAGATACCTAGACCAATCTTGTCTTCTTGCTTTCACCGTTTTAGCAAGAATGGCTTTGATCTCTCTATTAGAAATCTCCACTTGCCCACTAGTTTGTAGGTGGCATGGAGTTTCCACCTTATGTTGCTTAACACAGTACTTCGCCAAGGCAGCCCTAAGCACTCAGTTGCAAAAATATGTTCCATTGTCACTTTTGATGGTGCATGGAACCCCAAAATGAGAGAATATATTCCTTTCAAGGAATGAAACAACTCTCTTCCCTTTATTATCTGAAAAGGAAATATCCTTAACCTATTTAGATACATAATGAATGGCAACCAGAAATGAAGGGTCCCGTGAAATCGATGCCCCAGGCGTCAAACAACTCTACTTCTATCATTTTTGTCTAAGGCATCTCATGGTGCTTTGACATTGACCTTTGTCTTTGTCATTGGTCACATCTTTGCATGAACTTATAAGCATCTTTGAATAAAGTAAGCCAATAGTAGCCATACTGCAACACTTTCCTAGCAGTCTGGTTACCTGCATGATGACCCCCAACCGAAGAAGCATGACAAGCTTCTAAAATATTCAGCATGTCTACTTTTGGGATACACCTCCTTATAATATTAACTGCACAACACTAAAACAAATATGGCTCATTCCAGAAGTAGTGTGTCACATCATGAAGAAACTTTTTTCTTTGGTGAAAAGAAAGGTTCTCTGAAATAACTCGCTCATCATATAGTTTGCAATGTCTGCATACCAAGGAACATTTTCTAACACAACAGCCAAGATTTCCTCATCTGGAAATGCATCATTAATTTCTAACTCATCCTCGAGTGCTTGGCCTCCCTCCTGTCTGGACAAATAGTCTGCGACTTGATTCTCACATCCCTTCTAATCTTTGACTTCAAAGTCAAATTTTTGGAAATGCAATACCTATCTGATTAATCTCTCCTTAGTATCCTTCTTCACCATCAAATATCTCAAGAAAGCATGGTCTATGTGATCTACCACCTTGGTTCCCAAAAGGTAAACCCGAAACTTCTAGGAGGCATAGAAAACTGCAAGAAGTTCCTGTTCAGTAAAAGTGTCGTTCTTTTGAGCTCCATTTAAGGGCTTGCTTGCATAATTAATGGGATGAAACAACTTATCCCTCTTTTGGCCAAGTACAATCTCCACTCCATTTGCATTGCACATAATATTAAATGGCTTTGAACAATCTGGGGGAACAGTAATTGGGGCATCAACTAATTTCCCTTTAAGGAATTCAAATTCCTTTAATCAATCTTCATAAAATATGAACTTGGCCTCCTTTTCCAACAGTTTGCAAACTAGGTTTGCAATTTTTGAGATATCTTTTATAAATCGCCGATAGAAATCAACATTACCAAGGAAAATACACACTTTCTTTACTGAAATGGGAGGTGGTAGTTTCTCAATTACCTCGACCTTAGCTCGGTAAACCTCAATCTCCTTTTCTGAAATTTTGTGACCAATGGCAATGCCATCCTTCACCATGAAGTGGCATTTCTCCCAGTTAAACACAAGATTAAATTCCTCGCACCATTGCAAAGCTCTACTTAGATTCACCAAATAAAGCTTAAAAGAATCACCTACCACTGAGAAGTCATCCATAAACACCTCCAAGGTGTATTCAACCATATAAAAAATATAGACACCATGCACCATTGAAAGGTAGCGGGTGCATTACACAGACCAAACGGCATATGATTGAAGGCAAATGTAACATACGAGCAAGTGAATGTCATCTTTTCCTGATCTTCCTAGGCTATAGAAATCTGGTTATAACTGAAATACCTCTCCAGGAAACAATACCAACCTCTTCCTGCCAATTGATCACACATATGATCCATAAAAAGCATTGGGAAGTGGTCTTTCAAAGTCCACGAGTTAAGCTTATGATAGTCCATACAAACTCTCCACCCAGTCACAGGTCTGAGAGGAATCAACTTATTTTTCTCATTCTCCATAACAGTCATGCCCCCTTTCTTGGGCACACATTGGACAGGGCCTACCCACTTACTATCAGAAATGGGATATACAACTCCTGCATTGAGCTATTTGATGATCTCCTTCTAAACCACCTCTTGTATAGATGGGTTAAGACAACGTTGATGCTAAATGGTTAGAGTGCAGTCTTCCTCAAGCTATATTTTATGAGTGAAAATACCTAGAGGAATGTAAATAATATCTGCAATAGTCCATCCTATCACCCATTTGTACCTCTGGAGTATTGAGTTAAGTGCTTTAACTTACTGATCACCCAGATCTGCTGCAATAATCATAGGTAAAGTGTTTCCACTTCATAGAAACACATACTGTAAATGGTCTGGCAATTTCTTTAACTCTAACACTGGTGGCTCTTCAATAGATGGGTTAGACAGCGGTGTTGCGCGATTTTTAAGATCTAGATCCAATTTTTTAGGAGCCTAAGTATATGATCCCATTCCATTAAAGGAACAGACAATATCGTCATACTCTTTAATGCCTTCTCTATTGAAATTCATTAAGACTGCAGCCAAAGGCTCGACAAAATTTTTTTCCTCTAGAGAAACTTCTTGCTCATCCTTGTAATAAACATCCATATTAAAGAACACACTTATTTCCTTTTGCTGCTTCTTAGATTGAGACATATTAAATCAAACTACTTCATCATTAAGACTGAATAAGAGCTCATTAGTTCGGAAATCAATAAGTACACTTCCAGTTGGAAGGAAAGGTCGACCCAAGGTTATGGGCACCTCAAAGTCCACCTAACAATCTAGAATAACAAAATCTGTAGGGAATAAAAATATGGCCATCTTCACTAGCACAACATACAAAATACCCACTAGCCGCTTTACCGACCTGTCCGCCATCACTAGGTACATGTTTGTGGGTGTAGGATCCCCCAAACCCAACTTCTTATAAACAGCAAGCAATATAAGGTTAATACTCGCTCCTAAATCACACAAGGCATTATCAAAATCAAGAGACCCAATAGTACAAGGAATAGTGAATGCTCCTGAGTCTGCTTTCTTTTACACCATAGACCTTATTGAAATAGCACCATAGTGGTGAAGGTTATCCATCGATTTGTAGATCACTGCTCTCTTCTTCACCATCAGGTCTTTCATAAACTTAGCATACCCAAGCATCTTCTCTAATGCCTCCACTAAATACACCTTCACCGTCATCTACTTTAGCATCGCCATCAATTTGCTAAACCTTATATCATTAATTTTTTTCTTTAATCTATGAGGAAAAGGAGGCAGTAGTTTTGGGAAAGTGGTAACCACAACTTCCTTTTCCTTTTCTTTTTCTTTCTCTAACTCATTAACCTACTAATTATTAGATGGACTCATATTACCATAAAATTTCTTAGACTCTACTAGATGGGTTTCATCAGCTTCTACCTCTTCTTCTATCATATCGTCGATCACAGCCTTGCCCATAGAAGGTCTAGGTAATATTTTACCACTCTGGATGGTAACTACCAAGCAAGAGCTATCGTTCTAAGGATTCTACACGGTATCGCTAGGCAAGGTATCGCTCTTCCTCTGATTAAATGCTGCCAAGAGTTGGTTCATCTGCTGCTCCAACTGTTTAATGGAAGTTGAGTGTGAATTTACTAGCTAGATAATGGAAGATAAGTCACTCTTCATCATCATCACCCCAACATTGGTAACCTCAACTCCCTTTAGTAGTTTCTCCATCATGTTCACCATGGACATCTTGCTTGAACTGGTAGCGGCATTGTCCTAGTTTCTAGGAGGTACATGCAGTCTACTCCTATCATTTTTGTTCTCTAACTACCTTTGTTCGTATCTTTGTAACTAGACTTGTCGTAATATTTTTGACCTTGATTCCCTTGGCTACTGCCTTAACCCCCCCTGATTATTTAGATAGTTCTCCTCCTTCTCAGAATTAGAATTAGCTCTGCCATGCGACCCATCAACTTTTACCTTCTTATTCTTTCTGGATAATAAGTGTTTAGTACCATATGTATTTTCATGAGTGCCATATCTTGATCACGCTCATCTTATTTCTGACTTTTCTCTACCGACATACCACTAGACATAGTAGGACTTGCTACCACAGAATCCCTGGTGTTGCCAAGATCTAATTGTCTTAGTCAACCGCTCCAATATATCTGCAGCCTCATTAAATGTAAGCTCCATGAATTATTCTCTTGCTGTGTTATCAACTATTGGTTTGGTTATAGAGTTCAAGGCTCTATAGAAAATATTGATTAAATATTCATTAGTCATCTTGTGGTTGGGGCACTATGTCAAATTTTTCTTGAATAACATCAAAGTTTCATGCAGTGCCTCGTTTGGTAGTTGTCTAAAGATGCTGATTTTATCCCATAACTATAACATCTTGGAAGACGGGAAGAACCTTTCTAGGAAAGCTCCTTTCAATTGCCTCCAATTTGTTATAGAACCGAGGGCCAACTCATTCAACCATATCATTGCCTCCCCAGACAGAGACAACGGGAACAATTGAAAATGAATTGCATTTTGGGTAACACCAAGTTTATCAAAGAATTTGCAAATGTTGATAAAATTCACCAATCGCATATTTGGGTCATCCCCTAGAAGTCCTCCAAATAAACCCTTGAGATTAAGTAGTTCTATCATGGTGATAGTTATGTTGAACTTCACCCCAGGTGCCAGTGGAGGTGGAATAATCGCTCCTATAGCACAAGCTTCGTCCAAGTCATCCTCCTTTTCATCAAGATCAAATTGCGTAGCAGGTTGCCAGTTTTTTCTCCCTCTAGCTGCTCGATTTCTATTTACAACACTTCTACATTCTCTACACACCTCCTGTTTGTTGGGTTGATCAGATCATCATCCCCCAAATCCTTGTCATCAGGATTAGGGTCGCAAATTGGTTGACCGTCATTTTTCCAATTAACCTGTGCTCTAGCCATGGCATTTAGTCTACCATCTTCTTGTTATTCTTCTATTTTACTAATTAGATGCGGTTTAGGATTAAAGGGTAATAACGGTTATACTAAACTTCTAGTGTGTAGTATAAACAACAATGATCCTATAATAAAAAAAACAAATAAAGGTAAAATTTGGAAAACATGACCAAAGGTCAATTAACAATCACAAACTTAATTGACAACTGCATTCCTCTGCAAAGGTGCCAAAATTTAATACGCCCAAATTATACCTCTCTTATGAGAGAGTAAGCGGTAGTTATCAAATATTTAACCTAACTATGTTGGAGTCGAATCCCATAGGGAATACTGTGTTCACAAAGTATTGTGGTTGTTACTAGAATGTTGATCAAAGGTTCTCAATAAAAGGGGGTTTTGATTTGTAAATTTTATTTCATTAGTTGTAACATAAAGTGTTCCAATCAATGATTCTTATTCCAAATAATAATTCAATAAGAGTAGATAAACTAGAGTTATGGTTACCAAGATGTTCAAGTAGCTAGGGTTGTGAGTTGTTTCTAAATTTCCAATTAATTACTTCAATTGCAAGAGTTATTGAATTTTTTAATTTACCCATTTGTCTCTCAACCTAAATGAGAAGATTATACATCAATTCTCTTGGACTTGAAAGATGTATAAATTTATTCAACTTATTCTCTAATATGGGTTAATCCTATTAAGGTATCATCCTTAACCCCAACGTTAAAGCCTTTAGATTCAATGTAAACCTCTTTTTTTCCAACAAGCACTTTTCTATTCGAACAAGTGATGTTCTTGGGCTTACCCTTCAAGTTTAAAATCAAGAAATGTCGTTATTGTGAAAAAGGGTTTATACAACTTCAGTTAACCAAGGAAATCAAATGTTTTCACAACCCCAAATAGATGTTCACATCAAGGCACCCATAACACTAGTTTTTGGAGATATTCATACATCTCAGTAGAAGAAGAAAAAGTCATTATATTTCTCAAAAATTAATTTAGAAATTACTTACAAAAATCAAAAGTTTTGTTCTTGAATCTTCAGAAGAGAATAGACGTAAAATACTTAGATCCATGATTCTAGATTGAATCTCAGAGATACAATAATGTTCAAAGATGGAAATATGATAAAAGATACCTAAATAAAACCTAAACTGGGTATTTATATGTTCCCAAGTGCAGAGGGTTTAAAATTTAAACTTAGAAAAAGCTGCATCCAAGTTGATGGTCATATCGATGGCCCATCGGTAAGATGATGGTCTATTGAGTGGACCATCCTTGAGATTACAAAAATGCCATGTTCTGGATAAGGGTTGATGGTTATGTAGGCGGTCAGTCACTGGTCCGGCGGCCCATCGAATATGCCGTCACTTGATCCTCCAGATATCCAGGTTCTATTCCAGATTGACGACAATGTTGGTAGTCCATCAGGTTTTTGACGATCTGCCACTTGGACCATCGTAAGGGTTACTCATTTGTATCATTTCTATTTTACTTTAACGGATACCCTAACGGTCTATCTCATGGCTGATGGTCTACTAGTGTTATCGTCCGTGGTCTTTTTTCTGCTATTTTTCAAAATTTCTTCATCAGCTAACTCCTCTACCTAAAAACACTCAAATCCAGTATTAAACACAACATCAGTTGCTTGAAAACATACAATTATCCCTTGAAAAACATGAAAAATATTCCGTCAAAATCCGGAACATCAAATAACCCTAAGGTATTTCTAGTATCTCATAATAGTAAAGAAATCCTAATAAAAATGGAATAGTAAAAGTAAGTCGGCAATCATTATGGCTCGTAAGGTGTCCTTACGTGTCATATGCGTCTTGTAGTAGGCACTCCAGTGAACTTTCATCTTCAAGGCTTAAAGATTCTATTGTCATAACGATTCCTCACCATGAGTCATAGTCTATCCTTATGAATCATGGTCATCACTCATTTTCACTTGTGCCTCAAACATTAGGATATTGCATACTGGTCTCATTATGATTGCTCATTACGAGTCGTAGTCTGACTTTATGACTCATATCCTTCCATGACTTCACTTCTGGATTTCAGCATAGCTCACTATTTGCTATACGAATTTGGGTTACGCGATGTATAGTGTCTTAATGACTAGTAACCTAACTAGTAGTTCAACTTTTGAAGAGACTTTTCCTTTGATTTTCACCTGAAGCCACTTTCTACCTGATTTCCCAACAATCATGCAACAAATATATCATAACCATCAAAATAATTTAAGTCCAAGTATAAATTCATTATTTTAATAATCTAATATTCCATGTTTCCAGGGCTTATCAATCTTTCACAAATGCAATGAACAAATCTAGACAGAGTTAGACGGCCCATTCTTCATGAATGTGATAACTAGCTGACTAATGAAAATGCCAATAATAATTTAGCGCCACGAACGTAGCCAAGGTCCATAAATATAAATATCATTTTTGATATGCATCAATTTCTGCTGCCCATAGAAGTTTTAAAGTTTTAAATAACCCTAGTCAAGTGCTTGAGATTCATTTAGAAACCTATGCGCACAAATAAGATATTCTAGCCTACTAGAAATAACATTTTGAACTCAAAAAAACTGGAAAAATTCCCAAGGAAGGTCGTTTCGGTAAAATATGGGTCCTACCTCTGTTGTTCTATTTTAATCTAATTTCACCCAATGGTCTAAAATGAGCTCAGAAGACTCAGCACCCACATTAAGGGTCTTCCTCGCCTAAAACTATATTACAGTACTAAAGAATTTGTCAAAATTCTCATTCGAGGTTATTTACTTAGGTGTTTTCTCCAGGTACAAACTTGTAAACTCCAGAAACTCCAAAATTTGTAAATTGGCATATAAACCTAGCAAACTACATGAGAACCAAAGCACTGATCCTAATAGATTATAAATGACCTAAGGAAGCCATGAGAAAGCACTAAGTACAAAAACACATTAAAGGACTTTCATCCTCGACTGTCAAGGGAAAGAAAGTGCTTGAAAGTTCAAATAGTTGAGGATACTGGGTTTGCAAACTCAACAAGGCTCACAAATCTTCTCACAGACTGGACAATGACTCCATAAAAAACTTAACAACCACAAACTCTACAATTTAAACAATCTCTACCCATTTTTACCCAAATGTCAGCCAACTCCTCCTTGAATGCCAACACCAATTAAATTGAGCTAAACCTTTTAAAACACGATTGAATCATACATGAAACACCAATAATGTACATATATAAATAAAGAAAAAGAAATAACCAATAAGGTTTTATGCAATCTAACAGATATGGTAAATTCCAAATCTTATGTTCTATGTCACTACTCCTATCACTAATAACCTCCAACATGCCCTAAGCTATACTAAAACTCTCTCTTTGGTAGTATCTGAGTCCTATATACATCATCATATCTCAGTAAAGTGACCCACAACCCTAACTTTAAAAGAATAAATATCAACCCATCAGGTATTCACAAAGCCCAACATATTCACACTGTCTTAAAAGGATCAGCCTAAACTCAAATGGTGATAACTAATATATAGATATTTCCAAAATCCAAGAATTGTACCCAATGACCCTTGAAACAAATAATATGGGTCCAAAACACACCATCTAAAGCCTGTAAGATCTACTCTAAATGCGCATTGACCTAAAGGCGTAAATTTGCACTAAGCTCTACTTTGTTACCTATCTCTTGCTGAATAGACTTCCAAAAACCCAATATGACCCAATAGCCCAGGTTAAGAGTAGCAAAAATCAATACTCTAAGACATGAACCATCCCCTGAGCATAATATAAGACAATCTCTATAGATAAAAGGAACATAGAGCCAATAAGTTCAAGGCAAGGTTAGTCAACAAACCACTTAGTCCCTAAATAAAGCAAACCTTAACAACACCGACAAAATAATTCACAAAATCCTAAATTGTCCATATACCATTTAAACCACAACACCAGGACTCAAGTGTCTAAATAATACATGAAAACAAACTAATATCTGAATAGAAGATCTAATGCACACATTAGGCTCATATTTGGAAAAGCCAAAACAGAAACTAAAGTATATAGGTCACTAAGACTTACTCTTCTCATACTCATTGATCCCGTAGATATGGATGCCACTAAATCAATCTAGTCAACCATACTATAATGGCTATATTCCCTCAACTAAGTTATCTAATGTATTTTGCTAACCTAGCATACTGCTATCTTTGTAAGGAGAGACATACCTAGTCCTATAAATGAGCTACGTTAATCCGTTCCAAGACTAGCAACAATGCCATTCTTAGTCCCTACATTCCTCGAGAATGTTATAGACTAACTCAATCTCATATAAAAATATAACATATAATCACTCATCCCAAAAAGTATGGGGCTATGGAAATGTCGATTATCACCATCATAATAAGTCAATTAAAAAAGATAACATATTCTAAATAATTCAAAACTATTATGAGGTTGTTGGGAAAACCTAGAAGAAGTTTGAGAACTAATGGTGGTAATAAATAAAACTAATGGTAGTCACAGCTCAAGCAAACAATGAAATAAGTGTGGTACACTAAAGATAGTCAAAAAGCTCATCTATGTATGATATTAGCTACTCACTCCCGAAGAACATAAGAAAACAAAAGTGCACGAAGCCATCCCATTGTGGAACCCGATAGAAACATCCCATGGAGGCATACCAGGCCATCTAACACCATATTTAGAATATCCTCAAGACTACCTTTTCTAACTCAAGTACTCAACTAAAGCTATCTAGTACCACATAGAAAAATAAAATGAGTATCCAACTAAATATCAATACAAAAATCAAGACTACATTCAGACGATAAAAGAAACAAATAAAAATAACAAGCATTAATACTCAAAATCCTTAGTAATTGAATAGAGAGCGGAGCATCAATGTTAGTACTACAAACATAACCATGAAAGTACAATCCTTCCATCACTAAAACTTTCTTAATAATCGATCACCCACCTTACTACTAGAAGGGTGCAAATGAACCAAGGTAGTCATCTAAGAAGAGAAGAAAAGATTTTCATGAAAAGAGATAGTAACTAGCTAACGCTAGTCTATTCATCAATCAACTAAGGATCAATAAAAAATAAGGTAATAACAAATAGCACTAGCATACAATATAGCTGGCATGAGGAAAAAATAACATGTCCAACTCTAGGATCACATCGAAGCAAATATGACAAAGATAAAAGGATTTACTCAACTACTACATCCCAACATAGAAACAACACATGATTGATTCATTACTAAAGAAAATCATTTATATGTGTAGTTTTACATGCATATCCCTAATAAAGGTCTCACAACAACTATAAAATAAATAGTAATGTAAGCAGACAGATATGTGTGTGTAAACCTAAACTGGAATAATATAAAAGATAAAGGATAAAAACAATGAGATTACACCTATTCTAGCTGTATCTCAAGTCTCTTCCCCTTGCCGACCTGAAGAAGCACGTAACTAATCATATCTAACCCATAAGAAAGCATTTTTATGCCTATCTACAATACCCAGGGCACCATATTTGAATAAAGGTTCCACAACCCTAAGAGATTGATTAGGTTATGCTAATAATCCAATAATGTCGTGCCAGGGACATTCTCTTGAGAAATGAATAGGTTCTATACAATCATGGAAAAACCTACAAGCCCTGACCTGAGAAAGAATATCAGCTAACCTAAATAAACTACTATAGTCTAAACATCCAAATTGTCTACCCTGACAAAGTCTAAGGCAACCCACGGAAATTGCTAAGCTCACAACTAATAAAGCAACCTCTTCATTGTCTTATGCTGAGTAGAAGGAACCATAAGTGCATGTTTATCCTACTCAGGAATCCTAATCCTATAATCAAAGACATACATATATCCCTACTGAATACCTCTAAACTAAAATCTGAGTTGAGCACCCCTCGAATCATTTAGTTTTACCCCTCTTTGTAGCATACTCTTTAGAAGGCTTAGAATACTAATAGTGGTAGTCTAAAGAACTGGTGTGGCTATGGATCCTTCTTGAGAAAGGGCTAACCCCAAACTATCATCTCCTAGTTTAGATCTTTTATCCCAAGCACTTACTTTAATAAAAACTCTTTTGTATGACCCAAGACAATAGCGACTAGTGTAGGAGTCCCATCTTCATATTTTATCAATCTTGCATGATCCATCTAATGAAGAGTGTAATCCAAAAGAAGAACTTAGTAGTTGATAGAGGTAAAATTTGATGATAGAGTACCAATAAATGAAGTTTCAATGAATGCACTGTAGCCTTTTAAATATAGGCTACATACATCATGTTGATCCATGAGATTCTACTAAATTTTGGCTTAAGTATCAATGATACTGGAGAACCTAGTATCTTATACCAATCTAGTCATAACTCAATTTCCAAATCATAATGGAAACTACTTTATCTTGCCAGTTGTTAAGAAAAACCATAGCCCGGAGCCATAAGCAATGGGATAACTTGGTAAAAAATGGTCTAAAAGTTGAAAATCAAAATTTCAAGAGTTAAACAGGAATAAAGCAGTCAAAACTATCTAATAGATATATAATGGGTAAAATAACTATCCTAAGACTTAGTAATGTCGATTAAAGATCTACTATAAATGAACCATTAGTACTGAATAGCTAAATACAAGTTATCTCGAAAACTAAAGACTAGATGGATAAATAAAAGGAAAAAGGATAACTCCGACTCTGAGAGACCACCCTATCTTCGAAATCAACTTAGCACGATCGTCAAATCAGTGATAATATCTAGTACTCAGATCTGTACCAAAAGGTGTAGAGGTGTAGTATAAGTACCAAAGCCACATGTACTCTGTAAGAATCATCAGCCGACTAAGAGAAATCATGATATATTTATGTATGATAATATACATGATAAGTAAGATAAGTCAAAGTAAAAGGGAAAACCTGTAAATACACTCAGAAATTGCTATGCATTAGTAAATAAATAAATATGGAAAATTAATACAAAGATCCCAAAATTATGACTACTATATTGGAGCTCATAAGTCAATAAGTTTTAAATGGTAAAAAAACCCAATTGAGGCCTCCATAAACTTGGAGGGTGATAATACTCAACTTACACTATTATGTTGATTTAACGAATTTATCGTTAATATAAACCCAACAAGAGTCGGAGTCGTGTCCACAAGGAGTGCAAACTATTTTTCTAAACGTATGTATGTTGAGAGTTAAATAGGAGTTATAAACCATAAAACTAAATGAGGGGTGATGAATTATAACTTTTTGTAGAACAAAATCACACTACACACTAATGTAAGGCAAACAAGTGATGAGTAAAACCAATAGAGAGAGTTCTTGGGGTTATGCCATTATAAGGATTATTTCATGTAAGAGTAGTTAAAAGGTAGTTCCACCATTAGTTAATGAGTCTAGGGTAGGCTAGGTTTAAGTTTTTTAATGCCATTCTTTCAACAAATCACCAAAATTTCACTCAAGGATTCTTTCGAACACCTCAAGAGTGTGAGAAATTCATCTACCTAATACCTCAATTTCGCATCCCTATTTGTAAGATAATGCCTATGAATATAGTGAATCCATATAACATCCTTATTTCTAAGGCAATGCTAAGGAAGAAGCTACAATCAATTTATTGTTTACAATCACTCATCGCCCATATCCCTCTTTCAAGAATAATGTGGGATCTAAGGAAATAAGGGTTTTCACCCATAATTATCACTTCAAACATAGAGTAATAGTAAAACTCAATACATTAACTATGAATTTAAACTACCAATCAACACCCATACATATTAACACCCTATTCAAGCATAACCCCAAGATAAGAAATTAGCTACTCATGATATTAGAGAAAAGTGATATATCCAAGTTAACATTCAATGCTTCGATTGAAGATATACCTAGGTTAACATTCAATTCTTACATTGGAAACACAAACAATAGTAATCCTCACATCAATTACAATTTCAACTAAATTCTCTTGAAAATATTACTACACTTGTTCTTTGCCAAAAATAGAAATTAGTTTTTCTCTCCCAATTCAAAATTTATTGAAAGATACCTCAATTCTTCAAGGGGTTTTCCCTTTTATATTTTGGACTTCACCACTACAAATTTATGAATCTACCCTTAGTGAAATCCTGCTTCATTGCAATTTCCCTTGGATGAATGTGATTGCAACTCCCACAATCACAATGATCCAGTTGCGATCATCGAGATTGAACCTGACTTTGACTAGATGCAATCGCAATCCTCAGGCTATGGTCGGGGTTCCTGAGGTTCGATCCATGCTTTTTCTAGCTTGCTTATCTAATTTGGTCATTTGCTTTCCTTTTTATTTTACTTTACTCATTTTCTCCCAATTGCCTGTAAGTATGCAAATGATGGGATTTAATGTACTTCAATAAATAATTCGCCTCATATCCATAATTATTTCATTGTAGTGTTCATGAATATGGATTAAATGAGTGGTGAATTCACCACTCATCAACACCCTCAACTTAAAACTTTGCATGTCCTAAAAAAACACTACTCCACATTAAATGAGACTACATAATTATAAGCCCATTCATACAACCAAATGATCACCATGATTCCAAACTCAATTAGAACCAACAATTAGCCCTCAAGCATGGGCAAAGCTATTTGCGTAACTCCGTTCAAAATCAATCATACTTTCCATGCATGCAAAAGACTTTTAAGAACAAACAAGGAACAACCACTAAATATCTAAAAGTAACTCTCCTTCAATAGTGACTCAACTGTACTCATTTTCCTCATTTTTGGAGGATGATAACTTCACCCGCCTTAATTAGTTTACACGCCTCCCAGCAAAAAAAAGTCCCACACACCAAAGTATCTATTATGCAACAAGGAACTAAAGTGCAAACACTCATACTCACAAAGAATATCTCAATGCAAACAAGTATTATTCATATGCTTGCCCTTATTTTCAATCACCACTAACTTGAAGACACATGGTTAGAGATCTCAAAGGACTTTTTCAAGATTGTAATGTAGGATAGATAAAGGGTAGGATATACATTTGGGATCAAAGTTACTATACCATCCTTCATCTCCACATAACACACTATTTGATTAAACTTTGGATCATGGTCCACTTCATTTCTTACACACACCAATGCCAACTTTCACTACCTCGATTCACCCCTCTTTTGAAGGCATTTATTTCCATCTATTTTCTTTGTACACTTCATGCATTTCTTTCCTTCGTTAAATCCTTTATTTTTCTTATTCAGTTGTTTTCCTTGTTTAGCTCTTGGACACTCACTTACAATATTATTTCCCAAAGTTACCTCCTCCAAGATTTACCACCCCCAACTTAGGCTTTTATCTTTATGTTGCACTTTTAAGTTCAAGGAGGGTAGGGTTCAAGAGAGGGATAACGTTTAAAAGGCTCATGGCTTGTAATGTGGTTGTAAAAGAAGGGTTTAAAGGCTCAAAGTGGGCGACTAGGGATACAATATATGTACGGGAAGGCTTTTTATGCTAAAGTAGATTTCCATGTGCACAAAGAAGGCCTAAGATCATTTCACCAACCATGCGTAATAAAGATTATCTTTGATAGACTAACAGGCAAGTTCTAGATGACACAAGTAAGCATGTGAATTAAATGAATAAACTCATCACACATAGCATGCAAACTATTCTAGGGGATTAATTACATTTCAAACTAGAGAAAAAATTCGCCATTTGCCATGCACTATCAACTACAATCATTGGAGTCACAAAAAGAGGAACGTTCTATTACAAAAGCCTTCACGTCCATGCCCTTTATATTTATAAAAAAATTTTGGACGTAGGGGGATGTTTGTTTCGCATTTTCACCTAGCAAGATTTGCTATTGTTAGCACCAAATAATGCCATCATTTTACATTTCGGCTCTCACAAGGGCAAACGTTATGTCTACTCAGACTTCACTATAAACATAAGGGAAATCCCAAATATATAATGCCATGGGTAATCAGACTTCCCTTGTATCTATAGCTTAAAAACAGAAAAACACAATGATTTTTCCCATATGAATGTCATACCTCAATATATCATAGGGAAAGGCTCATCCAACATTATTATTATAAAATGATAAAAATCTATGAATAGAAACAAATCAAAAAATGAAAACAACTGACTAATCCATCAAAAGTAGGCACCATTAGGGTTCCCAATATTACAACCCAAAATAAAAATACATCATCTAAATAAATATAAAAATAACCAAATAAAAGAGAACAAATCAATTATCAAATGAAATATGGAGATGGGCACACCCAACTAAAAGCTTATAGTTTCCTCAATGCATATTAATAAAGCATAAAAAGAGTAAAAGGTGCTCCCTATATCTGGATCAAGTACTGGATACAATAGTCATCTCCTTATCATCCTCAGCATCATCAGAGTCTAACCATGTAGTTAAGACCTCGTCCTCAGAATTTTCCCTAGGAGAAGGAATTCTGTCTTTGGTCTTCAAGAAATTCCACATGCCCTTCACATCCCTCCACATATGAGAGAAAAATTTACCTTTTTTTTTCTTACTTTTTCTCATCTTATCATGTGAATCCCACAACTTCATATATGAATGTGCTAAGGATGTGTAGTTACCCTCTAGCCTATAAATAGTATCCATCTTCTCCTTTTGGTCTGTTAAAAACCACCAAAAGTTAGTCTGTGAAAAATAAGAGTTGAGAGTGGTAGAAGGAGTAGGAAGACCAGACACAAGTTCCTTGAATATTCTCATCTCACTTGATATCTCATCAAATAACCTTGTTGTGGATGGTCTACACGGGTCCATGTTAACATCTATCTACTTTCCTAAGTTGACTTTTTTCTTCTTGCTCTCCAAGTGTGCCCTCACGTTGAATCTTAAGAGGGTGAATGGGGGTTCTAGGGTGAACTCAAGTATCTCTGGGGTACTCCTCAATCCCAGCTCTCCTTCACATCTCTGTGATCAAAGAAGGAAAAATTATTGGGGAGCATCCTCTGTTCTTTAAAGTCCATAAGTCAAGGAGCACAATATGCCCAATATTTAAAGAGTTGTTTTCCAAGATGGATGCAACCATTCAAGTTTCTGTTTCTAGGACATAGGCCATGTTAGTGCATAGGGAAACCCGCCTACAAATAATAGCCAACCAAATCCTAGCTTCAGTTATGAAATCATGCTATGATATCCCCATCTTCGTGGTGGCCCATGGGACCTCTGTTCCTGGACACTACTTCTCAACTAGCCATCTCCCTAGTTAACAACCCTTTACCTCAAATTTTGCCATGTCAGCATCCAATAGCCCATATATTTCATTAATTTTCTTAGAATTGAAGTGAACATTCTTCACTGGAATTCTTATAACTGGGTAGGACAAAGATATTATACTGAGGTTTACATAGAAATCCCTAACACAATGCTCATTTTCCCGTCCTAGATCTGGGCCAAAGCATCTTGACCTGTTGGCCACCAATCTATCATGAAATGTCTGGAGCTTCTCTCGCACCTTGTCCCAACATATGCCTCACTCCAGGAGTATCTTTATATTGGGTAGGTTTTCACAGTACAGGGTTTGTAATTCAGGGGCCATGTAGTAATTTTGGTCATAGTCTTCCATCTTTAGCTTTGAAAACTTGATAATAATACCATATCATTAAGCATCAACATCACCATGTGAAAATTAAAACTATGTTATGTGACTTAATTAAACTAAAGAGATGGTTCCTTGGTGAAATTTTGGCTAAAACTAAGAATTCAGAGTTTTTGACCAGGTTTCTTCACAACCCTCTAATGCTGTGATCGTGGGACATCTAACCTCAATTGTGATTCTGCAATCATGCTCAGGTGACCACGATTGTGGTACTTGAGGTTGTTGCCCAAGAATGATCATGACCCCAAAACTCTCATTTTCTACCCTAATTTGTGTTCATAACAAACTGTTGACATTAGAAATAGTCACAATCCCTAGAAACTCAATTATACCCTTGAAAATAGGAAAAATAGCAAGCAATTCATTCGGACACTATAAAAAACACTTGGCCTGAACATTAATACTAGGCCTGAACATTCTCTTTCTATCAATTTTGAACGAATTTAGGTACACAAGTCTTCCCAATCAATGCACACACTAATAACGACAACAAACACACAAACAAGCATAATTGAACTAAAAAATTAGCATACAAATAACAATTTTAGTCTATTACCATAAATAGGTTTTATCACCCCACAAATATGCATTTTAGTAGGGGATTAGATAACATACCAGATAGGGAGATTTAGAGGGGATACAATGCACATGTGGATGCTCTTAACACATGAAAAAATGGTTGCAATTTGAGAGTAATTGAAGAGGAATTGTGGTGAATTTTCTTGGGCGACTATTCTTTCTTCAAAACAGCCTCGACCGCAATTGCGGTTACACTTATGACATTCCGATGATACAATAATTACGATAGTATAGTGATCGTAATTATGGTAATCAAAGCCAGTTTTGCTCCCCTATTCTTTTTCAACTGCTCAGCCCATAACTCTATTTCACCATATTTCCCCTTACTCAAAATCATTCAAATTCACACTTTTGGGCACCTCATTTGTATGGATAAATCAATAAAAACAAAATCTAAGGTAACAAACAAAATTTAAAGGATCTGAGCCAATTTAATTCAATGATGTGTTTTAGCACCTAATTTAATATCTCGGCAAAACGTTCTTCACTATTAAGTTGGGTCTTTGATTAGAGCTAACCCACCTCTTCTCACTCATCAATATCATCAATCAGTGAGACCATTTGTAACCTATTTGATGGCTTTTCAGCTTTGCAAATCAGATAAGACTCTATCACTATGCACCCGTAATGTCATTTCTCTATGTTCCATATCCACTAATGCCCTTCAAATTTCCAAGAAAGGTCTCCAAAGAATTATGGGTATTTCATGGTCAATTTCACAATATAGCACTACAAATCCGCTGGGAGAATGAACCTATTGACTTTTACCAATACATCGTATAGAACCTCAATCAATTTCTTGATTGAACAATCCGCCATCAATAATCTCATAGTTGTGGGTACATGAGCACCAAACCAAAGATTTTGATACACAACATATGGCATCAAATTTATGCTAGTATGAAATGAGTCTGAGAGCCTTCGGACCTTGAATCATGGGTCCACTTTCTAAAAGCCAATGCTTTGGAGCTGTTGGAATTGTTAGGATTGGCATACGAGGCGTTAAGCTGAAGTTTTGGTCTGGTAGCCAATTTGATTTAGCGAAGACTTCAAAATTGGGAATTTTCTCTAAGAACCAAACTAACTTGACGATAACTAAACTTTTGGTTCCAGCAGGACATAAATATCTTGGGGAAGATATAGGAAAGCTATAAATGGTAAAAATGAGTGAAACACAAAAAGTAACCCAGAGGCTCATCACAATATCCACTACTAAAAGAACTTTTATCTGCAAAAGTAAGGGATTAGAATGTACTTGAAGCCTCGACTAGGTGAGGATACTGGGTCCGCATCAAGATCTCAATCTCCTAAGTATCCTTCTCTTCTAAGTGTTGCCTCTATTGAACCTTAACAATCGGAATTGCTCTATTGTGCAACCTCCTGACATCACTAACCAATAAGGGCATAAGCTCTTCCATGAAGGTCAACTGCTCATCAAACTAAACTGAGTCCTATCTAAGCATATGATAAGGTCAAGAATGTATCACCACAACCTAGAAAAAAGGAAAATAAAAAATACAACAACAAAATATGGGGGTAAGGATAATTCATAAAAGACACCTCACCAATTGTGCAAAGAATCTCAAAGGGTCCAATATATCTGGGGCTGAGCTTACCATTCCTCCCAAACCTCATCAAACCCTTCATAGGTGATAAATAGAGGAATGCCTAGTCACCAACTCCCAATGTTAAGAAATGAAGACTATGATATGCATAAGCCTTCTTCCTACTCTAAGCTACCCTAAACCTATCTTGAATCACCCTAACTCAATCCAATAACTCCTAAAGAAAGTTAGTACCTCGGGGTCTAATGTCAAATTTCTCAATCCATCCATTGGGGAACGACATTACCTATCATATGAAGACTAAAAATGAGACATCTCAATTCTCAACGAGTAGTTATTATTATAAACAAACTCTGCCGAATCTTAGTGTTTCTGCCACTGACCTCTAAAATCCATAATGCAAGCTCAGAACATATCCTCGAGAACCAAAATATTCTACTCCAATAGCCCATCCATCTACAGATGGAAGTCTATACTAAGATCTATTTGAGTGTCCAACATCTTCTGAAATGTCCTCCAAAACCTAGAAGTACACTAAAACCTAGTCTGAAATGATAGCTATAGGCATACCATGGAAATAGACTATCTTACTAACATAAATATGAGCTAACTTCTCGAAACTGAAGGATATTTGAATAGGAATAAAGTATGATGACTTGGTCAACTAATCTACAATGACCCAAATACCATCAAAACCATGGAAAGTGTGAGGCAAACCACTAAAAAAGTTCATAGTAATCCATTCCTATTTCTACCTGGGAATGGACAATTCTGAATCAAGCTACCAGGTGTTTGATGATTGGCCTTCACCCACTGACAACATTGATAATGAGCTATAATATCTGCCACATATCTCTTAATACAACTCCACCAATAATGCCGCCTCAAATCTCTTTACATATTTGTTGTACCAGGGTAAATATAATATCTAAAACTATGAGCCTCATGCAAAATTAACTGAATTAAGTCATCAACCTAGAATACAAATGAAACTATCAAATCTCAAGAAACTCTCAGAATCTATGGTAAATCACTTGGAGTCACCATTCAATTTGTGATCACGAATTATACAAAGCCTATTGGCCTCAAACTAATGACTCCAAATCTGGTCAAATAGCGAAAACCTTCCCTAAACAGTAAAAAAATCCTCCTAGTGATTGAAATATCAAGTCGCACCATCAATTTGGATAAGCACTTAATTTCCCATGCTAATGGCCTCTAGAAAACTAAAGGGCAAGCCATACTACCCTTACTCACTCTCTTCTAGCTTATGTCATCCACTACCATATTTACCTTGCCCAATTAATGCAAAATTAAGATATCATTATTCTTAAGAAACTCTACCCATCTACGTTTCCTAGAATTAAGCTCTCTCTTGGTCATAATATGTTGAAGACTAAGATGATTCATGAAGATCTCACAATGCACACTATAAAGATAATTCCACTAAATGTTAAGTGCAAAAACTATTGCCGCCAATTCCTAACCATGAATGAGGTAGTTGCACATGTGTACCTTCCATTATATGAATGCATAAGTAAGAACACGACCCAACTGCATTAATATATAACCTAAATCGATACCAGAAGCATTATAATACACAGTGAACCCCTCACTCTCAATAAGATAGGCCAAAATAGGGACTTTATTATGAAATCCCTTGACCATTCCAAAGCTTAAATCAACTCCCCGAACCATAAAAAAAGAACATCATTTCAAGTGAATCTAGTCATCGACACCACAATGGTAGCAAAACTCTAAATGAATTTCCTATAGTAACCAGCCAAACAATAAAGCTATGAAACTTTGATGCATATGTAGGTCTAGCTTAATCATGAATAACCTCAATATTTATGGGGTCTACCATAATCCCATCCTTAGAAACCATGGAAAAAAATATCATCGACTTAAGCCAAAACTCACACTTAGAGAGTTTGGCAAAAAGCATATGATCTCAAAGTTTTAAGTACAATTCCCAAATGCTTCATATTTTCCTCTCAAATTTGTGAATACACAAGGATGTTGTTGATGAAAACAATTAAATTTTTTTTAAATAAAGTCCCAACCACATAGTTTATCAAATCTATAAACGTAGTTGGGGTATTAGTCAACCCAAAAGACATCACTAGGAACTCATAATGCCTATAATAAGTTCTAAAGGCTTTCTTCAAGATATCCTCATCCAGAATAATCAATTCATTTTAACAAAATTTTAAATCAAGCTTAAAGAACACTGTTAATCCCTAAATATGGTCAAACAAATAATCAATGCTAGGCATATGATTCCAGTTCTTCATCGTCACCTTATTAAGTTGAAAATAATCAATACACATATGCAAGGAACCATCTTTATTCTTTAAAATAACATAGGAGCTCCCTAAGGAGACACACTTGGTCTAAAAAAAACTTTACCAAGAAGATCTTAAACTTAAGAATTTAGATCCTTAAGCATGGTAGAAGCTATATGGTAAGGTGCCATATAAATAGGAAATGTGCCTGGTTCAAGATATATAACAATCTCAGTATCATGCTCATGAAGAAAACTAGGTAGATTTAGTAGGGAAAACATCAAAAGACTCACTAACTATATGAACAGTATTAAACGACAAACTCTGAACACCAACATAATGAATATAAGTGAGATAAAACTCAAAACTCCTCAAAATAAGTCTCCTAGAATAAATATAAGAAATAATCCCCATTGGATCATTGATAATATCTACCTGCCACACGATCGCAGATAATGACCTTTCAGGTCATTTTTAAATTTTTACTCATTTTCACTGTTAGAGCTTCTCTATAGATTCACCAAGTCATTTATAACCCATATGGGCTCTGATGTGATTTTTGGACCCAAAGCAAAATGGTGCAATATGGGTATCATTATTCTTGTATTGATAATTAGAATGTGATTTTGATAGCTTAGAATTTTGTAAAAGCTTCTCAGATGGGAAAAATAGTAATTTATCAAATCTTGTGAGTTTTTTTTAGTGTCCAAGTAGGCTAGGTTTTATCCCTTGTTATACTGAGCTACTTCATAGTATATGTTATTGTGTTAGAAATAGGATGGGTTTTAGCTATTCAAGTGATAAATTGGAAGAATTGGGATTAGTTGGATCATTTAGGCTAGTTTGGGGTAGATATTTCTTGATAAATGATTTCAAGGATTTAGACATAGGCACTTCATCCCTCCTTAGGACACACTTTTAATAGTTATTGAAGACCCTTGATATGCTTGTGTACATTTAGGAATATGGTTATTTTGGAGATATTATGTATAGCTTGTTTTTGTTAGTTATGATACTATAAGACCCCGCAAAAATTCTAAGCTTAATTTCGTCTTTTAAATCTTGTAAGTGGTCTCAAACTTAGAAAATTTTATCTAAGCATTCAGACTTAGAATTATTTTGGCCTTCGTAAGTTGGAAACTCTATTTCATGATCCTTATGACCTTAAAGTTTCAATCTTTAGGCTGATTCACGATCAGGAATGTCCTTAGGTATTTTTGAACAAGTTTTGGATTTTTTTGATTATTTAGACAATGTTTGAATGACCAAAATAGTGAGTCGATGCGATCTTGATGCATTACGTTATCCATCGCATTGATGGATAATTTTTGCCTTAGCTCAGTGCAATTTCCTATGAATCGACACAGACTGGACGTGGAAGGTTGGCTATTATATCGATGCCAATGATGCGACACGTTGGCCTGCGCGTCGATGATTTATTTTTTTAGTAATTAAAAGACAGCGTCCTTAATGGTAAATGGGTCATTTCCCCACCCCCATTCAAAACTAAAACATGAGATTCAACCCTCATTAAGAAAAATATACTTTGTTTCTCTCAAAATATCACCAGAACAAAACCCTAGGGGGATCAATTTCAAATCAAGAACTCAAGAAACCACCACCGATCTTTCAGAATTTAGCAACCAAGGTATGTAAAGTGTTCATCCAAGGGTTCCTTCAACCCTTTGAGTCCAAGAAACTATTTTAAAGCTCATGTAGAGTGATTTCAAGATTTCCATGATTTGAATTTAAGTGTATTCATGATTATTAATTAATTGGGTCTCAATTTCATGATTTACTACAAGATTCATGTAGAGTTAATTAATGTGTGTGCTTTATCATGTGAATTCATATTGAAACTTTTGGAATTGTGTAATTGGAATTTAATCATGCTAACTACATGTTGTTTTAGTATTATGTGCATATATTATGCACCATAAGTGTTTGATGAATTGTCCATGTGAGTGGAAGAATAAAATTATATCATGTTAGCATGTATGCAAGTTCATGTAATGCAAATGAATAAATGGTGATTAAGTAGTAGTTACCATGTCTCAAGATTATGCCATGTCTTTTAAGTTTATGCTATCGAGTCCTGGGGTATTTATACAAGACAATTTAGCTGTTTACCTAGAGCCAGTGTCAGTTACAGAATAATCTCAGTCATTTCATGATCAGTAGTGCTCTCAGTCGGTTATAGGACTCAGGAAAATTCAGTAGTACTCAGTAATCAGTCTTAGTTAATAACACTAAAGTATTAAGTTCAAAACTCAGTAAACTCAATTAGTTCACAAAATTCAGTTAGAAATAACTTCAGTACTTAGATAACTCAGAATTAGTCCAGTTCAATTCAATATTCAGCTCCTACCTCAGTAAACTCAGTCAGCTGACAGAACTAAGTAATATTCAATCAGTTAATAGAATCTTGTAGTATTCCACTAGTCAACGGAACTCAGTGATCTTAGTTTAGTTCAGTTAAACAGTACGATCAGTAAAAGTTCAATCAAGCCTAGTACAGTTTAGGAATCAGTTCAGTGCCTTATAGTTGGGAGTAGGATTCAACACCGAGTGATCCTAGGGATGGGGGCTCACCATTCTGCTAGGACTAGGTCCCTAGGAGAAATCCCTAAGTTCCAAAACTTCATAGCCGATGTAGGTTATGAGATATCACCCATTAGATAGGACTGACATACTCAAGGATCACCCACTAGTTTAGGATCGATCTCAGTGGTCACCCACTAGACTAGGACTGACCCCACAACCAATTGTCTTTACCTGTGGCACAGTACTGACACCCTTCCATCAGGGGTTTTAGGTTGGTACTCAATCTTTTGAGAAAGGGGCATGTTGGTTTGATGATTACTTCCCACAGTCGCAGTTTAGGATTCAATATCAATATAGAACTCTGTTCAGTTCTATAGATTCAAGACTATCAAATATAGTCATTTATCTCGGTACAAAGCTCAGTATAGTTCCATAGAATCCGGACTGTCAGATATAGTTATTCTGTTATCAATAATTCAGTATCAGTATACTGAGATATCAGTTAATCAGTATTCAAACTCAGTATTCAGTGTTATCACAATCTAAGTTACAGTTATGTATTCATGCATTTACTCTCATCCAGTTGAAATCATGTCATTTAGTCAGTATTGTTCATGTATATGAACCTATACATTTCATCTTACCTCACTTAGCATAACAGTACATTCAAAGTATTGACACATACTTTTCTCTTGTGCTATGATGTCTGATATCATAGGTTCAGACGCACGAGCTTCAGAGCACCTTTAGCAGTTCAGATTCTCAACATACAAAGTTAGTGGTGAGTCCTCTTAGTTCAAGGATGTGATTATTTATTTTAGTATTTCAGTTCATTTTCAATAGTTGGAGTTAGTTGGGGACTTGTCCCATCAATTCTACAGTTCTAACAGTTTAGAGGTTTTTCAGACTAGAGTATTTTTAGATAGATGTTTTAGTTTTTGTATTGTTATACCACATTCATATTTATTTTAGTATTGAACCTTATGGCATATTTTCTACCTAATTTTTGCATATTATAGTATTATTATTCAGTTATTGCAGCCGGTACTAGTCATGGGTTAGCTTGTCATTCTTTAGGATTATGAGCACCATGTAGCGCCCAAGGTACTGACTCGGGGCATTACAATCTTGGTATCAGAGCCTATGGTTCAATAGAGTCTTGTGAATGGGTGTGTTGCTCGCCACACTTATGGACAGAAGGCTATGAAATATTTTAGGAAAAGTTTCCCTTCTTTTAGTATTCAGGTTGTGCGAGTGAGCATGAGCTCAAGCTAAATTCTCAATCTAATCCATTTTTACCTTCCAGTTACAGAACATGCCTCCCAAAAAGACTAACAGAAGGTGAACCAAAAATCACTTAGCACCTCAGTCTATTCAGGTAGATCCCCTAGATGAGCATGTATCTCATGCATAATTTAGAGCTGCATTTACTACTATAACAAATTTTGTTGAAGCTCAAAATGAATTTCCATCTACTTTTTAGGTCAACCGAGTTGCCAATACTTCTGCATCCAGGATTTAGGACTTCACCCGAATGAATCCTCCCCTATTCTAAGAATCTAATTCAGAAGAGGATCCACAGGAGTTCCTCCATTAGGTTCAAAATGTCACAGATATCATAGGAGTAAATTTTAGTGAGAGTACTGAGTTAGCTGCCTATTACCTACAAGATGTAGCTCATATGTTATTTAAATAGTGGAAGATAGAAAGGGTCACATATGCAACACCCATGGAATGGGAAGAGTGTGCTACTGCTTTTTAAGATAGATTCTTTTTCTTATAGATAAGAGAAACCAAGGTATTACAGTTCATCAATCTCAGGTAAGACAGTATGAATGTGATAGTATTTCCTTAAGTTTATTCAGTTTGCCAGGTATGCTTCCCATGTAGCTGTAGAGGTCCAGAATGACAAAATTCATGTTTGGGGTTTCAGATAGTATGGTTAAAGAGTGCAGAACAATGATGCTAATTAAGGAGATGGACATATCCAGTCTTATGGTCTATGCTCAACAGATATAAGAGAAGAATCTTAAGAAGAATGAGAGGGAGAACAAGAGAGCTAGAACAGGTATTTCCAATTTCAATCAGCCTAAGTCAAAGGGCAGTAACTGTTCCAAGTTTCATAAAAAATCTTCAATTCCAGCTCCTCCTCAGCTAGTACGCCAGTACAAAAGTTCAGGAATAACAGTCATGATGGGGCACGAATCTCCAAAACACAGTGTAGTGTGAGCAGTGGTCATACCCATCCACATTACGAAGAATATGGTAGAAATCACCTAGGTGTGCATAGAGTAGGCAGCGATGTGTGTTTTGGATATGGTAAGCTAGGCCATAGGATGTAGGAGTATAGAGTAATGGCTAAGAAAGGAAACGATTTGCGCCGATAGGGTCAGTATAATCGTCCCCCAGCTTAGTCCAGTTTCTCGAATCAGCAGGGCACCACTTCCAGTGCCACTCGTGGGTAGCGCCCAAATAGGTTTTATGCACTTTAGTCCAGGCAAGATCGGGAAAGTTCCCCTGATGTGGTCACTGGTACATTATAGACCTCCAATCTACATATTTATGTATCATCAGATCCAGGAGCTTCTCCATATTTTATAACTCTTTACATAGAATTTAACTTTAACGTCAGACCAAATATTACCAAAACCTTTCTCAGCCTCTACCCTAAAGGGTCAGTCTATCATAGCCCGATGGGTATACAGGAACTGTCCGGTTATGATATATCAGGAAGTCAGGCTTCCAGATTTCACTAGTAATATTAGTTTGTGTAGAAAATTAATGGGTGGGAATAATTCCCAACCCATTTTTTCCTCAGTTCAAAGTTTTGTACTTCAGTCATCACTATACCTACGCATATTTTACGTCTTAGCTCCATGAACACAACTTATATTTATGCACTTTCTATAGAATTGTGTGCGCTTCTATTTCTTATAATGAGGAGTTCCAGTTCACTCAGTAGTATGAATCAAGTTCCATGAACACGAAAACTCCAAACTCAGGTCATGCAGCTCATAACTTCAGCACTCATGCCTTACAGAGTGTTTAGTCACAGTTACCATCTGAATCATAGTCTCAGTCACAATCTTAGTTATACTGTTAGTCTCAGTCCAGTAATCAGATCAGAAATTCAGTTCAGTTTCAGGTTTGATCCATCATAATATACAATTATCAGTTACTCAGTTATTAATATTTCAGTACCTTAGTTTATAGAATATTTTAGAACCATGCTATACGCTTGGTCTTGCATTCTCAAATAATACAACTTTCATGAATTCATGCTCAGTTATCACATGTTACTTAGTCAGTCCCTTACTCATATGTATAATACTCTACAGTTTTAGTCCAGTTATTCTGGTCAAGTACTGTTCAGTTTTACATGCCCAGTGTTCAACTATCAGTTACTTAGTTAATCAGATTAGTTAGTGTATTTATGAATTCGTGCTCAACGCCCATGTGAATACTTTCAGTAGCCTCATATGAAGTATCGTAATAAGGTAGAGATTTTAGTTGAAAGAGTGTCAAGGAAATTCTTCAGTCAAATATATATTTCCATCATAAGTTAGTTTGCATAATTCAGTAATTTAGTTTAGCAGTTAGGCAGACAATGTTTATAAAATTGAGTCTCTTATCCTTCCAACTAGTCTCACTATCCGAAGTCTTATAAATGTAACTATTCCAAGATCAAGCAACCATGGTTGTGAGTTCAGCTTAGTTTAGATGTAATGCCTTAGTTTTAGATCCTCGGTCTGCAGTCTCAATTCAGTTCGTAGGTTTCCTGTGTATCGTCTCAGCTTTTTCCTTGGTATCATAGCCAAGTCAGCATCTTTTAGGGGATATAACATCCCAAGAGGGAGATTCACTATAATCCCCTGAGCTTTCAGGACCTAAGCCTTCCATCTTCTCCTTGCGTAACAAATCCAATTTGGAGTAGTGAGTACTTATAAGTGGACCCTCAATTTCTAATCTCAGTCGTAAACTATGTATTCAGGGGCTCAGTTCAATCCATGATATTCAGTTTATGTATCACGTTTTAGTCTCAGTTATGTTCTCATATTATCGTTCATGCATGCTTAGTAAATCATCTCAGGTTCATTAATATTCTCAGCTTAAGGTAATAGTCTTCCTTAGATAGGCTTAGTCTAGGCTTAGTTATAGTTACAAACTTGGTATCAGTTACCATTGTATATTCAATAATATGTTTATGAGTCAGTTCAGTCATATAATCATGCATTTAGCTATTTAGTTGTTTACCTAGAGCCAGTGTCATTTACAGAATAATCTCAGTCATGTCACGACTAGTCGTACTCTCAGTAAGTTACATGACTCAAGAAAATACAGTAGTACTCAGTAATCAGTCTCAGTTTAGTATTCAGTTCAAAAAATAAAAGTATCTAGTTCAAAACTCAGTAGTATCTAGTTCAAAACTCAGTAAATTTAGTTAGTTCATAAAATTCAATCAGAAATCAGTTTAGTACTAAGAGAACTTAGAATCAGTCTAGTCCGGCTCAGTATTCTACTACAACCTCAGTAAACTCGATTAGCTAATAGAACTCAATAGTATTCAATCAGTTAATAGAATCCATTAGTATTCCATTAGTCTACGAAACTTAGTAAAATCTATTTAGTTCAGTTAAATAGTATGATCAGTAACAGTTCAGTCAAGCCTAGTATAGCCTAGGAATCAGTTCAGTGTCTTTTAGTTGGGAGTAGGATTCAACACCGAATGAGCTTAGGGATGGGGGATCACTCATCAGCTAGAACTGGGTCCCTTGAAGAAATCTCTAAGTTCTAGAACTACATAGCCATAGTAAGTTATGAGATGTCACCCATTAGATAAGAATGACATACTTAGGAATCACCCGCTAGTTTAGGACTGATCTCAGGGGTCAGCCGCTAGACTAGGACTGACCCCACAATTAGTTGTCTTTACCCATGGCACGGTACTAACACCCTTCCAGCTGTGGTTACAGGTTGGACCCCAATCTATTTAAAAGGGGAATGTCGATTAGATTATTACTTCCCACAGTCTCAGTTTCAGATGCAGTCTCATGATAAAACTCAATTCAGTTCTATAGATTCAGGACTGTCAAACACAGTTACTCAACTCAGTATAGTTCCACAGATATAGGATTGTCAGATACTATCATTCATTTATCAGTAATTCAGTATCAGTATACTTAGATATCAGTTAATCAGTATTTAAACTCAGTATTCAGTGTTATCACGATCTTAGTTACAGTTATGTATCCATGCATATACTCTCATCCAGTTATACTTATGTTATTCAGTCAGTATTGATCATGCATACGAACCCATGCATTTCATCCTACCTCACTTACATACCAATACATTTAAAGTACTGACGCATACTTTTCTCATGATCTATGATATCTTATATCAAGGTTCAGACACATAGGCTTCGAAGAACCTTTAGCAGATCATATTCTCAGCATATAGAGTTAGTATTGAGTCCTCATAGTTAAAGGGAATGATTATTTATTTAATAATTTTAGTTCATTTTCAGTAATAGGAGTTAGTTGGAGACTTGTCCCATCAACTCCACAGTTCAGAAAGTTTAGAATCTTTTCAGACTAGAGTATTTTCAGATAGATATTTCAGTTTTTGTATTGTTATACTACATTTAGATTTATTTTAGTATTGAAACTTATAGCATGTTTTCCGCCTAATTTCCACTTAGTAGAGTATTAATATTCAGTTATTATAGCAGGTACCAATCATGGGTTAGCTTGTGGTCCTTCAGAATTATAAGCATCGTGTAGCACCCAAGGTACAGACTCGGGGCATTACAGATAAATAATGTTAAATGTAATGCCTAGAAATTTACTTACAAATGAGTTATTAATAAGCTTATTTTATTAATGGTCTATTGATTATGCTATGAAATAGCTATAGATTATGCCATGGATTAACTATTGATCAAGCTATTGATAAGTGGGGAGTGGTGAATTTACCACTTATTTGCATCCTAAATACATGCAAACTACTATAATTTGAAAGTATGAATATGAAAAGTTTGCTACTTGAATGCACTAAATTCCATATTTTGTAGGTACATAACTGAGGAGATAAAAAGATATGGATTTGGGCTGAAAAGGAACCAAAAGGAGAAGAAAAGTGCACAACTGATGGACCCCTGTACAGAACAATGCTCAGATACCGCAATCATGGTTCTCAAACTGTGATAGTAGCCAGTAAAGATGGGTCAACCACCGCGATCATGTGGATCTGACTATGGTTGCGGTAGCCACGATTGTGACAAAGCTAATGCAATCACGGTAATGAGAGAATAGGCACTGGATAGTTTTGTCAACAACAACAACAACAAACCTAGTATATTCCAATATCATGGGGTTTGGGGAGGGTAAAATGTACACAGTCCATACCACTACCTCCAAAGAAGTAGAGAGACTGTTTCCGATAGACCCTCGGCACAGGAAAAGGACAATATACAAAAAAAATCATCCAAGGAATGAGACATAATAAAATAACATATGCACAAAATTCTCAAAAGTATTGAACATTACCAAAACCAAAGCCCTCCTAACTTCTAGTTACTCACCATAACACAGATTATCCCTCTATCCTAACTTTTTCCTCTATATCTTCCTATCTAGGATCATTTCCTCAGTCAGCTGTAACTACTCCATGTCACATTTAATCACTTTCCTCCAGTATTTCTTAGGTCTACCTCTACCCCGCTTGAAGTCATCTAAGGCTAACCTTTCATGTTTAATTTTCAAAAAATTAACCCCAAATCCCATGAAAGTCTCAAACCCTTTGCTATTTGAGCATTGTAGACTTTTCTAGAGAAATAAAATCTTTAGTTACAATCCCTAATTTGGGCAACAATTGTATTTGGATTTCTTTCTTTGATTTTGAGAAAATTTAAGGTGGATGCTTTGAATGAACCTTATGGTATATCTCTTTCTCTTTACTTTATGCATAGCTAAATCTATTTTTCTTGGGATTATATTGAACTAAGGTGCAATTATGTGTGGGCTGTAATGTATTTGTGTAGATCCTAGTTTGTTAATGATGGGTTTCACTATTTGTTGGTTTAATTAGTTGGGATCTATAGGTGAAACCCCCAAATGCCCAAAATGGGTTTGTGGGGAAATCCTTAAACTCTTAAAAGCTAATATCTTCCTTGAAAAAGGTGTGCGGGTGAAATTTTGGA
Organism: Capsicum pubescens; assembly: GCA_030864215.1. Classification (NCBI taxonomy): domain Eukaryota; kingdom Viridiplantae; phylum Streptophyta; class Magnoliopsida; order Solanales; family Solanaceae; genus Capsicum; species Capsicum pubescens. Next base: position 179,787,539 of record CM061541.1, read on the forward strand.
ACCAATGGTATCCTTGAAAGAGGGCTACGAGGGACAAAGCAATAGTGGACAATAATGGATGTAGTTTGTTATCTTATTTCTATCTTAGAAATAAGAGTGAATAGAGACTTGTCTATGTTTTGGGAATCTTCATAGAAATAGGGATGCCCCAATGAGGTATTGGGTGGTTTTAATTGACACACTCGTTAGGTACTCAAAGGGGTCAATGTGTGACATCCTTGGGGCTTTGTTGACTAACTAGCCTCAAGGACTTTCAACTTATCCTGCAACATCATTAACAATTTGATTTTGCACCAAATCATCATTATCCCTTGCATAACTTTCCCTTATGTAGGCATAATCCCAAGATCCTTCTAAATATTGAATTTTAAAACACAAGTGTTGCCTTAGTGTCTTGATTCTATTATACGTTGATCAAAATTTGTTAGAACCAATCCCCCATTTTAAATCATGTACTTTATCTTATTTCTACTTTGGGTATATTTTTAGTAATTTTTAACACCAATAGGACTATATAGATTATTTTACTCCTCATGGATTTCACTTCAACATATGTTAAGCTTTTGACAATGACCATCCTCTACCAATTTAAAATGTATAGATAAGTGTTATCTAAATAGCGTTGTTGTCAAGAATGAAATTTATCTTTCACTTATGAAGAATTTAATTTTACTTGGGTTATACCCGTAGTGGTGCTTATTTATTTTGGTTGTTGTTTTTGTTTCCTTTTTATGCAATTCCTTTAGTATTTATGGGGCTATGAGTGTCAATTTAAGTATTGCTGGTTCCTTCGACGACCCTCTTGATGACGAGGAGCAACTTAATGATGTTGGATGTTCAGGACCATTCGTATCCCACCAATTAATAAGAAAGGCACCTTTCATGTCACGAGCATCATGTTGCATATGCTACAAATGAAAGGACTTTTTGGGGGACAAGCCTATAAGGACCACAACTAGCATTTGAAAAACATTATAGAAGTTTGTACATCCTTTAATATTTCACACATAACCTAAGAGTACATCCGATTGTACCTCTTTCCATTCTCTGTGATGGGGGAAATGGTATTTTGGCTTCGCTATCTTTAGGCCGAATAAATCACTTTATGGGATGAACTTACTGTGTCCTTCCTTGACTGGTATTTCTCACCCTCCAAGATGCTCCAATTGTATAATGAAATCACAAACTTTAGGAAATTTAATGGAGAAAACTTGTATAAGGTGTGGGAAAGATTCAACAGAAAACTCATGCAATATCCCAACCATAAAGTCCTAGAGAAGATACTTCTCCAGATCTTCTACCGGGCTCTTGATCCTCTCAACAAAACCATGGTAAGCAATGTGGTGAGGGGCTCTTTTGTGAAGTTGAATTATCATGTTGCTACAAACTTGCTTGAGGAAGTTACCAAGAAAGATGAGGGATGCTACACCCGTGATGCCGAGGTACCAAAATGATCTCCTACTACCGTCTTTATTGATAAAGAGCAAAAGAAGTGAGATAAAGAGAGGAAGTAAAACAAGGAAAAAATGATGATGCAATTAGAGACTTTAACTAAGAATGTAATGGGTGAACCTACAAAAGTGTTAATGCCATGTCATCCAAGGCCTATAATGATGAAGAGGCCAAGAAGCTTGATTAAGAGATTTGGTATTTAACTAACTATTTGGGGGGTTCCTTCCCAGCCTCTTGAAGCCAAGGTAGGAACCAAGGTTCGATGAATTATGATTGCGACCGTAATTAGAGGGATAAAGACCGAGATCATTATCATTATGTGCCTCTTCATGACCGGATAAAGAACAAACAAGGTAACTTAGTCTACTCTGACAAATACAAAATAAATGATGTTTTGGCAAGAATTTTAATGAAGGTGGAGAGAACGAACAAAATGGTTTGTGAATTGAAAGGTGACTCTTTCCAACTCAACCAAATGGTTGTATCCTACTCCAATTTTATCATACAATTGGAAATACAAATCGGGAAAATCTCTACTAAATTGAATACGAGACCAAAGAGGGGTCTTTCAAGTGATACTATTGTGAATCCAAAAAATGAAGATCAATGTTGGAAATAGTCTCAAGGAGTGGTAATACCCTTGGTGATCATTTGAAGGAAATTAAGGGAGAATATATGGGTGAAAAAGAGACCAAGGTTGTGCCAATGAATGTAAAGACAAAGGTAGCGGTTAAGTAAAAAAAAAGATCTCCCAAATCTCAAGAAGAGGAGATAAAAAACAACCAATAGAAATTAATGAAGAGGTCATTGAAAATGATAAGCCGCAAGGTGATGTATTGCCAACTATTCAAAAAATTCCACCATTTACCTAAAGTCTTAAGATAAAAGAACATAACGACAAGCTCAAGAAATTCATGGGTAAGCTTAGCAACCTCTCTATCAATATCCCATTACTCAAGACTATCCAAGAGATTTTGGGGTATGCTATGATTATGAAGAAATTAATGTGAAAAAAAAAATATTGTTTTAGGTGACACCATTGAAGTCACCCATGGTTGTAGCGCTATCTTGTGTTGCACAATAGCGGAAAATATGAAAAAACCTAGGGCCTTTACCATTCCATGCACAATCGGGACATATAAGTTTGAAAAATCTCTATGTGATCTTGGTACAAGTATAAGCATCGTGGAATTTTCAATATATAAAAGACTTTTCTTGAATACCTATTACCAACGTCGATGAGGCTTTTAACAGTAGACCAATATATTAAGAAATCGATTGGTGTTTTGTTCAATGTGTTGGTAAAAGTGGATAAATTCCTACTTTCGGTGGATTTTGTGCTGTTAGATTCTGAGATGGACCAACAGGTACCTATTATCCTTGGTCGACCTTTCCTTGCAAATGTAAAATCCATTATCGATTTGGAGCATGGGGAAATACAGTTTAGTGTTTAGGATGGTGAAGTATCCTTTTAGGTATGCAACAAGAATAAAAAACCTATAGAGCTTCAAGTAGTATTAGTTATAGATGTTGAATATGAGGAAGTACGTAAGGGGTCACTTCAGGATTCAACTTGAAAATGGTAGAAGATGTTGTTCCACGATGATAACTAAGTCGCTATGTGGGAGGCAACCCACAAAATCCCAATAAAGTGGCTCGTATTCTTTTCTTTTAAGTTGATAGAGTAGATTTTAAATTTTTTTCCATTAATTAATCCATGCATCTATAGCACTATTGAGTGTTTTAAGTGAATTTGAGCAGGGGAAAGTGAGAAATTTTGCATGTTAGACTGAATAGGGGAAAACATAGGTATAAAAAATTTCTATGTTATTGTTGTCGTGAACCTCAGACCACAATTATAGTAACTCATGTCACTGCGATCACGTCCTAGAGTCTGTGATTGCGGTCAAAATAGTTTTAAATGTCCATCGGACTCCCATTTCCCTCTTATTTTTTTCGCAAATTTTCTCTCAAATTGCACCTACTCTTATGTATATTTTAAGCATTCAAAAGTATGAGAGAATCCATATTGCATCATTCCCTCCAGTAAGTGTCTTGAATTCATGCTTTAATTATTGAAAATAGTCCATAGAATGCATGTTATAAAGAAGGCCTAAATCTATGATTTTCATTGTTAAATGTGTTGTTAACTAAATTTGTGTGGTGGTTGGATACTAGAATATGGTGTGCACACGTGTGGGGAAGTCTTGAGCACCCTAATTATGTGTGAAGTCGAGTAAAATAAAGGGTTCATACCAAGTGCTCAATCAAATGCTCAAACAAGTCTTGGCTATCTCTTTTAACATCCTAAGGTCATAATCAAGCACCAAGTAATCTTGTTCAATGATTTTGGTGTGAATTCTTGTTGTAGAACATAATTTGGCTTATAATTTGGATTTTTGTGCACTGAATGTTTTTGCTTAAAACCGATCTCAGATACCGCGAACGCGATCATCGGGACCATAATTTTTGGACCATGATCATAGCATTGTGATCGTGGCTCTATGGTCTGCGATCACTATACCTGAGGCTGAATATCAGCTTGGGCCAAAAATTTTGCACATTAATCTTTTGTCCAAACACCACCTAGTAACCTTCCCATGAGCTTTAGTGGACAAAATGGCTTATTTGGGGCATGAACATGTTAATGATTAATATTGTAATGTTATCTTTATGTTTTTCAATATTACCTCCTGGACGAATATGATGAATTTTGCTTCATGGTCATCGAGTGACACACTCTCTACATGGTGATCTTTCAAGAAGAAAGCTTCTCCCAAAGAGTAGAATATTCTTAGAGAAAGTTCCTAAAAAGCTTTCAGCATTTCATAATAGACTCATGGCCAATGGTTAGTAGTGTTTTTTCCTTGATCTGTGTAAGGAAAATTAGCAATGGGTCTGAGAATTTTATGCTAAAATTAGCGTAGTATCTTTCTAAGACTAGTCCATCGAGATTGTTAGGATCTTGGGGAAGGACACAAACTTTGGGGCAGACCAAATGAATGACATCTACGGGCTCTCTAATGCAAAAATGGATGATTTCAAATAAAATTGGTATGGGTCGGGAAACTAGTTGGTAGACTGATTATGTCCCAAAAAGAAAGTATCTTGGGTGGAGACTAAAAGAAATATATCCATGAATGACTTCACTATCGAGGCCCAGATTTGGTTAACTAACATTTGTAGCTGGGTCTCCCCATGCACCCACATAACAGTGGTTTTAGATTTGTGGGATAGGATGGTTGCTTGCATTTTAGGTGACATTCCTACAAATGTTGATCAAATTGTGCTATCAGAGATGAATTTCTTCAAAAATTATGGTGTTACGCTTCTTGTCTTCCCTTCTCTAATTATTGAGTTGTGTAGGTGAGAAGGGGTTTGTACTGTACCCAATTTACACTTGGGTGTAACCTATTACCTCCATCTATCCTCTAAAAATTCAAGGTGGGGGTGCACCATAATAGCAAAAAGAGAAAGATCAACTTGGGAATGTCGACATGTGAGGAGATTGAATCTTGTAGGTCTTCCACAGTTGGGCTTCTTGAGGATATTTTTGTTGATATTAGGGCCATTAAGGATCTTATTTTGGTATTTCCACAAGGACGGGAGAGCCCTCAACCGCCTGCTACTCATATGTGTCCCGCTCTGATTATGAGAAGTATCGAGAGGACCAGAAGAAGCCGGGAGATACCATTATTAGGCTTGAGAGAGCCTTCTCATACTTGGCGAAGTCATACAAAGTGATCCCAATTTCATATGAGAAGATCCTAATATTGGAGAAGAAGAGAGATAAATTTTATAGCAAGATATGAAAGGGGTAAAGGGCCATTGAAAGGTTCCAAAACCCCAAGACAGACTACCTTTCTCCCGAGTTAAGAGCTATGATGAGGCCCCATCTGAGAGGTAAGGTATTGAGGATGTTGGTATTGATGCAGAGTTTGAGAGTGAGAAAAACTCTTAATGTGGTTTCAGGGAGCACCCTTATCCCTTCATATGCTTGATTATTTATGAATTGAGAACACTACTAGTTTTTTAGTTGGGGATGCCTGTATCTGTATTTATTCTATTTGCACCTATAAAATGTTGATATTCCTAGATATTTTAGTGATGTTTTCATTACATTTTGGATGATTTTTATTTTTTATTTTTGTTGTAATATTTGGGTACTCTGATGGTCCCCATATTTTCATGGATTAATCATTTTTGTTTTTAGATTTTTACATTATTTTAATTTTTATAATAGTGATATCGGATGAGCCTTTCCCTATAATACATTAAGTGATGACATTCATAAGGGAAATTTTTTGTGATTATTTTTTGAGCCATGGATGCAGGGGAAGTTTGATTACACGTAACATTGAAGCTATAAATATATTGGAACTCTTAGTACTTGTAGCATTTTTGATTTGGGATCACATTTGTTCCTATGGTAAAGTCTACGTGGCCATATGGTTTTCCCGTATGAAATCCATAATGTATGGCGTCGTCTTGGCTTGGTGCCATAAAGAGAAAATTGTGTGGGGTGCAAATGCCAAGCAAACACCTCCTTCCGTCCAAACAAATTTTCAAACAATAGGGGAACAGACGTGAGTAATCTTTTAACAATACTTTACCTCTTTTTGAGACTCCAAAATGTTGGCTTGAAGAAATTGTAAAATATACTCCATTTTTATCTCTAGTAGGCAGGGAAATTGAACCCCTTTGAGGAGTTTACATTCCATGTATGGTGAGCATTTGTTTCTAAATGTTATGCCTACTTGTACTATCTTGAACATGCCCTGTTAGTCTCTCAACGCTAATTTTGATTGTGATTGGTTGGTGAAATGATCCTAGGCCATCTTTATGAACATAAGAATGAACTATAGCCTAAATAGCCTACCCATGCTTAGGATAGTACCCTTAGTTACCAAACTCGAGGCTTCAAGCCTTTTTTTGGCAACCTCATTAGACGCCTTGATCCATTTAAAGTTTGTCCTTCTCTTCAACCATACCCTTCTTGAATATGAAAAATGAAAACTGAGCAAAATGCCTATGTTGGAGTTAATGAGTTTGAAAGAGTTGGCTTTCGATGATGATATTATAGGTGGATTTTTATGAACTAAGAAATGAAAAAACGTGAAAAATAAAGGTATGATCAAAATAAAAATGAGGCATATATTGCAAAAGCTATAAGAAAATGAAAGATGCCTCTAAAAGTTGAGAAAATCTAGTTAACTAAAATAGGCATGTGCAATGTGTGGAATCAAAAGAAGTGGTCCATGGTCAAAAAGTTGGAAGGATGAAATAGTGTGATATAGATGTTCAAGGAGGGTGTACCCACTTTTTCATAAATGATATGCCACCCTTCCCCAAACTTACGTTACAAGATCAAAAGGTCCTTTAAGATCTCCAACTAAGTTTATTCATTGTAGTGATAAATGTAAATAAGAGCAAGCCTATGGTATGGTACTCTTTAGCATTGAAAGTATTTTTATGAGAGAGAGTTTCACACATTAATCCTTTGTTGCATATTTTAATATTTTGTGTGTGTGGGATTTTCCTTCTTGTGAGGAGGCATGTGAATAACTTGAGGTGGGTGACATTGTTATCTTCAGAATAATGAGGAAAAAGGAGTATAGTGGTGTTGAAGTCAATAGAGATTCACTTTTGGAGTGTTAGATATTTTTTTTGTTTCTCTTTAAAGTTCTTTGCATTGTTGAGTTTTTATTTCATGACGAGGTGTGTCGTGAGAATAGCTTTTCCTATGTTTGGAGAAGCACTTGTGGTAGTAGTCAAGTTTGAGGTCTTTGTGATCATTAGGTCAAATAAAAGGGCATAAAGTTTGCATTGTCTCATTAAGTAAGAGGTAGTGTTACTTGAGGACAACAAAAAGGTTAAATTGGGGGGTGTTGATGAGTGGTTTAAGTTAGGGGTGTTTATGAGTGATGAATTTTGATAACGCTCAAACTACACTCTTGAATGGGTGTAAGTGATCATTGTTAATATAAATCCCAACTAGGTTGGGGTCGAAACCCTTAGGGAATATGGTGTGAACTCAAGTCGTTTGTGATTTAATTCACTGATAGTTTAATGTTTCCTGAAATGGGGGTTTAAGTTTCACAAATGATTGTTTGTCACTTTAATTTCAATGTTGTAACCAAGATTTTTAGAAATAACCAAAATTATGTTCACTAGTGCTTACGGAACATAACAAATGCTAGAGGTGACTCAAGATTCTCATGGTGGTTAGGATAACAAGCTATCTTTATCGATGATATGTTCAAATGTCTCTCGACCTATTTATGCGTCTAATTTCCTAATCTTCTCAGGCTTAGGGAATTTCTGTTCACTGTCCAGATTTTACATCAGGTTAACCAACCTTGTTATAGAGTTGATTATTAAACGAAGTGTTTTCGGGTCCCTATTGATAATTCACTTTCTACTGTATATGATTTCTTTCTCAAGCAAATCAAAGTAGGTGTGTCTACTGTTTGCAACCAATAGACGTTAATTAAAATCTCAGAATTGTCAAGAAATCCAAACACCTATTAAATCTTGAGTGTTTAGCACATCGTCATGACCTAACCCTAGATCCCATAATTCAGGTTAATGGAGTTTAGCTACTCATAATGCAAGGAACAAGTACATGAATTGAATTCATAAGTGAGAAGATTAACTTACAACGATGATGAAAATCAAGAAGTATAACTTGAATTGAACCACGGTACAAAACTACCAAAATATTTTAACTAGCGAGAGAAAAATATCGTATGTTTTTCGAATAAAGATGATTCAAAAAATTATAATTATTCCTGAAAATGCTAAAACAATGCTTTAAATAATTTAACCTAATTAAGGAAATAAAATCAAAGTTACATCGTTTCCTCAGAATAGATGATAAAGTCCGTGACGGCTTATCATGAGTATGACGGCTTATCACGGATGTCGTTAGATCCTCTGCACTTTTGGTTTTCGCTGCCTAAGGCTGACGATGATGATGAAAACTTATAACCAGCTTGACGACATGTAATGGATGTCGTCATAAAACTGTCTTCAACTTCCATCTTCTGTTTAAGGCTGACGACGCTCCTGACGCCTTATCACCATCCTGACGCCTTATCACAAAGTGTTATCACAACTTCAACTCATGCCAAATATCTAGTTAAATCTGACGAGAACTGTGATAGCCTATCACAGGGCTAATGAATTATCGCATATGTCGTCAGCCACACTTCTTTTCAGATTCCTCCAGATTTTAACTTCTTTGCTTCCATTCTTGTTGGTTCTCTATCCCATCAACTTAAACTGTAAAATCAGACATAAACAAATAAAAAAATGACAAAAGTTGCTAAAGACTTCAGAATTATTCTTGGTTAAAGGTCTTAAAAGTGTTAGCAATTGCTCACACATCAAAACCCTCAACTTAAAACAATTGCCTGTCCTCAAGCAACTCAGCCCAACTAAGAGAATACATAGCATATTCAGCAGCCAATTTTCTCTTTTAAGCTCAAAACATAGTTACCACCTCCAAGGTCAATCAAATTAAAACCCACTGTGTATGTCATTGAAGAACAATAATGTAACATAAAGGACTCAAGAAATGACATCAATCTTAGCCACAACAACCATTCAGATACCATTGTTGCACTATCTAAACAAGCAAGTAGCTAGAAATAATACCATTGTTCACTCACATCAATGAAATCCCCCTCCTTGCATATAATAAACCAAAAATTTAAATGTGGGGATCATCAAAAGACTCTCACTCTCAAAACGAAGTTCCAATCAGTGTATGCCAGGTACCATATGATTGCCCTTATTTTCATTACCAAGATCTTCAGATAGGCCAGCTAGGATCACTATAGGACTTATTTTAGGCTTATAATGTAGGCTGGGGCTGGTATGATATTCAAGGTCATTTAAAGTGACTATGCCTCCTTGACACTACACTACTCTCTTGGGGCTCACTTATTCACCTCTTTTTAGTTTTTGTTTCCATTGATCGCACATGTTCAAGTTGGGTGCCTTACTTTTTTTTTAGAATAGTACCCAACTATTATTCTTATTTTTCTTTATTCTACCCTTCTTCATACTCATCTTACACCATGCACCCATATGATAGCCACCCTCAACTTAGGCTGTTTGCCTAGGCCAAGGTGCACAGTGTCCAAGGAGGACCAGGGCCAAACAGGTTCATTATGGTATAAATAGGAAGGTAAAAGTTGTCATAAGGAAGAAATAGGCTAATTAGACTAAAAAAAAGGATCAAGGGATATAATGCACATAGGGTAGGCTATTTAGGCTAAAAGTGGGTTAATCAACAAAATGGCCTATGATCCTTTCCTAACCCCTACCTTTTAACCATGGTAAGACTAACCAGGAAAGTTCTGGCTTTAGCATACAGAGGGAATTAAGTAGTTGCTCATACACACATGGCATGCAAGTATATCGCAGGACACAACTTATCCAGTTCATGCAATTGCTCAGTAATGATCATCAAGAAGCTAGAACTAATGTCGCAACAAGATTCACAATGGTCACAAGTAAATATAATTAATGCAGTTTTTGCAAAAAAAAACATTGGAGAAATGTTTAAAAATCAACAAAAAACATGTCAACTTCTTTGTATACTTGTATTTCTCCTAGTTACCACAAAATATGTTACAACAACAGACTACCCTACATCCTCAACTCAAAATCAAAGAAAAATTAACTAAGGGTTAGAGTATACCTGAAATGGATTAATATCGGGTGTCATGGGTTGCCTCCCATACATCGCCTTATTTAACATTGCGGCACGACTCAGGTATCTCGATTACTTCAGACTTCATTGAGATAGATAATGGTGATACTTTTCACTGATTCTTTTGGGCCAATGTAAAACTTGACACATTAACCATTTACCTTGAAGGTACTTTCGTCTTCATTTTCGAGTTCCACTACTCCAGATGAGTGGACTTGACTAACTTTAAAAGGGCCTGACCACTAAGATTTTAGCTTACCTGGGAACAATTTGTGTCTGGAATTGAACAGAAGCACCAAGTCACCTTTTTGGAATTCTTGTTTCTCTATTCTCCAATCATGGTACTTTTTCATGTTTTCTTTATAAGGATCTTCTCGTTTATTGTCCCTGAGATGGAATTCATCCATCTCATTCAATTGCCCCAGTCTCAGCTCTGTTGCTTCTTTCCAAGTCAGATTTAACCTTTTGAGTGCCCATAAGGCCTTGTGCTCCAGCTCTATTAGTAGTTGGCAACCTTTTCCATAGACCAAATAAAATGGTGACATGCCAATGGGTGTTTTGAAAGCAGTCCGATATGCCCACAAGGCATCATCGTGCTTTCGAGACCAATATTTCTGTGTAGAATTCACCATTTTTGCTAGGATGGCTTTAATCTCATGAATTGATATTTGTACATGCCCACTGGTTTGTGGGTGGTATGGAGTAGCCACTCTGTGCTATTTTACCCTATATTTTGCCAAAGCTGCTCAAAATATTTTATTGCAAAAATGAGATCATCCATCGCTTATGATAGTACATGGTACTCCAAAGAGAGAGAAGATGTTCTTCTTTAGAAAAGCAACAACCCTCTTCCCTTCATTATCAGACAAGGCTATAGCTTCGACCCATTTTTAGATGTAGTCAATAGAAAATAAAATATACTTCATCCTGTATGACCTCACAAAAGGACCCATGAAATCAATGCCCCAGACATCAAATAATTCCACATCAAGAATCTTAGTCAAGGGAATCTCATGTCTTTTAGAGATTTGCCCCTGCCTCTGGCATTGGTCACATTTCAGCACAAACTTGTGGGCATCCTTGAACAATGTTGGCCAATAATAGCCACTCTGTAATATCTTCATAGTTGTTCGGTAACCTGCATGCTGACCCCTACTGGGGAAGGATATCATGCTTCCAATATGCACAATACATCCACTTCTAGCACACATCTTTTTATAATATTATCTGCACATCACCGAAAAAGATACGACTTATCCCAGAAGTAATGCATCATATCATGCAGGAACTACTTTATTTGATGGAAAGAAAGGTTTTATGGGATGACCTCACTCACAACATAATTTGCATAATCCGCATACCAAGGCAATTTTTCCATAGCGGCAGCTAGAAGCTCCTCATCAGGGAATGCATCATTTATCTTCATTTTATCACTACTTTCCAGTTCACCTTCTATTCTAGATAGATGATCTGTAAGCTATTTTTCACAACCTTTCCCATCCTTGACGTCAAAGTCAAATTCTTGCACCAACAATACCTATCTGATCAACCTTGGTTTAGCATCCTTGTTAGATATCAAATACCTAAGGCAGCATGGTCGGTGTGGACCACTACTTTGGTCCCACGCAGATAAGCTCTAAACTTCTCAAAATCATACACTACAACCAGAAGTTCCTATTCAGTGATGGTGTAATTCTTTTGTGCTTCATTCAGTGCTTTGCTGGCGAAATATATCGGATGAAATATTTTGTCCCTCTTTTTCCACAATATAGCTCCAAGGGAAACACCACTTGCATAACACATGATCTCAAATGTTTTTGCCCAGTCAGGTGAAATAACTATAGGGGCCTCAATCAGCATCCTTTTAAGGCAGGAAAATTCCTTCACGCACTCTTCATCGAAGGAAAATTTCACCTCTTTCTCTAAAAGTTTGCAAAGTGGATTTGTAATCTTTGAGAAGTCTTTTATAAATCTCTGATAAAAGCCAGCATGTCCAAGAAAACTGCGTACTCCATTCACTGAAATGGGAGGTTGTAATTTCTCAATAACTTCCACCTTTTCTCAATCAACTTCTATCCTCTTTTTGGAAATTTTGTAGTCGAGAACGATGCCCTCTTTGACCATAAAATGGCATATTTCCCTATTAAGTACCAAGTTAAATTCAACACATCTTTGCAAGCCTATATTCTGATTTGCCAAACACATCTCAAATGAATTACCCACCACAGAGAAATCATCCATGAATACCTCTGTGGTGTGCTCCACCATGTTAGAGAAGATAGACATCATACACCATTGAAAAGTGGATGGTGCATTACATAGCCCAAATGGCATCCTCTTCAATAGAAAGGTGCCATATGGGCATGTGAACGTTGTTTTCTCCTGATCTTCTGGAGAAATACATATTTGGTTGTATCTACAATAACCATCCAAAAAGAAATACCACCCCCTGACAGCTAATCGATCAAGTATTTGGTCTATAAAATACATCGGATAGTGGTCTTTCATAGTCTAAGAATTTAGCTTGCGGTAGTCCATGCAAACTCTCCACCCAGTTACAGGCCTGAGCGGAATCAACTCATTTTTTTCATTAGCAACCACCGTCATACCCTCTTTTTCAGGTATATATTGAACTGGGCTCACCCACTTGCTGTCAGAAATAGGGTAAACCACTCTTGCATCCAACCACTTAATAATCTCCATCTTAACCACCTGTTGCATTGGTGGATTAAGATGGCGCTGATGGCTTATGGTTGGAATGCATTCCTCCTAAAGCTGAATGTTATGCGTGCAGATGCCCAGGGGAATGCTAATAATATCTGCAATGGTTCACCCTATAGCTCTCTTGTGCCTCTAAAGTACTGAGATAATTGCATTCACCTATTGTTCCACCAAATCAGCTGCAATAATAATGGGTAGCGTGTTCCCATTGCCCAGAAACACATACTGTAGGTGCCTAAATAATTTCTTCAATTCCAACACTGGAGGCTCCTCAATAGATGGCTTAGCTAGTGGCGTTGGTTGGTTAGCCAGGTCAAGGTTTAGCTTTTTAGGAGCATAAGGATATCAACCCATGCCTGTCAAGGAACAAACGGTCTCTTCATACTCCTCAATGTCTTCACTATCATATTTCATCTTGACCGTGGCTAAAGGTTTGATAACAAGTTTCTCAGCTATGGGCACCTCCTATTCATCCTCATAATACACATCAACTACTCAGAAAACACTCATCTCTTCATGTTTCTTCATTGATTTTCCCACATCAAATCATACCACTTCATTGTTCGTCTTGAATAAGAGCTCATTTGCTCTCAAATCAATCAACATAATTTTTGTTGTGAGGAATGGTCTACCCAAGATTATGGGCACCTCGAAGTCCACCTTGCAATCTAGAATTATGAAGTCTGCAGGGAATATAAAGTTGGACACCTTCATCAACACATCATACAGAATGACAATAGCTCACTTTATTGACCTATCCATCATCATGAGTCTCATGTTAGTGGGTGTGGGATTTCCCAGACCCAACTTTTGATAAATAGTTAGTGGCATAAAATTAACGTTTTCTCCCAGATCACATAGTGCTTTGGTGAATTCCATTGTCCCAATTGTGCAGGGAATAGTGACTGCACTTGGTTCTGGCTTCTTCTGTAGTAAGGTCCTTGTAGAAATAGCTCTACAAAAGTGGAGATTTTCCTCCAATTCGCAGCTCACTGCTCGTTTCTTAGTCACAAGGTCCTTCATGAATTTCGCAAATCCTGGGATTTGTTCAAGTGCTTCAACCAGGGGCACATTAATTGTCAATTTCTTGAGCATGGCCATGAATTTTCTGAATTTGGCATCATCAACCTTCTTCTTCAATCGTTGAGGTAAAGGAGGTGGTGGTCTAGGGATAGATTTCAACACCACTTTTTTTTTCTTCTCCTTTTCCTTTTCTGAAGTAACAACAGAACTATCCAGCTTCTCAGAATCCACTAGTTTGCTTTCTTCGGATTCATCAACAATCATCTCACCATCCACAGATTTGCCCATAGAAGGGCCAGGTAAGATCTTACCTCTTCTTGTGGTAATCACCGTACATGAGCCATTATTCTGCGGATTCTGAACCATATCACTAGGTAAAGTAAAACTTTTTCTTTGGTTTAGTGTTGCAAAAAGTTGGCTCATCTACTGCTCCAACTGCTTGATAGAAGTGGAGTGTGAACTAACCAACTAACTCAGGGTAGAGAATTCACTCTTCATAGTGGTTACTCCTGAGCTGGTAACCTCAACTCCCTTCAACAATTTTTCCATCATGTCCTCTATCGACATCTTATCAGATCTAGTTGGTGCAACATCCCAACTTCTAGGAGGAACATAAAAACCACTCCTATCATTATTGCTTCTCCAGTTTCTTTCTCCCTATCTTTATAATCAAGCTTGTAATGAAAGTTTTGACCTTGATTCCATTGGTTGTCGCCTCAGAAATGCCCTTGATTATTAACATAATTTCCCTCCTCATTTGCATCAATGGAAATAGTGCACTAAGATTCCAAAACCTTAACTTTTTCAGTCTTGCCTGACAGCAAGTGCTTGGTCAGCAAGTCCATATGAGTCTTTAAGTGGGCCATGTCTTGGTCTAGCTCCTCATCCCTTATGCATTTCTCCATATTCATACCATAATAAATAGTCGGTATAGCTACCACAGAATCCCTAGTATGCCAATCCTGACTTTGTTTGGTTATTTTATTCAGCATGTCTGAAGCATCTTGAAAAGAAAGTTCAATGAACGAACCACCTGCAACATTATCTACAATTGGCTTTGTCACAAAGTTAAAAGCTCTGTACAAATTCTCCATCAAGTTCAAGTCCATCATGTTGTGGTTCTGACATTGTGCCATCTTCTTCTTGAATCTCTCCCAATTTTCATGCAATGCTTCAGTCAGGAGCTACCTGAAGTTACTCATTTTGTCTCTCAACTATACTCTCATAGAGGGTGGAAAGAACCATTCTAGGAACACCTCTTTCAATTGTCTCTAGTTGGATATAGAATCGAGCTCCATCTCATTTAACCACATTGTTGCATCCCCGGACAGAGACAATGGAAACAATCTCAACCGAATCGCATTTTCGCTGACTCCCGGATTATCAAAAGATTTGCAAATGGTGATAAAGTTGACCAAGTGAATATTTGGATCATCACTAGGCATTCCTCCAAACAACCCCTTCAGATTCAGGAGTTGGATCATGGTACTTGTTATGCTGAATTTTTCACCAGGTGCTAACAGTGGAGGAATGATAGAAACCATTGCACCTGCTCCGTCCATTCCTTTGTCATCGTCATCAACCTCATAATAGGCAGGATGTTGACCATAACTTTCTCTAACTGAACGATTTCTGTTGAAATATCACTCCATTGGTGCATCAATTTCTTCAGCTCTCCTTAGGTTTTGAGGATTCAACATTTCCTCATCACCCAAGTCTTCATCATTAGTTTTTGGGTGACGTACTTGTTGACCTTTGTTCTGTACGTTCACCTGAGCCCTAGCCAACGCTGCCAGTCTGTCAGCTTTTTGTTGTTCTGCCATTCTCCCGATCAGCTGAGGTTCCAGATTAATTGGTAATAACGGTTCTCAAGAACTTCTTGTTTTTGGCATAAACAACAAGGAACCTACAATAAACAAAAACAACAAATAAACATAAATCTAGGAAACCTAACTAATAATCAATTAGCACACACAACTTTCAGTTTACAACCGTAGTTCCCAGCAACTGTGCCATTTTTGATAATGCTCAAACTACACTATTGAATGGGTGTAAACGATCATTGTTAATATAAATCCCAACTAGGTTGGGGTCGAAACCGATAGGGAATATGGTGTAAACTCAAGTTATTTGCGATTTAATTTATTGATAGTTTAACGTTTCCTGAAATGGGGTTTTAATTTTCACAAATGATTGTTTGTCACTTTAATTTTGATGTTTGTAACCAAGATTTTAAGAAATAACCTGAATTATGTTCACTACGGCTTACGGTACATGACAGATGCTAAAGGTGACTCAAGATTCTCATGGTGGTTAGGATAAAAAGCTATCTTTATCGATGATATGCTCAAATGTTTCTCGACCTATTTAAGTATCTAATTTCCTAATCCTCTCAGACTTAGGGAATTTCTGTTCACTTCCTAGATTTTACCTCAGGTTAACCAACCTTGTTACAGCGTTAATTATTAAACAAAGTATTTTCGGGTCCCTATTGATAATTCACTTCCTACTATATATGATTTCTTTCTAAAGAAAATAAAAGTAGGTGTGCCTACTGTTTACAACAAACAGACGTTAATTAAAATATCAGAATTGTCAAGAAATCCGAACACATTAAATCTTGAGTGTTTAGCACATCGTCATGACCTAACCCTAGATCCCATAATTCAGGTTAATTCAGTTTAGCTACTCATTATACAAGGAAAAAGTATGCAAATTTAATTAATAAGTGAGAAGATTAACTTATAACAATGATGAAAATCAAGAAGTATAACTTGAATTGAACCACGGTACAAAACTCCCAAAATATTTTAACTAGCGAGAGAAATATCGTATGTTTTTCGAATAAAGATGAGTCAAAAAATTATAATTAATCCTGAAAACCCTAAAACAAGGCTTTAAATAGTTTAACCTAATTAAGGAAATAAAATCAAAGTTACATCTTTTCCTCAGAATAGATGACGACGTCCGTGATAGCTTATCATGAGTATGATGGCTTATCACGAATGTCGTTAGCTCCTCTGAACTTTTAGCTTTCACTACCTAAGGCTGACAATGACGATGACACCTTATCACCATACTAATGACATGTCATGAATATGGTCACAAAACTGTCTTCAACTTTCATTTTTTATTTAAGCCTGACAACGCTCCGGTTGCCTTATCACTATCCTGACGCCTTATCACAAAGAGTCATCACACTTTCAACTCATGAAAAATCTCTGGTTAAGCCTGATGACAACTATGATAGCCTATCACAAGGCTGACGACTTATCACAGATGTCATCAGCCACACTTCTCTTCAGATTCCTCCAAATTTCAACTTTTTTGCTTTCATTTTTGTTGGTTCTCTATCCCATTAGCTTAAACTGTAAAATCAGACATAAACAAATCTAAAAAGGACAAATGTTTCTTAAGACTTCACAATTATTCTTGGTTAAAGGTCTTAAATGTGTTAGCAATTGCTCCCACATCAAATTTATCAGTCATATTCATTTTAAATTCATGCACATTACTACAATTTGAAGGTATTAGTGTGACAAGTAATCTACTTGAATGAACTAAATTCCACATTTTGTAGGTACACAGGTGATGCGACAAAAGGATATAGATTTGAGATGAAAAGGAATAAAAAAGAGTATAAAAATGCATATCTAATGGACCCTTTACAAAGAAAGGCTCAGACACAGTGATCGCGGCTAGTCAAATTAGGTCAACCACCACGATCGTGTTGATCTGACCATAGTTGTGGTAGTCACGATCATAATAATATGGGAATAGGCCCAGGGGTAGTTTTGTAATTTTCATCAGTCGACCCAAAATCCCTTAAAAGCCTCAAACCCTTTCCTATTTTAGGATTGTAGACTTTTGGAGATAAATTAAACTTGATGTTACAAACCCTTATTTGGGCAACAATTGTAGTTGAATTTCTTTCTTTGATTTTGGTGAAATTGAAGGATGGATGCCTTGAATGAAACATATGGTATATTTCATTCTCTTTACTTCATTAGTATGTAAATCTCTTTCTCTTGGGATTTTGTTGAACTAAGGTGCAATTGTGTGTTGGTTGAGATGTATTTTTGTAGATCCTACTTTGTTGATGATGGGTTTCAGTATTTCTTGGTTTAATTTGTTGGAATTTGGGGGTGAAAACCCTAAATGCCCAAAATGGGTTCATGGGTGAAAAACTCAAAACTCTGGAAAGCTCACATTATCTTTTAAATAGGGATATGGGTGAACATTTGGAACCCATCGTATTCTTAAAAGAGGGCTACTGGGGACAAAGAAATAGTGGATAATAATTGATGTAGTTTTCTATCTTAGAAAAAAGGGTGAATAGAGAGTTGTCTATGTTTTAGGCATCTTCCTAGAGATAAGGATGCCTAATTGAGGTATTGGGTGGCTTTAATTAACACACTCATTAGGTACATAAAGGGATCAATAATTTATATCCTTGAGGCTTTGTTAAAAAACTAGCCTCAAGGACTTTCTAACTAGCCTACAAGATCATTAACAATTATATTTTACACCAAATCTTCATGTTTCCATGCATAACTTCCCCTTCGGTAGGCATAATTCCAAGATCCTTCGGATATTGATTTTCAAACATAAGTGTTGCCTTAGTATCTTGATTCAATTATACCTTGATCAATCTTTGTCTCAAACCAATCCCCCATTTTAAATCATGTACTTTTCCTTATTTCCACTGCGGGTATCTTTATAACAATTGTTAACACCCGTAGGACTAGAAATCTAATTTGGCCTATTGTGGATTGGACCTCAACTTATTTTGAGATATTGACAATGACCGTCCTCTACCAATTTAAAAGGTATAGGCGAGCGATATAAAAAATCTATCTATTATTCTAATGATAAGCCATTAATTAGGCTATTGGCAAGTTAATATCTATGCTTGATAGTACATCTTGATTACATTATATGTAATGTTTAATGACTATATCGGACAATATGTTATGGATTATGCTAAAGAGCATATTTATTGATTATATTATTTAATATGCTAGTGATTATGCCAAAAATCATACTTTTTTACTTTGTTAGTATGCCAAAAATCTAGAATTCTCAATTTCGATTATGATAATTGATCGTGTTAACATATCATGTACATTTTTATATTGTTAAATACTCAAATGATTATGCTATTAGTTATATTGATGATGATACTGATTAATTATACCCAGATGAAATCCAGAGGATGGCTATGATATTGATGATTTTGATGATGAGATTATGATACTATAGGTTTGGCAAGGCCGGAGGATGATTATGATGATATATGTACGGCAAGGCTTAAGGATGATTATGATGATATATATATGCCCGGAAATACTAGAAGATGATTGTGATGATATTATGAAGATATTGTTGAATATCTAGACCGGTTCGAGTTCGGCTATACGTAGTATACTATGATGCTATACTATTTATCATATGATGACATTGGGTGTGAGATTGACAAACTAGCTAAGTCAAAAATTAAGAAATAGTTATAATGTAGTATGATATGAACAAACTTTAGTAATATGATGACTAGTCGCTAAATATTGGCTAGTTTCTAAATATTGATTAGTTGAAAAATATTGGCTAGTTGGCAAATATTGGTTAATTAGAAAATAATGACTAGTTGATAAGCGATGATTAGCCGTTATATGAAGATTATATAATAACTGATGTTTAGTTGAAAAATGGATGGTTTATTGATACATAAGTATTAAATGCTACAGGATGAGTAATGATAAGAGTTGACCTATTTGGCAAATGATGAATAAGGACAACTGTTTGTTATAGTGTAGTATGACTTGGATGAATTCCAATTGTATTATGAGAGTTGGTAAATGATGGTGGTGGGTTAATCTCTCATGTTTTTACCTTCCAGGCTTATGGGGGATTGTGATGCGTTATTTACTCTTCTACACCAATAGGCATATGGGTGTTAATTATGTAGTTATGATTGCATATGTTGACGCTCTATGTTATGTTATGATAATATTTTGATTATCTATGTATTCATGTATAGCGATATTGGAGATATTTTAGGTTCGTTTCCTTACATTTACTTAGTTATGTTATCTTGCATATATCATTATTATATAATGATTAAGCTAAGTTGGCCGATGATGCCCACTGAGTACCCTTTATTTAGGTAATCATACTACACTTATGTACCTTTTTGTAGAAGATCCGAGTACTAGTTGCTGTTGTTGATTCATGTTCATGTGGTGTTGATATCCAGCATTAGGGTGATCTCTTGAACTTCAAGTCACCCATTTTATTCTATCTTTCCATAGTCAGTCTTTTGTTTCGAGGCAGATGTTTTGTCTATTATAAATACTTGGGTTGTGTTATTATACTAGATGATATTGTACTGGCTCTACCAAGTCGTGGAATGGTAATTATGTAGTGACTACCCTTAACCTATTTCTATTTTTTTTATTGTGTTGGACTATCTCTTAGGCCCTTTTGGGGAATTTCCACCAAATGAACCCATTATGTTTAACACTGGGTTATGGTTTGGCTTATTTACTGCTGGGATAGTGTAGGTTCCATCAAAACTCATAAATTGTATCATGGAATAGGGGGTACGCCGGGTATGTTGAAGGTAACGGTCTTGGAAAAAACATCCAAGACCACATGATAGAGGGAAAACCAGTCTAAGCCTAGAATTATATCAAAATCCACCATGTCTAATATAATAAGATTAGCACTAATTCCACCTTATTTTTGGACTATCTTATGTATGTTAGTCTTTAATTACATCTATTACTCTTTTATTACATCTATTCCACATTCTTCCATTTATTATTTTGGTAGCCCACTACTAGTAGTATCAAACTACAGGATTGGCTTGCCTACTATTGGGTTATAGTAGTCACCATCATGACCACAAAAATTGGGTCGTGACAATTGGCATCAGAGCCTAGGTTCAATGATGTATTGGTACAAGAAATGGATATCTATTAGCATCCTGCAGATCAGTGCAGAGATATTTATAACCTACCTTGACTACCTCTCATGTATCCCTATTTCTATAAGCCTAAATTATATTCTTTGACTCTACTCTATTCCAAAAGGACGATACGAGGTTGTCGATAGATGTGGATAAGACTCCAGCACATGTTTTCAGAGCTTCAGTGGATCAAAGATTTGCAATTTCAGACAGAAAATTTGGGGCCATCCTAGGCTCATGTGTGGTTTAAAATTACTTCAACCTTTCGAGATTCAACATTGGGGATCCCGAGTCATGTTTCAGATCCCTCACAGCCATGGAGGATATTTGGTTTATCGAGCAGTTCTAAGGCCAAAGTTAGATTGGTTGGTGTTCAATAGGGTTCCTTGTAAATTTTAGAGTATGAGATTGGGTTAATTTAGTAGGGCTAAACATATTCCTATGTTAGATCCTTCAGAGCAGGACATGGCGTGTGGATTGATTAGAGGATTAGCATTGCCTCTCCATTTGGCTTCATACCATTTAATAGTAGTTGGGTCTTCTATTTCTTCTATTTTTTATTATGCTAAGGACATAGAGAGAGCATGCATTAAGACTTATAGAGGTGGAGGTAAGAGGTCAGGTCATCAGTATAATATTATTGGCATTTATCCTAGAGTGAGGATCCTTCCGATGGGGCATAGAATCACATACAACCTATTGATTCTTTGTAGGAAGCATTTCAAATTATGGGTAACTGAAACACCCCAAACACCCACTTCTTCTTGGTCCACGTAAAACCATCCTAACCACCTTGTTGTTGAGAACAACCCTGTTCCGCTAACCTAAACTTCTTACCCTGCCATTCTCCGAACTCAGCCAATTTTCTCTTTCTTCCTCTACCTGTTTCATATGAACAACCAACATAGAAATATCTATGTCCTTGATCAGCAATGTAGTCTTGCTTTGAAGGATCAACTCACGAGACAGTCCTAAGGAAAACTTCCATATCCCGGACCTTATATACCACCAACTTTGAGCATACCTTGACAACTTGTGGAATTTTAAGGAATACTTCTTGATGGACATCTTCCTTACCTCAAATTAATAAATTCTTCCTCTTTTGCTTTCTTCAGATCCTGAGGAAAGAAATAGTCCAGAAAAGTATAAGAGAAACTCTCCCACAAGGATGACTCATCAACATCACCCCTTTCCTCATCCCATTCCTCTTACCATTGGTACGCTAAATCCATAAGATGATATGCAACAAAATTTACCGCTTCCACATTCGTGGTTAGTTTCGCCCTGAAGATTTTCTCCATTTTATCCAATAAACCCTAAGGATCCTCCTCTACCTTCAAACCAGTAAAAGTAGGAGGATTGGTTTTCAAAAATGCCCGACCCTTGTGGTCTCAACAGATAACACACTAAATACACCCCACTTAGCTTAAGAAGTAACTAACTAAGTAATAACATGATTCGGTTGATGAAATTCCGCATTAGTCACCTCACCTTGAAGAGGACTGGTAGCAATCGATGGAACTCCAGAGACATCAGGGACTACGCCAATAGATCGAGTGTGGATCCCCTGAGTAGTACGTGTCCCTTCAACATTGTTCCCAATTGAGATAGAAGAGTCATCTTGCATCTCAGATCGTCAAGGCATGATCTGAAAAGCGAGCTAACAGGAATTAGAAAGGACCTTAGACCTAGTATCTTGAAAATAGAATATCAAGAAAGAGAAACAATCCTAAATGCCTTGTAGCCTCTCTCTTATGAGTATGGTGCGCTACACACCACTAAAAGAGACCGTACTGAACGCGGATTTTTGGACTCGTAATTGATCATGAACCTAAATCTCTGTTACTAACTTGACACGACGTGAACATAGGCCATGTCATAACGGGCATCTCAATTCCAACCAGGACCGGAGACTACCCCCGATACCCAACACAACCAACCAACTTATGAATTGAGTAGGATAAATCCAAATATAAATTAAGATAGTGTATTTCATACTATTTATAGACTCTAGGATAGGCCTATGATCGAGACCGACCCAAATAAGTCTAATCACCAAACCCTACCGAGTCCATAAGCCAACAACTGAAACAATAACCAAGTTCCTGTTCATGGCATAATATAAGAGAATGGTACACTCATAAATTTAGTCCAACATTATCAGCCTCCATACCAATGCCAATACTAAGGCTTACACCACTATCAATCCCGCCTATTAAAACCCATAGTAGTTCCACAAAGCCTCTAACCAAAAGAAAAATAATATTTGATTGGGACATATCCCCAATTATAGCCAAAACCAATATTCATAAAATGACCAAAGTATGTAAAGATGTCTAAGATATAAAATGGAGCGTTCTGGAGTATGAAATCTCATGACTTCAATCCAATAGCTGATCTAGAGTGGAATCACTAAGATGGATGAGTAGGATGGCTAGTTCTGACATCGAATGGGGATATAGTCGCCCGAGGATGGATTAGAGAATGAACACTAGAAAGTAATTAGGATAAGGATAAAGTAATGCTAATATTTAAAACCAAGTAAACTAAATCTTCACACATATCCATACATATATATATATATATAATCTATGTAGGAAAAAAAAACTGAGTTTAGCATGCATTTAAAACCATTAACCTGGGTATGTGTATCTTAACCATTCTAAAACTACCCACGGGCTATATGGGTCAAGTGTAATCCCTTGAACGAGCCTTGATGAATATCGCCACATGAACTGGAGGTTCAATAAGAGTTAGGGATTCCTGAGTGCCCTTCATTCTCCATGATGCATATGTACAGTGTACTTAGAGTATTCCAGTATACCTCGTAGTATCATAGATGGTCCGTATGACCAACCCTCATGTCGGCAAACATAAGTTTCCAATGTCAGTCCATTAGACTAACACCTTCACGTTTATCCATCAAACCCCACCATTATTTCCCAATTAAAACAGTTACCATCCAACCAAACAATTATTCGATTATTATTAACCACGGCTATGAGTAGTGGTGTCGTCATATTGGCTATAGCTTGCAAGAAATGTCCTTAGCAAACCTTTTTATGAGAATGTATTCCTATGTACCCATGATTACATTATCAATTTAACTTTGGGAGTCCCTTCTACCACACAAGTGTTCCATTTTAAAGTTTTCTTAGAGGAATCTCTTTTACCCCAACACTATGTTCAAATTAACCATAACCATGACCACCAACACCATACCATTTAACCATTCAAATAATTTAAACCAACAAAAACAACAACAACAACAAACCCAGTATATTCCCACTTAGTAGGGTCTGGGGAGGGTAGAGTGTATGCAGTCCATACCACTACCCCTAACGAGGTAGAGAGGCTATTTTTGATAGACCCTCGGCTCAAGATACAAGGCAGTATGACAGGCAGTAAACAAAATATCAAAAACATAGAAAATGATACAATAACATAGATACAACATCCAAAAAAGTACATTTCCAAACACGGGACACCATAAATCCCCTACCTACTGACTACAACTCAACCACACCCTTAACCCTCTATCCTAATGTTTTTCCTACAAATCTTCCTATCCAGGGTCATGTCCTCAGTCAGCTGTAACTGATCCATGTCACATCTAATCACTTCTCTCCAGTATTTCTTTGGTCTACCCCTACCCCGCTTAAAACCTTCGAAGGCCAATCTCTCACACCTACGAACTGGGGCATCAGTGTCCCTCCTCATCACATGGCCAAACCATCTCAACCTCACTTCACACATTTTATCCTCAACTGATACTACTCCTACTTTCTCCTGAAAAATTTCATTCCCAACCTTGTCCACCCTTGTGAAACCACACATCCAACGCAACATTCTCATTTCAGCCACCTTCATCTTTTGGACATGAGAATTCTTAACCGGCCAATACTCCGTTGCATACAACCTAGAAGGCCGAACTACAACTCTATATAATTTATCTTTAATATTAGGGGGCACCTTCTTATCGCATAAAATTCCCAAAGCAAGCCTCTATATCATCCAACCTTCCCCAATATGGTGAGATACATCCTCATCTATCTCTTCATTCCCCTAAATTGTAGACCCGAGATACTTAAAATTATCCCTCTTGCAAACTGCCTGAGAGTCCAACTTTACTACCTCCTCTTCCTCAACTATCGAGTCCTTAAACTTGCACTCCAAGTACTCCGTCTTGGTCCTACTCAATCAAAAACCTTTACACTCCAGGGTTTCTCTCCAAATCTCCACCTTATCATTAACCCCTTGCCGCGATTCATCAATCAAAACTATATCATCTGCGAAAAGAATACACCAAGGCACCTCACCTTGTATACTCCGCATTAGCACATCCATCACTAAAGCGAATAAAAATGGACTAAGAGTTGATCCCTGGTGCAACCCGGTCATGACTGGGAAATGCTCAGAATCTCCTCCCACTGTCCTTACCCAAGTCTTCACCCCCCATACATGTCCTTAATCACTCTGATGTACGCCACAGGAACCACCCTCACCTCCAGGCATCTCCAAAGAACCTCCCTAGGGACCTTGTCATACGCCTTCTCCAAGTCTATAAACACCATGTGAAGATCCCTCTTCCTCGCTCTAAACTGCTCTACCAGTCTCTACACATTGTGAATTACCTCAGTCGTGGAGCGACAAGGCATAAATCCAAATTGGTTCTCTGAAATAGACACTATCTTCCTCAACCTCCGCTATACCACCCTCTTCCCAATCTTCATCGTGTGACTCAATAACTTAATACCCCAATAGTTGTTGCAACTCTGGATGTCACCCTTGTTTTTATATAGAGGAATCATCATGCTCCATCTTCACGCCTCGGGAATCTTTGCCGACATGAAAATATTGGTAAACAAGTTGGTCAGCCACCTCAACCCTGATCCACCAGAGAACTTCCAAAAATCCACCAGAATCTCGTCGGTTCCAGTCGCCCTGCCCGTTCGCATCATGCGAATAGCGTCACTGACATCTTCTACCCTAAAACACCAACAAAAGACAAAATTGCGACACTCCTCGGAATGCTCCAACTCTCCTAACACCAATCTTTGTCCCCTTCATCATTCAAGAGCCTATGGAAATATGCCTGCCATCTTTCCTTAATGAGGTCATCGTTAAAAAAAACTCTGCCATCCTTTCCCTTAATGCACTTCACCTGATCTAGATCGCGACCCTTTCTCTCCCTAACCTTGGCAAGCCTAAACAACCTTTTCTCCCTGTCTTTCTCCTCTAACCCCTTATACAAACTCTCAAAGGCTGCTGTCTTAGCAGCCGTGACAGATAACTTAGCCTCCTTTTTTGATACCTTGTACTCCTCCCTGCTCACCCGCTTCTCTTCTTCAACCTTACTCTCCACCAACTTAGCGTAAGCCTCCTTCTTGGTCTCGACGTTTTTATTAACCTCTTTATTCCACCACTAATCCCCCTAATACCGACCAGACCGGCCCCTCGAAACATCGAACACCTCTCTAGCCGACTCTCTAATGCAACCAATGGCCCTATCCCAAATACTATCGACGTCCCCTCTTCACTCCCACACCCTTAACCCTTCTAACTTAGCCCCTATCTCCAGGTCACTAACCGGAGTCAGACTGCCCAATCTAACACTAGGTGTACCCTTCTTACCCCGACGTATCTTACCTTTCTTGATAACTAAATCCATCACCAGGAGCCTATACTGAGTCCAAATATTCTTGCTCGGAATTACCTTACAATCCCTACACAAAACTCTATCCCCCTTCCTAAGAAACGAAAATTCATACACAATAATTTAAACCATTTGTATAATTTAGGGTTCCATACCAAGTTATACCATGTAATAGTTCCATTAAAAGTCTAATAAAATAATAATAGCATTCTAATTGGCATTTTATCAAACATGCTAGGGTCAAAGTGATTCCAAAAACAAATCCATTTACCATATAAAATTTCCCATTCAACAAATTGTCCAAACATCTATTAAAACATGGGAAAACCATAACTAAACATTTACTACCAAAACCCCGACATATATTTGAAAACCACAAAATAATACACTAATGATGCCATGAAAACATTCTTTAAAACTTGCCTTTAGATGGAACTAATAAAGAGGGAGGAAAATTTTGCCATAATATATGAAAATTATGGAGAGAAATAACACGTATAAGACCTAAATTAATCCTCTATATGAAACCCTAGCCTTCCTTTACCCAAGAGCCTTAGAAAGAATTAGAGAGTTTTTCTATGAGTTTCAGATAAGAATAATTAGGTAAATAATGTCCTAAGTATGATATAAGTTGTGGGGTCATAATAAGTTAAGAGGGGAAATATCCAGATTAGCCCAACTTAAATTGTCTAACTTCCCACTGGTGGGTACGACTCCACCATACCATTTGTATCCTAGGGAATGAGTGGTACCTATACTTGTACCTTGAGCCTTTCTTAGACACCCACATTGGTTAACATACAACCATGAAACAAAAACTATATCCAAGGGTAGGATCGACACCCTTAACTCATACCCTTAACGATACTAAGAGGGTTTGACACTGTCCAACATACGAGTTGGACAATACGACTCATACCCTATCTCACAAACCATGGTGAGCCACTCAAACTCAAATCCAAGTTACTTTGCTAAGTTTCAGATTATGTGAAGGAAAACTCAACTTTATGAACCATTAACCACCATACAATTCGTACCTATAAGAGTCGTACATATTACAGAAACTAATCCAACCCACCAACGAATAGTAGTTAGCATACGACTAGAGTATACCGATCATACCCCATCATATTACTAGTACCCCAAGTCGTATGGTATATAATAAGTACAAAACCTATGAAATTTTCTATGGTTCAAAAACCTCGGGTGTTTCACTGGTAATTTTACACTTCCTATAGAGTCATATAGAAATAAGTGACTCACCCATTTATTAAGAAACTGAGAAGGTCTTATGGAGAGTTTTAGGACCTACCCCAAATTTTACAGCAAATAATAGACTTATATAAGAGAAATTTAATCCTGGGTCTAACAATATATAAACATCAAGGTGAAAGGAACGAGCATACCAGTGAGAACATCTGTTGAAATTTCCTTCTCCTAATAGGATAATAAATCATAACACCAATTCTGGCACTGACTGCCACTGGTACTGGATGATGCACCTTATGGGGGAACTGGGCTTCCTTACTCAGCTTCTGGATTTATAGCCTGAGTTTGAGGGTGCGCATATCTATATCCTTTCTTATAATATTGACACTCTTTGATATTGTGGACCAACTTGACTCAGCTATAGAAACCCTATTTTCCCATCAAACATCACAAGGATGGGTCCTACTAGACTTTACACATGTTGTTAAATGGGCCTCCCGACTACATTATTCTAAGACCTGGAATTCAATGTCTTGCCCCACTGCTCTTGCCTGGTTTTGGGTGTAGGGTCATAGACTAAAGATTTCACAAGAATTAATAAATGACCATGAAATGGTATATGGCTTCTCCCCCAGACCTTACTATACTCAAACTGTCCAATCTTTGCTCTTATATTTTTCTTTTGTTATTCAACTTTTCTCCCTTAATCTGTTGAGCATAAGTCATCAATCGATCAATGTCCATATCCCTAATCAAATATGGTAGTCCTATACTCCTTGACCATAAAATCTTACACTCTAGTAAAAATTTACTCACCGTGTTGTAGAGTTAGATAACAACTCTGTGGAATATTTAGCCAACTAAGTAATCTGAAGGCAGTACTCCTTCACAATCATAAAACCCAGCCTTAGATTCATAAACTCCTCCAATTTAGCCTTCCTCATCTCACAAGGAAAGAACCAATAAATAAAAGTACTCTTAAAACCCTTCCAACTCATAGAAGTTGTATTCTCACCCTATAACGACTCGAGACTACCCCCTAGTCAATACACGATGCTTGGAACCACAAGTGATCCAAAGCTAACCCATGAACTGGGATACTATTAAGAAACTGAATTATAACATAATGAAGAGCTATTCTACTGTACGGAAAGATAATCTTACTAAAATTCTAAAATAGATACAATACAGATAAAGATTTACAATCTGATTAATCTAAAGGATGAAACTAAAATTACATGACTGACTCTGACTGACATCTATGAATGCTATACTATACTGACTATAGATAGCTAGGACATGCCTCCAACTACCACTAATCAATATATATGAAAATAAATAAACTGTACATGAACTAAAACTATCTGGAGTTCCCAAAGTAGGAGAACTCATCACCTGGTTGTTGGAATCTGCAACTGTCTGATCATGATGCATAGTCTATAACGGATACCTACATTATAAGACAATGTAACACATAGACATGTGGATTAGTACTTCTAGAATATACTGAGTATCTAAGGGTGAATGCTATAAGTAAAATTCATTATATGTGTAATCGTAAAACATACATGCTAAGTATAAGTAGACTCACCAATAGGCTAGAGTAAACTAAAAATTAAAATATCTTAAAGTAGAGCGACAAACATTCTCTGATAATATAGTGAGTTACTACACTTAGTTTCTGTAAACTTGCTCTAATAATATAAGTATAACTGAAGCTAGAATATGATAAAATATGGATATTGTATGAATACTGGGTCTAAAACTATATGATAGAGACTGACATATACTGAGGATCTGAAAATACAATCACAGTGAGCATGAATGCATAAGAATACTAACTTATCTGATTAGCTGAGTGTCTGATAGCTGAATACTGGGTATGTAAGACTGACTGAGTAACATGAGATAGTTGACCATGAATTCATGAAAAATGTATTATTTGAGAATGTAAGATCAAGAATATAACATAAGTATGAAATATACTATATACTGAGGTACTAAAATACTGATAACTAAATAACTGATAACTATACGCTATTGTCAAGCAAACCTAAAATTTAACTGAGTTACTAATGTGATTGCTCAACTGAGACTATGACTGAGACTATAACTAAGACGGTAATAGAGACTGTAACTAAGACTGTAACAGAGACTCAATACTGAGTTCTGATAACTGAGTAACTAATAAATCCAATTACTGATAACTGAGTTATTGATAACTGGGAGACTATTTCTGAAACTCCTATTTTTTTAGAACTGAACTGTGTTTTATACTAAGTCTGAAACTGAACCTGTAGGAAGTAATCATCTAACCAACATGCCTCTCTCTAAAAAGATTGGGGTCTAACCTGTAACCCCAGCTGGAAGGGACTCAGTACCGTGACATCAGTAAAGACAAGCTGAAGAGTCACCCTCAATCTGGAAGGAGCTGTGAATGAGAATGGTGGTACCCTAAGTCTGGCAGTTAAAACACCTCATTAATCCTTAATATGGCAGAATAATATCTCAACCTATGCTAGCTACGTCGTTCTAGTATACAAGGACTGCTTTTAAGGATCACACCCTCTACTGGAAGGTGAGTCCAAATCCTTGGGTTCACTCGACGCTAAATCCTACTCCTAACTGAATAGACACTGAAATAATTTTTAAACTGTACTAGGCTATACTAAACTATGACTGATCGTACTCACTGACTAAACTGGACTGAGTTCACTAAGTTTTGGTGACTGATTGTATACACTGAGTTCTGTACTGAATGATTACTACTGATCGTGATGTTTCTTAGACTATCTGGTAACTATTGTAGCTCTAGGTCAATTGCTAGATTTTCAGTTATTGAATACCCCCAGGACTTGATAGCATGATAAGTAACACATAGCATGATATTCAAAATCATAGCCATGGTCAATTGTTCACAATTTATTCACTGAGATATTTTATCAAAAACTTGGAGGTTATGGACTTGTACATGAATAAGAACACATTGTAACGTGTCATGATTACTGTATTCAATCCACATGGGCATTCTACCAAGCACTTGGAGATTAATACTTAATATGGGGCAATTTGCGAAACACAGGGAGATCATGAACTTGGACATGAGAATATCTTAAACATGGGAGCATAGCATGATTACATAACTAAGATGATGAAATGGGGAGTTCACATGAAATTCGCTTGAAATAGGAATTTAACATCTTTCATTGATTCATACATGGGCTAAATTGAATTAAAAACATCCTGAAAACATGAAACTCAATCTTTCCTGAACATACAAAATAACATAGTAATGGAAGATTCATTCTTTAAATAAAAGAAAGGAGTTTTTTTGGCTTTATGGGTGAAAGAGGACCCATGGATGAACTCCCTCATACCTTAAAAGGTTTAATCTTTATGGCAAAACACAATCTTGAAAGCATTCTTGAATTAGGAAACTTTATTCTTGCTTTTCTTGAAGAAAAATTGATGAAGTTCTTGGTGTTCTTGAGCAGGCTAGGGTTTTTCTTTGAGAGAAAAGATGAATAATTGAGTGTATATTGTGTTTGGGGGCTGAAAATTAGTGTTAAGGGCGGATTTAGGTGAGGGGAAGTGACCAAAGTTTCCCTAGAACCTCTTGAAACTGAATTAACATGTAAAACAATTTCGTAATGCGTAGGTTAACGTATCACGTTGCTATCATATTGGCTTACTGCCTCACACGGAAAATGCAGTAACTTTTCATTCGAGTATCAAATTTAGGCCAAATTAGTATCATTGAAAAAATAATTAAATTATCTACAATTTGGTGGGTCTTGAGCTATAAAATTCTATGTATATAAAAAGTTATACATGTTTACAGAAGATTCTTGTAGAATCGAATAACAAACTTTGGATGAATCAAAGGCTCAAAGATTAACTTTGTTCTAATTGATACTTATGAACATTTTTCACCTCAAAAGCAAACCAAACATGAGAATAAAGATCATAAAACTTATATTAACATGGGAATCATTTAGATTATTGTTTATACATGTAGGAGCGACAGTTCAAAGACTAGCCCAGAAAAGAGGGGTATTACATTATCTCACCCTTGGGAACATTTGTCCTCGAATGAGTCTGGTTAGACTAGGACTACTGTATGAAGGTAACTCAGATCATATTCTAAACATGACTGACTTGGAACATGATTGCATAACTTATTCTAAAACATGATACATGAACTGAATATCTTGAACTAAACTGATTTCTTGAATACATGCAACGACATGAGAATAATTGTAAGGCTGGATAGAAACAAGAGAGTCTACTGATGAGTAACTATTACTTCAAGCTGGATCCAATTTTGTGAAGGAAAATTAAAGATTTAAGACATGAATACTTGGGATATTAAAATATATCTCCCCCTTCAGATACTTTGTAACCCTAATGATACTGACTTGACTGAAATACTAAGGAAAACCTGAGAAGATGCATGGGAAACTTATTGACTAAATCATGACTGAATATCTGAGATCTGAAACTGATGCATATGCATAAACTAATTGAATTTGGAATTTCCATAAACGTGAATTACCTCATGAATAGGAAAGATAGAAAACCATAGGAACTTGTCTGTCTGACTGCTAGACTGGATTGCTGGCTATACGGACTGAATTATACTGAAATATTACACTCAACTATATAATCCACTTGTACACCAACATGACATTCAATCGTATCTTAATTATCATATATGAACTTGTAGGAAAACAATCACAAAAGCATCTTTCTCATTTTCTTATTAACCTCTATCTTTAAAATATTCAGGCACTAGCCCAAAAAAGTACACATAGAATTTCAACTAATCATAACATAAGGAGAGGTCACTGAAAGTTTAGAACATAAGGACCTGAAACATGAAAGAATAACTTTGACACTCAAATGAGGACTGAGGAATAAAGTATCAATGATATGAATTCATCAGAGAGGTCTGAACTGAGGACATACATAACATAAATTAAATTTCACTAATAATTAAAGGTGTATCATAAGAACCTAGAACTTAACATACTGTAAGGCATGGGTACATGAGTCATGAGCTGCATGACCTGAGTTTGGTTTTCATGATTTCATGGAACATGATTCGTACTGCTAAGTGAACTAGAACTCCTCATATTAGAATCTGAAAACGTACATGGTTTTTCTATTAAGTGCATGAATATGAGATATGATAAGGGAGCTGACAAGTTAGGCATCAGTAGATATCGTGATGACTGAAAACTTCGTACTGAGATAAGAATAGGTTGAGAATCGTCTTCACTTACTACATTTCTACACACACTAGCACTACTACTAGAATTTGAGAGCCTGACTTGGTTACTTGTAGTATCATTTCCCCACTTAGATTTAAGCCATCATCTTAAGTCTGTGACCACTTTACTAAACGTTAAACTGAACTGCAATCACTTTACTCTAGAGTCTGGGGTATAATAATACACATGAATGATAAACTCACCCATACCATCATACTTAATCTCGAATTAAGAAACTGAATTTCTTACATACACTGTTCAAGCCTACTAATTCACCTTTCATACAATTAGCCCCATGAATATATAATCAGCTCAATTTGGATAACACTTTCCCAACTCTACTGCTGCTAAACTTCTGGGTTCATACTTTTAACTCTAAATCACATATTAAAAAAGGGATTCTGAGAAGGAAATCTGAAAGAACATCTGACTTTGGCTTAATGCATGATTTTTATAAACATGTATGAAATATTTTAAACCTTAGGAAATAAGGGCACTGATGGGATACTTTCTAAGACAACATGTAATCACATAACTTTCTGTGGGGACTGGCTGAGGAAACATTGTCTATAAGGACTTAAGCTTCACTATTTATATCGCCTCAAACTAAGGTAGAGTTATCATGAATAGAGAAAAATGAGGATATACATAAAATTTCTTATATAATACTTCTACTGCACGATCTAATACTTGAAAGGAGGGAAATAGTTCCTAAATGCCTTGTATCCTCTCGAAGAAAAGTACAAACATCTCTGTACCATTCCAAAATACTCTACTAGACACGGCTTCATAGACACCCTAGGACACTTAAACTTTGTGCTCTAATACTATGTTTGTAACGACCTAAGACTACCCTCTAGTCATCATATAGTGCCTGGAACCACAAGTGATCTCAAGCTAACCCATGAACTAGCATACTGTTAAGTAACTGATTGTAATATAATGAATAGTTATTCTGTTGTGCGGAAAAATAATCATACCAAAAATCTAAAATAGATAAAATACTGTTAAAGATTTACAATCTGATAAATCTTAAGGATGAAACTGAAATTACATGACTAATAAAGATTTATGATGTGGTAAATATACAGGATGAAACTCAAATTACATGACTTACTCTGACTAACATCTATGAAGCCTCTATTATACTGACAATAGATATATGGGACATGCCTCTAAGTACAACTAATCAATAGACATGAAAATAAATGAACTGTACATGAACTAAAACTGTCTGGAGTTCCCAAAGTAGGAGAACTCATCACCTGCTGACTAGAATCTGCAACTGTCTGATCATGATGCGTAGGCTATAACTAATACCTATATAATGAGATAATTTAGCACATAGACATGTGGATTAGTACTGTTGAATGTAAAGAGTATGCAAGGGTTAATGTAATAAGTAAAATTGATTTCATACGTAATCGTAAAATATGCTTGCTAACTATAAGTAGACTCACCAATAGGCTTGAGTAAACAAAAAGATGAAATATCTTAAAGCATGAGTGACAAACATTCTCTGATAATATGATGAATATCTACAATTAGTTTCTATAAACTTTCTTTGATAATATCAGTATAACTGAAGCTGGAATATGATAAAACATGGATGTTGTATGAATACTGGGTCTGAAACAATGTGATGAAGACTAACATAAACTGAGGATCTAAATATACAATCACACTGAGAATGAATGCATAAACATACTAACTTATCTGATTAGCTGAATGTCTAATAGATGAATACTAAGCATCAATTCGTGAAAACTATATTATTTGAGAATGCAAGACCACGCGTATAACATGATTCTAAAATATTCTATAAACTTACGTACTAAAATACTGAAAACTGAATAACTAATAACTGTAAGCTATGGTCAAGAAAACTTGAAATTGAACTGAGTTACTGATCTGATTACTTGACTGAGACTGTGATTGAGACTGTAACTATGATGGTAATTAAGACAGTAGCTAGGATGAAATACTAAGTTCTAATAACTACGATTATTGATAACTGAGTTACTGATTACTGGGTGACTATTTTTTATTGTCTTGATTCTATAAAACTAAACTGAGTTCTACACTAAGTCTGAAATTGAAAATTTTTAAAGTAATTATAACCAATATGCCCCTAAATAAACTGATTGGGGTATAACCTATAACCCAAGTTGGAAGGGTATCAGTACCGTGCCATGGGTAAAGACAAGCGGAAGAGTAACTCTCAATCTGGCAGGTGCTCGGAGTGAGAATTGTGGTACCCTCAATAGGGCTGGTAAAATACCTCATCAACCTTCAATCTGTAAGTTTGATGTCTTAACTTATGCTAGCTAAGTAGTTCTGGAACATAAGGACTGCTTCTAAGTATTACACCCTCTACTGGTAGGTGAGTCCCCATTCTTAGGTTCACTCGATGATGAATCCTACTTCCCACTGAATAGACACTGAACTGATTTAAAAACTGTACTAGGCTAGACTGAACTGTGACTAATCGTGTTCACTGAATGAACTAGACAAAGTTCACTAAGTTCTGGTGTCTGACTAAATACACTGAGTTCTGTACTGACTGAATACTTTTGATCGTGATGTTTCTGAGACTATCCTGTAACTACTGTAGCTCTAGTCCAACAACCAGATTTTTTGGTATTGAATACCCCAGGACTCGATAACATGAAAAGTAAAGCATAGCATGATCTTGAAAATCATAGCCATAGTCAATTGTTTACAATTTATTCACTGAGAAATTTTATCAAACACTTAGAAGTTATGGACTTGTACATGAATGAGAACACACTGTAACATGTCGTGATTATCGTATTCAATCCACATGGGCAATCTATCAAGAATGTGGAGATTAATACTTAATATGGGAAAATTTTCCAAACACATGGGGATCATAAACTTTGACTTAGGAATATCTTAAACATGGGAGTATAGCATGATTACATAACTAAGATCATGAATGGGGAAATTCACATGTAATTCACTTGAAATAGGACATGAGTGTTTCATCAAAACATTTAAAGTTCTTAGCTTGAACATAAAAATGTCTTAAACATGAGGGAACAATAGAGTTACATGGAAAAGTTCATAGCTTGGGGATTCATCTTGAAATTGACTTAATATGATATGGGAATTTCATCAAACATGTGGAAGGTATGAATTTAAAACATGAGAATATTGCTAAACATCATGAATTTAGGATCTATCATGGAATTTACTTGAATAAAGCATGGGAAATTTAAATTGATCGCTTGAGGAATTTAACATCTTTCATGGAATCATACATAGGCTGAATTGAATTAAAAACATCATGAAAATATGAAATCCAATCTTTCTTGAAAATACAAAATATGATAGTAATGTAAGATTCATTCTTTAATTAAAAGAAAAGAGTTTTTTGGGCTCAATGGGTGAAAGATGACCCATGGATGAAATTGCACATACCTTAAAAACTTTAATCTTGAAGGGAAACACAATCTTGAAAGCATTTTTCAATTAGAAAACTTGAGTTCTTGCTTTTCTTGAACAAAAATTGATGAAGTTCTTGGTTTTCTTGAGGAGTATGGGTTTTTTATTTGAGAGAAAAGATGAATAATTGAGTGTATATTGCTTTTAGGGGAATAAATTAAGTGTTATTGGCAGATTTGGGCGAGGGGAAGTGACCAAAGTGTCCCTAGACACTTTAGAAACTGAATAAGCATGTGAAATAGTTCGGTAATGCGCTGGCCAATGCGTCGTGTCGCTATAGCATCGGCTTACTACCTCACACAGAAAATGCCATTACTTTTTGCTCGGGTATCAGATTTAGGGAAAATTAGTATCGTTGGAAAGCTAATTAAATTATCCACAATTTAGTGGGTCTTGAGCTGTAAAATTATATGTATATAAAAAGTTATACACGTTTAAAGTCGACCCTTGTAGAATCAAATATCAAATTTTGGATGAATTAAAGGCTCTAAGCTCAACTTTGTTCTAATTGATTTTTATTAACATTTTTCACCTCAAAATAAAAACAAACAAGAGAATAAATATCATGATAGTTATAATCACATGGGAATCATTTAGATTATAGTTTATAATCATAGGAAAAACGGTTCAAAGACTAGCCCAAAATGCATGGTATTAGACACCCCTACCATCCTTCCACATAGCGACCCAATCATAAGCAACAACACTTTAGCCTATAGTATTCCAACTCCATATACTCCACTTTAGTAACATGCATAATCTAAGTAATCTTTCTCACCTCATCAATAAAATGTTGAGGATCCTTATCCACTTTTGACCTATGGAACTCAGGTAGATTCATCCTCATAAAGTCCCAAATATGGGTTGCTGCTAGGTTACCATTTTGTTAAAGTGGGATAGATGCCTATTTGTTTCACTTAACATTAGCATTAACAGCTTGGGACAATACTTGAAAATCAACT
Source organism: Capsicum pubescens (assembly GCA_030864215.1). Classification (NCBI taxonomy): domain Eukaryota; kingdom Viridiplantae; phylum Streptophyta; class Magnoliopsida; order Solanales; family Solanaceae; genus Capsicum; species Capsicum pubescens. Next base: position 179,824,992 of record CM061541.1, read on the forward strand.
AGTAATTCAGCATAAGATACATTCTCATTCAGAGGGACTGCATATAGGGGTGGTTGATCACCATTTTGCATGTGTCAAATTGGCCAGGAGTAAATTCTATCACGTAAAAGCATGAGTTAAGGCTTATAAATACAACTATAATCATGATAGATCATGAAGGAAATGATTACTCCTTAATCATTCCATAGCCTCTTGCTCATAAATGTGAGGCACTTCACATTTATGATTAAGACTCTACATAACACGACTAGACTTACTCCTTTGGAAACCTTAAACCTTAGGCTCTGATATCAATTTTGTAAAGCATCAGATGTATCCCCTAGAGTCACACGATGCTCAAGATTATAAATACCCTAAGCTAACCCATGATATCTATTCAACTTAGAATTCAAACAAAAATTTGGTGAACTAACATATATAGAGACTGAAGGTAAACAATTTCAAATCTTAATGTAAATCTTTAACTTTGGAAAACCATAAAAAATGCTTTGAACTTAAATATACACAATCTGAAAAACACCTACTACAAAATACAGATTCATTAGGACAGAACCCAGTTGACTTAAGCTTAAATAAAAATCAATGATCTAAAATAACATTAAGTAATAGACATGAGTCTGATGAACTAGGTCCTGAGACTATGAGGACTCAACAAATATTGAGAAGCAGGTGATGATGTCTGTATTCAATTGTCCTACTATAAATGATCGTCGAAACCAACATTATAATACAATGTAGCACATAGACATATATACTTAGTACTTATTGAATTTACTGAGTATATGGGTGTAAATGCATATGTAAAACATAAACTGGATATATACACACTTTTAATTAATACATGTTAAGTGTAGATGACTCACCCTGGACTAGAGTATAAATAAAGACTACAATATCATAAATCATGGATAATGAAGCATATGAAGAAGCTTCATGAGCCATGGCACTTAGTGTCTGTAATTCTTACTTTTATTATTTCTTATGGGATATTCTTCTAACAAAAATTAACCATCTTATTAAACATGGAGTCCAATATCTTACCCATGTTGGAGAGAGTTGTTCTATGCATACCATTAGAATAGAACCTTAACATAAGTGATCACTATACTTTATCCATATTGAGAATAATAATAACCTACGGTGGCTCATATTTTAAATAATTGAGGATAGTCTCATTCCTATTCTCTTCTTGGTGATAAATACTACCCCAAGAATACATCTATATGCTCATACTTAAGAAATCCACCTTAAAATAGCATTAAGGTTTATACTAAAAACCAATTATGCTTCTCTTTACTTAAAATCATAATCAAGATGAACAAGTTATGGATTTCTTGTCTTATATTTAGATCAAATGATCAAGCTATCTTGAAACAAGCTATAATACATATGAATGTAAATTCAAAGGGGCTTAAACTTTCTTATGAACTTAATGCTTTTTTTGACTCTCGAAACTGTTACTTTCTTTAACAACACTTCTGATAAAAAATCAAGTGCAATAACCATATAGAAATATTTCATAAGAATCAAAATCAAAATAACTAAATTCAAATCACAATATCATTCTTGAGGTTCAAAACATGAAAAGATGTAACCTTTAAGCATCTTTAGCCTTAAAATCACAAGATAATGATATACTTCAATTTATGAGAATTTGAGGGTATGAACCCTAATATAAAACATGTAAATTAAATCTTAAAATCATGTATTTTATGAACAACTATGGAAGATTAACCTTTTTCATAAACCCTACATACCTAGAATTGCTTTACTTTTGAAGAAAACATAAATTTTAAAACTTAAGAGATGAATTGGTGAGAAAACCTAATCTTGTTATTTTTAAATATGGGAGGAGATAAGATGTATTTAATTGACTAATGGTTAGATTAAAATAATTTCTCTTTATAGTTATAGGTCATGGGGTTGGAGTTATATATGGGGAAAAGACCAAAATTCCCCTTAACTGAACGTTACAGAAATTGATCATCAGTCATCATGCGTCAACCACACAACTCATATGGAGAGGGTAGGAGTTGTACTAGTAACTCATAATCATGACAGTGGGAAGATAGAAGACACTGGTCAAAATACGAGTGGTAACTTATGACTCATTACATGTCTATATGACTCAAAAATAACAACTCATATCTTGGACAAAACTTAGGGAACCTATACTATTGAACTCACGCCATCACTTCATATAACTCATACCATGCTGTGATGACTTTTAGGGTCAACTTGTATCTACAACAAACTTTAATAACTCCATACTGCCAGAGGTACGAATTAAAATATACAACTCATATATTGTATGTAGGGATCAAGGGAATGAGTCTTATGTAACATAATGTCTTTTATAAATGGGGAATTATAACATAGATGGATTTAGTTACTTAACGATTATGATATATCTATCCTGTATCATTCGGTCAAGGCAAATAATATAGTAGATGCCTTAAGTCAGAAGGCAATGAGTATGTGCATTTTGGCTTTTATTTGGTTTCTAAAAGGTTGTTGTCATGGGACATTCATTAATTAGAAAACTTGATAGTTCACCTAGATATTTCAAAAGTTAGGAGGATTCTTTCTAATTTTGAGGTGAGGTCATCACTTTTTGAGCAAATTCAAGATCATCGGTTTAAGGATAGTCAGCTTTTCTTCCTCTTTGATCAGGTGTTGAGAGGTGAGTCTAAGAAAATCACCCTAGATTTTTAGGGAGTTTCAAGATTTTATAGTCATATTTTTTTTGTGAGGATTGATGTAATACCCCATACTTCTACCTAGCTTAAAATCATCCTAAAAATGTTATAGACTTGCTTTAAAATATGAATCCACTTTTACACACATGTAATTTTCAAGATTTTTACATTTAATTATGTGGGAAATTGAATAATATTTTCATCGATTTCAAATTCGCCCAAATCCGATACCCGGGCGAAGAGTTAGAGCCTTTTTAGTGAGACAATGAATAACCTGAGCCATCAACAAATCGGCAGAGCATGCCAAAATGGCAATCGTCAAAATCCAATGGGCCTCTGTGATTATGATGCGTCATTCCAAGGCTCAAATCTAAAGTTTTCAATATCCAGTGTATCAACGCAATACCACCGCATTGCAGTAAGATTCCAGGTCCCATATAGTATTGCAACACAATTCACCGCATCGCGTCGTTAGCCCAGTTCCTAGTTAGCAATTTCCAATGACACGATGCGATAGCACTGCGTTACGCTAGGTGCCCAAATTGGGCTTTAAGTGATGAAAAATAAAAACTTCTAAGGGTAATTGGTTCTTTTTCCATGACCCATATCAACTTTTAACCACAAAATTATGCCCTAAGTACCCTATTACATCACTTTTCCTCACTTTCTCTTAGGAAAAAAATCCTTCTCTCAAAAGAACAAGAACCCTAGCTCTCAAATTCAAGGTCCAAATGACAAGAACTCTCAATCAATCCTTCAAAATTCATTAACTCAGGTATGCATAGTGTTCATTTATGGATTTCTTTCAGCCATAAAGCCCAAGAATCAACTTTTAAATCATGAATTATGAATATTATGTTGTGGGTTGATTATGTTTATGTGATTGTTGTTGTATGGTTCCTAAGTTGGAATATCAATGTATTTTTATGAAATTACATTAGTAAATGAGTTTAAATCCATGAATTAAGTGGTTTATAAGGTGTTAATTGATGATTATACCTATGACCTAAGTGGTGCATGTAAGGTATTTGATAAAATTCCTAGAAGACTAGAAATCATGTAATATAGTTCAATTGTGACTTAATTGATGGATTCATGTTTTACCCTTATGTTCAAATGACTCCCATGCTATTGATATGCAATGTAAATGTTTGTTGAAATTCTCATGATGCTAGAATATGGAATTATGACATTGATTATATGCATTCCTTCCATGTACATGATTATGATAACCATGTATTTCGTGAAATCCCCAACTTATTGTAATATGAATTGTTGATATTGGTCATGTGTTCAAGAAGTGTAAAGTCTTATCAGTTTTATAATATTAAGTCTTGGGGGTACTTGTACCCGACAATTTAGTTGTGTTCCTAGAGCCAGTGTCATGTTTTAACGATATCCTCAATCAAGCCATGTTTAGTAGAATTCAACCAGTCATGCGACTCAAGAAAATTCAGTAAACTTAGTAATCCTAGTAAATCTCAGAAAGCTCAGTTATTCAGTAATCTCTGTAGTATTACATTAGTCAATGAAAATCTATGCACTCAGTCAAGTTCAGTTCAGTTAATCATGTTCAGTGTCTATTAAGATGGGAGTAGGAGTTAGCACCGAGTGAGTCTAAGGATGGGAACTTACCTATTATTAGAGGGTGTGATTCTTAGAAGCAGTCCTTGCACTCTAGAACTACGTACCCAACATAGGTTAAGACATCAAACTTGCTATTTTGAGGGTTGATGAGGTGGATTAAACTATTATATGAGGGTCCCACTACTCTTCTTTGAGTTCCTGCACTATTAGGGATCACTCAAAGCTTGTCCTTACCAGTGGAGAGGTATTGATACCCTTCTAATTAGGGTTACAGATTTGACCCCAACTCAACTATATTGCTTTATTTGGGGTATGTCTATTAGATGATTACCTTTCACAGTTTCAGTTTCAGATTCAGTCTTCAGAATAGAACTCAATCCAGTTCTATAGAAATCAGGACTATCAAATACAGTTACTTAGCTTAGTATGGAACTCATCTTGTTCCATTAAATTTAAGGACTATCAAACAAAGTCACCCAGTTATAAGTATATTAATTATACAAAATTCATTTTACCAATATTCAGATTTCAGGACTGTCAGATACAATCAATCAAATAGTTCTTCATAATCAGTACTATCAAAAAGAGTCATTCCTTTATAAGTAATACGACATCAGTTCCTCAACACTAAATAGACTTAGTCATTCAGTATCCCAGTATTAGTACTCAGCTATCAGAAAATCCATGTTATTAGAATTCATGAGTTAGTGTTATCATGATCTCAATCACAGTCATATATTCATACATGTATTCTCACATTTATGTTATTTAGTCAGTTAGTATTGTTCATTCATATGAACCATTCCATTCACCCACCTCACTTGCATACCAGTACATTTAATGTACTGACACATTTGTGCTATCATATTTTATACCATATGTGTGAAGCATGAGCTCCCGAGCATTGCTAGTACATCATACGTTCAGCAGTCAAACTAGTAGTGAGTCCTCATCTTTCGAGGATAGCAGGATTATTTTATTACTTTATTATTTTAGTAGTTTGGAGTTAGTTGGGGACATGTCCCATTAACTCCACAGATTTCAGATAGTTTAGAGGCTTTCAGACTACAACATATTTCAGACAGTTTATTTCAGTTTTGGGTATTGTTATACCCCATTACAGACATTGTCTTTTATTCAGTATTAGTTTAGTTTTGAACCTTATGTCCTTACAACTTAGATTCCATATATTTATAGTATATTATTTAGTGATCAGTTACAGATATCAGTCATGGGTTAGCTTGTGGTTCCTTGGGGTCATGACACTTTGTACCAATTTGAGTACCAGATTTGGGGCGTTACAATTGATGACTTGATCCAGTTGATTCGGCATGAGGCTGACAACACTTGATATTCTATTAATATGTCTAGATATTTGAGATAAAACAATTAATGGAGTGACATAAAAAAATATATGGAAGATTTTGTTGCTCCTTAAATATGATATCATTAGGTATAGGGTGAGCATTAGTGACTAGAGGAATTGACTCAGATATTACCCATTCATAAGTGAAAATGGGAGCGGATTACCATGGATTTTTTAGTGGTTTAACTCTTAATTCTCACGGTTTCAGTAGTAAATTGTTCCACATGGTTCAATTAACCAAGTCAACACAAATCTTTTATATTTAGATGTCCTTCAGTTCTAAGAGGTTAACCCATATCTACTTGAGTTAAATATTCTGTTTGCATGCCATGCCCATATATATTATTTTAGATTGGACTTCCATGTATACTTTTATCTTTTGGAGATCTTTTCAGGGGATTTGGGTACTCAAGCGGATCTTAGTATAGCCTTCTATCCTTAGAACAATGGCCAGTCCGAGTGTGCCGCTATTCATGTACTTGAGGATATGCTCTGAACCTATGTTATGGATTTTGGCGGCCAGTGGGAGGATTACTAAGAGTTGGTAGAGTTTTCTGATAACAAAAATTATCATTTAAGTTTTCAGATGGTGCCTTTTGAGGATATGTACTGTAGGATATGACATTCTCCAATTATATGGTTTAAGACTAATAAAATTAGACCACGTGGTAATGATTTGCTTTAGATGTCATTAGATAGAGTTAGGGTAAATCATGATAGTTTGAGAGCAACTCAGAGTAGACAGAAGGCCTATGCAGAACGTAGACTTTATGGCTTGAGATTTAGAGTTCGTGATCGAGTATTACTCTGAGTGTTTCCCATGAAGGGTGTGATTAGGTTCAGGAGGATTTCAACCTTAGTCCTATATACATTTAACCTATTGAAATTCTTCGCACAGTTGGTGATGTGGATTTTGATTTAGATTTACCTATAAATTTTTCTTCTGTCCATCTAGGTTTCTATGTTTCAACGTTTAAATGCTACATTCCTAATACATCTTATTTTTATAGATGGGACTCAGTCCAGCTAGATTAGTGGTTGACTATCGTGGCGGAGCCTATGCTCATTTTGCCTTATGATATAAGGCATTTGCACACTAGGGAAATTTTAGTAGTTAAGGTTTAGTGGAGGCATCAACCACTATAGGAGGCTACTTGGGAGTTCAAGAATGAAATGTGAACCTAATATCCTCACCTATTGAAGGCTTCAGTTTATCCTAATCCTTTAACTTTTGTGGATGATAGTTCCCTTAGTAGTGATATTGTAATGACCCTTTAGGTCATTTTAGATTTTTTCTTGTATTTTCATCATTAAAGCTTTTCTATAGTAGCCCCAAGTCCTTTATGACTTATGGGAACTGACAGCTTGTTATCGAGCGGTTCATTTGTTTTTTAGAGCTAATTCTCAGTTCTGAAATCTAGGCAGTTTCCAAATTGTTGTAGTGTGAAAAATTCAATCAAACGACCTCTTATGAAAATTCTAGTTGTACCAACAACACCTAGTTTGTACCTCCAAGGCACCCGATCTAATTTTGGTCTATTGGTTGAAAAGTTAAGAAAATAGAAATTAGTTGTGGGACCCACTTTTGTCGAAACCACCTTGAATAGAAATTTTGACTATTCCATTGAGTCTATATTTTTGAATTATATAGAGTTACACAGTCTGTTGCAAAATACAGGATTAATCCCAAGGACTAAGTGGAGACATGGAGAGTTCCAAGTCTAATGTTATATCTGGTGCATCGCGATAGCGATGGTTTTTACGACAATCACAACTCTTTTGAGAAGCCCCAATTTCTGGCAATTGTAATACCTTTTTATGATAGTGACTAATGTGATAACTATTTGTAAAGCTCCGAGAACCTATCCCTACATATCACATGGTTGTCAACGCCTCACGTGGCCTCAAGATAACCCTCTAAGCCTGTCATTACTTTCAGAACTCTCTACGACACGAATCATAATAAAGTAGGGAAGAATAATCATGACATGAACATACTGAGATACAAAGTAATACTGTCCTGTACAATCAAAATACTAACGTTCTGTATATATTGGTACTCTAGTCTGACAAAGCCTCTACTACATAAGACTGAAGATCCATTGGCATAGATCCCCAACTGGCTCATACCTAACGGAAAAATCAACAACCATCAATTAGCAAGACAAAAATCCTGAACATAGGTCCTCAATCCATGAGGGCTCACCAACTGCAAGAATGTAGATGAAGGTACTCATATATCACTGTCACGGTTGAGACTGAGCACCTGAACCTATATCACGAGGAAATATAGAATACAAAAGAGTATGAGAGTCAGTACTTAGGAATGTACTGAGTGTGTGGGGGTGGATGCATCATTTTAAATAATATCATAAATGTATAAGAAAATCATGAATGCTAACAATAACAACTCTCTTTGCTTGAATTATCTAAAACATCATTTCCGGAAGTCATCAGTAATAACATATGCTTCATAAATCTCGTAAATCATTTAACTCAACTCGAACTCTTTGACTCATGACTTAGAGTGACTCGGTAACTCAAGGTACTTAGATCATTATGGGCTTGGGAGTTTCTTATAACCGACATAACTACACCATGTGAGCCGCATGGAGTCCAACATTTTTCCCTCCTAAGGAGAGAATCCCACATTGGCGGGAGCGCTGTACTCTTTCCAGGGAGTACAACCTTAATTTTACAATCACAATCCCACACTCGGCCTTTGTCCCACAATTATCAACATCAATCCTACGGTGGAATGAAGTTTCGGGGAAATACCAAATTTCCCTCTCGGTGCTAAATACTCCTCACAAACTCAGCTCAGAACGCGTTAGGAAATCCACCTTAATCAATATCAACTCATGGGTCTATTACAAAGACCAAAACATAGATATATATTTCATCTGTACATCATAAACATCTTGTGGATTCCTAACTCCACTAAACTCAACATAATCTTTCTCAACATCAAGTAGATTTGCTTTTCGAATCATTTTCAAATATCAAAAGCTTCAAGGAAACATCATAGGAATCTTTCTTGACTTTCGATATCAAATATCGATATATATTAAATAGTCAAATTTCTCATGGAAAGGCATAACTCAAGACACTTGTCTTAAATCGCTTAGAAATCATCAATACGTAATGACAATATACAACTCATGGAATAAATTCTCAATTTAAGGAGCATGATGGTGAAATAACCATAAATATCAAGCTTATTCAACTCAAGTATCATAAATCATACGTAAAAAAATTTGGGTGTAAACCCACTTGGAAAAATCATGTAAATCAATAATAGAAAATAAATCTTTAGGCACAAGAATGAAATGAGTGTTCTTGTTCAAACCCCACATACCTTGAATTTTGATTTGAAGATGTGGAAACTTGTTTGGAACTCTTCTCACACTTTTAGGCCAAGATTCTTGATGCCTTTGACTTGGGAAACTTAGTTCTTGAACAAATTGGAGAAATTCATGGAAGATTCTCTGAATTTCTTAATAGATGATTTGGATTTTGGATCTTGTAGAAACCCTAGTTTCTAGGAGATTCTTGGAAGATTGGAAGAGAAAAGAGATGGAAATGAGTGGATCTTCTCCCCCTTGGACACATTCGTCCTCGAATGTTGCCAAATAGTCCAAGAACAATAGAAAATGAGGATGCATAGCTGGAATGACTCACATCTAAGGGATCACTTTGCTCTAAACTTTTGAGTACTTCACGAAATGTATGAATCATAGATGGAATAACCATATAGCTAAATACATTAGATTAGGAGGAATAAATTAAAGTAATAGTACCTTCAGTTTGATTCGAACTCCTAGAGAAAAGATAAGGGTAACTAGCTCGCATATTCTGCTTCCCAAGTGGCACCCTTTACTGATTGATTTCTCCATAGAACTTTAACTAGGGGAACTTCCTTGTTCCTCAGCCTATGGACTTGATAATATAGGATTTCAACCGGGATTTCATCATATGAAAGGCTATCCTAAATATCACAACCTTCTGATGGATCAAGACCAACATAGTCTCTAATATGCTTCTTGAGCATAGAAACATGAAACATAGGATGGATTGCTGACAAGTCTGTAGGTAACTCCATCTCATAAGATGATTTCCCAACACGATTAAAAACTCTATAAGGGCCAACATATCTAGGACTCAGCTTCCCTTTCTTTCCAAATCTTTTCACCCCTTTCATGGGTAAAATTTTCAAATACACAAAATCATCGACTTCAAACTCAAGATCTTTGCTTCTCACATCTGCATATGACTTCTGACGACTCTGGGTTGTCTTCAACCTCTCCCGAATTAACTTAACTTTCTCCATAGCCTCAAATACAGTATCAGGTCCAATTATAATAGCTTCACCCACTTCGAACCAACCTATGGGCGATCTACATCTTCTCCCGTACAAAGCTTTAAATGTAGCCATTCCAATGCTACCATGAAAACTATTGTTGAAAGCAAATTCAATCAACAACAAATTTTCATTCCAACTTCCTTTGAAATCAAGAACACAATCCCTCAACATATCCTCCAAAGTCTGGATAGTCTTCTCAGCCTGACCATCTGTCTGCGGATGAAAAGCGGAGCTAAGATAAACTTGGGTGCTAAGACCCCTCCGAAAGGATCTCCAAAACTGAGAAGTTAACTGAGTACCTCTATCGGAGATGATAGACAACGGAACTCCATGCAACCTGACTAACTCTCGAATATACATCTTAACATAGTCCTCCATGGTGAAAAATGTATGCACTGGTAGAAAATGTGCTGACTTAGTCAACCTATCAATAACGACCCAAATACAATCATGATACGACAATAAAGAGGTAAAACGGTCACGAAATCCATGTTCACCACTTCCCACTTCCAAGTAGGAATGTTAAATTCTTGAATCACACCACCGGGTCTCTGGTGCTCTATCTTTACCTGCTGGCAAGTTGCACACTTTTCTACGAACTTCTCTATATCCATCTTTATGCCATTCCACCAATAAATTTCCAGCAAATCGCGATACATCTTGATAGCACCGAGATGAATAGAATACCATACGCCATGTGACTCAGCCATAATTCTCTACCTCAGATCATCAACATCTGGCACACATAGCCTATTATGAAATCTCAATACACCATCTCACCCTTGGGAGAAAACCTCCACCTTTTGGTCTTTAACTGATTCTTTCAGTTCGACCAAACGAGAATCTATATCCTGTTTCTCCTTCACTTTAGAAACTAGGGAAGATTCAGAACTACTTTGGACCCAAGAATTACCCTCATCTGAGTCAAACAATCTAACAGCTAACCTATCCAAACGATGCACTTCACGGGCTAAGTCCCTCTTATCTTCCTCGACAAATGCTACACTACCCATGGACGACCTGCTAAGAGCATCTGCCCCTACATTGGCCTTGCTCGGGTGATATAACACACTCATATCATAGTCCTTCAGTAATTCTAACCATCGTCTCTACCGAAGATTAAACTCTCTCTGAGGAAACACATACTGCAAACTCTTGTGATCCGTAAAGACATCAACATGAACGCCGTATAGGTAGTGTCTCCAAATTATCAAAGCAAAAATCACAGCAGCTAACTCGAGGTCATGGTTTTGATAATTCTTCTCATGAGGTTTCAACTACCGAGAGGCATAGGCTATAACTTTACCCTTCTACATCAACACACAACCCAAACCAATTCTGGAAGCATCACAATATACCACAATATCATCTACACTATTAGGCAGGGTCATCACAAGGGTTGAAGTGAGTCGAGTCTTCAACTCCTGAAAACTCTTCTCGCAAGAATCTGACCACTGGAATTTAACCTTCTTTTGGGTCAATCGGGTGAAAGGAGAAGCAATGGAATAGAAACCTTCGACAAAATGACGGTAGTATCTAGATAGACCCAAGAAACTCCTAATATCCGATGGGGAAATAGGTCTAGGCCAATTCTTCATAGCTTATACCTTTTGAGGATCAAATCGAATACCATTAGAAGAAATAATATGACCCAGAAAAGCAATTGACCTTAGCCAGAATTCACATTTGCTAAATTTGGCAAACAACTATTGATCCCTAAGGGTCTGTAAGACAATTCGAAGATGATCTTCAAGGTCGTTTTCACTCTAGGAATATACAAGGATATCATCTGTAAACATAATAACGAACATATCTAGGTACGGTCTAAACACCTAATTTATAAGGTCCATAAAAGCTGCCGGGGCATTTGTTAGCCCAAAGGACATGACCAAGAATTCAAAATGACTATAACGAGTGCGGAAAACCATCTTTGGAATATCACCCTCTCTGGCTTTAAGTTAGTGATAATCGAATCTTAAATCAATTTTCAAGAAGTAGCTGACACCTTGCAGCTGATCAAATAGGTCATTAATTCAAGGAAGAGAGTACTTGTTCTTGACTGTGACCTTGTTAAGCTGACGATAGTCAGTGCACATGCGCAATGAACTATCTTTCTTTCACATTAATAGCACGGGTGCACCCTAGGGAGACACACTAGGCCTTATAAATCCCTTATCATGAAGATCTTTGAGATGATCTTTCAATTCCTTAAGTTCTTCGGGGCCTATACGATACGAAGTAATAGAAATAGGCTGTGGATCAGGGAAAAGATCAATTCCAAATTATATCTCTCTATCAGGAGGTACCCCTGAGAGATTTTATGGGAAAACATCAGGAAAATCATTAACAACACTAAGAGACTGAATAGTTGGATCTCAGACTTAGTGTCTTTAACTCGAACTAAATGATAGATACAACCCTTGGATATCAATTTCCTAGATTTTAGATAGGATATGAAGGACTTTTAGGAGATACAGAATTTTTGGACCACTCAAAGACTGGCTCATTGGGAAACTAAAACTTAACTACCCGGGAACGACAGTCTATAGACGCATAACAAGAGTGTAGCCAATCTATACCCAGAATAATATCAAAATCAACCATGTATTGCTCAATCAAATTTGCAAACATGACTCTGTTAAGAACAGTGATAAGAAACTTCTTATATACTTGCTTAGCAACAACAGATTTACCTACTGGTGTAGAGACTAGAAAAGGCTCAGAAATCTTTTCAGCACTGATTTCAAAATTAACAACCACCAACGGAGTCACATAAAAAAGACTTGACCCAGGGTCCAACAACACATATACATCGAAATAAAATACATGAAGCGTACCAGTAACAACATCTGGTGAATCCTCCTTCTCCTGGCGAGGTGGTATAGAATAAAAGCAATTTTGGTGCTGACCACCTGCAGTACTAGATGAGGCACCCTGAAGAGGAGTAGGAAGAACTACAGGGGCTGGAGCACTAATAGCCTAACTCTGGGGACAAACATCGCGGCTTCCCTATCTAGCATAAGGGCAATCCCTGAACTTATTGCCCAACTTACCGCAACCAAAACAACCCCTCTGACCAACTAAGCACTCACCGAGATGGTCTCTACCAAAGTTCACACATGAGAGAGGACGGGGTCTGTTACTTACACTGTCCTGGGACCTGGACATGGAAGGCCTAGTACCCTGCTCCGGCCTAATTTTGAACACAGGAGTACTGGCTGATAAAGGCGTTGGCATAAGTGAATAGCTCTGGAACTGAGGGCGGATCCCTCTAGAAAATCTAGCCTGACTATACCCCTTCTGCTCTGATCTAACTCTCTTATTCCCTCTCACTATCTCTCTCTCCTTTACTTTATCTACTTTGATCTGCTGCGCATGAACCATTAGTCTTGAAAGGTCCATGTCCCTATTAAGCATAGCAGATCTACACTCTTTCACAACATAACAAGATACACCAGCCAAGAACTAACTCATACTAGTTATAGAATCATCCATCATACTAGGAGCATACTTAGATAACTGGTTAAACTTATGGAAATATTCCTTAACTGTCATGGGGCCCTGTCTCAAGTTCATAAATTCTTCTAATTTTTCTTTCTTTAGTTCCGGGGGAAAAAATCTGTCTAGGAAGGCATCTTGGAATAATTGCCAAGTCACAGGAGTATCATTCTCCCTTCTACTCTTTCTCCACATCTCCACCCAATCATAAGAAACATCTTTCATTTGATAGGCAACCAATTCAACACTCTCCTTCTCCGTCATGTGCATAATCTAAGTGATCTTTCTCACTTCATCTAAATAAATTTACAGGTCTTCACCTTCGTTCGACCCAAAGAACTCAGGTGGATTCATTCACATAAAGTCACGAACTCGGGCTGCAGCAGAATTATTCCCTTGTGGAGGTGGAACAATAGCCTGGGTGTTGGCTTGCGCATTGGCGGTGACCGCCTGGGCTAGTGCTTGGAAAGGTGCCCGAAATTCAGCGTGGGACACCGTCTCACCCAAAGAATCAACAGGTTGAGGTCATTCATTGTTTCTGCGAGCTCTATGGGGAGGCATTTTCTGTCATAAGAGATCATAAATCAACCGCAGAGAGAAATAGTCATAGGCACGATAGACTCTAGAAATTAAGAAACAACTTTTCCTAAAACGTCCCATAGCCTCTTGCTCATAGATGTGGTGCGCTACACACCAATGATAAAGACTCTACGTTGCGGCTTGTCCGACTCCCTAGGACTCCTTGAACCTTATGCTCTGATACCAAGCTAGTAACGCCCCGAGAACCTATCCCAAGAAATCATATAGTGCTCAAGGCCACACGTGGCCTCAAGCTAACCCTCTAAGCCTGTCATTACTTTTAGAACTCTCTACGACATGAATCATTATAAAGTAGGGAAGAATAATCATGACATGAACATACTGAGATATGAAGTAATACTATCCTGTACAATCAAAAATACTAACGTTCTATACATACTGGTACTCTAGTCTGACAAAGCCTCTACTACATAAGACTGAAAAGCCATTCGGACAGATCCTCAACTGGCTCATATTGAACGGAAAAATAAACAACCATCAATTAGCAAGACAAAAATCATGAACATAGGTCCTCGAACCATGAGGACTCACCAACTGTAGAAATGTAGATGAAGGTACTCATAGATCACTGTTGTGGCTGAGACTGAGCACCTGAACCTATATCACGAGAAAATATAGAATACAAAAGAGTATTGGAGTCAGTACTTGGGAATGTACTGAGTGTGTGGGGTGGATGCATCATTTTAAATAATATCTTAAATGTATAAGAAAATCATGCATGCTAACAATAACAACTCTCTTCGCTTGAATTATCTAAAACATCATTTCTCGAAGTCATCAGTAATAACATATGCTTCATAAATCTCGTAAATCATTTAACTCAACTTGAACTCTTTGACTCATGACTTAGAGAGACTCGGTAACTCAAGGTACTTAGATCATTATGGACTTGGGAGTTTCTTATAACTGACATAACTACACCATGTGAGCCGCATGGAGTCCAATGTTTTGCCCTCCTAAGGAGAGAACCCCATATTGGTGGGAGCATCGTACTCTTACCAGGGAGTACAACCTCAATTTCACAATCACAATCCCACACTCGGACTTTGGACCACAATTATCAACATCAATCCTACGGTGGCACATAGTTTTAGGGAATACCAAATTTACCGCTCGGTGATAAATACTCCTCTTAGACTCAGCTTAGAACGCGTTAGGAAATCTACCTTAATCAATATCAACTCATGTGTCTATTACAAAGACCAAAACATAGATATATATATTTCATATGTAAATCATAAACATCTTGTGGATTCCTAACTCGACTCAACTCAACATAATCTTTCTCAACATCAAGTACATTTGCTTTTCAAATCATTTTCAAATATCAAAAGATTCAAGGAAACATCATAGCACTCATTCTTGACTTTCGATATTAAATATCTATATATATTAAATAGTAAAATTTCTCATGGAAAGGAATACTCATGACACTTGTCTTAAATCACTTAGAAATCATCAATACGTAATGAGAATATGCAACTCATGGAATAAATTCTCAATTTAAGGAGCATGATGGTGAAATAACCATAAATATAAAGATTATTCAACTCAAGTCTCATAAATCATACGTAAAGAAATTTGGGTGTAAACCCACTTGCAAAAATCATGTAAATCAATAATAGAATGTAAATCTTTGGGCATAAGAACAAAAGGAGTGTTCTTGTTCCAACCCCACATACCTTGGATTTTGATTTGAAGATGTGGAAACTTGTTTGGAACTCTTCTAACACTTTTAGGACAAGATTCTTGATGCCTTTGACTTGGGAAACTTAGTTCTTGAACAACATGGAGAAATTCATGGAAGATTCTTTGAATTTCTTGGAAGAGGATTTGGATTTTGGATCTTATAGAAACCCTAGTTTCTAGGAGATTCTTGGAAGATTGAAAGATAAAAGAGAAGAAAATGAGTGGCTCTTATCCACTTTGATATATATATATAAGACCACATGGGGAGGAAATGACCAAAATGCCCTTTTTGAAAATGCTTAAATTTGTTGATCGGGGCCTATGACGGTCGATCTGACGGTCCATCAAGTCTCCTGACGGTCCACCAGATCGTCCGTCATCTGAGTGAAAAAACTAGAACATTCTTCCTCGACGTGAAGGTTGAAGTGTTGGTCCGTCAGGAAACTGACGGTTCACTAAGTCGTTCGTCACTCAAGGGCTAGAAATGAGACATTCTTTCTCGACCTGACGGACCCCTTGACGGTCCGTCAACTTTTTAACGATCCACCAACTTGGCCATCACATGATGGCCTAAAAAAAGAGTCATTGCCTTGGCTTGACGGGGAACTTTACATTCCACTAGGGACCTAATGGTCCACCAGGTCGACCGTCAAACCTGGGCGATCTGATACCGTTGAGTAAAACGACCATAGCTCACTCATCCGATGACGGATTTTGATGAAATTGGTATTGATGGAAATCTTATTCAATTCTCTACATGAAAAAATTAGAAATTATAGAAATACAACATGGTTTAAACATCTATCATTTTGGAAGTCATATATATCCACTCAAAAGACGGATTTAGGCTTAAAAAATAATCAAGGTATTACACTGTTATATATCATGATGGTGATAGACGAGCCAAAATAGCGATACTCTAAAATATGTTATGGGTATATATAGACTCTTTGTGCATTATTTTTCTAATTTTTCATCAATTCACTTAAGACTAAAACCTTAAATAGAGAAATATCTAGGAATTGAGGATTGTGGATTATTTAAGAGCTTGGCTAACACTTATTGTCGTGATTATCTCCTGATTTGTGGTAAGATATCACCCTTTTCATTATTGAATTTCTATTTCTTGTTCAAAAAATCCCAAAATCTTGAAGGCTTGATTTTAGCCCCAAATTAGCTTTTATTTCACCGATTCTTGAGGTTAATGACTCCTTCAGTATTAGGGAATGTTATGTTTGTTTCAAAGACGTTATTTTTCCTAAAATCGGACACACATGGGATTTTTGGGTAATTTTTTGACCCAAAGAACAATAGTGCAATATGGGTATCATTATTCTCCTATTAATGAGTTAAATCTTCATAGAAGGGAAAATTGTGATATAGCAGATCTTTTGAGCCTCTCTTTGGTGTCTAGGTATTCTAGATTTTACCCCTATTAGATTGAGAAAATTCATAGTATGTTTATGATGTCACGTTAGATTTGGGATGGGTTTTAGGTATTGGTGTAATAAATTTAAATACTTAGGATTAGTTGGATCATTCAGGCTATTTTGGATATTATTTTTGGCATGATTTGCTGAGTTAACCATTACCTTAGGTAAGGATAACCTTTTAGGCTTATGCTTAGGTCAAAAATATTATAGTTTCTAAACTAATGAGGAGATTTCCCTAGTCACTTGAGTTTAGGATGAAACTTACCCAAATCGCCTTACCTTAGGTGGAATTTTCTTAGTTTATCTACACTAGGAGGAATTTATATCCTAAGGATAGTTGTGGCTTTTTTCTACATCTAATAATCGATTTAGATACCATAGCATAGTCTGGGGTAGACATTGCTTGGTAAATGATTTTGGGGATTTAGAAATGTCTCTTCGACCCACCATAGGCCAAAACTTGTTATAGTCAATAAAGACCCTTTTATATGCTTTTGTACATCTAGGAAGACGATTATTTTGGTGATATTTAGGCACTTTTGTACTTGTTTGTTTTGATGGATTACACTGGAAGTAATTCTTAGTGAGAATTCCATAAATAAGTTGTTGATTAAACTTATGTTATTGATGAGGTATTGTATATGCTATTTATTTGACTATTGAGTGGGATACCAAATATACTATTCAATAAAACCTTAATTATAATATTTACTAATCCATAAATAATGTTATTGATTGAGTCAATGAAGGAGCTATTAACTATGCTAATGATCATATTTATCGACACATTATCTCTTACGCTATTGTTCATGCTAGATGTCATGCTTAATGACTACATTGGCGATTAAGGTATTGATGATGATATGAATTAACTATATATTGTGCCATGAATTATCTATTGATCAATATATTGGCAAGATATAGAATTTAAAAGGGATGAGCAAACTATTATGCAAATGATAAGCCATTAATCAGGCTGTTGTAAAGATATTACCTATATATGATAGTATATATTGATAATGTTGGTGATCATGTTTATTGATTATTTTGGCAAATATTTTATGGATTATGCTAAAGAGCATGCTTATTGATTATATTAGCTATTATGCTATTGATTATGCTAAAGATCACGTTTATTTACTGTATTAGCAATCATGCAATTCATTATGCTAAACCTCGCGATTTTGATTATCATTATTGATCATGTTAATATACTATGATAATGGTTATGCTATTAAATACTTTAATGATTATGTTATCATCCATGATAATGATGATCTGATTATCGGTACAAGTCTGGATATTACTTATGATATAATATATAAAAATACTGGTTCAAGTACGAATAATGATGATGATGTTGATCATCTATACCTGATAGAATTTAGGAGGATGTCTATGATATGGATGATGATATTTATTAAGATATGATTAAATATCCATACTGTTTTGAGTGTGGATATATATTTATGTATATATATATATATATATAAATACATATATAAATATATGTACAACTGATACTATGATGTCATACCTTTTATGATATGATGATATCGAGACGTGAGATTGAAAATACCTATTCTAGCTTAGAATGGAAACGAGGAAATAGTTATAATATAGTATTATATGAATGGATTTTAGTGATATAATAATTAGCTGATAAATGATATTTAGTTGATAAATATTGTTAGTTTAGTTGATAAATGTTGGATAGAGGGTAAATAATGACTAGTTGATAAGTGATGATTAGCTTTTATATGAGAACTTATTAATAAGTGATGTCTAGAAGATAAAGAAATATTGGTACATGAGTATTAGTTTATACATGATGGTTAGTTAATAACTTTTGACTAATTGACAAATGTTGAATACCAACAATCTATGGTTATAGTGTGGCATGATTTGGATGAATTCCAATTGTATTACGAGAGTTTATAAATGATGGTGGTGGGTTTTTCTATCTTTTTGTACCTTCTTGGATTTTAGGGGTTTGCAATAAGTTGCTTATTTTTTGTACTAATTGACTTAAGGGAGATAATTTTGTAGTTATGATGGCATGTGTTGCTGCTTTATGTTATGTTATTCTATTATTCCAGTTTCATTAATTATTTATGCACATCGATATTGGAGTTACTTCAGGTTTATTTATATCATGAATTAGTTATGTTATCTTGCATTTTATCTTACATATATCATTATTTAGCTCAATTGGCCGATGATGCCTACTAAGGACACGTGATTTTGGTAATCATACTACAATTTTGTACCCTTTTTTAGTGCAGATCCATTTATTAGTTGCCATCATTGATCGACGATCATGCTGTGTTGATATCCATATATAGGATGAGAAATTCGAGTCATAGTGACCTATTTCCTCGTATCTTTCTATGTTTAGTCATTTGTTTTAAGACAGGTCTTATGGACTATTATAGATTCTTGGGTTGTATTATTATTGCTAGATGCTCTTGTACTGACTCTATCAAGTCTTGGATGGTATTTATGTTGACTATCTTATTTATTTCAAATGTTATGCGTATTATAGGTTGTGTTGTTGATTTTCATCAATATTGGGCATAATCCACCAAGTTAACCCATTGTGGTTGACTTTGGGTTATAATTTTTCTTACATAGAGTAGGTGCTATCATGACTCAAAAATCAGGGCGTAAAAACCTGTTCATCCATTGATCTTGCATTTGTCTTTTATTTTTCCTATTTCATGTCAAACTATATGAATTATCTCCTATTTGATATACTCATTAATTTTAAATTACTAATCGCATACTTTATTTTGCACAATATTAGCTCATAATATAGGTTCAAACACTTAGCATCTAGCACGCACATAGTACGACCTTCTATTGATTTAGTCACAGTACATGGTAAGTCCTCAATATTCGAGTGATAAAATAATTATTTCATTGTCTTTATCGTTCTATATTTTCAGATAGTTATAGTTATCCCACTTGTCACAGCAACTCATCATACTAGAAATTTTAAGACTTATAGTTCTACGGTCAGCTTATGTTCTTACATTTTGTTTGTGTGGGTTAATTTTCTTTTGAATATTCATTTCAATATTTAGCTTAGGGGTAACATGTGACTCTAACCATCTTGTTATGACTTGGGGGTAGTCTTAAATAAAATACACTTATAATCACAACAACGGAATTAAAGTGTCCTATGGTATATAAAAGTTTCTTTAAAAAGAGTCTTTTTCATTGGCGAGAAGCACGCCACACATATGAATAAGAGGCTATGTGGCATCTTAGGAATATTTCAATTCATTCGTGTTCATATCGTGTGATATAGTGTGCACTCTATTAACATTTTCTTTTAACTTTTTCTTTCCATATTTAAAGAATATGCCTGATCACACTCACCAATACATTTTATATTAGTAGAGGACAATTGTTTTCAATAGCTCAAATTATGTTGAGTTTGAATCCACGAGGAAAGGAATTAACTTTCTAGTCCTATGGGTGCTAATAGTTACTAAAAAGATACCTGCAACGTAAATAAAGTAAAATACATAATTTAAAATTGGGGGTTGGTTTGAATAAAGGATTTGACTAATCATACTCTAAACGACTAAAAAACTAAGGAAATTTATGAGAATGATATTGGGATTATGTCATCCTAAGGGCATGTTATGTATGGGAACATGATGATTTGGTGCTAATTGTAGTCATCAACGATATGGTAGGCTAGGTTGGAAGTCCTTAAGGCTAGTTTTTCAACAAAGCCTCAATAATATCACTCATTGACACTTTCGAGTACCTAAAGACTTTGTCAATTTAAACCACCTAATACCTTTATTGGGCATCCTTTTATCTTGGGAGATGCCAAAGATATAGCTAACTTTCTACTCAACATTGTTTCTAAGATTGCGAAAAGATAGCAAACTACATTCATTATTGTCGACTATTTCTTTGTCACCAATATCCCTCTTTCAAGGATGATATGGGTTCCAAAAGTTCACCCACATCCCTCTTTCAAGGATGACGTGATCTTTCAAGAACTTGGGGTTTTCACCCACAAATACATTTTTAGTATTTACGGCTTTCACCCACAAACCCCAACTAATTTAAACAAGCAATAGTGAAAACCATCTTTAACAAATTGGAATCTACACAAATATATCATAACCCACACATAATTATACCTTAGTTAAACATAATCCCAAGACAAAGAAATTTAGCTACTCATAAAGTAAAGAGGAAGAAATATACCATATGGTTTGTTCAGAGCATCCATCTTTCAATTTCTCTAAATTCAATGTAAGAAATTCGATTACAATTGTTACCCAAATTAGGGTTTGTTAACTTTAAATTCAATTGTTCCCAAAAGTGTAGAATTCCAAAATGGGAAAGGGTTTGATCCTCTTAAGGGATTTGGGGTCAGTAATATAAAATTAAAAAGTATCACCTGGGCATATATCAGCGTTGTTGCGATTGCGACAACAATCTCGCGATTACGGGCACCACAATTGCTTGCAGTTGACTGTGATAGATAAAGTTGATCTAGATCTATTGGACACAATCGCGGACCTCTAACCGTGATTGCAATAACTGAGGATCTCTTCTTCTCCAGGTCTCCCAACTGTTCTTCTCTTCTCATTTTGATCCCTTTAAGCTCGATTTCACATTTTTTCCTTTCCATTCCCTATATACCTACAAAATATGGAAATTAGTGCATTCAACTAACAAACTTGTCTCATTCAACCCTTCAAATAATATTAGTGTGCATGACTTTTAGATGTAAATAAGTGGCAAATTCACCACTCATCAACACCTCCAACTTAAGCCTTTGCTTTTCCACAAGAAACACTACCTCTTACTCAAAGATACAATGCAAATTTAAGTCATTTTATAAAACCCAATGATCACAATGACCTCAAACTTGATTGCTACCACTAGTAGCTCTTCAATTATGGGTAAATCTATTCTTACGACACCCCTCATCATGAAATACAATCTCAATGATGCAAAGGACTATAAAGAGAAACAATACAACAATCACTTACTCTCTAAAAGTGACTCTTTATAGACCTCAACCACACTATACTCATTTTTCCTCGTTATTTGGAAGATGATAAAATCACCCACCTTAAGTTGTTCGCATGCCTCCTCACAAGAAGGATGTGCCACATACCACAAATTATCGAATATCTAACAATGAATATATATGTGAAACTCTCTCTCTCATAAAGACTCTCAATGCTAACAAGTACCATGCCATAGGCTTGACTTTGTTTTTAATTTGCACTACAATGAGTACACTTGGTTAGAGATCTCGAATGTTTTTTTGAGCTTGTAACGTGGGTTTCGGAAGGGTAGGATTTCATTTAGGAATAAAGAAATCCTACATCACATTATTCCATCCATCAAACTATTTTACCATGGACCATTTCTTTAGTTATCACACTTTACACATGCCTATTTTAGCTACCTTGATTTACCCAACTTTTTTTAAAGTATTTTTCATTCACTTAATTCATTTGTAATCTATGCCCTATTTTTGTATTCATCATTTATTTTTTACACTTTTTATTTGCTTAGCTCATAGACATCCACTAACACTACCTTGGCCAAAATTTAACTCTTTAAAACTTGCCACCCCCAACATAGGCAATTTGCCTCAATTTGTTTTTCAAGGAGTGAAGGATTCTAGAGAAGGAAAAACTTTGAATGGTTCAAGGCTTGTAATGTGGTTGCCAAGAAAAGCTTGAAGGCTCGAATTAGCTAACTAAGGGTACTATCCTAACCATGGGTAGGTTATTTAGGGTAATGTTTCTTCCTAAGTTGATAAAGATGGCATCATTTCACCAACCAAGCATAATCAAAATTAGTCTTGAGAGACTAATAGGGCATGTTCTAGATGGTACAAGTATGCAAGTTATTTAGACACAAATGCTCATTGAACATGGCATGCAAACTCATCGATAGGGATTAGTTTCCCTTTCTACTAGAGATAATATTGAGTATCTACTAATTTCTACAAGCCAAAATATTGGAGTCACAAAAAGAGGTAAACTATTATTAGAAGGTTGCTCATGTCCATGCCTTTGATTTTTTAAAATTATTTGGTTGGAGGGGGGGGGGGGGGTGATTTGTATTTGTACCATGAAAAATTTGCAATTTATGTCACCCAAACAAGCTGGCATCTCAAATTTCTACTTTCATATATGCAAAACATATGGTTGCTCAAACTTTACCATAGGAATAAGTGTGATCCCAAACCCTAAATGCTACAGGTACTTAGATTTCCCTTACATTTATATCTCTGATGCTACACGTACTCAGAATTCCCCTTTATCTATGGAATAATCCCAATCAGATTATTTTCCCTTTAGAATGTCATCACTTAATCTATCATAGGGAAAGGCTCATCCGATGTCAACATAAACATAATAAAGATAAAGTAAAATTCTAGCAATGCAAAAAATAACTAATCTATGAAAATGTGGGAACCGTAAGAGTTCAAATATGTTACATCACAAAAAAAAATAACAATCGTCCAAAATAACATAAAATCATCCAAAAAGTATCACTTAGACAAGCCCAAATGTAAAAAAAATTGGAGACAAACACCTCCAACTAACAAAATAGGAGTGTCCTCATTGCATAAATGATAAACAATAAAGAGATATAAGGGTGTTCCTTGAAACTGCATAAAGAGCTGCTCTCACCCTGAGACACTACATCATCTCCAACATCCTCAAGACTGAACCTCTCAGTCGGGGCTTCATCACTGCTCTCAACTTTGATAGAAGGTGTCTGTCTCAGGGTTTTAGGACCTTCCACATGGATATTACCCCTTCAACATCTTTCTAAAGAATATGTATCTCTTTTTCTCCCTTTTCATTATCTTCTAATGCAAAACTCAGAGCTCTCTGTGAGACTCTGCCAAGGATGAGTAGGCCCTCTCAAGCCTAGCAATGGTTCTCCCTGCATCCTTGGTCCTCCAGATACTTCTTATAATTAGATCAGGCCATTATGAATGGCATGTTGTAGAGGACTCGCCCAGACCACAAGCACCCTATGGACCTCAAATCAATACTGATATCCTTAAGAGGCCCAGATGCAAATATCCTACAAGACTCAGGATCATCATATGTTGACTTTGCCAAGTCGATCATTGTATCTTGATCTTGCTCGATGTGCCTTCACTCCAAATTTTTAGAGGATACATGGGGGTGTCAGGGCACACAAAATGGAAATCAAGGTACTCTGTAATGCCTTCTCGTCTACATAAATCTGTAATCACACAGGGGAATAAGTGATGCATACCTCCATGGTTTTTGAATAATTTTATAACTGAGGCCATAAGCCAACCACATTCAAAAGAATACCATCTAAAATAAAAGCAACCATCCTGTCCCACAAATATGGAACTGTAGTCATATGGGTGCAAGGGGAGACCATGCTACAAATAATAGTCAACTGAATTCAGTCCTAGATAGTAAAGTTATTTATAAAGATTTTCCTCTCTATAGCTGCCCAAGGGACCTTTTTTATCGGACATAGTTTCACTATAAAACAACTCCCCGGTTCATATACTTTGGCTTCAAATTGAACAATGTCTACGTTCGGTAGGCCATAAATATAATTTATATCTTAAGCACCAAATTTTACCATTTTCCCTTAGATCCTCATGGTTGGGTATAATAAAGATAATATTCTAAGATTAGCATAGAATTCTCGTACCCACTATTCATTTTCCTTGTAAAGATCTAGGGAGAAATGCCTCCATCCAATGGCCATGAGTCAGTCATTAAATTCCGAAAGATTTTCCAAAACTTTATCCAAGCATATTCCCCTCTCTGAAAGAAGCTTTATTCTTGGATGGTCATAATAGTACAAAGTGTGACACTCTAGGGCCTTGAATAGAACTTGATCTTAGTCTCCCATTATATAAACCTGATAAATATGAGAACAACACAACCATAATAATCATCGACATTTTCATGCATAAACAATGCTATGTTGTCCAATAGCTTATGGGATGGTTATTTGGTGGTATTTGGACAAGAATCGGAAGTGCAGGATTTTTGCCCTGGAAAACATTCTACCTCAGATGTGGCAATCGCGGGCCACCGAGATGTAATCCTGATGATTGCAATTATAGTATCTGAGGCTAAACCGGGCTAGATTTTTTAGTAGTTCAAAATTGAAATTTCAAGGCCAAATAATTTTCCAAAATAGTAAACTATCACTAAGAATATTCAACATGGTTCCAAAGTACTCGATCATGCCCTGAGAATGTGAAACAACAAGTTATGAGTTCATTTGGACATTTTATCATGCACTTGGTATGCATGCTATATTTCTCTTAATTTCAAATGCAATTTGTGAACTCAAGTCTTCCCCAAATGCATGCACACGATAATCAATGACAAATTACCATAAAAGTACAATTGAAAAAGTATTTAACAATGCAAATCATAATTTTAGGCCTTTCCTATAACATACATTCTATGAACTACTCCCAATAATTAAAGCACGAAATCAAAGCACTTACCATAGTGTTGTTGAACTATGAATGCTACAATGCTTTTGGAAAGCTCAAAATATAGCCAGGAGTGGGTACAATTTGATAGAAGAGTTGAGAAGAGAGTGTGAGGGAAATGGAGCATTCATATATTTATTTAAATTGTCTTGACCGTAATAGCAGTATGAGGTCGCTATCACGAACAAGTGGGTGACCGCGATCGTGAAGTCACGATGCCTGGGATCGCGGTATCTGAGGCCAAAATCTTATCCTCTACATTTCACTATTTTAGTTTAATACTCAAATTTTAACACTTTCCCCTTCTCGAACTCCTTCAACTCACTCCATAGTTCCACAAATGCTTGGATAAATCTAATCACAAAATTAAAATCCATAGTATTAAATTAAAAATAATAGATAAGAGCCACTTTTGGGGCATTTGTGGGTTGCTTCCCACATAGCGCCTTAGTTATCATGATGGCACAATGTCTTTTATCTTTTTCTATTTGAATCCACAAGGGACCCCTCATTCACTTCCTCACCTTCAAGATCTATAACAGACACCACTTGAAGCTCTATGGGTTATTTCTTCATTTTACATAATTGGAAGGACACTTCACCATCATGAACTTTAAACCTCATTCAACCAAGCTCCAAATTGACAATGTCTTTTCCAGTAGCAAGGAAAGGTCGATGAAGGATAATAGAAACCTCTTGGTCCATCACGTAATCTAGCACTACAAAATCTTCCAGAAGGATGAATCTATACACTTTCACCAACACATCAAACAAAACACCTACCAAGTTCTTGATAGACTAGTTCTCCATAAAAAGCCTCTGAAATATTGCTAATTGAATAATGTTTATACTCACACTGAGGTCACATAGTTCTTTTTCAAACTAATGTGTCCCAATTATGCATGGAATGTTAATGGACCAAGGGTCCTCCTTATTTTCCGCTATTGCGGTACTTATAGTAGCGCTACACACATGGTTGAATTCAATAGTGTCAGCCTCAATAAGATTTTTCTTTGAAATAAATTTATTCATAATCTTTGCATACCTCAAAATTTCATGGTTAGCCTCAAGTAACGGGATTTTGATAGAGAACTTTCTAAGCTTAACCGTGAATTTATTGAGCCTATCACTCTCCTCTTTTATCTTAAGACTCTGTGGAAATGGAGGGAATTTTTGCATGGTGGGAAACTCATATTTATATGCCTTATCATCTCCATCCACCTTTTCATCAGTCACAATTGGTTCTTTCTCACCCCCTCCTTAAGAGTTTGGATTTTCTTCTTTTTACTCAACCGTAAGCTTTTTATTCACATTCATTTTCTCAAATTTGGGATCTTTTTCACCTAGATTTTGTCCCTCAACATCCCTCAAATGGTCACCAAGGTTATTGCCACTCCTACTGACTAATGCAAACACATGTCCATCATTCTTGAATTCACAATATTGTCACTAAGAAGGCCCTCTTTTGGTCTAGCATTTAGTTGAGAGAAGATTTAACCTATTTACATTTACAATTGATTAATAGAAGCAGAGTGGGATACAAAAATTTGGTTGATTTGCGAAAAGTGGCCTTTCAATTCATGGACCATCTTGTTCGTTCCCTCCACTTTAATCATAATTCTTGCCAAGACATCTTTTGTTTTGTATTTTGCTGGGTCAACAATATTTGCCTCTTTATTCTTTGTTGGGTCATAAGGGGGAACATAACAATAATAGTCAGGGTCTCTATCCTTCAAATTACGGTCACGAACCCTATTTTTTTGTTCCAACCTTTGTTTCTACCTTGTATTTAATAGGCGGGGTTGGAACCCCCGAATAATTGAACAAATACCAAATCTCCTCGTGAAGCTTCTTGGCCTCTTCATCATCATAGGCCTTGGATTCCATGATATTCACCACTTTTGTGGGTGCACCCATAACATGTTTTTTTAAAATCTCCTCTTGAGTCATTAAATTTCATTGTTCTCTTCTTTTTCTTCATCTTTGTTCATATGTTCCTTGTTAACAAAGGAGGTAGTAGGAGATGATTTTGGTACCTAGGCATCACGGGTATGCCACCCTTGATTTTGCTTGATAAATTTCTCAAGCAAATTTGTAGTCACATGATATGTCAACATCACAAGAGAGCCACTGTCGCATTGTTTTCCAAAGTTTTTTTGAGTGGATCAAGAGACCGGTAGAAGATTTAGAAAAGAATCCTATCTGTGACCTCATAGTTGGGACATAGGATGAGTTTTCTATTGAATCTCTATCACACCTCATAAAATAGTTCTCTATTCAATTGCCTAAATTTGGTGATCTCATCATACAATTGAAGCATCTTGGATTTTGGGAAACACCGGTTAAGCAAGGCCACAGTAAGTTCATCCCTTAAACAAATTGATCCGACCGGAAGAGAGCAAAGACACAATACCGCCTCACCTATTAGAGAGAATAGGAAGAGGAGTAGGTAGATGGACTTTTGGGTTATGTATGAAATATCAAACGGTGCACACACTTCTATAAAATTCCTCAAATACAAGTTAGGGTCCTCATACGCTTGCCCTCTAAAAAGTACTTTCATTTGGATCATATGAACCATTATGCTTATGGCATGAAAGACTCCGTTCCGAAGAGTAGACAACATACCGATAGAACTTGTGTGTCCAACATCATTTCATTGATCCACATCATCAAGAGGACCGTCGAAAGATCTAGCAGAACTTTTATCGTCACTCATGGTTTCGTGTATGCTATGGATATCACCTAAGAAGGAAGCAAAGACAACAACCAAAATAAATACATACCACTAAGGGTATACCATAAGTAATAACCAGTATCGCACAAGTGAAAACTAAATTTCACTCCCCAGCTGCGGCGCCAGTTTGATAAGACTCACCTATACCTTTTAAATTTGTATAGGATGACCATTTTAAATAGCTCAACTTGTGTTTAGGTCGAATCCACGAGGAGCAAAATTAGATTTCTTGTCCTATGGATGTTAATAGTTACTAAAATGATTCCCATAATGTAAATAGAGTAAAATACATGATTTAAAATTAGGGGTTGGTTTGAAACAAGGATTGATCAAAGTATAATTGAATCACCAAAATAAGGCAACACTTGTGATTAAAATTCAATATGAGAAGTATCTTGGGATTATCTCTACCTAAAGGAAAGTTATGCATGGGAAGATAATGATTTAGTTCAAATTCTAGTTATTAACAATATGGTAGGCTAGTTTAAAAGTCCTTGAGTCTAGTTTGTCAATAAAGCCTCTAGAATATCACTCATTGACCCTTTCAATTACCTAATGAGTGTTTAATTGAAAGCACCTAAAACCTCAATTGGGCATCCCTATTTCTAGAAAGATTCCCAAGACACAGCTAACTCTCTACTCAACCTTATTTCTAAGATCGTGAAAAGATAGGTAACTACATCTTTTATTGTAAACTATTGATTTGTCACCAATATCCCTCTTTTAAGGATGATATGGGTTCCAAATGTTTACCTTCATCCCTCTTTAAAGGATGATGTGAGCTTTCAAGAAATTAGGGTTTTCACCCACAACTATATTTTTGGAAATAAGGACTTTCACCCGCAAAACCCAAATAATTTAAACAAGCAATAATTAAACCCATCTTCAACAAACTAGAATCTATACAAATACATCATAAACCATACATAGTTACACCTTCGTTCAACATAATCCAAAGACACATAAATTTAACTACTTATAAATTAAAGAGGAAGAAATATAGCTTAAGGTTCATTCAAAGCATCCATCCTTCAATATAACTAAATTCAAAGTATGAAGATTAAAAACAATTATTGCCCAAATTAGGGTTTGTAAACATCAAATTCATTTTTTCCAAAAGTGTATAATTCTAAAATAGGAAAGAGTTAGATTCTTTTTAAGGGATTTGGGGTTGGCTATATAAAATTACAAAATTACCCCTAGCCATATATCCGTATTTCTATGATTACGATAGCTATACCGCAATCGCGGGCCCCATAATTATCGGCAGTTTATCATGATCACTGACTTTGACGTAGCTTGAATGGCCGTGATCATGACGCTCTAACCACGATCGTGGTAACTGAGGCTTTCTTACGCTCCAGGTCTCCCAACTGCACTTTTCTTCTCATTTTGATCCAATTAAGATCAATTCCACATTTTTCCTTACCATCAACTGTATACTTGCAAACTAGGAAAATTAGTTCACTCAACTAACAAACTTAACTCATTCGTACCTTCAAATCATAGTAGTGTGCACGACTTTTGAATATAAATTAGTGGTAAATTCACTACTCATCAATGCCTCCAATGTGAAGTAATAGAAGTAGGAGTGGAAACATTAATGAGGTTGAGAATTAGCAAGCACCACTAACAGTTCTACAAAACCCTCTCTATGAAAAAGTCTCCCATGGAAAATTGAAGGCTTCTTTTATTGAATTAACCCAGTCCAAGACAACTAAGAATAACCAATCAGCTATGGCACCAACAACACGATAATGAATTCAACAATATTTATAGTCTGGTATAACCTATGGAAGTAGTTTGGATTCTAAGAAATTTGTGGTAGCATTCAGAAAGGTATAGAGATCATGGGTGTTAACCCAACTTAAAGTGCTAATCTGGGGGCCTATCAGTTGCAAAGAGTATCTCATACCTGGTATAAGCAATAAAAGGATGATATTGGTACATACGTAAAACCAATAGAATGGGATGAGTTTGTTGTTGCATTTTTTGATAGGTTGTTCAGACCTGAGCTAAGAGAGGCCAAGCTGAAGGAATTCATAAATATTAAGAAGAGTGGCATATGTGTGAAGGATATTCCCTTAATTTTACTTAGTTAGCAAGGTGTCATGACCATATTTATAAATGATGATGACACCTACTTTATTGGCAAGTAGATAAGTCAAACTATAGCTCAGAGCTATAAGCAATGGGCTAATTTGATGAAAAATGGCCTAAATGTTGAAAAGTCAATTTTTATAGAGTTAAATTAGAAATAAAACAATTATAATAATCTAATGGAGCAACAACCATCCCAAGACTCAGTAATGTATATGTAAGAGCTAATACAACTTAACTATATGTACTGAATAGTCAAATACTATCTATCTCAAAAATGAAAAACTAGACGTGGATAAATAGAAAAAAAAAGGAACTCCGACTTTGAGCTTACCCTATCTATGAAATAAACTAAGCATAATAGTTGAACAAGTGTCGACTACTAGTACTCAT
Organism: Capsicum pubescens; assembly: GCA_030864215.1. Lineage (NCBI taxonomy): Eukaryota > Viridiplantae > Streptophyta > Magnoliopsida > Solanales > Solanaceae > Capsicum > Capsicum pubescens. The sequence goes on from CM061541.1 coordinate 179,855,969, forward strand.
ATATATAACAAAAAGACATAAAAGTGTATTATTAGTACCAAAAGCACAGGTACTCAGTAGGCATCATCAATCGACTAAGCTAAATCATAATATAAATGTTATAAGATACCAGATAAAATAAACTATGTCAAGGTAAAAGGGCAAACCTAAAATTAAGCTTCAAGAATGTTGTACATGATTAAATAAAAAAATTATGGAATAATAAAGCAACGTTCACATAGCTATACCTAAAATATTTGCACCCATAAGGCAATAAGCGCGGAAAAGTTAATAACCCAACACAGGTCACGATAAGCCAGAAGAGTACAATCACGAAAAGTTTATAACCCAATATCCCCAAATTACAAAGTTATTATGACATAACCAAGAATCCATCCGAACAAAATCATAAAATAAATGACTCCCAACACGTCGAACTTGAACAAACACTCAATAGTATAAGCATCATTACCATCATACATAGAATATGAATCAGAGCTCATATTATCAATATTATTATCATATGATGTACTAGAAGAAGAACTCATATAGTATTATCATCATTAATTAGTGGATTTAAACTAGAACTCTAATATCATTAGACCATATCAATAGACCATTTAAATAAGCCCCAATCATAGAACTAATCACTAAATAAAAATTATTATCCACCGGAACTTATTCTGAATTAGAACTAACTATCAATTACAAAACTAGCATAATGAATTAGAATCTAATCTCTTCAAAGAACAAAAATAAGTATTAATAAGGGCATACCTAATGTAAATATCTACAAAAGCTAATAAAATTCTTGGCCTAAGGAGGGAAAGAGGGCCCCACTTTTAGTCCCAAAAATCAATATTGGTCAATTATACTTTGGACAAGGATAAGGTATCTAAACTTATTTCTAGATGTTAATTAAGGTATAACTAGCCCTAACATAGCAATTTACCCTAAAACACGAGATACTAAGTCAGTTATGCAAAGATTATGGTTTCGAGATAGCCCTAAATAGTCCAAATAACACAAATATTATCAATCATACCTCTAACATACCACAAAATTGTTCAATCTATGAAAAGTGTAAACCTTGCCTACCTAGACGCCGAATAAAAGCTCAAAGATTTTGCTAAACCAATGAGTTTACTTTTCGAGGAGCTTCTACAAGGTGACATGCTACTAAAATTACAATATACTCAACAAAATGAGGACAATGATAACTATATTTCACTATTATGCTTCAGGTCCAAAATTATATAGAAATGCAACATTAGGTCGATTTGTTGAATTACACTTTCAAAACTAACAAAATGTTCCTCTATGCTCAAGGAACATTTACCCTAAAAATTGGAGAATTCCAAGCTCTAATGGTGCTACAATCAATCCACCATGACTCAAAAGATTTTAGCAAATGGTTGAGGAATTTATCATAAAAATATTTAATCTAACAAAATATTCAAATAAGAAATGCATAAATTTATTGTACCAAAACTTCACAATCACCCATAATTGATTGTCCAAGGATTTCCCACTTTTTAGGGTTGGCAATTCATATAAATTTATGAAAAGTGGTGAAAATCAGGTTAAGTAGGGTATTTATACCCTTCTCTGGACCACAGATGTATCTTAAGCAGATATCAAGTCACTTAAGCGAATATCAGTTAAAAACCCAGATGTCGTGTTCATAACAATAGCGGCCTCAACATATATCATGTAATTGATGTTGTTATCACTTAAGTGGCAATATCTTAAGCAACACGCGCTTCGCTTACGCAATACAAGTGGAGCAAGCCAGGTCTCTTAAGCGATCGAGTGGTCACGTACGCGATTCACTAGACACCAGGAATGACTCTACCATCCCCCAAGATTCATCAAAAATACAATGTATGAAAATAAACTATACTACTTTATCAAATTTGGATTTTTGTACTCAATCTCCCAGATGGAATATCCATCTGAGGTTTATTAATAAAATGTGAATCCTACACCCTCTTATAAGCTTTCTTAACTTTAGGCCAATATACCAAAAAAAGTCTGGCAACACCGAGACCCAAACCTAGGGTCCACATAGCCAATAGTCAATGTTCTAAATTTGTTAGAACTATTTGAATTATCATATGAGGTAGTTTGACTAAAGTATTTTCAAGATAGATAATTTAAACTAGTGAAGACTTCAAAATGGGTAATTGGATCTATAATCTAAATAAACTACTCAGTAACCAAACTGTCAGTTCAAGTTAGTCATAAATGACTTAGGGTAGATATAGGAAAGCTATAAAATGCAAAAATTATAGAAAATGACCTGGAGGGTCTTTAGAATATCAACTACTAAAAGAACTTTCATCTGTGAAAGTAAAGGATTAGGATGTACCTAAGGGCCTAAACAGGTAACAATACTAGGTCAACGTCTCACTCTCATTATCTATAAGCTAGAAGTGAACACTAAACACTTATGTGAAATGATAGATATAGGAACACCATGAAAACTGAATATCTCAATAACATAGATTCGAGCACACCACTCTACACTAAAGGACATCTGTAAAGGTATGAAATGTGCTGATATGGTTAACCAAAACATAATTACTCAAATACCATTGGAACCACGAGAAGTATGAGGAAAACCACTAATAAAGTACATAGTAGTCCACTAACATTTCTACTCGGGAATGGGCTAGCATTGAATCAAGCCACCAGATCTCTGATTCTTTGCCTTCACCTACTGACAACATAGACAATGATCTACAAAGCACAAAATATCTTAATTTATACCACTCCACCAATTATTCTACCTCAAATATCTATAAATCATAGTTGTACCTAGGTGAATAAAATATTTAAAGTTGTGAGACTTACACATAATTAACTGAGTTAAGTCAACCAATAAAATACAAATATAGATATCAAATCTCAAGACACGCTTAAAATCTAAGCTATCCCTCTTGGACTCACTACTCAACGGGTGACCAAAAATAACGTAAAACCTCTTATCCTCAAACTAACGACTCTGTATCTACTCAAATAGAGAAGACCTCACTCAATAATAGCAAGAATCCTTTTAGGGTCTAAAATATTGAGTCATACAATTATGTTAGATAAGGAATGAATATCAGGTGAGAACAACCTCTGATAAACTAAAATACAAGACAAACGACCCATACTCATCGAATTTAGGCTGAAGGCATTCGCTACTATGTTTGCCTTGGTAGAATGATACAAGATAGAGATGTAATAATCCTTAAGAAATTCCAACCATCTACGCTGCCTAAAATTAAGCTCTCATTAGGTTATAAGCTATTGAACACTATGACTATCATGAAAATATTACAATGCACACTATACAGGTAATGTTTCCAAATATTAAACACGTAAACTACCACTACCAACTCCAAATCATGTATGGGATAATTGCGCTTGTGTACCTTCAACTGTCTTGATGCACAGGAATGTTATGACCTTGCCGTAATAATACACAACCTAAATGAACATTAGAGGCCTCATAATACATGGTGAATCCCTTAACCTTAAGCAAAAGAGCCATAATAGAAGTTGAAGAAAGAAATACCTTGAGCTTTCTAAAAAATGACTTACACTCCTTGGACCTTCAGAAAGTAACCCCCTTCCGAACCAATCTGGTTATCAGCATTCCAATAGTAGCAATACTCTCAACTAACCCCCTACAGTAATAGGCCAAATCAATGAAGCTACAAACCATCGACATAGTTATAGATCTATCCTAATCATAAAAAGACTTATTCTTTGTTTGGTATACCATAATCCTTTCATTAGATAATATATTGTCTTGTCATGTAACCAATTAAAGGCAAAACTCACAGTAAGAGAATTTTTTCAAAAATCACGTTATCTCTCAAAGTCTGGAGTACAATCCTCAAATGATACATATGATCCTCTCTTCTCTTTTAATGAACATGGATGTCATCGATGTACACAATCACAAAGGAATCGAATTAAGTCCTAAACACTCAGTTCATCAAATCCATTAACATGGTTTGGATCAGCCCAGAAGACATCACTTAGAACTCACAATGATCTTAAAAGTTCCTAAATGTTGTCTTTGGTATATCCTTAGCTCGAATATTCATCTGTTGGTAACTAAGCCTTAAATCAATCTTAGAGAACACTGGTGGTCAAATAAATCATCAATGCTAGGCATATGATACTATTTCTTTATCGTCCCTTATTAAGACGCATATAATCAATACATATAATCATGGACCATACTTCTACATAAAAAGCAACATAGGATCTCTCCAAGAAGGCACACTCATTCTAGTAAAACCTTTACCAAAAATGTCCCAAAGCTTATAATTTAGCCACATAAGCTCGATAGGAGCCATACTCTAAGGTACCATAAAAATAAGTCCAGTTCACAACTCAAGAATAATAAAAAATACAATATCACACTCAGGGGAAGACTAGTTCGACCGGTAGAGAAAACATGAAGAAGCTCATAAATTACAAGGGAAATGTAAAGAATTAAACTCTCCATACTTACATTACGAAAATAAGTAAGATAAAACTCACAAAACCTTGTACTAAGCCTCCTACCATGAATATAATAAGTAATCCCCATCTCCTAATAGCTAATTAGTCCCTACCATATGAATAGGGGTACGCTAGACATGGAAAATGTAATGCTCTTGGAAAAATAACCGGGGACCACATGATAGTGAGATAACCAGTCCATGCCCAAATTCATATCAAAATCCTCCATGTCTAATGTAAAAGGTTCAGCATAAGTATCAAGGTATCGAATAATCACAATACATAGTCTATAAACCCAATCAACAACTAAAGAATCAACTATGAGAGTAGATACATAAAATGGAAAAGATAGTGAATCCCAAGATAACTCTAATTGTAGTGTATAATAAGTAGACACATATGATTAAGTGGTTTTAGAATAAAATAAAGAAAAAGTTAAATCCTAGCACACCAAAATTGTCATAGTAATAACAACATCCGAAGATACAACCTCAGGTCTAGCAGCTACAACATACAATTGACCACGCCATCCACCTAGATACACTTCAGAGCGATCTTATTTCCTACCTACCTAAGAAACTCTACGAGTATATTGGGGACTACCCTTATGACCATGCATACATCCACTATTTGGGTGCAAAACTGTTACAAATTAGTGTAATACTCTAAACTTAAGGAACCATCACTTAACTACTAGGGAATACTCTCGTGATATGACAAAGAGATCTACAACCATAACATGCCCTAGGCATAACACTAAACATACAATACATGGATGACTAAAAAAACCACCATAACAAAAATATCTAGAAGATAATCCTGTAACTAGAAGACAATCCTGTAAAAGACTGACAACTACCTTAGCCATGTAGATCAAATAAACTAGACTAGCTTACATCATTAATCATAAGTGCTTCCTGAATGATCCTACCATGAGAACCACTACATCTACATTATGGGCCACTACAACTCTCGATAAAACTAACCTAATAATTCAGCCTCTTATCATTTAACCTTTGGGACTCATGATACATCTCCTTATAACATTAGAATGATAAAAAACCTCTGCGAAAGACCTATCCATAATAACCAAACTTTGTGCAGACATATAAAGAGAAAATATCAATCTCTAAAAAAATAAAAAAACTCTCTAATATGCTATTAATTCATAGAAATTTTGATGCTTAAAACAATGAAAGTATGTGTATTACTTAGGTTGTTTTGTTAGATATGATGTGTTTTTATTATGGTTTTTAGGAAATCATATTCTAGGACTATTATCGGATAAAATAGTGAAAGTTTAAGTTTTTCATCACAGAAGTAGGCACATATGGCCCGTATGTACTACGTATGAACCGTAGGTACCAAAGTAGGTGTCAGAAAATAGAAATCCAAAGAATCAAAATTGCAAGAAAAAGACAGTCACTTATGGAGGGGCACCTACTATTTGAAGGTGCCAGTTATAGTCTATAGATCATAGATTAGGTCTAAAAGAGGCAAAGTTCAAAGATTTCAGAAGCTGTAGGGGAAAGGTAGCCACTTAGAAGGACAATCTATAGATCATATGTGGCCTAGTAAATGGCCACCGACCTTATTTTCCTTCTTTGTTTGGCAGTTATTTCATAGGTTTTCCTTCTTACCTATATATTCTCTTTTGATGTTTTTTATTTTGTTTATGCAATCTTATAATTGATTCCAAGATTCAAATTTGATCTTGGGATTACTTTTTTCTTGATTTTAGTTAATAATTTAGTAAAAGACTTTGGGTTTCATTCAATTTTTATTGTGATATGGTTTGAATAACTTTAATTAAGAGTTCATGTGTTTGTTTCACAAAAATGAGCAGCTAAAGCCCATATATTGGGTTATGGAAACCCTGGAAGATCTATATAATAGAAGAAGTGTTGAATAGTTGTGAACTGATATTCTTTCATCTATTGTGGTCACCTTCAATTTAATAGTTTTCTTAGTGATTTCAAATGTTAAAATACCACCTAGTATATCAGTACTTACTTCACTAGAGAACTAGGGATTAGGAAAAGATAGTCACAACAGTAATTTAAAGTTTAATTATCGTTCTAGGCTACTAAACATTATCTACTTAAGACGGTTATCTATCATCTAATAATATGAGACTTAAAAGGAAATAGTATACAAGTATAAAGGATAAGGGTTTGTAATGCAACATCTTAAGACTCAAAAGGTAAAAGGTGAAATCTATCAATAATTCCATAAGATAGTTGATGGTACATAACTTAGAAAATTCTACATGTAAGACATTGGGTTGGTTCAACAAAGCATAGTAAAACTATTAATTGAGAAGGCAGGGGGAACACAGTCCTATTGTTTTCCTGCAATTGATTACAACCAAATTTGAGTTCTATTACTTGTTCGAGATTAGTACTACAAACTTCCTATTTACTTTCTGCACTACCCATTAGTTCAAGTAAATAAGAGATATAATTCCACGTATTCCTTTGGGTTCGACCCGAACCTTAGTAGGGTTAGTTTACTTAACAGTGACCATTTTATCATTAATTAGAAGTGTAGTTTGGGCATTTATCACTCTATCATACTCAATAGTCCAAATAAATTAACAAGCCTACACAACTCATGGAATTTATCCTCATAATCTACAACAAGAATAAATCCTTTTACCAAGATCGAGAATGATCCCTCAAATAATCCCTAAGACTTCTAGTAATGTACTTTTCCATAAAGATCTTAGAGAAATGAGTCTATATCAATGGGGGAGATCAGGCATATGATAACGGAACAAGTGAGTACATGCCATCTTTAAGGGGTTTGGGATAATCCTAAGAACGCTGCTGATTGGCAGACAGAGTAATTATTAGTAGATAAAGCTACAAACTAGAGAAGGGAAGAGGTTTCCTAATGAGCTCAGAAATTAGAGCTACCCAGTCCAAGATCGACAGTACATTATCGAGCAGAATTTGACGGTAATCGAGATATAGTTCAAGGTAGAAAACCTCAAGTTATCCAAGTATACAAGTACTTTCATCCATATGATGATAAAGAGGATATGGGATATGTTCACCAATAGAAACAAGAGCTATCATTCCTTCTATATTTGCCCCTAATATGAAATTTGACATTATCGGTGCCATGATCCAACACTTGAATTTTAAAGGTATGTTTTTGGGCCCCGCTACAAAACTAGTGAGTATGAATCTTGCTAATTTTTAGGGATATGCACTTCTTATAATATTCTGAGGGTTGGCCAGGGGGAATTTAGATTGAGGTTGTTCCCTGTTTTGTTGACTTGAGAAGTTTTTTTCTTTTTGGGGGAACTTCCTAGAGGATCTAATACAACTTGGAATTAGTTGCCTGGCAATTATTACACTATTTTATACCTCCAACCAGAATTTTGTAGTTAAATAATAAGATACAACTTTAGGGAGCTACATTCTGGGTCGATGTACAAGGCTTGATTCTGATTTTAAAAAATATTGAGCATGATACAAAATCATTGTATTTCTGGAATGAGCATACTTGAGATATATTATCAAGCCCTGAATATCAAGTTTTGAGCGATGGCTGACACAATTATTAGAGGATAAATATAAGATTATGTTAAGAAGCGACGTATAAGGTTCTATACATGATCTCTCAACCCAACCAAGGGTGCCATGCTCAGGAGGCTGAGAGGGGTGTTGTCACTTATGCCATTGGAGATTCCAGAAACCATAGAGTAGTGGATGATTTTGTGGTGTAAGAAGTTATGAAGCTGACTAAGCAGTTCACAATAGTGAATTTTGTGAAGGTAAATTATATAGGTGCACAGGGTTCACCCTCTAGAGCATCTAAGTACTTAGAAGAGGAGACTAAGTATTTTGATCGAGAATTGGTAGGTTTCCAGTCCTATCCACAAGGAAAACAAGGTCAGAACTATTATTGAGATAGATACAAAAATTGCAAAAATAAAATTGAGGATGACTGGAGATGGAAATATGACTACAAAGTGAAGGGAGAAAGATATTTTCCACTGGGCAGCTATGATCCTGAATCAAGAATGAAGGAGTTGTTGTTCAAACTGGTGAATGGTCAAGAAAATCAAGAAATATGCATTAAGGAAATAAAGGCTGCTATCTCAGGTCGGACTTAGAAGGTTGAGTCTTATGCGACTACAATTGTTCAGTTAGAAACATAGTTTGGGTGGATATCTGCTACTTTAAATCTAAGGTAGTCGGGTACCCTTCCGAGAAACATGGTGTAGAATCAAAATAATGATGTTCATTGTCTTTCTATTACCACCAAAAGTGATAATTTTACTATTTAACCCTCATTACCTTCTATGGATATGCCGAAGAATAATAGTACTATTGATGATGAGACACCTGTTGTGTAGTCATATAAGGCGACAGGTGTTTATATTAGTGTTGGTAATGATGAAGGAAAGGGAAAAGTCGATAATCTCATAGAGAAACAAATTCCATGACCTCCTCCTAATTTGTCTCAAAGACTAAAATAGATTAATGAGGTTGGGAAGTTCAAGAGATTTATTGAAATTTTGAAAGATTTGAATTTTAATATCCCTCTTCTTTAGCCTTTCGAACTGATGCTTGGGTATGCCAGGTTTATGAGAGAATTTGTGGAAAAGAAGAGATAAACAAGTTTTGATGAAGTTGGTGGATTTCATATTTTTTTTGCAATCACTTTTAAGTTTGTGGCCCCGGAGAAAACTGATCCCAATGTGTTCATGATCCCATGTACTATAGGGACATCTAGATTTTCCAAAGTGTTATGTGACTTATAAGCCAACATCAATTTGATGTCGCTAGATGTATTAAAGAAATTTTTCTTGAGCCCTGTAGAACAACTACAATGTGGTTGTTGATGGCAGATTATACTGTAAAGAAACCCATAGGCTTATTGTTTTATGTGTTTGTGAAAGTTGATAACTTTAGTTTCGATTGTGACATTGACCTCGGGATGCCTATCATATTGGGAAGACAATTAATGGACACTTGTAGTGCGATGGTTGATATGGAAAAGAGTGAGCTAAATTTCTGAGTAAAAAAAAAAGTCACCTTCAACATCCAATGAACTATGAAGCATCCAATCTAAATGAGGGTATTGTCAGTTATTCATTGTGTGGATAATTTAGGAAGGTATTCTTTTGTGTAAATGATGAAATCTGAGTGATAAAGGTACCTGCATCATATCGCAAAGCTAAATTAAGAACTGCATGGGAGGCAACCAATGGACTCATTGGTGAAGTCTTAGTAGCCAATATAGCCACATCGTGCATGGCGTAAAATCATGTGTTAGGTTGGAGACAACCCACTATTTTAGTGTTAATGATTATTTTTCTTTTATGGAGGAATAGTAGCATTAGGAATGACCTGTAACACGATAATACAATATCTCATATAGAATATTCCAGTGTAGGATGCAATATCTCATTTAGAATATTCCAAGTAAGGGTATATTATGACCAACTCCCAAAGGTCATTAAGTTCTATGTGGACCAGGTAAGTTGTGCATTAAATATAAAGATTGAATTTTAAGGATTTTTGTGGAATCTCGGGACTTTAACTAATGAAATTACTTACAAGATTGTAAACACCACTTACAATCCTAAAAGTAATATAATAAGTTACATAATACAAAGTCCTGATACCAGGGAGCAAGGTCAAAAATTTCGGCCCACCTACAGTGGGCACCTATGGACCGTAAGTACCACCTACGATCCGTAGGTACAACCTACAACCTATAAGTGGCCAAGTTTGGGCCCATTTTTTGTTGAAAAATTTGGGCCATCCTATTCCTAATATTACAATAAACCGACCGACCTTATTTAGGCATCTTAACTCCCTTTTAATCTTATAAATCCTCAAATTTCCCTTTCCCCTCTTATAATTCAGACTACCCCACTTCCCTACACTTGAAATAAGGCTAGTGAAAGATTTTTTCTCAGTACCAACTTGTCCAAGTGCACTAGTTATGCATTCAATTAAGGGTTTCACTTCACTTTTTCATATTTTACTTCAAATGCTTCTAATAAAGGTAATATTCTTGGCCCCTAATAGTAGTATCTAGCGATAAACATGAAATAAGTGAGTTGATATGTTTATTTTCTTTCAAAACATGTAAAAATCAACAAGCATGTATATAGGAACCTTGAATTATCCTAAATATTGTAATGTGGGGGATTGTTCTCGAATTAAACACTAAGATTATCCCTAAATGGATGTTGAAAATTGTAAAGGCAGAGTAATCTCGAAAAATTACCCAGTAGTTTATTTTGACAAAAGTCGATCTAGAGTTATATGTGCCTATTGGACTTGTTTGGGCAGAGTATAAGGATTATGGTTCTAAAATTGAGAGAAATTCAATGTTTTTGACTATTGACATTTTCTTTAAGTTTGCACTCCCTAACGATATTTCAGACACTAATACTTGGGTTTTTAGGTATACATGTCTCCTAAAGCTTCTAAGAAGAAGACTACACATTCATGGCAATGGGATAAATCTTTCTAAAGAAGTACATCGGAGGAGGAGTAGACTTTTTCCCGAACTAGAGCAGCACCGACTAGAGCAACACTGCCTATGAATAGAGCTTAAAATCATGTTGTAGAAGATACTATAATTAGAGCTATCTTTGGCGTAACACTCTCAGACCGTTCATATTGGGGCAGAATACCTACTTCTACTCGGCCATGAGCTAATCCACAGCCTAATAGTCTAGTACCCAGGAATAAGATAAACAAAGGTATGATGCCACTACAACATTTTCTTCTGTCAGAGGAGAGATATGATAAGGATGATGAGGGTGATAATTATGAGGTAGTGGAGCTTAAGTCAAAAACTACACTAGTTATAAAGGACCCAAGTCTGAGGAGGGGTTTTGAGATTTGTTCGAGGTAGCATATCATGAGCAGTCATAAGTAATAACAAAGTTAAATTCTATTACTTGGTCGATATTACTACTACACTCCCCTTATTTATTTTTTACATTGCCCATTAGTTTTCCTAAATGAGGGAAATAATTCCATGTATTCCCTTGGGTTTGACCATAACCTTAATTGGTTTACATTATTTGATAGAGACTATTTTATCTTCTATTGGAAATGTTCTTTAGGTTTGGATCATTGTCTCATACTCAATAGTAAGAATAAAAGTAACATGCCTAGACAACTCATGAAATTGAGCCTCATACTCTACAACATCTATGGTGCCCTACTTAAAGCTCGAGAACTAATCCCTCAAACAGTCCCTAAGACTACAAGGAATGTACTTCTCTAAGAAGATCAAAGATAACTGAGTCCATATCAATGGGCGAGATCTACCTTGCCTGGAATAAAAATTGCTTCTCCACCATTGTAAGGTTGCACAATCCAACTAAAAAGTACTGTAATCCATACCACGAGTCTTAACTAATCTAAATTATAGAGCCTATTCAAATATGAAATCAAGAAAACATATGCATCCTCTCTTGGTGCACCAAAAAACCTAGGACTGCCAAACTCAAGAAACTATCGAACATCTTTTGCTCCTCAATTGACATAGTAGGATCGAAAAACACCAGCTGAACCACTAATGGATGGGAAACTATAGACAAAAAAGGAACGCTATCTTTGAGAGCCACGACTACAGTTGGCATCACTACTTTAATCCTATGCAGATCTAATGGTGCACTACTAACCAATCCTAAAATTTGAACCCAAGAATCCCTTAGTAATGAAGAAGAAATAAATCATGTTGGACTTTGGTCTATTCCTTAGCGTACTAGTGGTTTGGGTAGAAGAATCTCTAGATCGAGAGTAGAAATAGGGTCTGGTGAAGAACCCCTAACCTATCCCTTATATGGGGACATATAAATGGGTTGTTTATGACCTCTAGGTAATCTACAAATAGTGACAAGATCCGTACGATCGGTCTTGGGACCCTCATCTCATATGGCGGTAGAATGTGTCCTAGCCATCAACGAAAGAGTGAAAACCAAAGGAATTCTTTAGAAACCAACTCATACATTAATCACCAAAGTAGTGAAAGATGTGAAGAACTTCTAAGAATGTCCAATAGCCTAAAAAATATAAGAAATAACAATCTTCGATCCAATTTGCATGATTTGACTAGACACTTGCTATTGTACCAATAATACCTGTGAAACCTATGCTTTGATACCAATTTTTCACGACCAGATTTACAAGTCTTATTGGAACATACTTTATCTCTCTAAAAGATAAGATGAATCATAAATTAGAGCCCAAAGTTCTAAGAAATGGGCTACCATGGTGGGAAATGGCCGAAAATGCAAAAAATCACCATTTAAAGAGTTAAATTAACACTAAAGCAGTCATAACAGGCTAATAGATAAATAAAAGAGCAACTACCATCCTAATATCAGTAATGATGGTATTAGATCTACTTTAACTAAACTATAGAACTGAATAGTTAAATACAATTTGTCTAAAAAATGAAATACTTGACATGGATAAATCAAAGGTAAAAGGGCAACTCCAACTCTAAGAGCTCACCCTATCACCGAAATCAACATAATGTGATCATTGAATAACAAACAACTACTAGTACTCAAATCTCTACCAAAATGGTACAGAAGTTTAGTATGACTACCATAACCACAGGTACTTAGTAGGAACCATTAACCGACTGAACTAAAGAATAATATAAGTACGATAAAATACCAGAAAAAATAAACTAAGTCAAGGTAAAAGGGCAAACCTAGAAATAAAATCCTACAATTTTGCACATGAATAAATAAATATATACTACATATTAAAACTAGGATAACACCCCTATACCTACAAGATTGGCCTCAATAAGCCAATAAATGCAAAAAAGTAGATAATACAATGCAGACCCTCATAAGCCCGGAGGTACAATAAAGGAAAGTAAATAACCCAATAACAATAAAGTACTAAGTTATCCTACCATAATAGATAATCCACCCGAACCATATCATATCATAAATAACTCCTAAAATGTTGTACTTTAAAATAAACTCAACAGTATATCATTATTACCATTATTTACTGGACTTGAATCAAAACTCATATTATCAATGTCATTATCATATTCCAGACCTGAAATTGAACTATTTATCATCATCAATTGCTATACTAAAATATATGCTATTATTTTATTAGACCATATCAACAGACTATATAAACAAGCCACAATCATAAGCTATTTCACTAAATCACAACAACTATCCATCAAAACTTATCTGAACTTAGCACTAACTCTCAATTACCAAACTAGAATAATGAATAAGCATCTAATTTCTTTTAAGTACAAAAGTAATTATTAATTAGGGTATAACATATATAATTAAGTTTACAAAAGCTGACACAAGTCTTGTCCTAAGGAGGGACGGAGGGGTCCCACTTCTAATCGTCGAAATCCATTTTAGAAAATTCTATCCTGAACTAGGCTAAGTATCTAAAGTGATTTATAAATGTTAACTACGCCATAAATATCCCTAAGATATATATTTACACTAAAACACGAGAAACTAATTCAATTATGCCTATATTATAGTTTATAGAAAGCCTAAATAGTCCAACAAACCCAAACATTATCATTCATCCCACAAACACCTAAATCCCATCGCTTATCTTTCATAATGTATTAATCTTATCATGAAAAAGATATATATATGAGGAGTGTAAACCTAGCCTACCTGGACGCTCTAGAAAAGCTCGAAGAATCTGTTGAACCACCAATTTCATTTTCGATAAGTTATACAAATGTGCCACATTATTGAAATCATAATCGACTCAACGAAATTAAAACAATAATACCCATAATGAAATATTGTGCTTTGGGTCTAAAATTGCATAAAAATCCCATATGGGGACCATTTGCATAATCGCACTTTCGAAACCATCACAACGTCCCTCTGTGCTTAAGAAATATTTACACTCAAAAATTGGTGAATTAAAAAATCTTATGGTTCTAAAATCAAGCCATAAAGATTCTAGGGATTTTAGCAAAATATGGAAAAAATTACCATGAAAAATGGAATTTTACCATAAATTCAAAGAATAAACGCATAAATTAATTTTACGAAAGCTCCACAATCACCCACAATTGATTATCCAATGAATTCAAACTTTCTAGGGTTTACTATTCTAGAGAATGGATGAAAAGTGGTGAAAATTGGGTTATGTGGGTTATTTATACCCTTCCCAGGCCGACAAATTGCGCTTAAGTGGACATTGGGTTGCTTAAGCGAATATCGCTTAAGCGACTAGGTGTCGCAGTTGTAACCCTAGAAGCCTCATCATATATCGCATCATCGATATTATTATTGATTAAAAAATTTCATTATGAAACATACGCTTTACTTACATAATACCAGTAGGCCAAGCTAGGTCTCTTAAGGGACCGGTAGGTTGCGTACTTAATGCACCAGATACCAGGTCAGACCTAGAATTTTTTAAGACTTTGCCAACCCCTCGAGATTCATATGGAATCTTGTATAAAGAAATGAACTATGCTACCCTATAAATTTTGATAATTTGGAATCAATGGCATAGTTATAATTTCTATCCTAAGTATTTCAATAAAAAATAGGTCCTAAACCAACTTACCAATTTTTGTAACTTTTAACCCATAGCTCAAAATGAGTCTTGGGACCCAAACCAATGTTCCACCTAGCTTAAAATTTATATTTTAATGTTTGTGGAATGTTTAGAATTTGCATACGTAGTGGTTTAACTAATGTGTTTGCTCAGTAGATAATTTGAACTAGTGAAGACTTTAAAATAGAGAATTGGCTCTAATAATAAAACAAATTGCTTGATAATTAAATTTTCAGTTCCAACAATTCATAAATTACTTGAGGCAGCTATTGGAAAGCCGTAAATGCCAAAATATGAGTAGAAATAAAAAAAATGACTTTGAGGGTCATTACACAAGGTATGCTTTTACTATGGTTGCTGATTCCAAGGCCCTATAAGCAATTTTGTGTTTGGTGCTTCTAAAAATATGGTAAAGAGTGTAGTAATACTATGATAATGAAAAATATGGAAATATTTAGTCTGATTCTTCATGATTATTAGATTAAAGAGAGAAAACAAAAGTGAATGAAAGGGAGGATAAAAATGTTAGGACAAGTTGCTTGTATTTCTCTGAATAAAGGTTGGATGGAGAAAATCATTCTTAAATCTATAAGAACTTTTCATCTCCAAATTCTTCTACTATGATTTCTCCAGTGCCCAAGTTCAAGAAAGATAATCTAGATAAAGTGCCATGTTTTAAGTCCTAGGGTATTATGAATAGTGTTCGTACTAACCCAATATGTTAGAAATTTGTTAAGAATAACAAAGGTGAGTGTATGGATTATAGTGATGTTTGCTTTGGGCATGGCAAGCTAGGCCATATACTAAAGGAATGTATAGTGGCTTCACAAATAGGTAGGGATGTCCTATTGCACAGTTAGTCCAACTCTTCAATAGCTTAGGTAGGTAATCCAACTCAACAGAGTGCCTCATCTAGTGCAACTAACTAATAGTGCCAAAATAGGTTCTTTGTCCTCCTGACTTAACAAGATAAAGATCGTTCTCTTGACACCACCACGGGTACAATATAGGTCTTCCATATTCATATTTATGCATTATTAGTTCCTGGAGCCACACTTTATAACTCCATTGTTAGAAGTACACATTGGTGTTAGTCTCAAAATTCTTTTAGAACTTTTACAATATCTACTCTAGTTAGTGTCTCATTCATAGTTAGAAGGGCATACAATAATTGCCTAGTTATGATTTTCCAAAGAGCTAACTTAGTTAATCTTGCAGAGTTAGACATGTTAGATTTAAATGTCATACATATTATGGAATAGATATACTATTGATATACATCTATTGATTGTAGGAAGAGAGTATTCCAATTAAAGTTTCAACAAAAATTAGTTCTAGAGTGGATGGGCAGTATCTCAACACCTATAGGTTGGTTCATCTCTTCCTTTAAGGATTCAAAGTTGATCTCCAAAGGGTGTATCTATCATCTTTTCTAGATTATGGGTTAAAAATACAAAGCCTGAAATTTTGGATCAGTTATATTAGGAAACGAGTTTCCAAAAATGCTTCCAGAAGATTTACCCAGAGTTCCTCCCAAATGGTAAATTAACTTTGGAAAAGATCTCCATCCAGATACCCATACTATTTTAATTCAAATTAATATAATGGCTCTAAAAATTTATTAATAGTTGAAGGAATAATTGAAGAATCTCCTAGACAAAGGATTTTCAATGATCATTATCTCTCCATGGGGGCTCCCATTCTTTTTGTATGCAATAATGATGGTCTCCCAGAAAGTGCTTCAACTAATGTCTGTTGAACATGGTCAAAAACAAAATAATTATCACATTCCTAAAATTTGTTACTTGTTTGACCAACTTTAGGGGGAAAATTATTTCTCTAAGACAAATTTTAGATCATGCTATCATCATCTCAGTGTCAGAGAATGTGATATTTTGAAGACAACCTTCAGAAATCATTATGTTCACTTGGAATTTGTTGGTATGTCTTTTGGAATAAGAAATTGTCTTGCAACATTTATGGTCTTCATGATTAGGGTGTTTAGGTAGTACTTGGACCTGCATGTTATAGTCATCATAGATGACATCCTTGTCTATT
This sequence comes from Capsicum pubescens, assembly GCA_030864215.1. Lineage (NCBI taxonomy): Eukaryota > Viridiplantae > Streptophyta > Magnoliopsida > Solanales > Solanaceae > Capsicum > Capsicum pubescens. The sequence continues at coordinate 179,873,086 of CM061541.1, forward strand.
CTCAAAGTGAGTATGAACATGCAAATCATCTGAGTATTTTTTATAAACTCTTAAAGATCACTAGTTATTCAAAAATTCAGTAGGTGCAAATTTTGGTTGAATTCAGTTACATACCATGTTCATATTATTTCTAGCAAAGGTTTTGAGGTTGATCCACAAAAGATCAAGGCAATGAAAAACTAGCCTAGATCCATATTTGTGGAATATATAAGGAATTAATTGGGCTTAGCCGATTACTATAGAGGGTCTATTGAAGAATTTTCCTCTATTTCATAAACCATGTTAAGACTAACTCAAAAGAAAGTCAAATTTTAGTGGTTTTATTCTATTGAGTAAGCTTTCAGGAGTTGAAAACTTCACTCACTATTGCTCCAGTTTTAAATTTACCTAAGAGATTAGATGGTTTTGTGGTTTACTGCAATGCTACCATGGTTGTTCTTGCTTTTTTTTTTAAGAACTAGGTAAAAGATTTAGCATATCCCTTTAGAAAACTCAAGCCTCATTTTATGAACTACCTACTCATGATCTTATGTTTGTAGAAGTTGTTAGTTCCTTAATAATTTGGAGGCATAACCCTAATAGGGTTTGTCTGAATGCGTTCACCGATCAGAAGAATCTTAAGTATGTACTAAGTCAGAAAGATCTCAATTTCCAAAAAATGATATGGACAAAGTTGCTGAAGGATTATCATATGAATTTTTTACACCATCTGAGTTAAACCAATGTTTTGGACAACACTCTTAAAATATTATCTATGGAAAGTATTGCTCATGTAGAGTATAATTAGAAATAACTACATTGCGAGGTTTATAGATTGACCTAATTTGGAGTTTTGTTGGTTGATTCAGCTGAAGTAGCATTTTAGTAAAAAATTGTTTAGAATAGTCTTTGGAATTCGAGTTAAAAGAAATGTATGATAGTGATCCTATATTTTTGAAAATGAAGGTAATAGTTAGAATGCTAAGGTTATCTCCCAAGAAGGAGATAGTTTTCTTCACCTATTAAGTCAGACTATGTGGTCTGTATATAGATGACTTGAGATAGTGGATTCTACTAGAGGCTTATGGTAATCAGTATTATATTAACCCAAGAGTCACTATATGTACCATGATTTATGGGAAGTCTATTGGTGGAAAGGTATGAAGAAGGATATCGCAAAATTTATGGCTAGGTTTGAAAATTTTCAGCTGGTTAAGTTTTAGCACTAGATACATGGTGCCATACTTCATGAAATCAGTAATACTACTTGGAAGTAGGAGGTAACCAATATGGACTTCATCAGAGGGTTGTACCATACTCATTGACAATATGATTCCTTTTAGGTTATCATGGATCAAATGACTAAGTCAACCTATTTTTTCCCAGACAACACTTATAATTGAGTTGAGGACTATGATAACCTCTACCTTAAGGAGATGATAAAATTTTATGGAGTCCTATTATGTATTTTACTCAAATTTTCTAAGGTAGTTAGAAGGTCTTGATAACTATGTTCATCTTAGTACACCTTTTCACCCATATACAAATGGCTAGGTAGAAAGGACCATTTAAACCATAGATGATATGTTGAGAGCCAGCAACATCGATTGCAAATGTAATTGGAATGATCATATACCTTTGATTTAGTTTGCTTATAACAACTATAACTCAAATATTCAATTTGCTTCTTCTCTTGTGGCACTTTATGGAAGGAGGCGTATATCTCATATTAGTTTGTTTAAGGTTTGTGAATCATATTTATTAGACTAGAATCAGTTCATAAGTCTTAGGATAAAGTTTAGATTATTAGTGAAAGAATGACAATAAATTAGAGTCATCAAAAGTACTATGAAGATGTTAGGAGAAGGGAGATTGAATATGGTGAAGAGATTTGGGAAGGAAGGAAATCTAAACTCCCTCTTTATTAGTCCTTATAAAATTTTAGGTCATTTTTGCAATGTTGCCTATGTGTTATATTTCCAAAAAGACTTAGGACTCGTGTATCCAGTCTTTTATGTTTCCCAATTAAAGAAGTGCATTGGTGATCCCACCCCGATTGTGCCCTTAGATATTGTGTTTGTGTGAAGAATGATATCTGTTACGAAAAAAGTCCTATTTAAATCCTTGGTTGTCGGGTTTATAGGTTGACAAATAAAATGGTCATGTTGGTAAGGGTTCTTTGTAAAAATTAGTCTATTAAGTGAGCTTCTTGAGAAGATGAGGGAAAGACGTTGACTAAGTACCCACATTATTTCACTACAAACTTAGTCCTATCTTGATGTAATAGTTTACCTTAATGAATTAATTATTTCAATTTCATGTCACCCAGATATTATCCTATCATAGCATGTGTTCTGGTTCACTCCACATTTCAGTTACCAACTTCGTACTTTCTGGTTTCCATCTCATAGAAACACTTTGCCATAATTTCAGGTAAAATAGTGTTATTAGGTCCTAATAATACCAATATAAGTGGTGAATGAACGGTTGGAATTATTGCTCTTTTCCCCCTAAGTCTCCAGATTAATCAGTTTCAATTCGGGGACAAATGACCCCAAGGGGGAGATATTGTAACACCTTCAAAATTCATGCCAAGTATTAGGCCATGATATAGGTACATTTTATGCATTGATCTTCAAAAGCATATGAAGGAATTTTCCCATGTACCAAGGACAAAGGAAACCCCCTATCCCTTATCCAAGCCAAACCCCTTACTAGTCGACTCCTTGTGAAATAATCAACTTCAAACTAGAAAAACTGTGATATTGAGATGCATGTTTAATCTCTAGATCCACCAAATGATATATATTTGATTTATATTTCCAATGCATCAAGTTTTTCCTTAATCCAATATTAGGGTGAAAAGTTAGAGCCTTTTTACTTAAGTATTACTCTATAGTGAGACAAAACAAGCAAAACCATGACTGTGGTTACATTCTATGATCATACGGTGCTCTCACCTAATTGATATAACCCCAACATCTAAAACATAACAACTGCACCTTCTTACAACAAGAGGGAACAACAATTATGTTTTGAAACCGTGATCATAAGCATGATCATGAGTTCCACAAACACATCTAATTTAACTTTTAATACTATGAACCAAGTTACAACCATAGGTAGATACCACTATCATACTAAGGCTCATATTATAAATTTAATATATCTCTGATCCCGCTCCCAACCATAAGTACAACCCACGTTCATAGTTTGGTCCCATAATCTTGTGAAGGTCCCGTATGTCCCTCCCTGTTGTTTCAAATTACAAACTTTAAAGGGGAATATATGTATTTTTCATCCATTTTAACATCAATACTACATCGTATATGATATCTCTAGGTTAAATATTGAAGTTAATACTACCTAAAGCCCTTTTTTAATAGAAAAACATCTGATACTTATTTCAAATAGTGAAAAGGTGATTTGTTACACAAGGTAGAGATAGGGTTGATGCTCTTCAGGCATCAACCTTTTAAGAAGTATTCAAGGATTCCATCTCTAGGTAAGTGGGATTTCATCAATGTCCCTCTTTCATTCATTGACTCCAAAAGTTAACCCAATTCTCTAGTTTAGTTATTCCTTCATAATTTAGGGTTTATGCATATTGGCAATTTATTGATATCTCAGTCCCATGGTATCATTAATTTAAATTCCCTATTCTATCATGTATTTAGTATTATTATAGGACCAGTATTAAAACCCCTAATTATATTTTGAAATCAATGATTGTTGGATTCGAGTCCTTAAATTCCTTAAATTCATTCAGTTTATGGAATTAGCAAAATAGTTTCATTCTTCAGAGATGCTAGGTTATGAACGCCTAATGAACAAGGATTTCATGCCTATACTTTTGGGTACTATATCCCCCAGTCATTTTATATGCTTTGAATTCTTTCATCAAATGTATTTATTTTTAGTATTCAGATTATTATGGTATTGAGCATTGTAATTATCAGTGTCATTCAGTTTGGGGTAATATTTAAAACTAGAGGATGAAAGATCATCTGCTAATTAGGATGAGAACATTGTAGAAGTACCTAAGTCCTGAAAGTGCAGCACCACCATAGGATATAAAGGGTAAGCCATCAAACCAGGTATGTCAACTTAGTCCTTTTGGGATCAGTAGAGTGGATCTACTTGTCATGACCTGATTTACGAGTTATGAAGGAACCTACTCTATCTCAATATTAGGTAAGCCAAATAATAACCTGGAGCTAAATGTAATGGGTTAACTTGGTGGATAGTTCCCATGAAGAGTAAAAATAAAAATTGCATGATATAAAGAAACAAAGCAATAGAAATAGACAAGAGGTAACCAGCAATACAGATTACCATTCCACGACCTGGTAGAGGTAATATAAGAGCCTCTATAAATATGACCCAAGTTATAAGTAACCAATAAAATTGGTCTTGATTAAAAATAATATACATCTAGTACTCAAATCAACCACAACACGATCGTCGAATCAACGACGACAGCTAGTACTGAGATCTACACCAAAAAGGTAAAAAAATTTAGTATGAGTATAAAAACCATGGGTACTCAGTAAGCCTCATCAGGAAACTAAGCTAAATCATGATATAAATATGATAAAATGAAAGATAATGTAGATAATTCAAGGTTGAGGAAAACCTGAATCAACTCCAACATCATTTTACAAAAATAAGTAAATAATTGAAATACTAACATAATATAAAGGATGAAACACATGCAATGATAACTAAAAAATGGTCCCTATAAGCCAATAGGTATAGAAAAGTAAATAACCCAACATAGGCCCCCATAAACCTAGAGTTACAATCAAGAAAAGCATAAACTGAAACACTACCATTCTTTATTTTCCGTGATACGACATAAATGTATCCATGTCATACCACACTATAGTAAATTTCTCATTTTTGAACATAAACTGATACTTATATCACAACAACACACTCAATGGCAGGACCTGAACTGATAATATATAAAAAATACCATAAGGAATAACTGGACTAGAACAGTTAATTATATAATAAACATTATAATCAAGAAACAAAATCAAACTGGTAAATATATAATCAATATCATAACTATTATCTGAACTCAAACCGATATATATATATATCATAAATATCATAGTAAGTATGCAAACTCATACCACTATATATATCATCAATATCATAATAATTATCTTGTCTCGAGTAAGTATATATCTTAATTTTATAATAATTATCCATACTCAAACTGGTATATATATATCATCAATATTGAGATCAAAATCACCAGCACCGAGTTATATCATATTTATCATCAACTCCCAATTACAAACCAACTCAAACATCAAGTAACAAATCATATATACATTACCCTTGTAAGAATTTTCTAAGTACATAATGAGCCTATATAGGCTATAAGGATTAATATAAATCTTGGTCTAAAGTGGGTCAAAGGCCCACTTCTTAATCCTCAAAATTCATTACAAGGCAAATTCTACCACGAACAAGGCTAAGGTATCTAAATATGCTTTTAGATGTTAACTAACCTACAATCAAACCTAAGATAAAGGTTTTACCTAGAACATGAGAAACTAAGCCAATTAAGCTAAAATTATTGTTTTCGAATAGCCTCAACAGTGCAACTAACCCATGTTTAGAAATTCATCACATCATCATCTAGAACCCATCCCAAATCCAACAAAATATCTTAAACATAAAATGAACTAGATCAATCTATAACATGGCTTTAACCTAACCTACCTGGATACCGTAAAAACCTCAAAGAATCTGCTAAATCACCTAATTACCCTTCCAAAAATCTTTCACAAGATGCCATGCTATAAAAATCATAATCTTCTCATTAATATAAGAACAATAATACCTATATTGCACTATTGAGCTTCAGGTAAAAAATTAAGCAAAAATCGCATATGGGTCTCATCTATGGACATCATGTTTCCAAAGATAACCCAATATTTCATTGTGCACAAGGATTAATTACCCTAATAAATGAGTAAAATCAGATATATATTGGTGCTAAAATCAAGTCACTAAGTGAATACCCCGTACTTCTACCTTGCTTAAAATCATCCCAAAAATGTTAAAGACTTTCTTTAAAAGATGAATACACTTATATAAATATTGAATTTTCAATATTTTTACTTTTTGTTGCGTGGGAGATTGAATAAGATTTCCATTGATAACAAATTCGCCCAAATCCGACACCCGGGCAAATTGTTAGAGCCTTTTTAGTAGGATAGTGTATCACCTAAGCCATCAGCGCATCGCGGAGCCAGCTTAAATGATAATTGTCAATTTTTAGTATTTCTCCATGATAGTGTCACATCATTCCAAAGGCCTAGTTCACAATTGTCCTTTTTGAGTGAATCTCCGTGATGTCTGCGTGTCGCGCCAAACTTCTAGGTCGCGAACAAAGTGGCAACGCGATAGCTCCGCATCATGCCACCATGCAAATTTACAATTTTCCATTTACAGTGTCTTGGCGTGATAGTGGTGCATCGAGCCAAGGATGAAAATCGGGAATTTTTTCCAATTTTGGCTATATTAAATCCCAGGGGCCGTTTGGTCTTTTCCCATGACTTCAATTTTGCCCAATCACGGGATTTGACCCTAAGAGTGCATTATTTTCTTACTTTTGCATTAGTCTTTCAAATTTAAATCAACTTTACTCAAAAAAAGAACCCTATCTCTCAAATTCTAGGGCCAAATCACAAGAACTCTCCATTTATCCTTCCAAATTCATTAACTCAGGTATGCATAGTGTTGATTCATGGATTCCTTTCATCCATTAACCCTAAGAATCAAGTTTTAAATCATGTATTATGAATATTATGTTGTGGGTTGATTATGTTTATGTGATTGTTGTTGTAAGGTTCCCAAGTTGGAATCTCAATGTATTTTTATTGAATTACGTTAGTATATGAGATTAAAAAAGTGCATCTCGGTGTACTAAACCTACAACTATGAGCGGTGTTTGGAAAAAGGACCCACCATAAGGGTGTATCGTATGCAACCTTACCTTGCATTTCTGCTAGAGGTTGTTTTTAAGGCTTGAACCCGTGACCTCATTGACACCTGGAAACAACTTTACCAGTTACTCTATGGCTCCACTTCCATGTTAGTATATGAGTTTAAATCCATTAATTGAGTGGTTTATGAGTTCTTAATTGATGATTATACCTATTCCCTAAGTGGTGCATGTACGGAGTTTGATAAAATGCCTAAAAGACTAAAAATCATGTAATATAGTTTAATTGTGACTTAAGAGATGGATTCATGTTTTACCCTTATGTTTAAATGACTCCCATGCTATTGATGTGCAATATAGATGTTGTTCAAATGCTCATGATTCTAGAATATAGAATTATGGCATTGATTATATGAATTCCTTCCATGTATAAGATTATGATAACCATGTACTTCATGAAATTCCCAACTTATTGTATAATGGATTCTTAATGTTGGTCATGTATTCAATAATGCAATGCCTTGTTAGTTTTATGCTATCGAATCCTGGGGGTACTTGTACCTAACAATTTAGTTGTATGCCTTGAGCCAGTGTCATGTTTTCAAGATATCATCAGTCAATCAATGTTCAGTAGCATTCAGTAAGTCATGTGACTCAGGAAAACTCAGTAATTTAGTAATTTTTGTAGTATTCCGTCAGTCAATAGAACTCCATGAACTCGGTACAGTTCCGTTAAGTTAATCATGCTTAGTGTCTATTCAGATGGAGTAAGATTTAGCATTGAGTGAGCCAAATGATGGGAACTCACCTATTATTAGAGTGTGTAATTCTTAAAAGCAGTCCTTGCACTCCAGAACTACGTAGCCAACATAGGTTGAGATATCAAACCAACTATTTTAAGGGTAGATAAGGTGGATTAACCTGTTATATGGGATTCCCACCATACTTCTTTGAGTACCTGCTATATAAGGGATCACTCATAGTTTAACCTTACCAGTGGCGCGGTATTGACACCCTACCAATTGGGGTTACAAATTGGACCTCAACCCAGCTATATTGCTTTATTTGGGGCATGTCGGTTAGATGATTACCTCCCACAGTTTCAGTTTTAGATTCAATCTTTAGAATATAACTTAGTCCAATTCTACAAAAATCAAGACTGTCAGATATAGTCGCTCAGCTCCGTACAAAACTCTGCTAGTTCCATCATATTTCAGGGCTGTCAGACATAGTCACCCAGTTAATAGTATATTAATTATACAAAATTCATGTTTCCAGAATTTAGATTTTAGGTCCGTCAGATACAATCAATCAGACCAGTTCTTCATAATTAGAACTCTCAGAAATAGTTATTCCTTTATCAATAATACAACATCAATTCCTCAGTACTCAATAGATTTAGTCATTCAGTATTGCAGTATTAGTACTTAGATAAAAGAAAATCCACGTTATAAGAATTCATGAGTCAGTGTTATCACGATCTCAGTCATAGTAACTTACTCATGTATGTAATATCTCATTTATGTTATTGAGTAAGTAAGTATTGTTCATGCATAAGAACTATTGGCAGGACGGCCTCCTCACTTGCATACCAGTACATTCAACGTACTGACGCATTTGCACTATGTTTTTTATACCATATGTTTAGAAGCATGACCTCCCAGGCATCCTTAGTAGATCAGACGTTCAGCATCCAGACTAGCAGTGAGTCCTCATCATTTAAGGATAGCATGGTTATTTTATTACTTTATTATTTTAGTTCGAAGTTAGTTTGGGACATGTCCCATCAACTTCACAGATTTTATATAGTATAGAGGCTTTCAGACTATTGCATGTTTTTGATGATTTATTTTAGTTTTTTGGGTGTTGTTATACCCCCTTTAAAGACATTATTTTAAATTCAGTATTAGTTCAGTTTTGAACCTTATGGCCTTACAACTTGTATTCTGCATAATTATAGTATATTATTAAGTGCTCAGTTACAGATTTCAGTCATGGGTTAGCTTGTGGTCCTTCAGGGTTATGAGCACCGTGTAACATTTCGAGTACCAGATTTAGGGCATTACAAACTTTGTATTAGAGCCTAAGGTTTAATAGTTTCCTAGGAAGTCTGAAAAGTCGCATCTAGTAGAGTATTGTGCATGGGTGTATTGTGCGCCACACTTATGTGCAGGAGGCTATGAGATGTTTTAGGAATATTTTCCCTTCTTTCAGTATTTATGTCGTGCCAGTGAGCATAATGTCTTATAAATTTCTCATTCTAATTCGCTACTTCCTCTCACTTATAGAATATGTCATCCAAAGGGGCTAGCAAAAAGAGAATTAGTAATCAGTCAGCACCTCAGCCCATTTAGGTAGATCCCCTAGACGAACATGTTTCCCATGCAGAATTTAGGACTTAGCCCATTTAGGCAGATCCCCTAGACGAACATATTTCCCATGTAGAATTCAGGACTGCATTTACTACTCTAGCCAATTCAGTCACAACTTAGAATGAACGACCAACTGCTGTTCCGGCCAACCTAGTGGCCAATTCAGTTGTAACCAGGATTCGGTACATCACCTAAATGAATCCTCCCTTATTCTAAAGTTTTAAATCCATAGAAGATACACAGGAATTCCTCGACCAGGTTCAGAAAGTCACAAACATTATGGGAGTGACTTCCAGTGAGAGTGTAGAGTTAGCCACTTATTAGCTACAAGATGTAGCCCATACGTGGTTTATACAGTGGAAGGTAGACAAGGGTATAGATGCATAACCCATAGAATGGGAAGAGTTTGGTACAACCTTCTTTGACAGATTTTTTCCCCTAGAGCAGAAAGAAGCCAAAGTGTTAGAGTTCATCAATCTCATACAAGGTAGAATGAGTGTAAAAGAATAATCCCTCAAGTTCACCTTGTTAGCCAGGTATGTTCCCCATATAGTAGCAGACAGTATATCCAAATTGAGTAAGTTTGTGTCTGGGGTTTTAGGTAGAGTGGTTAAGGAGTGTAGAAGTGCGATGTTGATTAAGAAAATAGACATATCTAGACTTATGGTCCATGATCAATAGATTGAAGAGAATAAACTTAAGAACAAGGATAGAGAGAATAAGAGAGCCAAAATAGGTAATTATAGTTTTTATCAGCCAGGGTCACAGGGTGGTAACCTTTCTAAGCATAGCCAGAAGTTTTCAGTTCCAGCTCGTTCCTCAGCCAGTGCTTCAGTTCCTAAGTTCAGAAATGGTAGCAAAGATAGGGTGCCAGGCTCGAAATCTCAGAATAGTGCAAGCATTATTCGCACTCATCCACTTTGTGAAGAATGTGGTAAGTATTATAAAGGTATGTGTAGAGCTGGCAGTAATGTTTGTTTCAGATGTGCGAGTCAGGTCACAAGGTCTGTGACTGTCCTAAGCTCGGTCCGCAAAGTCAGCCAAGTTGTCCTTCAGCTCAGTTTGGTCGCTCGAATCTGCAGGGTACCAATTCCAGCGCTATCAGTGGGCAACGCCCAAATAGACTCTATGCACTTCAATCCTATAAAGATCAGGAAAGTTCTCCTGATGTAGTTACTGGACCTTTTCTAGTCTTCACCCCAGTGATTCAGTCAAACACAACCTGATAGGTATACAGGAATTGTCCGATTATGATGTCTCAGAAAGTCAAGCCTTCAGGATTCTGGTAGTGATGCCAGTATGTGTAGAGATTTACTAAGGAAAGATGATTTCCGACCTATTCTTACCTCAGTTAAAAGTTTTTTACTTCAACCATCACGATACTTATGCATACTTTACATTTCAGTTCCTTGAACACAACTTACAGTCACGCACTTCCCTTAGGATTGTTTTCATTTCAAGTTCCTAGTATAAGGAATCCCAGTTCACTCAGTGTTACAAATCATGTTCCATGAGTTCCAGACTTAGGTCATCCAATTCATGACTCATACAATCATGTCCTGTCTTACAGTATATTCAGCCCACATGACTCATGCTCCACTCCTAATGATCATCCAAACTCAGACTATGTCATATATACCCTTAGTTTAGAACCCATGGTGAATCTGTTGGGACGACGTTCTATCATTCGAGTCCTAGTTACAGAGTCATTTCAGTAATAAATATTCAATAAATGACTAAGATAGTCCCACAAAATAATGGCTTTAAGTTATCTGTTACTTAGTCATCAGAATTCAGTACTTCAGTACCAGTCTAAACCTTAGTTATAAAAAACTAGTGTTCATTCCCAACTACAGTCTTAGTTATAGTTACAGTCTCAATTATCATTTTATCTACAATCTCAGTCCCAGTCATAGCCCAGCAATCGGGTCGGTAACTTAATTTAGATTTGAGTTTACTCGATCATAGCGTATAGTTATCATTCAATCAGTTGTCATCCTTCTAGTACCTCAGTTTAGAAGAATATTCCAGAATAGTGTTTTACTCCTGGTGTTGCATTCTCAAATAATACAGTTACCCTCAATTCATGCCCAGCTATCTTATGTCACTCAGTCAGTCCTTATCTCCTATGCATAATGCTCGGCATTTTCTGTCCAGTTATTTAAGACTAACTACAGTTCCGTCTTGCATACCCAGTATTCAGCTATTAGTTATTCAATTAATCAGATAACTTAGTATGCTTAGGCATTCGTGCTCAGTACTCATGGAAATTTTTTTAGTAGTCTCAGGTGAAGAAGATGTATTTCAGTTAAGCATAAGTTTTAAGTATGAGCTAGATTGATCAATCAGTAATTTACTATAGAAATTAGGAAACAAGTTCATATGGTGTAGTTTCCCATATTTCCACCTATTCCTACTGTTAGAAATCTCAGGAATGTAACTATTCCAAGATATAAAATCCTAGTAGTTGCAAGATCAGCTTAGTTCATGTATTATGTCTCAGTTTTAGATCCCAAATATTCAGTCACAATTTAGTCCGTAGGTTCCCTGTGCATCATCCCAGTTTTTCTCAGTATCTCAATCAAGTCAGTATTCTTCGAGGGAGATAATTTAGCAAGGGAGAGATACTCTATAACCCCTGAGCTATCATGCCCTAAACCTTTCAATTTCTCTTCTCATAATGAATCTAGTTTGGAGTTGTAGGTACCCATAGGTTTACCCTCTAGCTCCATTATCATCTATAAGATATGTAATTAATGTCTAAGTTTAGATCACAATACCCAGTTCACGTCACATGTTATAAACTCAACCATGTTCTTATGTTCTCGTTCATGCGTACTCAAAAACAATCTTGAGATGAGGTCAAAAATTTTGTTTTTGAAAATATCTCCCATGAAGGGAGTGAAGAGGTTCAACAAGAATGGAAAGCTCAATCCCCAATATGTCGTTCCCTTCAAAATTCTCAGTCGCTTTGGCAAAGTAGCTTATGATCTCAAGTTGCCTTCAGATTTAGCTTTAGTGCATCCGGTCTTTCTTGTCTCCTTGCATAAGAAATACAGAGGTGACCTAGCAGTCATAGTCCTTATTGATGGCATAGACATTCAGAACAACCACTCTTATGAAGCGATTCTAATCAAAATCCTTGACTACCAGACTCGTAGACTAAGGAACAAAGAAGTCTTTCTAGTCAATATTCTCTGGCGAAATCAGTCCGTTGAGGGAGCTACTTGAAAAGTAGAAGTATACATGTGATCCAAGCACCCTCACCTCTTCTCCGCAAAACACAGACTCAGCCTAAGGTAATAGCTTTCCTTAAAGCTTATTCAGTTCCATGTTCAAATTTTAATTACAAACCAGTTTCATGCTCGGCTTCCCATTTTAAACTTAGTATCCATTTACCATTGCATTTCTATCATATGCTCATGCATCATATCAGTCATGTGTTCATGCATCAGACATGCATTCTCCTTGTGAGACTCTCACTTATCAAAAATCTCATTCATGTATTCATGAGTCAGTTCAGTCATGAAATCATACATCTGATATGCATGCCCAGTAAGAATCTCAGAAATGTCAGTCAGGTAGTCATGTTTCAGTTTCTTATGTTCAGTAAATTCTTCATCTTATCGTTTCACCCACTTCAATTAATATCATTCGAGGACGAATATTTCCAAGGGAGAGATATTGTAATACCCTATACTTCTATCTATCTTAAAATCATCCCAAAAATGTAAAAGACTTGCTTAAAAAGATGAATCCATTTTTATACATGTGGGATTTTTATGATTTTTACTTTGTGTTGTGTGGGAAATTGAATAAGCTTTCCATCGATAACAAATTCTCCCAAATCTGACACTCGGGAGAAATATTAGATACTTTTTAGTCAGATAGCGTATCACCTAAGCCATCAGCGCGTCGTGGAGCCAGCTTAAATGGCAATTTTCAATTTCCAGTGTTGCTCCACTATAGTGGCGCATCGCGCTAAAGGCCCAGTTCACAATTGTCCTTTTCCAGTGAATCTCCGCGATGTATCCATGTTGCGCCAATCTTCCAGGTTAGAAACAAAGTGGCAACGCGATAGGTACACGTTGCGCCACCATGCAGATTCCCAATTATCCAGTTTCGGTGGCTTAGCGCGATAGTGGTGGGTCGCGCCAATAATGAAAATCGGGAATTTTCTAGTTTTTGAGATATTAAATCCCAGGGGCCGTTTAGTCATTTCCCATGACTACAATTCCATCCAATCACGGGATTTAACCATAAGATTGCATTATTTTCTCATATTTTCATTTGTCTTTCAAATTAAAATCAAATCTACTCAAGAACAAGAACCCTAGCTCTCAAATTTAAAGGCCAAATAACAAGAACTCTCCGTCAATCCTTCCAAATTCATTAAGTAAGGTATGCATAATGTTCATTCATAGATTCCTTTCGTTCATGAAGTGCAAGAATCAAGTTTTAAATCATGTATTATGAACTTTATGTTGTGGGTTGATTATGTTTATTTGATTGTTGTTGCATGGTTCCCAAGGTAGAATCTCAATGTATTTTTATGGAATTGCGTTAGTATATGTGTTTAAATCCATGAATTGAGTGGGTTATGAGGTGTTAATTGATCATTATACCTATGCCCTAAGTGGTTCATGTAAGGTCTTTGATAAAATGCCTAGAAGACTAGAAATGATGTAATATAGTTCAATTGTTACCTGAGTGATGGATCTATGTTTTACCCTTATGTTCAAATAACTCCTATGCTATTGATGTGCAATATTGATGTTGTTAAAATTCTCATGATTATAGAATATGGAATTATAACATTGATTATATGCATTCCTTCCATGTACCAGATTATGATAACTATGTACTTCATGAAATTCCCAACTTATTGTATTATGGATTGTTGGTGTTGGTCGTGTATTCAAGAATGTCATGTCTTGTTAGTTTTATGCTATCGAGTCCTAGGGTACTTGTACCCGACAATTTAGTTGTAGAGACAGTATCTTGTTTTCACGATATCCTCAGTCAAGCCATGTTTAGTAGAATTCAGTCAGTCATGTGAGTCAGGAAAACTTAGTAAACTCAGTAATTCAGTAATTTCTATAGTATTCCATCAGTCAATGGAACTCCATGAACTCAGTCCAGTTCAGTTCAGTTAATCAGGTTCAGTGTCTACTCAGATAGGAGTAGGAGTTAGCACCGAGTAATCCCAAGGATGGGAACTCACCTATTATTAAGGGGTGTGATTCTTATAAGCAGTCCTTGCGCTCCAGAACTACGTAGCCAGTGTAGGTTGAGACATCAAACCTGCTATTTTGAGGGTAGATAAGGTGGATTAGCCTGTCATATAAGGCTTCCACCGTTCTCCTTAGAGTACCTGCTATATGATGGATCACTCGCAACTTGTCCTTACCAGTGGCACGATATTGACACCATTCCAATTGGGGTTACAGATTGAACCCCAACTCAGCTATATTGCTTTATTTGGGTCATGTCGGTTAGATGATTGCCTCCCACAGTTTTAGTTTAAGATTCAGTCTTCAGAATAGAACTCAGTCCAGTTCTATAGAAATCTGGACTGTTAGTTACAGTCGCTCAGCTCCGTATAGAACTTAGCTAGTTCCATCAGATTTCAGGACTGTCGGACACAGTCACCCAGTTAATAATATATTAATTATACAAAATTCATGTTACCAGTATTCAGATTTCAGGTCTGTCAATATTATTCAATCAGACCAGTTCATCATAATCAGAACTATCAGAAATAGTCTTTTCTTTATCAGCAATACGACATTAGTTCCTCAGTACTCAATAGACTTAGTCATTCAGTATCCCAGTATTAGTACTCAGATATCAGAAAATCCATGCTATCAGAATTCATGAGTCAGTGTTATCACGATCTCAGTCAAAGTCACTTACTCATGTATGTCGTCTCACGTTCATGTTATTCGGTAAGTTAGTATTGTTTATGCATAGGAACCATTGCATTCAACCACCTTACTTGCATACCAGTACATTCAATGTACTGACGCATTTGCGCTATGGTGTTTCATACCATAGGTTTAGAAGTACGAGCTCCGGGGGATCCTAAGTAGATCAGACGTTTACCAACAAGACTAGTAGTAAGTCCTCATCATTCGAGAATAGAATGGTTATTTTATTACTTTATTATTTCAGTAGTTCGGAGTTAGTTGGGGACATGTCCCATCAACCCCACAGATTTCAGAAAGATTTGAGGTTTTCAGACTACAGCATGTTTCAGATAATTTATTTTTAGTTTTGGGTATTGTTATACCACCTTTACAGACATTGTTTTATATTCAACATTAGTTCAGTTTTGAACCCTTTGGCCTTACAGCTTATATTTTGTATAATTACAGTATATTATTCAGTGCTTAGTTACATATAGGAGTAATGGGTTAGCTTGTGGTCCTTCGGGGTCATGACCTTCGTGTAACGTTTTGAGTACCAAATTCGGGGCGTTACACTAAGTTATAGGGATTTTAAACAATAAAAGGGGATATCAACCATGAACATGAAGAAATCATGATATAAATTTGAAGAAAAATTGTGCAATAATCGTTAACCTAGCTCCCGAAAATACTATAAGCTCTAATCCCTAACATTCTTAAAACTTCAAGTTTAACTCTATTGGAAATGAATAAATAATTCACACAAAGGAGCTAAGAAGAGGTTACTTATAACAATCCAGGGTATTCAGGTATAACAATTGTTGCCCGTTGATTTCTATTCGTGATACTCAACTAAAGGGCCAGAAGTTACGTTCGGGACATGGCCGTTGCGAATGAGCTACATGTGCATCTACTAGGTTGAGTCATATTCATGATATGAGTGTCATATTCATGAGACTCGTGGCTGGGGAAAAGATCACCATGGCTATACATGTTTTGCAACCACTAGTTCTCTAGTACAATCTAAGACCGGGAGATTTCCAAGTCTTGGCTAACCCTATGAGATTCATTCAAAATCTCGTATACGTTAATGGACTATGCTACCCTATAAAATTTGGTGTTTCAGACTGAATGGCATATTTGAAATTTTCATCTAGGTCATTTCAACTAAAAGTTGGTTCCACACCCATATTCTATTTCATTAAAATTTGGACCAATAGGTTGAAATGAGCCTTGGTGCCTTAAGACTCGAACTATGAGTCCTCCTACCCTAAAATCAATATTTTGGAGCTATTAAAATAGTCAGAATTTGCAAACAAGATCATTTGGCTGAACTTTTCAATGAATATCTATCTTTAACTAGCAAAGACTTCTAAATAGAGAATTGGCTCTAAAAAACCAACAAACTTCCCGATAACCAAAATATCAGTCCCAACATGTGATAAATGACTCGGGGAAGCTATAGGAAAGCTCAAATAGTGAAAATAGGTGGAAATGAGGAAAATGCCCTTAAGTGTCATTTCAACATCCACTACTAAAAGACCATTTGTCTACAAAACGTATGGATAAGGATGTACCTGAACCATTAAGTAGGTGAGGATATCGGTTCTTTATCTTGATCTCTCTGATGGCCTCTTCCATTGAGCAGTGCCTAAAATGAATGTTAACTATAGAAATCTCCCTAGTGTGCTATTAAATGACATCACAATCCAAAATGAGCACAGGAGACTGACTAGGAATGTATCGCCACAACATAGAAACATGGAAAACTTTATGGACAACAGCAAAATATGTAGGTAAAGCTAACTCATAACCCGCATCCCCAACTATTCAAAGAATATTGAAAGGTCGAATATAATTGAGACCGAACATGGATTTTCTCCCGAACCTCATAAAACCATTCATGGGAGATACACAATGGAATATAAGATAACCAACTACAAATCTCAAGGTACAAAGCCTAAAATCTTGATAAGACTTCATCCTACTCGAAGCTACTTTCAACCTATCCTAAATAACCTAAACTCTATACAATGACTCCTAAAGCAAGTCAGTACCATAGGGTCTAGCCTATAAAGTCTCAAACCACCCAATCGGGCAATGATATCACCTATCATAACATGCCTCGAAAGGCACCCTCTCGATACTCGAATGACAACTGTTATTAAATGCAAACTCTGCCAAGGCTAAGTGCTCCTCCCACTGGCCTCAAAATTCATAACAGAGGTTAGGAATAGATACTCGTAAACCTGAATAGTCTGCTCTGACTGGACATCAGTCTGAGGATGGAAGGCTATCTTAAGATCCACTTGAGTACAAAAAATCTCCTAAAAAGCACTGCAAAATATAAAAGTAAACATGGAAACCCAGTCTGAAATGATTGATATAGGTACCCTATGCAAATAGACTATATTATGTACATAGTTATGGGCTAACCTCTCATCACTGAAGGACTTCTAAATATGATTGAAATATTCCAACTTGATCAATTGATCTATAATGACCCAAATACCATTGGCTCCGTGGGAAGAGCGAGCCAAACTACTAACAAAGTCTATGGTGATTCACTCCTATTTTCACTCGAGAATGGGCAATCTCTAAATCAAACCACACAATCGCAGATGTTTGGCCTTTTCCTACTGACAACATAGGAAATGAGCTATAAAGTCTACCATATCTAACTTTATGCCACTCTACTAATAATGTTATCTCAAATATCTATAAATCTTAGTTGTACCTTAGTGAATGGAATATCTAGAGATATGAGCCTTATGCTAAATCAACTGAACCAAGTCATGATCCTCAGAATACAAATCCTGATATCAAATCTCATAACACTTTCAGAATCAATGGTAAAGCTCTTAGACTCACTACTCAACTCCTGATCACTAAAGATACAAAGTCAATTGTCCTCAAACTGACGATCTCAATTCTTCTCAAATAGTGAGGACCTAGCCTAACCACTAGCAAAAATCATCTTAGGATCTGAAATGTCTAGTTGCACCATCAAGTTGGCTAAGGAATGAATGTCCTACGCAAATGGCTTATGAGTAACTAAAATACCAGAAAAGCTACCCATACTCACTACCTTTCAACTTAGGTATCTTCTACCACATTTACATTGATCGAATAATATAAGATAGAGATATCAAAGTCCTTATGGAACTCCATTCATATACGCTGCCCAACATTAAGCTCCCTTTAGGTTATAAGATGCTGAACACTTTGATGATCTGTGAAAATCTTACAATGCACATCATAAAGATACTGCCTCAAAATCTTATTCACGAAAAAAAATTACCGCCAACTCATCACTATGAGTGAGGTAGCTACACTCGTGAACCTTAAGCTTCCTTGAAGCATAAGTAATAACATCACCTTGATGCATTAATACATATCCCAAACCAATACCAGAAGAATCACAATACATGATGAATCCATCACCCTAAATAGGTAGAGACAAAAATAGAAGTCGATGTATGGAACTCCTTGAGCTTACAAAAGATCGACTCATAGTTTTCAAAAATAGAAGCATATGTAAGGAACTCTTTAAACTTATGAAAGATCAACTCACACTCTTTAAATCACAAAAAAGAACATCCTTGTAAGTCAATCTAGTCATCAGTGTTGAAATAGTAGCAAAACCCTCAATTAATTATCTATAATAAACAGACAAGCTAATAAAGCTACGTACCTCAGTCAGGGATGTAGGCCTGGGCTAATCACGAATAGCCTCAATCTTAGTTGGGTCAACCATAATACTATCCTTAAACACCATATGAACTAGAAATGTCACTAACTCAAGCCAATACTCACTCTTAGAGAACTTAGTGATAATCACATGATCTCTAAAAGTGTGGAGAATAATGAACTAATGTTTTGCATGCTCATCTCTACTCATCGAATACACAAGGATTTAATTAATAAACACAATCACAAAGAAATCTAAATAAAGTATGACAACTCGGTTTATCAAATCCATGAACACGGTTGGGGCAGTAGTCAACCCAAAAGACATCACTAGGAACTTATAGTGACATTAACGTGTTCTAAAGTCTATCATTGTAAAATCCTCAGTTTTAATCCTTAATTGATGGTAACCATACCTTAAATCAATCTTAGCAAACACCGCTACACCATAAAGTTTTTCGAACAAATAACGAATACAAGACATAAGATAATAGTTCATCACAATCACCATAAAAAATGCTTATAATAAATATGCGTCCATAAAGAGTCATCCTTCTTCTTAAAAAAAAACACAGGAGCTCCCCAAGGATACATACTCGGTCTAATGAAACCCTTAAGAAGAAGATCCTTAAACTGAGAATTCACCTCATTTACATCGTCAGGAGCCATACAGTAAGGTGTTATAGCAATAGGTTAGGTGTCAGTCTAAAGATCAATAACAAACTCTATCACACGGGCGAGAGGTATACCGGGTAGATCAGTAGGGAAAACATCATAAAACTCATGAACTACAATAGTAGAGTATAGTGATGAACTCTCCACACTAATATCATGAATACAACTAAGATTAGGCTCATATCCCCTCGATATAAGTCCCCTAAAACATATCTATAAAATAATCCCCATTGACTCATGGCTAATAACTCCTTACCAAACAATCAAGAGTATGTCGAGTATGGCTAAAGTAACAGTCCTGGCAAAATAATCCATGACCGCATGATTGTGAGATAACTGATCTATTCCCAAAATCATATCAAAATCTACCATGTCCAATATATTAAGATCAACATGAGTATCAATATCTCTAACAGTCATAACATATTATCTGAAAACTCTATCCTCTACTAAAGAATCACCCATGGGAGTAGATACACACAATAGAAAAGATAACAAATCCTAAGATAACTTTAACGGTCAAGTATTATAAGCAGACACAAAAGAATAAGTAGATCCCACATCAAATAAAGCAAAGGCTGATGACCGGTACATAAGAATTGTACCAGTGATATCACCATCCATAGAATCAGCATTGGGTCTAGCAGTTACTGCATAGAATGGAGCATGCCTATCATAAGGTTGGTATCCTGATCGATCTCCACTACTACCCAACTAAGAACCACCACGAGCAACTTGGGGACCACCCCTATGACCATTTATACTACCTCGAGTCGACAGGTAAACTATTCTAATATGGGGAACACTTTAAGCTGCGATAGCAATCGCCCTATAACTAAGGAAATCACATGAGTAATGACCAAAATCTCCATAACAATAAATGTCATATGAGCTAAACTAAAATCAAAAGATCCAGAAAATAGAAATAACCACCATGACTAAAATAACCAGAAGATGAACCCTCCAAAGACTAAATGATACCCTAAACTGGTTGGTCACTGACACTAGACTGACCTTCATCGATAATCTAGAGCACTACCTAAATGAGTCTACTAGGAAGACTTTAAGGTTGATACGACTATCAAGAAAGGTACCAACCTTAAAAACCAAAGCCTCTGAATCGAGAGTTACTATGACTCCTACTGAAACTACCCTGATATCGAGGTATCTTATCATTTCCTTTTTGGGCCTCATAATGTATCTTATACATCACCTGGGCCTTATTTGAAACTGCAATAAAATACCTATGAAAAACAACCAATCTCTAAGAAGAATGCAAAGATAAAACCTTAATCCACGTACAATGTAAGGAACCCTTTCAAACTTACTATCCAGAATAGAATTAGCATGCCTATCCCACTTATAAAATGAGCCTCATACTTTATAAAATTCATAGATCCCTACTCCGATCGCAAGAACTGATCCATCAAGTGATGTCTAACGTTATGAGGCATGTACTTCTCCAAAAAAATCACAGAGAACTGTGCAATATCATAGAAGAAGATACAACTGGTCTGTAATAAAGATGAACTCTCCAGTAATGTCAAATAATAAAGTCCATCTAAAAAGTAGTGTAATCAATACCATGAGCCTCAACTAGGGCTAAATTACGGATACTATCCACATAAGTAATTAGAAAGTCATATGCATCATTGCCCGATGCACCAGAAAACCTAAGAAGAGACAATCTTTAGAATCTATCCAACATCTTCTCCTTCATTATAGACATAGTAGGTTTAGTGACCTGCGGTTGAGAAACTATCGACATAGGAGGGACCTCAACTCTTGGAGTCGTAGCTACAGGTTGTGCCGATGTCTCAGTACCACTCTAATTTATAGATTATACACCATCCGATGGTGCACGACCCCTCAACCGTAAAACCTGAACCATATCATCCTTAAGCAGTAAAGAAAAAATAAACTGATTGATCTTGGGCTTGTCCTTGGCCCACCCATTATTGGGGCGGAAGAATCTATAGCACGGGAGATAGAATAAGGTCTGGTGAGGGACCCCTTTCATCGACCCTAGTGGGCGACACATCTTGAGGCTGTCCATGACTTCTAGGTTATCCACGAATAGAAATAGGATACCTTGGCGCGATCTCAGGATGCTCGTTTTATGTAGCGGTAGTACATGTTCTAACAATCTTCCAAAGAGTTAATTCAAAGGAATGCATTATAAATCAGATCAAATTCTTTGCACAAAATAAGTGAAAAAAAGTGAAAAACACCTAAGAATGTCCAATAGACTACCAAAGATATGAAAAAATGTCATCATTCCAATTTGTGGGACTCAACTTTTCACTTTCTTATGTACAAACAATATAAGTGAAACCTAGATTTTATACTAATTTGTCACGACCCAATTTTTGAATCTTGATGGTGCCAGCTTTATCCCACTTGATGGTAAGCCAAACTATTATCCAAAGCTAACTACAATGGGTTAACTTGGTTGAAAATGTCCAAAAGGGTGAATACAACAATTGCAACTTATAAAGAAGCATAGCAATATAAATAGACAAAGTGTAACCAATAATAGACAACTGTCACATGGCCTAGTAGAGCTAGTAAAAGAGCTATTATAAATACATCCGAAGTTCTAAGTAACTAATTATATTTGACCTAAAACAAAAAGGCTAGGTATAAAAAAATATAGAAGGAAATGGGGTGTCTTTGACTATAAGAGCTCACCATATATCTGAATTAATCACAGAACAATCATAAAATCAATGGAAACAGCTAGTACATGGATATACAACAAAAAGATACAAAAATATAGTATGAGTAATAAAATCCTAGGTACTTAGTGGGAATCATCATCCAATCGAACTAAATCATGATATAAGTATGACAACATGCAAGATAGCATAATTATGTCAAGGTAGAGGCAAACGTAAATAGACTCCAAAATTATTGTACATAAATAAGTAAATAACAAAAATAATAACATAACATAAGGGATAAAACACATCAAACTATAAGCTAAACATTGGCACCTATAAGCCAATAGGTACAAAAAGTTAAATAAACCAACGTAGGCCCCTATAAGACTTTAGGGTACAATCAAGTAAAGCATAAATTGAACCACCATTATTTTTCATTTTTTATGATTCTACTATAATCCATCAATGTCATTCCACACTATAGTTAATTCCCCATTGCTACACTTACACTGATACCAATATTACAATATCACACTCCATGGCCGGACCAAAACTGGTATCATATAATTAATACCATAAGGGACAACCAGACTTGAACTGATAAGTATATAATCAACATCATAATCAATGTCAAAACTTGAACCAGTAAATATATCATCAATATCATAACCATTATCCAAATTATAATAAATATATATATCTGTATAATCAATATTATAATCTATAACCATACTCTAAGCGATATATAAATCACTAATATCATAATCCTTATCCATACTTGGTCTGGTATATATATCATCACTTTCATATTCTTTACCTAATCTTAAACCGATATATATAATATAAATATTTATATATCATTAGTATAGAAATCAAAATCACCATTACTAGGTTTTACCCTATTTAACATCAACAACCAATATAAAACCACCACAACAATCAGTCCTAAATATTTTTAGCACTACCTTTGTAATCATTTTTAAACTAAATAAATATCATATAAAAGGTTACAAGTATTAATGCAAATCATGGATTAAGGTAGTTAAGGGCCCATATTTAAATACATGGAATCCATTAGAAGGTAAATTCTACCTCAAACTAGGCTAAGGTATCTAAGTCCGCTTGATGTTACTAATCCACAATAAGCCCTAAGATAGAGGTCTTACCTAAAACATGAGAAACTAGGGACACTATCCCTAAATAATGATTTTAGAAAAGCCTACGTGGTCCAACAAACCAAATTATTGCAATTCATCACACCAGCACCTAGAACCTATTCCATATACAACACAATATCATAATGATATCTATATTGCACTATTGAGCTTTAGGTCCAAAATTAGTCAAAAACCCTATGTGGGTCCCATCTCCTAAAATTGCCAATAAAAAACCAACCCAACATTCCAAAAATGCTCAAGGAGTAATACCCTCAAAATAGGGTGGCATCCAAGCTATATTGGGGCTAAATAAAGTTACCAACTTATAGGGGTTTTAAATAAGAAAAGGGAAATTAACTATGAACATGAAGAATTCTTACCACATATTCAAAGAAAAATTGCATAATAATAGTTCTTCAAGCTCCCTAAATCACCCACATTCTCTAATCCTATGATTTCTCAACATTTAGGGTTTAACTCTCAAGGAAATATATGAAGAATAAGGAAAAAAGGCTAAAAGTGAGTCTTTTTATCTCTTCCCAGGTATGCGGGTATCGCCATTGCGACTGATTGATTGCTATTCGCAATAACGGGATAAAGTCATGTTCGTAACATGGCCATCATGATATGCTACATATGTGTCTACCAGTCTGAGTCATGTTTTATAACATGAGTGTTGCATTTGCAAGACTCATAATTGGGGCAAAAATTACAATCATGATACATGGCTCTTGATCGCGTGTGCACCAACGCTAGTTGAAACTTGGAGAATTCAAATTCTCTACCAACCCCTCCGAATTTATTTGGAATATTGTATATATAATTAGCTTGTGCTACCCTATCAAATTCAAAATTCCAAACACAAAAACATTTTTGAAATTTCCATTTGTGATATTTTTGGCTATAAATGGGTCCCACACCCATATTTTATTTCTAAACATTACAAAAAGATAGGTCAAAATGAGCCTGGATGCCTCAAAATCCAAACACAAAATGTTCCAAGAACAAAATCAATATTTTGGAGATGTTGAATCAATCAAAATTCAGTTACAAGATTGTTTGATTGCTATTTTAACCTGGTGGCCATCTTGAACCATATAAGACATTAAAATAGGGAATGGGCTTTAAAAACCAAATGAACTACCCGATAAATGAACTCTTAGTCCCAGCAAGTCATAAATAAGTTGGGGTATGTATCAGAAAGATCTAACAACATAAATAAGAAGAAATTGAAAAATGACCTAAAGGGTACAATACGTATCAGTTAGTTTCCATACCCTTGAGAAGGTATTGAACATTCTTTAGGCTGGTGTTACAGGTTTTTCCCTGGATAACTCAGATTTGGGTTTGTTAATTATTAGTAGCTCCCATAGTCAATATTATATAATTTGGGTTCAGATCTTTGCATGAGCATGCATTTAATTATCCAGTTTATTATATTGAATATATTCATCACTTGGTATATAATTAGTTTATTATGTTGCATGTATCATGTCCATCTTTATCAATTATTTCCTATCTTACATATTCTTACATTTAAAGTACTAATCACATACTTTCTTTTGCTCTATATTTTCTCTTAATATAGGTTCTAACTCTCAGCATCTAGATCACACTTAGTAAGACCCATATTTCTTCAGTCGCAGTACTTTGGGAGTACTCATCATTTGAGGTCTATTATAAACATTTCATTTTGTATTATTCATTCACAATTTTATGACAATTAGAGTTAGTTGGTGACTTTTACCAGCAACGCATCTTTGCAGAGGTTTTCTTATTTATAGTTAAATGTTCCACTTGTTGTCTTATATTTAGTTAGTGTTGATTGTTTTTTTGAATATTTATTTCATTATTCAGTTAAACTTTGACATAGGTGTTTTTACTAGTTATTTAAGACATTCTTAGTGTTTTTCCAGGCCATGGGTTGGTTTTTAGATTCTTAGTTAGATGCTTCTCTTGTGGTCTTAGATTTAGTTAGTATTGATTAGATTTTTTTTAATATTTATTTCACTATTTAGTCAGTGTTTTTACTATTCTTTTTTTACATTCTTAGTGTTTTACTAGGCATGGATTACCTTGGGGGTCACTAGTGACTCTAAGCACCATGTTACAATTAGGGGTAGTCTCAAGTTGTGACAAAAACTTATGAAAAAATTAGAAACAAATGGCCATTTCATCATCCTCTGCACATACCTTGCTCCAATGAATGAGTCCCATAAGTTTCTATGCTTAAAGACCTATTATAGTGATTTAGGGTTAAGAAAGAAGGGGAAAATTAAGAAAACAACAATATGTAGGACTATGGGCTACTCATTAAGACAAAGAGGCCACCTTCCACGATTATGAAGAAACAATAAATATTTCTTCTTAAATGCATGGCACAAGACGCAATGGTAACAAATAACTGAGGAAAGCCATTGCAAATCGAAAGAAGGAATAAGATAGAGATGGATTAGAATTTCATCATGAACATAATAGAAGGCCTATGATTGCAATGGTAAAAAACTTAAGCCTTCATAAATATGGTCAACTCCCTACGAACGTAAAAAATAAAGGTGCCTTTCCCCAGATATTGAACATCAACATTTTAACTAGTACTAAATAGACTCCGTCTGGGTGCTTAAGAGTCAATCGAAACCCCATGAGCACAAAAAAATATTGTACAATATAAAATTTTATATTTTGTACTTAATAAAACCATCAAAACATTCATCTGAGATTATTTTTTATTAGACGTGGGCTCTACACTTTGTTCCATTTTAGCTAAATTCAATATAATAGCACAAAATTAGTCTAAATGCCTCGAGACTAAAAATAAGGGTCCTCCTATCATAAAAGGACATTCATCTGTTAAAGTCAATTGTTAATAGGAGCCTAATGGATCAAAAGGATGAGGTACTATACCCTAATGAATCGAGCATGACTCCCTAGATAATATCTAAGAAGAAATAGTGTTTTCAAAGGATTTCACCTTAGGTATCCATTTTTTACTAACTTCTTTACTTCATTTCCTAAAAGCCTAAAACTTATCCTCAACAACAAATTTGTTGCCAACTGATTTGAGCACAACTGAATCACACAAACCCAAATACACCATACCTACTTAACATAGATACTTGTACAACCAAGTATAAACTAAATCAAGCGGAATACTACCAAAGGCATAAAAAAAACAATGGATTCCAAATTCCCAAATCCATTATACTTTTGCCATTCCAAACATGCTATCAACTTTGATCTGCACAAAATATCCCGCAAACTATATTTGCAAAATTATGTGACACTAACTTTAAAAAATTGATTCTAGTCTACTGAAAACCCATAATATTACACATAAGCCCACTTGATGTTTCTTGGGCATACTAATAGAGATGATAAAAGCCTATAATCTCTCGCCAAAGCCATAACTTGTCTTGATGATTCTCAAAACCAACAGTCAATAGTTTTAAGCAAAAATGCTTAAAAGTAAATTATCTACTCTAGAAGGTCCCATAATTGCATCCAGAATGCCCCACCGACAGTAGGTAAAACTACACTAAGCTCAAATTTATCACACTTCTTGAGAAGATAACCAAGATTTTGAAGATAATTGAGAATTAACAAAAAGATTAGTAAATTCTAGTACTATGTTCCAACTAATTATTCCTTAAGTACTTATAAAGTATAATAAATTTGAACTGAAGATAATGGACTCGATGGGTGAAGAGCTGGCTTATTCATCCTATAAATTAATGCTCAAATAAAAAAATAAAAAAATGAGGCTACAATCAAGAATAGAATCCATAGCCAAAATTTTAAAATTGAAGTCGAACTACTTGATCTGAAATATCCTAATTGATTATTCTAAAGATTAACAATCCATAACCAAAAATCTATCGTAATCTCCAAATGACCATTCTAGAGAGACAAAATCTCAAAACAAAAGTCCACAGGTAATCACATATATCTAGTACTCAACCTAATCTCACTAATGGAAATGAAGTGTATACCTAAAATTTCTACAAGAGCTGAATAAAATGCTAACAAAGAGCATAACACCAATAAAGGAAAAACCACCAGTGAATGACATTAGTAATCAAATCCATATATGCTGAAGGGCATATTCATGAACATGTCGAGGCTGCGAAGAATACCTATGGTAGACAAATCCTGAGCAACTTTTATAGTTTACTATATTATATGGAATTTGGTAAATTGAATAATTAATCTACAATAACAAATACTAATGATCACATACACTAAGTTGAAGCACTTCATAAAGTAACATTAGGCCAAAAAAATTTTGAATGGAGAATTCTCTAAATATACCCATGAAAACAAATCTTCAGTCAACTAATCCATAAACCACACCATTAAAAGAACGAAGTAATCAACTCAACACTTACACTAATATCAAGACTATCATGAGGATACAAACCCAAAACAACATTAGAAATAGGAAATGGAACTAAATTTCTAACTCTAGAATAACAACAAAAACATTGAAAATAAACTTACCTTCACTCCTTCTCAACAACTAATCTAAGTTTGACAATAAACGAGGAAAACAACCAACCTCACCTCACTAAAAGTGAGAAAACCAAAGAATTAAGATAGTAGCCTAAGACAATGAATAATAATCTTGAGGAAGAAAAATCTAAATTTATGATGCTAATCTAGCCGTCCATTAATTAAAAATTGATCAATATCAAAATAAGGATATTTGTAAATATAGTAAAAATGGTAGGTTCTATAAAAATGAAAACAACAACCACTACCACTCTACAACAATAATAATATAGGAAATTAACACAAGTGCTACACCCCAAGAAAAAAAAGATACCAATAAACTCAATTCACTAATAAATGAAAATATTCACAAGGGTATTCAAGTTTTCCTACATATACATAAAGGCATAAAATAATAATATTATGATATCAAGGCACATAACCACCGACGTGTATGATGTATGCCCAAACTGCATCTCCTTGTGAAGATAAAACTATTGCTATAAAACATAGTAAACCAACTATGTTGGGTTTGAACCCACATGGAATACATGGAACTATCTATCAAACATGTTGAAATAACTGGGTAGTACAGAAAGTAAAGGGGAGGGTTGTAGTAAATAGTAAAATGTAAAAAACTTTAATGATTTGTGTTCTAAATAAAATGAAATAAATACTAGGACAATGTTCCCCCTTGATTTCTAATTTTTAAGGTTTATCATGCACCATTGAACTAACCAAATATCTTACATATAGAATCTGATAAATTATGAATGTCTTATTGAATTTTACCCTTTACCTTTTGATTCTGAAAGTGTCACCTTAGTAACCCTTATCCTAGATTGCAAATTAACTATTAACTTTTGAGTCTCTATTTAATTAGATGAAGATAATTATCCTAAGTAGATGAGGCTAATTAGCTTATATCAATAATAAACTACAAATTACTATTATGATCCTTTTTTCCTACTCAATACCTCTCTCTTATAGTATGTGGTGACTATAAGTGGGTTTTTACATTTCAAGATGCTAAGAAATCTATTAAACTAAAGATGATCATAATACTTTGAAGAATAATGGTTGGCAACAATGTTGCACTTTCCCTACTTTATTATTCAACCAGTGTTCCCACAATCGTAGCTAAGGGATTTAACTGCTCATCATTCTTAAATAATGAATAAAATTAATAATTAAAGTCATTACATAAATCTCACAATAATTGGCACTAAAAACTAAAAGTCTCACATTGAAAATCAAACAGAAATCCAGGAACACAATCTCAAGATAAAAATCAAATTATAGCATCCAAATTTATGTTTTCAAATGATAAAAGTATGGAAAATATCTAAAAATATCAAAAAGGGTATTTATAGTATACATGGAAACCATATGAAACCAATCTAAAACAAAAGAGAAAAACTGCAGTTGATGTCCACCCACGGAGCCACTTACACACCATTTGGGCATTATATGGTTGTCGTTGTCGATCTCTAATTGGTTTGTTTGAGACATTAGAGGTAGGCCCCAAGGTACTAATTTAATTTAAGAGTTATTAGGTAGGGTATGATATTATTGGGATAGGCTACATGATCACTTAGACTATTCGGAAGAGTTAAGTTGATCATAGGCTTTATGCTTTTGAGGTTTGGAGTTGGTGATCTGGTTTCCTTTATGTGTTTCCCATAAAGTGTGTGATGAGGTTTAGAAAGATGGTAAATATTATCCCTAGGTATATCAGGCTATTTGAGATTCCTGGAAGAGTTGGGAAAGTAGCTTATTAGTTGACCATGTCTCTAGCCTTTTCGGCTATTCACCTAGTTTTTCATGTGCAATGCATCAGTGTTACATTCACGATAAATCATATATGCTCAAGTTGAAAATTATTCACTGGATGATAGTTTGACCTTCTTGGATATGCCAGTCTCTATTTTTCTAGAGATGCCCAACGATTACATTCTAGAGAGATTCATGTGGTTAAGTTAGTGGAGAAGCAGTCAACTGAGTAGGCTACATAGGATACTAGGAATGATATGTGGAATCATTAGTTTTACAGATTCTAGACTTCACGTACTTCTTAACTATTTATTTTAACAAATGAAAATCATTTTACTAGTTGATGTTATAAGGACATTCTAGGTCATTTTATACTTTATCATTCTTTTTCAGTATTTGTAGCTTACTTATAGTGCCCTAGTTCATTCATGACTTACTGATGAGTGGTGAATTTACCACTCATCAATATACTAAAATTATGCACACTACTATAATTTGAAGGTATGAAATGATATAAGTTTATTAGTTTAATACACTAACTTCCACATTTTGCAGGAATATAGTTGATTAGATAGAAATATGTGGATTTAAGTTGAAAAATAATCAAAAGAAGTAGAAAATTGCACTATGGAAGACCTTGAACAAAATAAAGCTTAGTTACTGTGATCGTGGTCTTAGTATCGCGATCGTGGCTCTGTGACTGCGTAGATCTAACTGCGATCGCCGTACAACTGGTACGATCGTAGCTATACAAGATTAGGCCTAGGATAAATTTTATAATCTGCAATATCCAACCCCAAGTCTCATAAAAGTCTCAAATCCTTCTTAATTATTGCATTCTAGACTTTCTGAGAGAAATTGAATTTGAAGTTACAAATGCTAATTTGGGAAACAATTGTATTTGAATTTTTTACTTTTACTTTTGGTGAAATTGATGGATGGATTCTTTGAATGAATCTTATGGCATATTTATTTCACTTTACTTCATGAGTAGCTAAATCTCTTTAACTGGGGATTATATTGAACTAAGATGCAATTATGTGTGGGTTGTAATGCATTTGTGTACATTTTAGTTTATTGATGATTGGTTTCACTATTGCTTGGTTTAATTAGTTGGGATTTTTTGGTGAAAACCCCAAATGCGCAAAATGGGTTTGTGGGTGAAAACTATAAATTCTTGAAATATCACATCACCCTTGAAAGAAGGATGTGGGTGAAATTTTGGAACCCATGGAATCCTTGAAAGAGGGATATTACGGATAAAGTAATAGTGGACAATAATGGATGTAGTTTTCTATCATTTTTCCTTCTTAGAAATAAGGGTTAGTAGAGAGTTGGATATGTCTTGGCATCTTTTTATAAATAATGATGCCCAATTGTGGTATTAGGTGTCATTAATTGACACACTCTTTAGGTACTTGAAAGGGACAGTGAGTGATATTCTTTAGGCTTTGTTGACAAACAAGACTTAAGCACTTTCAACCTTGCTTACCACATCATTAATGACTATATTTTGCACCAAATCATGATGTTCACATGCATAACTTTCCCGTAGGTAGACATAATCCCAAGATCCTTCTAATATTGAATTTCAAATCACAAGTGTTGCCTTAGTGTGTTCACTGGTGTAGAGATTGATAAATCCTTGTTTAAAACCAACCCCCACATTTAAATAATGCATTTACTTTATTTACACTTCTATGTCTTTTTAGTAATTGTTAACAACGATAAGACTAGAAATCAAATTTCAATCCTCATGTATTCGACCTCAACATAAGTTGAGCTATTGACAATGATCATTCTCTACCAATGGTAAGATATAGGTGATTGTGATCAAAATGACACCGTTGCCAGGATATGAAATCTAGTTTACACTTGTACGTTGTTGATTTTTACTTGGGTTGTATTTGTTGTAGGGTGTATTTATTTTTATTGTTGTTTTGGTTTATATTTTGGTGATCTTCATAGTATCCAGGAGCCATTAGTGACAATGCAAGTAAACTTAGATCTTTTGACGGTCCTCTTCATGAAGAGGAGTAACTCAATAAGATTAGATGTACAAGTTCCATTTGTATCCCACCTACTCATGGGAACAGTGTCTTTCATGTCACAAGCGTAATGTTGCATATACTCCAAATGAAGGGAGTTTTAGGGGGGCAAGATTATGAGTACCTTAATTTGCATTTGAAGAACTTCATAGAAGTGTGTGCACCATTGGATATTGCACACATAACCCAAGAATCCATCTGTCTATACCTCTACCCCTTTTCTCTAATAGGCAAGGTGGTATTATGGCTTCGTTTTCTTCTATTCGGTTCAATTACTTCATGGGATTAATTCACTATGGCCTTCTAAGAACAGTATTTCCCACCATTCAAACTGCTCAAATTGCATTATAAAATCACTACCATTAGGTAATTGAATGGAGAACCCTTGTACGAGGGGCACGAAAGATTCAAGGGAAAACAAATTCAATGTCCCAACCACGAGGTCCTGGGGAAGATCCTTCTCCAAATATTCTACTGGGCCCTTGATTCGATCAACAAAACTGTTGTAGACAATGTGTAGGGGGCTCTCTTGTGAAGTTTACTTATTGTGGATTCAAATTTGATTGAGAAAGTAACCATGAAAAAACTGAGGTGGCATACCCAAGATGCAGAGATACCAAAAGGATCTTTTACTACCTCTTTTGTTGATAAGGAACAAAGAAAGAGAGATGAAAAGAGAGTGGATAATATGGAAAAAATGATGACTCAATTGGAGATTTTAACAAAATATGTGATGGGTGCACCGACAAAGGCGCCCTTACATCCAAGGCCAATTATGACGAAGATCCCCTAAATCTTGATGAGGAGATTCAATAGTTGGCCAATTATTAAGGGGGTTCCCACCCCTCCTATCAAAGTCAAGGTGGGAACCAAGGTTTGACGCATCGTGATAGTGACTATTATTGGAGGGATAGCGACTTTGAATATAATTGTTATGTGCCTCCCCATGACCAGGAATAAACAAAGAAGAAATCATGTCGACCTCGATAATACAAAATTGAACATATCTTAGCAAGAATTTTGATGAAAGTGGAGAAACGAATAAAATAGTTCGTGAAATAAAAGATGAATCCTCGCAAATAGACCCAATGGTTGTGTCCCACTCCACTTCTATTAATCAATTGGAAATGCAAACTGGTAAAATCTCCGCTTAGTTGATTGCTAGAGCAAAGGAGGGTCTCCATAGTGAAACTATTATGAAACCAAAAAATAAAGCGAAAGTGTTGGCAATAGTCACTATGAGTGGTAAAATACTTTTTGATAATTTGAAGGAAGTTGAGGGAGAAAATATTGGTGTAAAAGAGCCGAAGGTTAATCCAATGAATGTGAAGTCAAAGCTTGAGGTAGAGTAAAAAAAATGGCCTCCGAAATTTCAAGAAGAAGGAGATGAAAAAATCCCAAAGAAAATAGATGAAGAGGTGGTTGGAAAGGATAAGCCAAAAAGTAATGTATTGCCCACCATTAAAATCCCTCCTCTATTTCTCCAAAGGCATAACAGAAAAGAAGAGAACGATAAGCTCATGAAATTCATGGCTAAGCATAGCACACTCTCTATAAATATCCCGCTACTTGACGCTATACAAGAGAGTACGGGGCACACTATGATTATTAAGAAATTGATATCAAAGAAAAATATTTTTGAAGGTGATACAATTTAAGTCACCTATGGTTTTAGCGTTATCATGAGTAGCTCAATAGTGGAAACGAAAAAATTCCACGGGGACATTACTATTCCATCAATAATTGGGACTCATTTGTTTGAAAAGGCTCTGTGTGACCATACTGTGAGTATAAACCTCATGCAATGTGTAATAAATAGGAGACTTGGGTTGAGTTCCCATACACCAACATCAATGAGAATTTTGATGGCAGGCTGTCCTATCAAGAAAAAGGTTGGTGTTTTATTTGACGTGTTAGTGAATGTGGATAAATTCATCCTTTCGGTGGTTTTGCGGTGTTATATTATGATATGGACGAAAAAGTGCCTATTATTATTGGTTGACCTTTCCTTGCCACTATAATAGCAATTGTCGATTTAGAGCTTGGATAAATGAGGACTTTAGTTCATAAAGGTGAAATATCCTTTTGGGTATGCAAAATAAAGAAACAAACTTACGGAGCTTCAAGTGGTATTGATTATAGATGTTGAAGATGAGGAAGTGAAGGATGGGTGCCTTAAGGATCCCACTTGAAAAGGATAAACGTCATTGTTCCATGACGATAACTAAGGCTCTATGTGGGAGCAAACTCACAAATGCCATGAAAGTAGCTCATATACTTTACTTTTAATTTGGTATAGTTTATTTTATATTTTTATCACTTATTAATACTTGTATTTTTGGCACTATAGAGTGTTTTGAAGGAGTTTGAGAGGGGGAAAGTGTGAAATTTTGCATCTTACACTGAATAGGGGAAAACAGAGGTGCAAAAATTCCCTCTATTACCACGATGTTTGGCCCTTCCCTTCATGATTGCGGTCACATATGTCACTACGATCACGGACCTTGGACCGCGATTACGATTAAATCAATCAATATGGCCACTCGAATTCCCATTTCCCTCACACTATTTTCTCAAATTTTCTCTCAAATTTCACCCTCTCTTGGGCCCATTTTAGGCATTCAAAAGCATTGGAGAATACCTCTTGCATCTTTCCCTTCGATAAGTGTCTTAAATTCGTGCTTAAATTGTTAAAAATAGGTCATAGAATGCATGTTATAGGGAAGGAATAAAATTATGATTTTCATTGCTAAATCTTTGATTAAATCATACTTGCATGGTGTTTAGCTTCTAAAAATAGTGTGTACACATGTGACAAAGTGTTGAGTACCTAAATTAGGTTTGAAATTTAGTACAAAATAGTTTTCCCACAAAGTGCTCAATCAAATTCCCAAGCGAGTTCATTCCTAGTTGTTTTCACATTCTAATGGCACAATCGAGTACATAGTAATCTTTTTTGATAAATTTAGTGTTAATCCTTGTTTTGAAACATGTTTTAGCTTAGAATTTTTACTTTTGAACTATCAAAATTCTGGCCCGAATTGGTCTAAGATACCGCGATTGAGGTTATCGAAACTATGATCGCTTTATCTGAACTAAATTCCATCATGGGCCAAAAATTTTACACTTTAAATTTTTGTCCAAACACCACCAAGTAGACATCCCTCAAGATTTAGTGGACAACATAACATAGTTTGTGCCTGAAAATATCAATTATTAAAGTTGTTGTGTTGCTCTTATGTTTTTCAGGATGATATCATATAATACTATGACCAAGTTTGATTTATGGCCTCAGAGTACCACACTCTATATTATGGTAATATTCTGAGAACAACAATGATCCCAGAGAGAGTAATATGTTAGGAGAAAGTTCTAGAAAATATTCCGGCATTTCATGACCGACTTGTGGGTACTAGGTGACAGTAGTTTTCCATTGATCCTTGCATGGATAATGAGAAGTGGGTTCGGGAATTCTACACTAACCTTAACATAGTATCTTTCTTAGACCCATCAATTAGGATTATCTAGATCCGGGGAAAGGAGATGGACTTTAGGGCGAAGAAAATCAATGACATCTATTGGCTCCCAAATGCAAACATAAATGAGTTTGAAATAAAAGGGTGTTAGCTGGGAAGCTGGATATCAGAGAAGCTATGTCCAGGAAAAGAGGTCTCTTGGGAGGCGACCAAGAGGATCATATCCATGAATGACATAACTGTCGTGGCCTAAATTTGTTGACTATCATTTGTAGCCAACCCTTCCCACGCACCCATATGACAACTATTTTAGATTTGCGCTCTAGGATAGTTGCTTGGATTTTAGATGACATTCCTCTGTCGGTCGACTTTTGCTCTTAGAGATAAAGTTCTTCAATAAACATAGTGGTATTCATCTCTCTTTCCCCTCTTTGATTACTGAGTTGAGAAGGTAATCAAGTGTTGTGAAATACCCTGATGATACTTTAGTGATCCCTGACAACCCCATCTATCATCTTAAAATTAGAGCAGAGGGTGCACTGAGCAAAATAAAAATATAAAGATCAACTTAGGTAAGTCAACATGTGAGGAGCCAGATCCTTGTAGTCCATCCACTATCAGCCCCTTTGATGATATTTTGATTGATATAAGAACCATTAAGAAGCTAGTGTCAAAGTTTCCTCAGGGCCAGGAGATCCCTCCACCACTCGTCACTCATATGTGTCCCAATCAAATTATAAGAAGTATCAGAATGACTAGCAGGTGCGTAGACCGGAAATCGATAAAATTGAGAGGGCCTACATATCTTTGATAGGGTATTCTAGAGAGCTCTGGGTCTCACATGAGAAAATGGTAAAAAGGGAGAAGAAAATAGATAAATTATTTTGCAAGATGTGGAAGGTGGTAAAGAGCCTTTGGGAGGTCCTAAAACCCTGAGACAGACTACTTTTCTTTCGTGTTGAGAGCAATGATGAGGCCCCAGCTGAGTGGTTCGATCATTAGGAAGATGGATATGATGCAGAGTTTGAGAGTGAGAGTAGATCTTGATACGGTTTCAGGGAGCACCCTTATCACTCTTTATTCTTGATTGTTTATGTAGTGAGGAAACTATTAGTTTTTTAGTTTGGGGCACCTGTCTCTCTATTAATTCTATTTAGGCCTATATTATTTATATATTTCTGGCTATTTGATGGTGTTTTGGTGACATTTTGGATGATTTTTATTTTTTTATTGGGTTGTAATATTTGGGAACTCTGATGATGCCCACATTTTCCTGTATTAGGCATTTTGGATTTTAGATTTTTACTTCATTTTTATTTTTCATATAGTGATATAAGATGAGCAATTCCCTATTAAATATTTATGACGACATTCGTAAGGAAAAATAGTCATGAATGGGCTCTGAGCAATGGATGCAGGGGAAGTTTGAGTACTCATATCGTCGAAGCTATAAATGCAAGGAAAATCTAAGTACCGATATTATTTAGGTTTTTGGATCACACTTATGCCTATGGTGAAGTCTGAGTAGCCATATGATATATGGTTTGCTCATATGAAAGCTATAATGTGAACATTGGCTT
Source organism: Capsicum pubescens (assembly GCA_030864215.1). Lineage (NCBI taxonomy): Eukaryota > Viridiplantae > Streptophyta > Magnoliopsida > Solanales > Solanaceae > Capsicum > Capsicum pubescens. The sequence goes on from CM061541.1 coordinate 179,909,863, forward strand.
TGTTTGGCTCCATAAACAATAAATTATGTGTGGTGCAAATGCGAAGGAAACACCCCCTCTGTCCTAAAAATTTTTAAAACTCAAGGGAACAGATGTGAGAAACCTTGTAACAATACTTTACGACTTTTTGTGATGCCAAAATTTTTGCCTGTAGTAGTTGGTAGATATTCCATTTTGTCTCTAGTTAGAATGGAAATTGATCCCCTTTGAGAAGTTTTAATTCCATGTGTAGTGAGAATATAAATCTCATACATACTTGTACCTCTAGAACTTGCCCAGTTAGTCTCTTAAGGATAATTATAATTATGCTTGGTTTGTGAAATGATCCTAGGCCATCTTTGTGAACACTGGAACCTACTTTATACTAAATAGCCTAACCATGCTTAGGATAGTACCCTTGTTACCCAATTTTGAGCCTTCAAGACTTTCTTTGACAACAACATTACAATCCTTGATTCATTCATAGTTTTCCCTCTTTTGAACTTGAAAAAGAACAGAAAATTGAGGCTAAATGCCTAAGTTGGGGTAGTAAGTTTGATAGAGTTGACCTTAGGCCTAGGTAGTGTGAGTCGATGCCTATGAGATAAGCATAAAAAAGGTGATAAAGAAAGGAATGATGAAAATACAATGAGGCATATATTGCTAAATAAATAACCAAATGAAATATGCCTCCAAAAGGTTGGGTCAATCAAGGTAACTTAAATAGGTATGTGTAAAGTGTAAAAACAAAGAAGGGTGCCCATAGTCAAAAATTTGGATGGATAGAATGGGGTGATGTACATGTTCATTGAAGGTATAACCACTTTTTTCCTAAATGATATCCTATCCTTCTCTGAACCTACATTATAATCTCAAAAAGATCTTTTAGATCTCCAACCAAGTGTATTCATTTAGTGGCGATTGAAAATAAGGGAAACGCTATGGGATTGTACTTGTTAGTATCAAGATTCCTTGTGTGAGAGAGAGAGTTTAGTGCTAAATCCCCTTTTTAGCTTATTAGATAATTTGGTGTGTTTGGGATATCCTCCTTTAGAGGAGGCATGTGAACAACTTGAGGTGGGTGACATTATCATCTTTCGAAAAATGATACAAAAAGAGTATTGTAGAGTTGAGGTCAATATAGTCACTTTTAGAGTGTTAGTGATTATTGCATTGTTGATCTTTAAAGTCCTTTGCATCTATGAGTTTGTATTTCATGATGAGGGGTGTCATGAGAATAGACTTGCCCATGTTTGAAAAGACACTTGTGGTAGCAATGAAGTTTTAGGTAATTTTCCTCATTAGATTAAATAAATAGTCTTAAAGGTTATATTGTTTCATTGAGTAAGATGTAGTGTTTCTTGAGGATAAAAAGAGATTTAAGTTGAGGGTGTTTATGAGTTGTGAATTCACCACTTATTTATGTCCTAAAATCGTGTACATTATGAAAATTTGATTGTATGAATGAGATAAGTTTAATAGTTGAAAGCACTAATTTCGACATTTTGTGGGCATACAGGTGATGAGAGAGAAAAATGTGGATTTGAGATGAAAAAGAATCAAAAGGAGGAGAATAGTGCATAGCAGAAGACCATGCACAAAATCAAGATCTGTTACCACGATCCCAACCTAAAGGCCGCGATCGTGACTAGTAAAGATGGGTAAGCCTCTGTGACCTCGTGGATCTTACCGTTGTCACTGTATCCGCGATTGAGATACAATAGGTGCGATTGTGTAAATGCACGAATAGGCCCAGGATAAATTTTGTCAACAGCCGACTCCAATTCCTTTAAAAGGCTCAAACCCTTTCCCATTTTGGCATTCTAGACTTTTTGAGAGAAATTGAATTTGAAGGTACAAACCCTAATATGGGCAGCAATTGTTTTTGAATTTCATACTTTGAATTTGGTGAAATTGATCAATGGATTCTTTGAATGAACCTTATGGTACATTTCTTTCTCTTTACTTCAATATTAGATAAATCTCTTTGTCTTGTGATTATGTTGAATTAAGGTCAAATTATGTATTCATGTAGATTCTAGTTTGTTGATGATGGGTTTCACTATTGCTTGGTTTAAGTAGTTAGGATTTGTGGGTGAAAACCCCAAATGTCCAAAATTTGTTTGTCGGTGAAAACCTCAAATTCTTGAAAGTTCACGTAATACTTGAAAGAGAGTTGTTGGTGAACTTTTGGAACCTATAACATCCTTGAAGAGGGTTATGCGGGACAAAGAAATAGTGGACAATAATGGATGTAGTTTGCTATCTTTTTGCTATCTTAGGAATAAGGGTGAGTAGAAAGTTGGCTATTTCTTGGACATATTCATAGAAATAGGGATGCCCAATTGTGATATTAGGTGGCTTTAATTGACACACTAGTTAGGTACATGAAAGGGTCAACGAGTGATATCTTTAAGGTTTTGTGAACAAACTAGCCTCAAGGACTTTCAACCTAGCCGACCACATCAATAATGACTAGAATTAACACCAAATCTCCATGTTCTTATGCACAACTTGCCGTTAGGTATACATAATCCTTAGATCCTTCTAATATTGAATTTTCAAATCAAAATTGTTGTCTTAGTATGTTGTCTTGAGTAGACATCGATAAATCCTTATTTCAAACCAACCCCCAAATTTAAATCATGTATTTTACTTTATTTACACATCGGGTATCTTTTTACTAATTGTTAATACCCAAAGGACTAGAAAGGTAATTTCACTCCTCATGGATCCTACCTCAACCTATGTTGAGCTACTGACAATGATCGTCCGCTATCAATTGAAAGGTATAGGTCAGCACCGCCTAATCTAAATCATCTATTTTACTTTATTTACTCTTCGGGTGTCTTTTTACTAATTGTTAACCTCCAAAGGACTAGAAAGCTAATTTCACTCCTCGTGCATTTTACCTAAACCTAAGTTGAGCTACTGACAACGATCTTCCACTACCAATTGAAATTTATAGGTGAGCGTGATCACTTACTGGGACATATAGACTGGTTAATGCATAGTTTACTTGGTTTTTAAACAATTTTCCCTATTTTTGAGATTTTGGAGTTGAGAAAAAATTTTGTGACCAACACTTTATGTAAACAACCTTGGACGACAAAACTAACGGTTCCTTGGATCTGGAATGGTTATTTTAGGCTAGGGGAAACTTGGTCTTTGGCCCAAGGCCACCGGTCACATTTTCTGTTGGGTACATATTTTGAGAGTACACTGGGTATGTTGTTGTTGATGTTATTATTGTTTTTTATGCTATTGGTAGGATTCTCGTTAAATCAAAACCTTAGGTGTGGGACTTATTTTTTCTTTAAACAACCTTTATATGAAATGTCAATGATTCTGTTGTGTTAAGAATATTGAATTTGATTGTGTATCATAGTGTGGTTGTACACCTAGGGTTTTGATCAAATCCCTAGCACCCGGTAAGAGTCCTTATGGACTTAGCAAAAAATTTTGGTGCCAAGTTGTTGGTGTATCCACTTAAGTGATTAGGAAATAGTAGATCTCTTTTCTATGAGCTGCTTAAATAAACATTGGTTACTCTAGGAATGATCGCTTAAATTTGCAAATTTAATGGCTACTGCTATTTATATGTATATATATATATAAACATTACAAATTGTATTGTCAGACTATTTATATTGTAAAAGCACTCCGTAGCTGATATTTGGGAGCTAAAAAAGTGTAGGAAATTATAAATAGATGTTTGGAAAGCTTGGTGATATTAGTGCCATGACCCGATTTCTGAGTCATGATGGCACCTACTTTATCCCATAGTAGTTAAGTGAAATTGTATCCTAAATCTATAAGCAATTGGCTAATTTGGTGGAAAACAGCATAAAGGTCGAAAATATGGAAGTAAAAGGGTTACAAATAATAAATCATAGTATAATCATAAAACTGATGATAAATAAGAGAAATAAAAATATTCCATGACCTAGTAGTGTCAGTACATACGTCATTAAGCTAAAAGGATAAAAGTAAAATTGTAGTGAATATACATCATTCTCAAGAAATGGAACGACTAAGAAAAATACAGAAGATGGAGAAAAGGGTTAACTTTGGCTCCGAGAGCTCACCCTGTAGCCACACTATAGATCACACAATCACAACATCAACGGAGGCAACTAGTACTCGAGTTCCCACAAAGAAAATATACAAGTGTAGCACGAATAGCAAAGCCATGGGTACTCAGTAGGGATCATCGCCCGACTTGGCTAATTATAATATAAATATAACAAAATAAGAGATAAATAAGTTAATTCAATATAAAAGGACAGGTCTAGAATATGCTCCAAATATTGTATATATAAAACCAAAACAATAATATTTAATATACGATAGATATAACTACAAAACTTGACCCTATAAGCCAGTAAATGTAATAAGGTAAATAAATAAATCCTGGCCCATAAAATCTTGGACGGTAAATTCAAAGAGAAGTAATAACCGAAATTATACTCATTAGTGATATTTTAAAATATTAATTGTGGATCTTTTCATATCATAAACAACATACTCGAAACAATTCCATAAGTTTCATAAATGACGTCAAAAGACCATACTTGAACTAGAACACATATCATGAATAATGCAATAATAATCAGAAGTAATATTATAAATCGTTATACTCAAATCATAACTAGTATAATATCCCAGGTATCAATCTAGAATAAAGTATCACATATCTAAACATCCAAAACTCTAGAATATAAAATTAGATGATGCAACACACATGTTAAATCTACAAGGAGATAATATTAATCTTTCCCTATGGTGGATCGGAGGGTCCTATTTCTAATCCTTGAAACCCATTCTAAGGAAAATTTCAACCTTAAACTAGGCTATGTTATCTAATTAACTACTAGATATTAAATAAGAAACAATTTATTCCTACGATAGCAATTCTACTTAAACAATGAGAAGCTAATTTAGTTATTGTCATGACCCAAAATTCATGGGTCATGATGGAACCTATCGCGATGTACCTTGATAAGTAATCCTACCACCCAACTGATACACAAAGGGGAAAAGACAGAAATAGCCCCTCAGTAAGGCTTCTAGAATGAAGTTGAACCATATAAACATTACAAATGCTTAAAGAATTTAATAAAATATTTAACAATAACTCCCAAAACCTTATGTCAATAGCCTAGGAACGTCTATAGTACTAATTCAATCAAAATAAAATACATAAGAAATATAATAGATATAACTTTGTCTCTTAATATTAGTAAAGACATAGTCTAATGATTGATAAAGATAGCAGAAGACATCTGGATGCCTGAAATCATCCATTACCTTCAAAGCTCCAATAATTGCCTGAGTCAAGCAATATGCACCGCACTCAAACCTGAATTTGTACTATAAGGGCACAGTAGGTGTGAGTATAGTCCACTTGTGCTCAAAAGGTATCATAGACCAATCGAGCAAAGTAGAAAATTAGACATATAAAATACAAACTACGGGCATGTCACCTGCATCCAGAAACTATCCCAAAACGGCAACCCACACTGCTTGCACTAATAGTTCTAATATATCATCTATATTATTACAAACAGTAGAAAAGACCACAAGTATGCAATAAACCACATACTAGTAGGAAAAGGAAGGACAATATATATATAAGATCATTGAGTAAAAGTATTAGAAGACAGATCGATTTGATAATTAATAAGTCAAAGAAGAAGTACAATCCCATCACAAACATAAGAAAGTAAACACAACAAGAATGATGGTGGTGGTAAGAATAATCAAGATGATGATGATGTACGAGGTTGTCGTATAACTTCTGAGACCTTTGCACAGTGTCCACATATACCTACAAAGCTAATGCTTTTTAACATAGGACCCATAGGGGGTTCTTCAACCCTAATACAATTCATATATCATATATTCTCCCTGGCACATTCCTTTGGGAGGGTTTTATACAATGGTACATTATCTCCTCCTTGTCACATCCCTCTGGGAAGGTTTTAAAAAGTTATTGCCAGTGTTGCTCAGGTATTTCCAAGGTGGTACGAATATTTCATGAATAAGTATGATATAAGGATGTAATGCTCACGATAAGTCACAATGCACATTTTCACAACAAAATACATGATGTATTTCCACAAGAAACCACAATGATATATTTCCACAACCACGTGAGCCAATATCCTCTCATTATTTCGAACCATCCTTGAATTTCCCCATGTTTCATATGACAATAAATTATGAATACATAACAGTACCCAGATTTTACCCTAAAACATCTTTTAATAAACATGATACAATTTATTTATATATATAAGTCTATCAACATCACAAAAGACCCCAAACTGTCACACATATCACATAATATCTTAAAAACAAATATTATACCACATATAGGCCTCCACACAGGAATAACACATAAAGATAGAAAATTTCATAGTTATTTCACATCACCTTCACATGTATTTTAAGTAAAAATTAACCACTAAACCCTGGCTAAAAGAGTTAAGCCATAACCTACCTGGAATACCAAAATGGTCTGCTATACTTTGATCACGAAGCCCTACCCAACAAATATAGATCTGAAGTCAGGTAAAATATCAAAATACAGTATCTACACATCAAAATTAATGCAATGACATCCATATTATGGATTTTCAATTCTGGGTAAAAATGAATCCCCAAAACGAGTTTTCAAAAATGAATGGAAAAATCGTAACTTTATTTCATAAATCTGTTCCCATACTTTTAGGAACTTATGTCTAAAAACTCAAGTCAAATTGAGTTAAAAATGAGGTCCAAATAAAAGAAAATTATTTTTAAACCTTACTAGGAAAAATCCTTGAAATTCGTCTTAAAACAAGGATTTGAAGTTGTTTTGAAGATGTAATAGTGGAAAAAATAGTAATTATAGAATTAGGAACATTATTTAAGTGAAAAGGAGTGAAATTGGAATTTAAATTGGTGAAATATAATTTTTGGCCTTCGGGGGTAAAACCCCCAATTTCCACTTTGAAATTCAAATAAAAACAAGAATCTAATGTTAGATATGGAAGAAATGAGTTGAATTGAGTGTAATGGATCTTACCAAATCTTAGAAGTGAAGAAAATAGAACAAAACCACAAAACCCTAAGCTGCAAATCCCAAAAATTTTAAGAAATAAAGACGCATGGGTATTTATACTCAAGGGAGCTATTGCAGACCATAACCACGATCGCAGACACTGGTCTGAAAGAGGTGTAAGAATAGGTGAAGGGTATTCATGATTGAAATATCTCCTTTTCCTACCCAATCGCGATCGTGGTACCTTGACTGCGATCATAGGTGCACCAGCTAGGGTTTGGATTCAGTTCAAGTCCCTACAAGACTTTCGAAATTTATTTAGAATCTCATGAATGTAAATGAACTATTCATCCTTATGAAATTCATTTCTCTAGACTTAGTAGCGATATTAGATTTTTGAAAAGATGTTGTTTTCATAAAATTGACCCTCTAAACCTAAAATCATAACTTTTCAGACACATAGTTAAAATAAGATTTAAAAGCCTTAAAACCACATAAAATATGTTACCACACTAAAATCGACATTTTGAATTTACTAGCATATTCCTTTCATCCATCAATTACATAAAGAAAAAGATCACCACAAAAGTTAATATTAAGGCTCTCGAAGCCACCGAAAACCACAATACCACACAAATGGCACATAAAAATTATCCGAAATCGTGCCAATCACACACTCACCCTAGAAATACCTTAATGCAACTACGGTAAGGGGTAAAATAGTCAAATCATACCGAAATACATATTTCTCATATTTCATCAAATTATTTTAGTCGTTATATCATCCATCACTTAAATTATAGTTCGCTATTGGAATAAGGCTAAGAAATAGGTAAATAAATAAAGAGTTGGGGAGAAGAATTTCTTATATTAGACTCTACCTTGGATGTATCCTAATCTATAGGTCGATGTCGCCACTAAATCTTAACCATTGGATAACTCTAAAATGCAACCATCTAAAATTCCCAACCAAAATGTAGAATGACTCCTCAATGAAAGACAATACCTTATCTAACTAAACCAAATCCTAAAAAAATAATATGAGATTCATCAAGAATATAATGGCAAAGCATAGAAACAAGAAAAAAATGATATACAACTTATAAGTTTCGGACAAAGATATATAATATGACATATCACCAATAGTCCAAAGAATCTAAAATTAACTAATACATATGGTGCTAAGCTCTCCCCTCCTCCCAAACCTCTTTAAACCCTTCATGGGTGATACTTAAAGAAAAACACGATCACTAACACCAAATCTCAAGGCACAAAGTATTGGATCTATATAGCACTTTTTCCTACTCTGAGATGCCTGAAGTCTACCGTGAATAACCCAAACTCTATCAAAAGACAAACAAAGAATGTTTATAACTGATGTTCTCAAAAAATCATCATCAAACTAGTGAGCTCGAATCTGCTCCATCAAAGGTAATCTAGCATCAACAAATGTTAAAACTTGTTCGGTTGGAAATAAGAAAGGTAAATATTTATGGTCTCCTTATTAAACAGGAATTTACCATATGGATTTCCTCTTGGGAAAATAGGATATTTCTTTCTACATCTCTAGCTCTTGCACCAGGGGCCCTACATTTGTCTCAGACACTAGTATATTGAAAACTCCATTCATTATGGTGTATGTGGTTTATTTGATTCATGTTCCTCTCTATTGCATGACCCTATTAGTGTTTCTATATTTTGGTTTTGGTCCCAATGTTATTTTGAAAACTTTTATTTTTCTTATTCTACCTAGATAGGTGACTATGCCATTGTCAAATCATTTTATGGGGGTTTGCGGTATATGTCGGTAATAAAGCGGTCTTGGTGAAAATTATTTGACATGGATATAGAGTATTACAATGTCATTCAAGGGTTGGATTTGGTTGAACTCATGTTATTCACTATAAGATTGTCGGACTTTTTAAGCTCCGTGGTGAGTCCGTCATAAAATGGGAGGATGCTTCGTTCTCTAATTATTAAGAGTAAGGTTATATCATGTCCTAGAATTCAGAGATTGGTCTCCAAAAATGGGTGTCTTTATTACTTGGTTTTGGTTAAAGATTCAAACTCAAAAGGTCTTTTTTTGCATTTGGTTTTAGTGGTGAATGAATCTCTTGAAGATGTCTTGATGAACCTTATGGTTTATTTCTAATATGGAGGTTGTATTGGCATTGGGATTGTTTTTGATACTTTCCTAATTCTTATTCTTTCTTTATAAAATGGTATTGGTTAGGTAAAAGGATCTTAAGAAGAAATTAACGGATCTGTTTGATAAGTAATTCGTCAGTCTTGATGATTCTTTGTGAAACATTTTACTCTTGCATGCATAGGGGGATTGGTTCCATGGAAATACATTGGTTTTCGCTTGGTGACTAAGGAATTTAGGGTTTCCTTCAAGTGGGGGAAGACGTTATAGGTGTATTAAATTTCATATTTGGTACTTTTATAAAGTACATAGTGGTTGGTAGATACTAGGATTGAACCTAATTGTTTGATTTGTATAAAGGAAGCATCATAGCTCAGGGATATCAATGCAAGAATTGTGAAGGTAAAATAATGGGTTTGGGTGGGGGTTGGGGTGAGGCGTGGGTGGGTATATGGTTTTGTCATTTGATGGGATAGAACATGGATCTTGGATGTGTCTTTGTCTCTATACTTGTACCTTATTGTTTCCATGTAATTGATTTCTATGTTAATAGTTTTGAATACAGATTTTCGCATAATTGAGGATTTTGACATGTTTATTCATTTAACTAATTTTCCATGGCGTATGATGCATTATTAATGTTTATGAACATTGTAGGATGCCTAAAATGTTAAATGGATATGGGGGGACTATGAATTCCTCAATTACTTAATGTTGGTTTGAAAATTTTATACCCTTAAAAAAATTGTGAAATTGCCATTTTGATATAATTTTGTCATATGATTTGACTATACTTGAATCTCTGCATTGCATAGATGGTTAAGGAAATAAGGATTAGGTTTTGGTTGGATTCAAATGATTTTTGAAAGGCCTTGGTGGCTATGGTTTGATTTTAAATGTTTTTGATTTAAATTGGAAACCTTGGTGTCAATTTGGTCTAATGGTTTTTTATGTCTATGCTGGGTTCTAGGTAGCATTGGGATGAATAACGTTTTTGGTATGGAAGAACCAAGCATCCATGGTGTACATCTTTGGTGATATCCATTAGGGCATAGTATGGTGCTTGTAGGGATAATGTGGTTAAGATTGATAGTTAGTCTACAATTTTCATTTAGCGGTGGACTTCAAGGAAATGTTGGGTTTCATATTCTTGTGATACTTTTCTCTCTCAGTTTAGAGGATACCCTAGTAGTGTTGCATGCATTCTTATAGCACTTATGCCCAAGGTTCGCTTCGGTATTTGTCCTGTTCCCTAAATATGTGTTTTGACTTACATAACATTACTCATGGTATATGTGGTTGTGTTGGTTTCTGTGTCAAGTCTAAGGACTCCTTTCATGGTACGGTTTGGTCGGGATGATATTCCATTATTGTCTAGGTGTTTGTTGTAAAGTTCTTCATGCCTATGGTTTCGCATCTTGTTTCAAGAGTCTCTGTCTTAACTTTGAAGGCATGTATAGTTATTGTAATTCATATTCCTTAAATGATTCTTCGTGTTCTAGGATTGTTGGGTCATTGGGAGCATGGTGATGTTATGAAATATGGAATATAGAAGTCCGTAAGTGTGGGAGAGTCTAGGGTGACTACTAATAGTTATGTTTTTCGAAGGTAAGGTAAGGTTGTTGTTATGGGAAATGGTTAGAAATGGAATGGATGGTGAAAAATAAGAAGAGATTGTAAAAGGTGCTATATCATTCTATGGATAGATCATACTGCGGGTGTATAAGCATTAGTCTTGAATTTTATAGTTGGTACACGTACCAATAGTTGTAATGGGTACAAAAGTGATTTGGTAAGGCATGGTATAAGAATTATCTTCATGGCATAGTGGTTTCATAGCTTTTAAAGGTTGGGGGTTTTGGTTACAATGTCCTGATATGGTTTGTCCATGTCCTTTACTCTTGATTTCTATGTTATAATGGTGATGAAAGTGGAGTCGTGTTTTAGAGGAAAGGTAAGGAGTATAACTCGGTGGGACTAAGTTAACTTCATTTTTCTTGGGATAGGGTTGAACGTGGAAATGATTGTGTATATTTAGACTCAATTTCCTGTAATGATGTGTCTTGGTAAACTATATGTTGAATTGGATTTATTCTTTGGCATGAGTTCCATTCATCCAGTATTTTATGTGTTGGGGTAAGGTGTGGATGGTCCTTGGTTTGTTGGTTCCTTTTGTGTGCCATTGGTATCTCGGATTTCTTTTTCCTGAAGGGGTCTTGATAGGGATCTTAGATCAGTAAGTTTGCTAGTTGTGAGCAAAAGGCATGACTTCAGTAAAAGTTCCATAGTTGAACTAAAGGTCCGAGAAAGTCATTTGGGATGTGGAGATGGACATGGATTTTAAGGATCCGCATTGGTTCTTCATCCCGAAAACTAGTGCATAGGGTATGAGTTCTTTAACAAATATTGGTCTCTAACTTTGTTAAGGATGAGGAATGCTTCATCTTTCATATTTGATGTCTGACATAGTTAAAGGTCATAATGAAGTTATTAGGGTATAAATCATGCCCGGGATATGTGATTATCTTCTCATCTTGTGTTGTGTTCTTTTCCTATCTTTTGTAGGAGGAAAGTTTAATGTGTGTTAAGGTGTTATCTCATGCTTGACCTGACCCTTACCCATTATTTGAGGATGAATAATCCTACTGGGGAGACTGAAACACCCTAGGATTTGGATCCATGCAAAATTTTTCAAGTATTAGACCCTTTTTATTTAGTACGACTCAAGGGTACCAATTCTACCCTTTAATATGACTTGTTTGGTTTATTAATTGTTTAATAGTATCCTAGGCTTCATTGTTGCCTTGTCTACTGCCCATTATATGACTCACTAGTTTACAAGTCGTGTAGGAGCATACGAGGTGTGTAAAGCAATTCGTATGGTGCATGATTGTCTTGGTCTTACAGAATCTTCCCTAGATACGGTTGGTGGGTCCAATTGGTGGTGTCACTTATACCCTTATGTATGAGTTAGGGAGGTGGATTCATATAGAAACATGTATGTAAGGTCATGGCAAAGTTTGGGTATGAGTTGGGGTACAACTCGTACCCTATGGTACAAGTGGTAAGGGGGAGTCGTACCCCTGGGCGTGGTTTCTTATAACTTTTAAGACAAGGGCAGTTTGGATATTCCCTTCTTCAAATCCCTTATGTTGTCACATTATATAACTTTTTATAGCCTACCATAACACTTGGTAACAGATTAAAACACCTCAAATACTCTCACAAACTCAAACCTGAAAGTGTGGAGGCTAGGGTTTCTCAAGTTTTATTCAAAGTGCACAAAGGTCAAAGTTTCTCTCGTGAATATTCATGTATAAGTCATGTTTAACATCCCTCATTACTAGTTCAATTAAATGAATGCTTATATGATGTTTTTGTGGTTTTACTATTGCACAACTTTGGCTTTCTAATATGATTTGGGGATTTTGATGTTAATTGCTTGGTTATGGTTTTCTACGGTTTTAATTATGCTGTTATATGCATTAATGGTGGTTTTCTACTGTTGGATTGAATGTTATTGATTTATTTGTTATTGAAATTGGTTTTTGTTATATTATGTCCCCAATTTGTTTAATAGAATGCTTATAAAGATATGTTTATTGCATTGACTTCTTTTAAGGGAACGCTTGCATATTTTAAACCTGTTAAAGGAATTATGGATGGTTAAAATAGTTTGGAAAGGCTAAAGGCTAATTGGTTATGCTTGTGTGGAACATGGAGGTCTCCCAAGTTGTTTAATATGGTAAAGTCCCATTAATGCTATAAATGGTTGGCTATGCATGATAGTTGCAAGTAAGGGTTGGCATGATGATACAAATATCAATGTCCTTAGGTAATAAATTTGTAATAGTTTGGTTATATCAAAATTGGTTTTAACTTGGTAATAATTGCGGGAGGTGTAGGTAAGCCATGGAAGTGGAGGTCTCGAGGGGAACCAAAATTAAAAACTCATATTTTTTAATATGAGGTTGGTCTTGGTGACCGTGTTCATGATGTCACACTTTATTTTGAGAATGTACTATTCATACCATGGGATAATTCACTGGTCATGCGGCTATATGCACTAGGATCCTTTCAGCAGGGAGAGCTGAACCCATATAGCCTGTGGGTTGTTTATGATACAAAATCTATAAAGTCAAGGTAAATATTTTAAATTGCATTCTAAACCCGGTTCTTTTTCCTATCATGGCTATATGTTTATATGGTTGAATGCATTATGAATATTTTTTCGTGGATTTGTACATGGCATTATTTTATCCATATCCTGAGTGCATGCTACTGTTCATCCACTAACACGTCTATTGGTAGTTGTATACCTTTGCTATACTAGGACCAGACATTCTATTCCTCTTTATTAGTGATAGGATTTGGGTAGAGTCAAAGTTGGATTGAAGTGGTGAGTGTCCATATTTCGGAAGACATCTATCTCATGCCATGATTTACTTTACATATTTCTTGTCTTTCATAGACTGTGATTTTTACCAATGGTTGGGGGCATATCCCGACTAGGTACTCTTTGGTTGGTTTAGAGGCTTTTTATGGATAATTGTGTACTTGGGAATAGAATGGGTTGTTTATGTTACTCATATGTATACTTACATTAGATTATTAGCATGGTATTTATTTATGGCTTCCACATTTGTTTGGTTGGATGTTTGGTTGGATATTGGGTGGTTTAACTTTGTTGGGTTGGTCTCAGTTATAGACTTATACCAAATTCACCACATGGTTGAACACGCTATTTTGTTATATGCTCGGGATTTAACCAACTCAAGGTATGCATAGGTGGTTGGGTTAGGTAATGAAGGTGGTTCCCGGACATGGTTGGACTTGGGATTGCGTATTACGACAAGACCCTTATTCGGGTCGTGTCAAGAGGAGTAGTGACTGGGAAAAGATAAAAACAATACTAATTTTGAATTTAACTTTCATTACACGCTTCAAGGTTTTATCTATGTAAGATGGATATATTTCATCTAATAACTAGAGATTAAAAATGTAATAGTTAACTGGGATCAAGATAAGGGTTAGTAAGGTGATATCTCGAGACTTAAAAGGTAAAGAGTGAAATCTATTTGCTTGTCCAAATTACCTTAGATGGTACATAAATTTTTGATTCTGAATTCAAGGCATCGGGTTGGATCAACAAAGCACGATAATCAGACCAAGCTGAGAAGTCAGGGGGAACACAATCCTAGTGTTCACCTACGACTGATTATAATCAAAGTTGATATTTACTACTTATTTTATTTTGCTACCCAAATACCCCATTTACTTTTCCATTTTTACCTATTCACTACAATTGTTGAAAGCCATAACTCTACATATTACCTTGGGATTCGATCCAAATATTTATTGGATTACTATAATTGACATAGACCGTATCATCTTCTAAGAGGAGGTGTTTCTTGGACACCATCAACTCTTGGTACTGTTGCCAGGGAATACAGTGTTGATTTGTGAAATGAAGTTTCAACTTTGAGTTTTCTTTTTATTTTTGTTCTTAGTTGGGCATACGTCGGTTTATGCCTAGAACATGGAGTAGAGATAATCCCTTACTCCTACTTAATTTAAATCCAGAGAGGATTCTAAAAACACTTAGTATGATGTCAGAGAAAAAAAAAATCTTCCTGACGGGGTTCATGATGTCGTACCTCCCCTTTTCCTGAAGGAATACAAGATATTGTTGATTGACAGACTGGTGAGCTGTTAGATCGATCTGAAAATGAAAAAAAGGCAATAGAAAACTCTCAGTGGGTAACTAGGAAGGTAGAGCAAGCTGTACAGAGACAATTTGCACTGCCGAGCAGCACTCGCTGGAAATAAAAAAAAAGCTAGAGGTTCTCTTGTTCAAGTAATCCTATCATATCAGTATGTGCAACCATATATAGATGATAAAGAAGATTTGGGATATAGTTATCCTACAGAGACTAGAGCTATAATCCCTGTTGTTTTACCCCCAGGCATTAAGTTTGTCAACATGAGAACAATGATCTAATTCCTAAATTTAAAGTGTGTATTTGCAGGTTTGCCTGAAAATGACGAAAATATGCACCTTGCCAATTTCCTTGGGATCTGCAGCTCAGATAACATTCTAGGGGTGAATAAGAAAGCACTTATACTGAAGTTGTTCCCCTATTAACTCATGCGAGAAACATCTTTAGGGTTAGGGGAACTACCAAAAGTCTCTATTAATAGATGGAACGAGTTGAGCAGGTAATTCTTAAACTGGTTCTTTCATCCATCAATGATATTGCAGCTTAAGGACAAGATCTATAATTTCAAGAAGGTACTTTCATAATCAATGTACAAGGCATGGTTCAGTTTTATGAAGAAGTTGATTATGGGGCACAATCATCAGTTAATAGAGAATTTCTACAGAGCCCTGACAATCAGCTTCAGAGTTATGACAAACACCATATCTTTAGGATCTTTTATGAGACTATGTTGGGAAATAACTTTGGAGATGCTAGATAGGATATCTCTCACTAGTCGAGGTTGGAAAATTCAGGAAGCTTAGAGAAGATCTGGCACATATGGTATTAGTGCCCCCAGTGACTAGAAATCAGGTGATGAGTCAGTAGCATAAGAAATGATGTTGCTCAGAAACAATTTGGGTGTACTAGAAAAGCAATTTGTAGCAGCGACTTTTGAGAAATTTAATGTAGTAGAAACATAGGGATCATCTTCAAAAGCTTATGAGTCATAATTGGAGGAGAAATAAAATTTCTAGATTATCAGATGGCACGTTTCTGATCCCAATGAAAAGGAAACCAAGGTCCAAACTATTATGATAGATACAAAGATTGTAGTAGAGAGTGGGACGGTGACTGGAGGATGAAAAAGACTACAAAGGGAAGGGATATTGGTACATTCCAGCGGACGGATGAGATGCAGAGTCCAGAAGGGAAGCGATACTAAAAAAACTGGTGAATGGTAAAGAAAATTAGTAGATTATCCTTAAGGAGATTAAGGCCAACATTTAAGGATTGGCCCAAAAGTTTGAGTCACATTCATCTTCTATCAAGCAGTAAGAGAACCAGTTTGGGAAGATGTCAACAACTCTAAACCAGAGGCAACCAGGTACTCTTCCGATAAAAACTATGCCAAATTTGAAAAATGATAGTCATGTACTAGCTATTCCCACAAAAATTAATATGACTACTATGGATCCCCTAGGCCTGCTACGAAAGTTGCTGATGATGAAACATTTGTCGTTGAGTCAAGAGAGGCAATAGCTGATAATGGTAAAGCTACTGAGGGCAAAGTTAAAGGTTCAGTTATTCCAAAAGTTAGACAGATTTTGAGACCATCCCCAGCTTTTCATTAGAGATTTAACAAAAAGAAAGAGAAAGGTATGTTCAATCGATTTATTTAGATGTAGAAAGAATGGAGTTGGAACATACCTTTTTTCTAGGCTTTGGAGAAGATGCCTTGATATGCTAGGTTCCTGAAATAAATTTTCATATGAAAGAAATGAGCGATATTAAAGGATGTTGATGGTGTGCATCGCTGTAGTGCAATCACAGCTAGGACTTTAGCAATGAAAAAGGTGATCTCAGAGCATTCACTATGCCATGCACTATTAGGTCATCTTAATTTCCAGAGAAATATGAGACTTAGGAACCATTATTAATTTGATGGCCGCTGGCCATATTCAATCAATTAGGATTGAACCCTCAGGAACCGATTTCAATGAGGTTGTTGATGGTTGGCTTCACGATGAAGAAACCTGTGGGAATATCATTTGATGTGATCTTGGGAGTTGATAACTTTATCTTTCTTGCTGACTTTATCATTCTAGACTATGAGGTTGACATAAAGAAGCCCATTATATCAGGAAGACCATTTATGGATATAGGGAGAGCTATGGTTGACATGGAGAAAGGAGAGATGAAATTTAGAGTCAACGGTGAGGAGGTTACATTAATCATACAAAAGTCAATGAGGAAGCCCACAAACATGGGAATCTTGATGAATTATGAGCAGTCATAATACCAACATAGTGTTGCCATATTAAATCAAGAGCTTCTTGGGAGGAAACCCATAGGCTTGATGGTAAAGTCTAAGAAACCAAAACAACCATGTCGTGCTGCAATGTTAAATAAAGTGCT
Organism: Capsicum pubescens; assembly: GCA_030864215.1. Taxonomy (NCBI): domain Eukaryota; kingdom Viridiplantae; phylum Streptophyta; class Magnoliopsida; order Solanales; family Solanaceae; genus Capsicum; species Capsicum pubescens. The sequence goes on from CM061541.1 coordinate 179,927,153, forward strand.
GACTGGGAGGGAATCCACTAATTTTAGTGTTCACTTGTTTGTTGTTTTTATTTTCTGTAGGTTTTTATATCCTGGACTTACCCAGAATATGGTACAAAAACTTGCTACATACATTGATTTCCTGGTAAGGGGACTGTGTGATCAACCCTCCATGGTCACAAACCTCACATGGGCCAGGTAAGTTTAGTAATAAATTGAAAAGTTGAACTTTGAGGATGAACAATGGAAAGTTGTGGAATTTGGCATCTAATAATACTTTTGGGTCCTCAAACATAGGTTATGGGACCATAAATAGCTTGAAAAATATCAAAACAACAAGTTTAATTTGTAAGAAAGTGGGCCAAAATTTTTTACCCTGTGCCTGCTCGTTGCAGGTGGTACTTGCGCCTCATGCCTGGCCACAGGTGGCAGGAACAAGTGGTTGCGGCAGATAGGTCACGAGTCGGCCAAAAATTTAATAAAAACTTCAGACTCACCAATACATATATGTGACCTTAAACATCCCCCACTTATATTTAAATATTCTAAACTTCATTCTAACTCATTTAAATCATAAAAACTTCACTTTTCTCTTTGAATTCAAACTTCCCTCTTATAACATAAACTAACCCCACACTTAATTAAAAGTAAAATTGACACTTTATTGTTATAAAAACTTGTCCCAACACAGCATAAACAAGTTAAAACATTTGTGTTGCTTGACTTTATCATTATTCACTACATGTTCACCATAAAAGAGGTAAATTTTTTTGCTCTACTAGTTATGTATTATTTTATTTATTGTTTAAACAAGTTGATATGTTTATTATCATGCAATATATATATAATTTAGCATGCATTTGTAAAGGAGTCTTGACGTATCCTTAAAGATTTTATGTATGTCCTTGTTTTGAATCAAATTGTAAAGATATGCCTAAACTAAAAGTTGAACTTAAATGAGTACAGTAATATCACAAGATGAGCATGTTTATTTACTTTGAAAATAACAATTTTATATAGGTGTGTGAATATTGGACTTGTTGAGATTTCAATTAGGTTATAGAGTGTGAAAATTGATGAAAAAATTAAAAATTTTGAATTCTGATTTTTTCTTCAGCCTACAAGATTTTCAGGTGCACATGGTACTAAAATCCAAGATGAAGAAGGCTGAAACATCAACGAGATGGTAAGAGTATCCCGAGCCTACTGGTTGGGTAGAGAAGTACATGATTTAGTAGAGTACAAAAGAGGTAGATGGGGTGACACGCAGAGTTACTCTAGGAAAAATGCCCTAGGCTTATGAGCCAGATATAGCCCTGCTAAGGATAAAGGAAACACAAATGTCACCCCTACACATTCCTCAAACTGATGATTATAATGATTATTAGTAGATATGTTCTGAGTTATCTGCACAGGTTTCTTCTCAGGACCCCTAGTCGTAGAAGAATCCCAGGATTTTCTGAAGAGGCTGAGCAAGAGGAGTCATCAGTGGTAACCTAGTCTGAGGAGGGTACTGCTACTCATATTAAATGATCAGATCAAACCTAATCTGGGAAGGGTATAAAACCATCTACCCACAACGTATCAGTACAACAAAGGGAAGGACTATCATCCACACATGCCACGGAGGTACAACTGATGTGGTGTGTAGAGGATATGATGGTAGATTATGATATATACAGTCGTAGCTCTATTACTGGAAGGCCTAAAACACTTATTTATAAGGAGCACAACATTGATCTATAGGGACTGAGGAGATTACAACAGTTGTAGGTGTCCATTGACCGATATCAGTTAGAGTGGAAGACTAAACCACTCTGTTCTTACAGCCTAGATATGGTGCGTGAGTTTTATGCATCATAACAATCTATAGTGAAGCTTCCTATGTACATATTTTCAAGATCAATGAGGCACATAGAGCAGCCAGAACTTGATCATAATCTTATGAGAAAGGTCAAAGTTAATATTTCATCTCAGACTATCCGCCAAGTTATTTTTGGTCCAAATTACATTACTGTAGAATTCAAAGCTAAGTGACACTATAGACTAAGAGTCGCACATGATTGACACATCATGCGGGAGGTTAAGAATAGATGAGAGAGATTTGAGATGTCTAGGTGGATAGCCAGCTATATTTCACTTTTTGGTGATGTGACCTCATGAATTGAGGGGCATGGTATGATAAAGATGGGCTAGTTAACTTTCGAGGCCAAGGTTTTGTGGTTGTTGATTAGATATAGACTATTTCCCACTAATTTAGATAATTTGTTAACTTAGGAGAGAGCATCCCTATTTGCTTGTATGATGTCACAATATGTTATTGATTTTGTTGCCATCCTCCGGCATAAGATCCATGATAGAGCATTTGGGGATTTGACTAATCTTCCATTCCTTTACACGATTCAAAGACTATCTGATAATGCTGGTGTAATAAGATACAGGGAGTAGATGAAAGGGTACTTACAATGACTACTGTGTAAACAAAGATAATAAAGGATCTGGCATGTCTAGGTCTTCCTAAGAGATCTAAAAAGTGGGCAGCATTACCTTAGGCCTAGAACGAGGGTCTATCAGTTTCTATTGAGCCCGATGATGCAGATAGAAGATATGTATGAGTTAGTATTGATAACAAAATAGGGGACCATAGAGAGTCTACAGATCCGAGTACTCAGGGTGAGGGGACACCAACCACTTCTTTATTAGCACCGACTTCGACCTCAGATCTAGTTGTCATATATTGAGATCCTACTAGCCCATCTACTATAACTCTTGTTATATTTAATTATTATATCTCAAGAGTTCTTGTAGATCTTACTGGACAGTTTGAGGGATATGTATTCTTGGTTGGGGGTTGTTGGGACAAATATGATTACCTATATGAGCAAATGCCTTCAGTGGTCTGGACTAGATTAAAGATAGCTGAGGCCAGATGGGAGGCCACATAAAGAGATATATTATTAGAGCTACGTGCTAATTTATAGACAAATGTTGATGTGTTTGAAAGATGGATTTTAACATAAATTTTAGAGACAGGGGTGCCAGATCTAGCCAAGATAAGGAAGAAAATGGATATATTACAAGTAGAGATACACTCTGTCAGAAAGAGCTATATAGATGTTTCACAATAAGACATACCCCAGTGGTCAAATATTACCTATTGATTCACCGATATAGTTTGATTTCTTTGTGGAGAATAATAAGGAGGCTTTGATAGTTAGGTCCAAGAGAGGTCATGTTTGAGACTTACAGGATCCTGATATGTCAAATGACCAGGATTTTAAAAGGGCCGAAGATGACTCGATTGACAATGTAATTTATTATAGGTAGAGGAACACAATGATTGTTGTAGATGCATCTTTTAGTAGTGCACCGCCACCATCACTACTTTCGAAATTGATATGCCCCATCTGGGATTATCCCTAAATGGACACTTAATGTCTCCCAGGTATGTTCTCACTTCCCTCTATTTTAATTTAATTTAGCACATCGAGGACAGTGTATAGTTTTTAGTTGGAGGTAGAATATACCATAGCCGGCACAAGTTTTTGTTGCCATTCTTCTTTTCTGGTCTATTGTGTTATTATTTTAGAACCGATATGACCAAGATTTTTTTGTTGCCAATTGTGTTTTGTTTTGTATTAAGTTGTGGTTTTGTCTATTTAGGAAATTTTTAAGTTTTTAGAGGAGTTTTTATGTTATTTATGGATTTTTTGAGAAAAATGATACCCCTCTAAAATTTTACGTTCTAGAACTGTGTGAATGTATATATGTTTGAACATTGTGGATCTTGTTAAGACATTATGATTTGGGACATAATAATCACTTGGTAAAAATTTCAAGTACCGGATAAGTAGTATTTGGTAATATTGACTCTGTGCCATGTGTGTGTGAGATACTATCTAGTTCCCTTTATATGTTGAGTTTGAAACATGCCTAGTTAATCTTGCCTAGGTTGATGGATAGTAGGGTTTGGAAAGGATCATAGGTCATTTTTTATTCTAGTCCTCTTTTAGTATAAATGACCTTCAATGTGTAAATTATATCTCTTAATCATAGGTTTGAGCCTTCAAGCCTACTTTTCATGTTTCACCATTAACCTTCCCATTTGTATTACAATGACCCTATTTTGGTGTGGTCTTCCTTAGGGAATATACTCCTTAACTCGGGAAAAATACCAAAGTTGAGGGTGGATATCATAGGGGTGTATAGTGTAAAGTGGGTATGTTGAAGGGTAAAATAAGAGAAAAAGTTAGTACGGTTTGGTGTGGTAGAAAGAAAAAGAGAAAAAATAAAAAATAAAAAACAAAGAATTGTGTAAAAGAGAAAAGAAAAAATTAGAAGACCAAACCCAACCTGAATCTGCAATAAAGAATAAAAAGAGAGAAATAAGTGTGAAATAAAAAGGAAATTATCTAATAAGTGAAACCCCAAGGTTACTATAGTTACAAGGAGGCTTAGTAACTTGACATGTCCATATGTACCATACCAGCCCCCAGACCTACATTATTAGCTGAGAAAAGACCTATAGTGATCCTAACTTGACGGTCTGAATGCTAAATTAAAGAAAATAAGGGGAAGCCATGGTTTTTAATGCGAATTGATTAGAAATTCTCTTATGAGTGTGAGTGTATATTGACTGTCCCTGCATTGATATGCATTATTTTATATGAGTGAGTTGGACATCTTTTTTGTGTGGAATCTTGAGTCATATTGCTAGCTATATGCTTGTTTCATGTAGTGTAATTTGTATATATGTGTGGTTGCCTGCTGCTAATTTAATGTCATGCCTTGATCCCATTGTGTCACATTGTTGTGATTCATATAAAAACACAGTTGGTTTTGAAAAGTGTGTGTGATTTGATCTTGAAGTGTTGATTGGCTGCCTTTAATAACTAAGATTCTCAGAGTTAAGCGTCGTGTTTAGTTTTGTTTTACTTTGTCATATTTTTTTTCCTAAGAATATGCAAACATTCTAAGTTTAGGTTGTTGATGTGATACATAAATATATCACTTTAAATGCTTAAAACAAGTAAAATATGATAGTTTCAAAAGTTGTTTTGTTGGATATGATACGTTTTGGCTATGTTTTCTAGCAAATCATGTTTTGTACGCTAAGTTCATAAAAAATGGAAAAATTTATTTTTGGATAATTATTGGAGCAGTTATGGGCGCTTGAGATAATTTATAGATTGTTCATGACCAAATCATGTTTGGGAATTAAATAAGAGTTGAAATGATAACTCCTTGAACTTGCTAATTTGACATGGGGATAACAAGTAGTAGTTATGGACTGTAGATGGGCAAAGCAAGTGTCTAAACATAAAAATCCCAAGAGCTAACTTGCAAGAAAATTTTGTCTGGCATTTGCAGCCACTGGTGCCCTTCCTATAGACCACAAGTGCTACCTGCACCCAGGGACATGGTGCAAGTAGCGACCATTAGTGGCTAGCGATCCTGATTTCTCCTATTTCATTGGGTCTCTATTTTTAGGGTTTCCTCATGTACTATAAATACTATTATATGTTTTTAGTAGTAGTGATGAACTTTTGATGCTCACAAACATATTTTGATTCTGAGATCCAACTTTGGTCATGGAATTCTCTTGTACTTTCATTGGTTATTTAATGTAGTTATGATTTTGGGTTTTTCTATTTCTCATTATTGTTATTTATATATTCTTTTAATCATGAATGTCGTTTATTATTTCATAAGCATGAGCGGTTAAAAACCCATAGCAAGGGTTGTGGAAACACTGGTGGTTTGATGATGTTGGGGAAGTGATATTGTTGTTCTTAACCTATACCTATGGATTTATTGCTTTATCTTTATTATAATAGTTTTTAACAGGTGCACACGTTAGGATATCACCTAGATTATTGCTACTTACTCCGAAAGAAGAGTAGTCACTACTAAATGATAAAGGTAATAGTAATTTGGAGTTTAATTGTCGATCCACGCTTCTAGGTTTTATCTTAGTAAGATGGTTATGTTTCATCTAATAACCAGAGACTCATAAGGTAATAGTTAACTGGGATCAAGATAAGGGTTATTGAGGAGACATCCCGAGATTCAAAAGTTAAAGGGATAAATCTGTCTTGTCGTTCAAATGACATTAGATGGTACATAACTTATTGATTCTACATGCAAGGTATTAGGTATGTTCAACAAAGCAAGATAAGCCTACCAATTTAAGAACCCAGGGGAACACAATCCTAGTATTCACCTACGACTAATTACAACCGAAGTTGAATCCCCCTACTTACTTTTCCAGTTCTGCCCATTTACTATAACTGCTGAGAACCACTATTCCACATATTCCCTTTGGATTCAACCCCAACTTTTGTTGGGTTACTATATTTGACAATGACCATATCATATTCTAAGAGGAGGTGTAGGTTGGACATCATCAGTACCGCAAGGTCTAACCATAGAAATATCAAACCAACCTTTTGAAGAACGACAATGGCTACCATGCAAGGCCTTAAAACGATCCATCTTAATACTAGAATGGTAGCTATTATTATATGCAAATTCTTCAAAAGCCAAATGTTTCTCCAACTACCCACCAAAATCCATCACATATGTATGGAGCATATCCAACAAAACCTGAATAATCCTCTTTGATTGACTATCTGTCTGGGGTGAAATGCAGTGCAAAGGTCAATCTGCAGACCCAACATATCCTTAAAAGTCTTCCAAAAGTGATATGTGAACACAGAGCCATGATCTAATATGATAGAAGCCGGCACACAATGAACTCACACACTCTCGTGAATATACAAACGGTCTATCCTCTCAGCAGTTAAGGAGACCTATATTGGATGGAAATCCAAAGACTTGGTCAACTGATATGTGATGACCCAAGAACTATTAGATCAATACGAAGTGTTAGGCAACCCTATCACAAAATCCAAAGTGGTCCATTCTCAATTCCACTCAGGGATGGCTAACCACTGAAACAATCCACCAGGGCTCAAATGCTCTGCCATCACAAACTGGCAACAAATGTAACAAGCTAGAAAATAATCTACATCTTTCCTTATGCCACAAAATCAACATATCCTTAAAAGTCTTCCAAAAGTGATAAGTGAACACAGAGCCTTGATCTAATATGATAAAAGATGGCACACAATAAACTCGCACACTCTCGTGAATATAGAAACAGTCCAACCTCTTAGCAGTTAAGGAGACCTATACTGGATGGAAATTCAAAGACTTGGTCAGCTGATATGTGATGACCCAAGCACTATTAGATCCATAAGAAGTGTGAGGCAACTCTATCACAAAATCCAAAGTGGTACATTCTCAATTCCACTCAGGGATGGCTAACCACTAAAACAATCCACCAGGCCTCAAATGCTCGACCATCACCAACTGGCAACAAATGCAACAAGCTAGAAAATCATCTACATCTTTCCTTATGGAACAAAACCAGTAATGTTATCTTTAATCATGATACATCTTAGTCACTCAATGGTAGATAGAGTACCGAAATATTAAGGATCCTAAAAAATAAATCGATTCAAAGAACCCAATCTCACCACACAAACTCAGACTCCAATCCTCTAAACTTCATCGGAATAAAGTGAGCCTTCCTTAGCCTCACCACTTAACACTATAGCTAGAATCGAACTTAATCCCACTTCATCAAATTGTTGAGCTCGAATATGCTCTATCAAAGAAGACCTAACCTTCATAAATTCCAAAATACACATAGGGTTCGATATATAAAGCCTAACTATATGATTAGCTTAAGACTGAACCTATATGTCTAAAGGCCTCTCTTTGGTCAAAAGAAGGACCAAGCTATCCTTGCTAGTCGACTTTTGGCCTAAGACATTTGGAAGCATATTAGCCTTGACTGGAAGATATAGAATAGTCAAGTCACAATCCTTAATCAACTCACGCCAATGACGCTGGATCATATAAATATTGTACTGGGTGAAGAAGTACTAAAGGCTATGACAATCCGATAAAATCTCACAACTGACTTCGTACAATTAGTGCCTCCCCAACTTTAAAGTAAAAAGAACCACACATAACTCCAAATCAATGGTAGGGAAATTCCTCTTATATGGATTCAACTAACGACAAGCGTAGGTAAATACCCTACTCTCCTGTATCAGCACAACACCTAACCCAGCACCTGAAATATTACAAAAGATGGTGAAACCCATACCCTCCTTGGGGAAAGTCAAAATAGGAGTTGAAGTCAAAAAATCCTTGAGCTTTTGAAAGCTCACCTTGCAAACATTATACCATAGAAAATAAATTTTCAGCAAAGTAAATTTAGTCAATGGAGATGTTATGGATGAGAAACCCTCAATAAAACACTGATAATAACCTGTCAAACAAAGGAAAACTCCTAATCATGGTGGGAAAAGTAGGTCTAGCCCAATAACAAACTACTACAATCATGGATGGATCAATAATAATACCATCCTTAGTCACCTCGTGATTTAGGAAATAAACAAACTTAACCAAAAATCATGCTTCGAGAACATAGCGTAAAACTTCTCATCCCTTAATCTTTGAAGAGTAATATGCAAATGCTCTTCATTCTCAGCCTCACTCTTATAATAAAACAAATATTTTCTGTAAATACAATAATAAAAGAGTCAAGATACGATCAGACCACATGGTTCATCAACTCCATGAATGCCTTAGGGGAATCGGTCAACCCAAAGGACATGATTAAGAATTCACAATTTCCTTATCAAGTTAAAAAAGTTGTCCACGGAATATCTAAGGCTCGACTACTCAACTAATGATAATTAGACCTCAAGTCAATCTTTAAAAACACACCTTCACCCTGAAGCTAATCAAATAAATCACCAATATAAGGAAGAGGATACTAACTTATAATTATCACCTTATTTAATTACTAATAATAAATACACATATACCCATCTTTCTTCTTCACAAACAAAACAGGTGCACCTAAAGGCAATATACTACGTCTGAAAAATTACATATCTAACAACTCTTGCAACTGATTATTCAATTCCATAAACTCGACTGGGGTCATCCAATAGGGAGGAATAAAATTATTCTTGGTTCCTAGATCAACATCAATTTAAAAATCAATAGCACGATCGAGAGGCAAGTCAGGCAAATCAAAAGATAAAATATCTGAAAAAACTCACAAAAAACACTAACCAAATCCAAGGAAGGAGGTGAAGAAACACTAGTATCGTGCATATGAGCCAACTAAGATAAACATCCCCCATCAAGAAATGTATGATCCGGAACATAAGATATAATCCTTATAGGACCTAAATAAAGAGAGCCCTTCCAAGCTATCCTTAGCACAACCGATGAATATAAAGTCATGATTTTAGAAAAATAATCTAGGCTAGCATGATACGGAGCCAACCAATCCATACCAAAAATTACATAGAAATCAACCAAACCAAAGCAAACCAACCGAAGTTTCACACCAAGATGAAGTCACAACACATGATCGGTAAACCCGATCCACCAATAAAGAAACTCCTATAAGGGTTGATACATGAATATGCATAGCTAGAAGCTCACTAAAAGCATCAAAAATAAAAGAAAAATATCTGGACACATTGAAGAAGTTGACCTAACATCAAAAAACACATATGCAGATCTAAAAAAAATAGCGATGATACTAGTGATAACAATATCTTATGTCTCTGCCTAAGGTCTGTCTGGTAAAAAATAACATTATCCACGACCACTAACTGGCTGAGTAGACCAACAACACTACCATGACCTCCGCTACCTCTATCCCTTGCACCTCTAGTATAACCCCTACCTCTCATAATTGAAAGAGATATAGCCCTAATAACATTGAGGGGATAGTCCTTTTCCAAATGGCCAATCTCATCATATATAAAGTAAACTTTATGAACTGCCTCAATAGGAGAAGGTACTACTAGGCCCGAGCAGCTACCCTAAACTTCTTGACCAGAAGACCCACTACTGAACTTTACAAGGATGTGTGCACTAGTCTACCATAATACTCATGAAAACCTCTGAAAATCTATATCTCAAGAAGCCTAACCTCTAAACTCACAAAAATAGTGCATCTTCTTAGCACCTCAAGGAGATGCTTGCAGAATACCCCCGATGATGCTAACATGATCCACTATACTTCAACAACATGCTCCAAGTACAACCATTTGAAGAGAAACATTTAAACCCTTCATGAACTTCCAAATCATATTAGTCTCAGTGGAAATACTAGCATACGAATATCTAGATAATGCATGGAAGCATGCCTCATATTGTGCAATAGTTCTGGAGCCCTGCTCCATGCAATCAACCTCACGTCAAATCTGATCTCTCAGACTATATGGCATAAATCATTCCAAAAAAGAATTGATGAAATTACCCCATATTATCTCAGGAAAATCAAGAGGTCTACAACTAACAGTGAACTCTATCAATCTTAAGAAACATCTCTCAATTGATAAGTAGTATAAGCAACTACATACGACTCTAGCAAAACCAAATTATTCAACTACTCCTAACAATCAATCAAGAATTCAAAGGCATCCTTATCCAGTACAAAACTAAATCTAGAAGGACCTAAATGAGTAAATCTCTTGAACCTCTTCTGATCAGAAAAATACATATTTTACTCACAGTAAGAAGAGGCATGTTAAATTTAGCAGGTTGAGATCCCATCTGGGGAGGTAACATAGATAATTATTGAACTCTTAATCTCGGAACACCAATCTCAAATTTAGTGCTGAAACAACAATAGTACTCAAGGTCTGAGGAGTACCATAAATTAAAGTAGTTTTAACTAATAGGATTTACACTCTGAAATGGAAAAACACCCATCATAACTAATAGAATACTGTCTAAGCGGGTCAGTAAATTCACCAACAACCCCTCTAGAATTGGGATAGACAAACTTTGAGGAACTGTAACTGAACTTGTACCCCCAACATACTCAACCTGAGGGTCAGAGGAGTGTCCCCTAGCACACCTTCTAGACGGGGTTGATCCACAGGACCACCAGCTCTTTTGATTCCATTCACTACTCGAGGCTCTCTCTCTAGGTGAAGGCTTTGCATCTACACTCTTACTGGACCTAGTCAACACCATTTGTATAGAAAGAGTGAAACACAACTAAAATTACAAGGTATAAAAAATTTTGCACAAGAAGGGATAAAATGATGGAAACTTCCTAATAATGTCCTATAGACTCTAAAGATAGTTATAGATGTCTACGCACCGATCTGTGAGACTTTATTAAACATCCCATCCTTAAACTATTGAGACTAATGAACCTAGCTACTTTGATACTTATTTTTAACAATCCAAAATTCAAGGGTCATGATAACACTTGTCGCAACAAATAATCACAAATGGTAAAGATAGAGATACCCCCAAGTTAAGATTACTAGAACGAAGCCTAACCATATAAGTATAACTTTTGTGGAAATAATATAAACAACTATAAAACCATATCTCTGAGAATATCATGTCAAGAACATTGGAACATAGCTAGTACAACTTTAATCAAAATTAAATACATAAGAAATCAAATAGATAAAACTCTTTCTAAAAGAATTAGTAAAGACATAGTCTAATAATAGAGAAAGATAGTAGAAGACATTCGTAATCTTGAAATTCATCCACTACTTTTAAAGCACCAATAATTGCACGAGTAATGTAATGTGGGGTTCTCTCGAACTTAAATTTGCACCAGAATAGAACAGTAGGAGTGAGTACAGTCCACTTGTACTCAATAGGTATCATAGGCCGATCGAGCAAAGTACAAAATAATACAAACAAAATACATACTAAGGGAATGTCACCTGCAATCTGAAAATGTCCCACAATGGTAGCCCCGCTGCTTGAACTAACTGTTCTAATATTTTACATAAAATGCAACAAACACCAAAAGAGACCAAAAATACATAATATACCACTTATAAGTAGGACAAGGAAGGAAAAAATGCATAAAATATTATTGAGTACAAGTACAAGAATATTGAACAATTAGATAAGTAATAAGTAAAAGTAGAAGTAAAATCACATTGCAAACATAAGAAAGTAAACAATATAAGAATGATCATGGTGATGATGCTAATAATAATAAAGATGATGCACGAGGTTATGGTACAACCTCCATTTCCATAGCACGTTGTTCCCAAGCACACACATAAGTGCACATGGTCTCACCAAGTAATACAATGACTTTATAAAAAGAAAAATATCGGTTCCTGAGAGAATTCTACTGACAAATATTCAATTCTAGTTCACTATTGATATTAAATTAATTCAAATGTAACCACAAGAGTTTTAATGTTATAAGTAAATGTAAACTAGAACAATGTGGTAAATAAAGTGCTTTGACAATAAATAAAGATAACCCCATGTTTAATGATCTACAAGCAATCATAGTACGTTATGGAACTTCATTGGTTAGATTACATAGCATAGTCATTGATTCAAGGCATTGATATTGTGATTATGGTTTTATGAACCTCTATTCACATCATGGAGAAGGGATGTGGGAACTAAGTTATATTCATTCATATTTTATGTCGTTAGAAAAACAAATAGGTCACCTAGGTATATTCCTATCCTAGGTGAAAATTATAACTTTATTCTGCAGAAGATAACAATCCTATTCAATTTATCCCATGTTTTATCCTCATTTTTCTCCTCCAGGCTCACAAGATATCAATAAATGTATTCTAAGGGTTTCAAATCCTTGAAATAGTGAAAAAAGGTATAAATTTAAAAAATATTTTAAGAAATAAAAACCAAATCAATTAATACAAATAGTACTCATTTTTGGCCTTAACCCTGGAAAGGGGCCTTTTGTCGCTCATGGACACAACTGTAATCACGATAGATGAATAAATGATAAAATTCATTAAAAATAAAATTAAAGGAATAAACCCTATTTGGAGTTTTATAAATCCTACCTCAAGGTTGAATGGTCTTACAAGGTGTATAGCATCATGTTTATGTGTCTTATTTATAGGAGGTCAAATCTGCCGAATTTGGACTAGGGTCCGCGTTGTACCCTCTATCCCTATACCTAGGGAGTAAGATGGACCATAATAGCATATACACATTGTTATTTGTCCATTAGGAATCTATTTATGAGTTGAATGTTCCCCAAAGAAGTGTATAATCCCCGTGACACACTAGTGAACTCCAAGAGGCCCATTTAATGTCAAATTTTGTCCCCTACTTTTGTCCATCAATTCCATGCCTTGTTTTATTTTTTTACACTTGATTTCATTAATTTTTATCATCCATATGTAATAATAATAAACTAAAAAGAATAATATTTCATCAAACACCACGAATTAGAAATCAAAACAACACAACATCCAAGATAGTGTACTAGAAACTAAAGCTAAGAATACTAATTTTTCCTCTTTTGATCTTTAACTTTGTTTTGAATCTTGGGTTGATTCATTAAAACTATTAAAATGTTTTTTCACACATAAATACACAATAAAACCATTATTAACTTATTACATGCATTAGAATCCATCGATATCAACTAGAAAAACACCTAACTCAAGCTAGTAATACTAGTTTTCTCGTTTGAACTCTATGTTATCAATTTTTGTCTAAACATGTCTAAAATAACGTTTAAACATGGTATTAAAATATTTTAACACTTATATCTTAAATTAGAAAAACATTCACTCATTAAGTACACAAACAGTCCTCAAAACAAGGCTAATTAAGCTCGGACAACAACACTAAGGTGCATAAATCCACCTCAGATCATCACCCCATACTTCAAGAAATATTCATCCTCGAACAACTCCATACTCTAAGAATCATAATCAGAGGAGACTACACATTTATACTACAAGTAAGACACTCAAGATAGTACTACAGTGACTATACATAACGCAAGTCCTTACACTAACATGTTATACACAATTTCAAAGTTAAAGAACACTACTCCAAAACATCCTAGCCTCATGAATTTACTCACCAAGTTGGAAAACTCATACATATTGCTCAATCTATGTTATCATAAAAATCACCCAACTATCATCAAACATGTGCCCTTACCACAAGAGAGTTACTCATAATCACTCATAAAGATGCAGTTTATCACAAAATGGGTACAAGAATTAATTTACTCTCATTCTCATGAAGAATTCACAAGTTACACAAGATGAACCATAAGCTTTACCTTTGTGTAGTAATCTACTAATGTTAGAGTGTTATGTCTTAGGATCAAGGATGTCTTTAAGGGTTGTAATGTAGGAACTAATTTGGATGAGAATAGTGACTATCTTCCCTAAGAACTTTAATAGATAAAACTTTTCAGTCAATTCACCATTAAAAATGGGGGAAATTCCTATTTTTAGGAGTAATTTTAAAAAAAAATTGTTATGCATAAGTAAGATGTTCATGTTGAGGTAATAATTTGATTGCATTATGCAAATGCTTTGGTTTTAAAGAGCATGTTTATTATATCAATTACTAATTTTTAGACTCCTATTATCTATTTTATGACTCATGTACTTATTTTCTTAATGTTGAATTCATGTGATTTTTTGGTTAATAGTCTATAATGATCCTACTTCAGTTGAGCATGTTCCATACGTGTGTGATGTTTTGTGTATTCCTTGTTATACATGATGTCTAGAACTTTCCTAGTGTGTGTGCAAAGAAAAATAAAGAGTATGGGTTTAAGATATGATATAGGCATTTCTTTGATAGCCATGTGTCATATCCTCTTTTTCCTACCCTTGTCCATAATTTTAGTTAGCCACATTGAGCCTTTCTCTTATTTTCTTTGGCATCCTCATATGTAGCCTATATCCCATTCTCTGATTTACCATAATTTAATCCAAAGTTCTGAAGCACTTTTGTGTAAAATTAATTGAGTTAAGAAGTATGAAATTCAAGTAGTGAAAAAAGTGACATTGAAACACCAAAGAAATAACTATTGGTGTTTAAAAGTGATGTGTTGTGGTTGGGAGTTGTGTATTGAAAGAATAATGATTCTTCAAATTGAATAAGATATGTATAGAAAATAATCCCACCATAGTGTATGTGAGTGAGCTTAATGACATGGGGAAAAATAAAAGATTTGGGTTAGTGGTGAAAGTTAGTTGTTATGGGCGAATTGAATGAAAAGTGTGATGTATTAAAGTTCATAGTTTGTTGAATGAAAAATGTTATGTATTAAAGTGCTTATAGACTCTTAACCAAACAATGACATGAATTCAACATTAAACCAACTAGTAAAACAGTAATAAACTAGAGCATAGGAGTCTCAAAAGTAGTAATTCATATAATCAACATGTTCTTTACAACCAAAACACTTGCATCATGCAATCAAATATAAAACCAATAAGAACTTCTTACATATTCTTAACACAAAAATTTTTAAACTACTCCTAAAAATGGGATATTCCCCCACCCCACTCTTAAAATCTACTTTTTCCCCAAAGTATACTTAAAAGTGGAGATAGAAAATGTCACGACCCAATTTCTTAAGTCATGATGGCATCTACCATAACACACAAGTAGGCAAGATAACCGATATTCCAAAATTACTAGTAATAGACTACTCAATAATTTAAGGCTAAGAGTTCAGAAAAAATGAGATAAAGACCATTACATAAGTGAATCCCAAAATCTGGTAGTATAAGTACTAGAGCCTCTAATATAGTAGGAATAAAAAGGTGAAATGTCAAAGAAATTACACTGATACAACTTATATCTGAATAAAATATAGAGAAAAATCTAATTCATAAGAGAGAGGTAATTAATACTCTGAACGTCAGGAGATCACTCTACGTCTCTAAACCATAGCCGCTCCACACAATGGACACATCAATGGTGATAACCAATACTATGGTCAGTAGGTTGTAGAAGTGTAGTATGATTACCAATTAAATGGTATTAAGTAGGCAACTGCCAACTGATCTCCAAAGATAAAATAGATATATATAATTCATGAATAGAATGGAAACTACATCTGATAGTCATGAAATCTTAAGACAAGCAAATGAGATAATAAGGAAAAATTATCTTGTTAATGTCCAAGAGTCTAACATAATAAGACTAAGAAATTATCCACTCCACGAATACCTAAACACACCATAGTGTAGAAATATCAAGCCTACCTATCTGGTTATCTAAATATTGAACCTGTAGGGCAAAATTCCTCTCTTTTGTCAAATATGAGCATAGATACCCATGCTAGTCAACTTTGGTCTCACGACATCTGCATCCCTTTTATTTAGTTTTATTGTATTCTCGTTCACTCTGAATTTACCACAACCGACCTATAATCTTAAGTAATTTCTACTTCATCTGGAAAAATTAGTGTAACAGTCCTCAAATTAAATACAAGAAGAGAAAGAAGATGCACTACACCTACTGCAAAAGTCAGTCCGCATTGCAGTGTATAAAGATGGACATAAGATGAACCAGGAGTAGGCGAGATATTTTTAGATATTATAGGCCTGATCTGGAATACCTTGATAATATGACCCTAAATTGAAGCTGTCAAAATATCGCATTTTAGATAGAATCCCATCAATTACCGATATAAAATTATCATGAATGTACCGTATCTATGCATGCCATCACCAGTACTCAATTTGTGGAATAATAAGCATCATATTGCATCTTTGTCCATCCCATATAGGAGAGATATATTTATAAACACATATATATATATATTCTTAAATTGTAATCACATCCTTTACAATGATAAACACTTCTCGGATGTCCAACCAATATCATAACATGACCTTTATCCTAATAATATTTTGGATTAATCACAACATCATAATCACAACATTCGACCCATATACAAATTAGTAACTCATGTCAATAACCATTTGTATGTCATAGCATATCTATAATCATCTCACATATAGAAGACATCTAACATCTATGAGGCATAATATCAATAAGCATATAATCAACTCTCAGAGAGGAGGCATAATATCAATAATCATATCACGTCTATAAGACATGTCATATCTATAGGTCATTCATCATGACTATCAGGAATATTACCTCTCTAGGATAATTGTCATATCTAAGAGGAATATCATCTCTATAGGTCTAATAATCAAAACTAAAAGAAGATAACATATTTATAGGACCGATATCATATCCAAGAGGAAATAGCATCTTTATAGGCCAATTAACATATCTAGGAGGTGTATCATCTCTAAAAGTCTAATATCATTTCCATAAAGAATATCATAGTCATAATAAAAAAGTCATAATCCGGGGAATATCTTTAGAGGTTACCAAGTCATGAAGCAACTTTCTACTAAGGATTACTGGTCTCAACCATGACTAAAATACGCAACTAAGCCCATAAGGCTAACACAAGTCTAGGCCTAAGTGGGATGGACGATCACACTTCTAATCCTAAATTTACATAATTAGGAACACCATGCTCCAAACTAGTCTAAGGTTTATATTTCAAGATTGAGATGTCAACTAATCCATATTCAAGCCTAAGATAGTAACTTTGCCTAGAAACAAAGGTATTCAAGTCAACTCTACCAAAATTATGATTTCTAGGCCACCACACTCACCTAGTAAGGTTAAATATACTAATCACGCTTCAAATGCTAAAAACCACATCCCAATCATATGTTTATATCATTATCACTCTACAATTTATCTCAAACTAAGGAGAAGGCAATAGGATTTAAAAAGGGGTAAACACATTCCATCTTACGTGTCAAAAACCCTCATCTAATCCCCAAATATAAATAACAAGGCTAAGTTATCCTACTTATAATTAAGCCTAACATCCATATTCGCACACAATACTTATCACACATCATCTATGAAGAAATGTTGATAAGATCCTACCCCAAGGCCAAATTGCAACATCTAACTTCATGATCCATATGCTCGTCTTCACTTCACAATCTCAAAAAAATCATCACACTATCAAAATCATAGTCTACTCATTAATATGATTCTAACAATACCCATATTGAACTATTATACTTCGGGTCTAAAATTGACATTAAAACCCCATGTGGGTCCTACTTACGAAAAATGCCTTTTCGAGGCCAACCTAATATTCCCACATGAACAAAGAGTCATAACCCTTAAGAAATGGGTGAAAACTCAGCATAGTTTTGGATAAAATCAAGCCCTTAGCTAAATTTGGGTTTTAGGTCCAAAATAAGAAATTCAAGCATGAATTCAAAGTATTTTAACCTTAAATTTGAAGATATTTATGATAAAAGATGATAAACAAGCTCCCACATTACTAACCATGATCAATTTATGATTAGCACACCATATTAGGGTTTCTAGGTCTTAATGGATGAAGAGGATAGCCAATTCTCATCCAAAATGGCCTTTTTAAGACCCTTCCTAGTGCATCGATCCACTCAAATGCCAACACACGGGCCATGATCACGACAACATTATCATGAGTCTCCCTCCAATATTGGGGTATTATCCTCTGCTGCACCAAATAACTGCTAAAACTTTGAATATTTTCAATGTTTTGGCTATTGAATCGGGATGCATCGGAAATCTAATTTTAGAAAATGCAATTTGTAATCATACTAAATTTGGTGTACTAGATGCATTGGAAAACTCATATTTCCCATTTGAGGTTATTTTGACCATATGTGGGTCCTACACCCATTATATTTTATTTTTAACTTTTTGACCAATTGGTTGAAATGAGCCTGGGTGCCTCGAGGCCCATACAAAAGGTCTACCTAGCCTTAGATTGATATGGTGGATCTACTAGCATAGTTTGAATTTGCCTTCGAGATTGTTTCATTAATGTATTCGCTCAGTGGCCATATGGAACCAGCAAAGACTGCAACACAATGAATTGGATCTAAAAAACAAATGAACAATACTGTAATCGAACTGTGGATCCCATCAAGTCATTAATGACTTAGGCAAGCTATGGAGAAGATCACATGAAGGAAATAAGTGAGAATATGGATATGACCTAAAGGGTTATTACATTATTAGCTACTAAAAGTAATTTTGTCCCTGAAAATTAATGGATAAAAAGAATCTCAAAATCTCGAAAGGATGAGGTACTGGGCCCGCGTGCTCTAACCATGACTTCCTAAATAACCTCAGCAGAGAGAAAATTATTCGAAGGGATTTTTTCACAGGTATCCCTTTTTCAATAGCACTGCCAATTTACATCCAAAGAGTTAAAATTCAACTTCGATAACTAACTGGCCTCCAACTGAACTGAAAAGGCTAATACACTCAACCTGAACTATAACACACAAATACCATTTATATGAAAGAAAAACCTTTCTAAGGGTGATCCAAGCCAAAAGTAAATAAGGACATGAGTAATATAAAACACCCTAAACTTTTTCCCTGGAAAAATTTTCTAAGCCTTGAATGTTCTGTACGTCATACCACTATATCATACCACTCAAATAATGGATACAGTTTGAAGTACTTTGTCATATGTTGGCCACTTTCACATTGCCCAAGTTCTATTATTCGTACTAGTGGAAAACATACTAGTTGTATGTTAGGGTATGAGAAGTATAGCGCTAAATTGTATGATGTCTAAAGTCTAGCCTAGAGGATTCTTCTTAGTTAGTTCGTCAAAATAACATGTTTTAAACATTTTTCTTGAATCAGTAACTGATAGTTCTAAATCCATGGTTGAGGGATTGAATGCATTTTGTGGGTAATTGTTCTCTCATGTCTTAACTTGTGTTTACATATGATTTTTTTTATTTTTTATTTTTTTGATTATTTTTTTTAGAGACCCATGATGGGTCAGGGGTTGAGCAACGCCTCCATTATTTTTATTTCAACAAGAAAGAAAATACAAGGAGGGGGACTAGGTAAAGACCTCCCATAACAAGATAGCATTATGATAGAATTAAGCATAACTAACATAAGACCTAGTAGTTTAATTCCATGAAAGTAAAATAATCTAATAACCAGGCTATGCCTTTTGTTATTTTGCTTAAACAAAAAGAGCTATTCTATTATGATATAGTAATTAGAACCATATCCAAACAAAAGATATATACAAAAGGAAATTCTATATAGCTGATGCAAATAAGTACCCCATATGATCATAACAATTCCTGCTTTGTGACCTTGTAAGTGGTCTATTGGTTGATGTATCGGGTCCCTCTTTTGAGGAAGGACCTTTCTGATAAAAACTTCTTAGAGATAAAACCTCTTTTGCTGCAATCTATTGGCTTTTTTTTGTTCTCTTTCTTGTTACCTGAAGGACCAAAGGATTTTATAAGTTCTTAACATACCACTTCCTCTTCTTCAACTTCAATCAATTGGTTGTCATGATTTACTTCATTCTCTGAGTAAATCACCCTATAATCATCTTCCTCAAGAGGAGAAGTAGCTTTATTCTTTGTACTCAAATACTTTGAACTGGCAGGATTTTTATCTTTCCTTGGAAGGGGGAAAATGTTCATCTAGTTGTTCAGCGGCAAGATCAAAATTCTTTTGACCCTTGTGTTGTTTATCTCTCTTCCTAACCCTATCTTTCCTTTTTAACTCCTCATTTTCCATTTTATTTTACATGCTTGCCAAAACCATATTTTTTTCTACTTAACTGGCCAGCAGATGCACTAACCAAATTAGCAGGTGCAACTGAATTATCATCAGTCTCATAATCCATGGGATCACTACCAATAACCACATTATCAAATAGTTGGTGTTTCTCCCTTTCATAAGTTTCTGGCAAACCCACAAAACCCCATCACCCCCCTGTACACTATTTTCATATTCATCATTATTACAATCAGGTGAACCAGGGGAGTTGGGACAAGATTTTAATACCTCTTTTTTTCCAGATATCCCATCAGCAACTATACCAATAGGCATACAAGGAACAAAAGCATTTAAATCCATACCTGGGGTGCTCCGTAGTTAATAAATATCAAATTGATTCTTTGAAAGTTTTTGAGTATGTTTTTCTGCTCTTGGTTTGTTCATTTTATCTTGGTTTTGGTATTGAATTTGTTGTTGAACATTGGTATTTTCTCTTCTTCATTTCTGCTTCTTCCATTAGTCTTGGTCTTGTTTAGAGTAGGTGGTATTTTCCTGTAACTTGTCCCTTACATTTCTTGTGTGCACCTAGTCATGATTTGAAGCTTCCATGGTGGTTTTGTGACTTGTATCTGGAATTGTGTCATTTTGAGTAGAAGTGTTATCCTCCAATACTTGTTGATTTTGGGTGTTTTACATGTGTCTTTTTTTTTCTGGTTTTCACTTATTTCAACACTCTCTTTTTGCTCTTTTCTCCTTTTAAGCTCATCATCCTATCTCTTTATTGTTCAAGTCATGTTGTTTCGCCCCTGATGCTTGTAATAAAAACAAAGTTCTAGAACCTCTTCATATTGTTCCTGCATCCACTTGCCTTCACCATTCTCATCCCTCATCAAAACCCGACCAAAAATGGTGTGGTGTCTCCTTAGTAAGGTTAATTTGTATATTAATCTTTGCCATATTCCCTCTTGTCTTGTTATAAGTAGCTAAATCCATGAATATACCTTTACCTATTGGAGACAATAATTGAGATACAACTTCCATACAATAGAAATGCCAAGGTAGCTTAGGTAAGATAGCCCAAACCGGCACCAAAGGATTTTCCTTATCTGGTGTAAAAGTTGGTGTCTAGATTAGGAACCTCGTAAGATGACCCTAATATGTACATTCTCCCTTTGGTATAAGTTATGGTGTGATCATACTCATTATGAAGGTTAATATACAAGTGACTTGAGTTAAAATGATTAAGTTTCACACTACCCCTCAGCTCCGTTTGCAAAAAAAAATCATTCCTTATTACCTCCATTTTTTAAATGGTGTTTGTTAATTTACCAATGAGAGTAAATTTACACTTTTCAGCTAGCCTTACCAGAAAGTTATTCCTTTTAAATACCACAACTGGATATCCTTGTTTTCCAGTAAATTTGGGTGAGTTGATATTAATAGAGATTGATTTCAAAGCTTCTTGAGATCTCATTTTGGTAATTATTGATTGAGTGACTGTTGATATTAGAGGTGGAGGGATTTTGTATTTTTTAGCCAAACAAGGGTCAGGTTAGGGTTTTTATATGGTGATTTTGGGTCATTCTCTTTTCGTTCATTTAGTTAATGTGTAGAAAGGTTTGGAAAAGATGAAGGGAGTTTTTGGGATTAATAGTTATGAGAAATTTGCATTGGTTTGGAGTTGGGGATATATGGTTTAATTTTGGATGGATTATTATCTTGTGGGTGTTTTGGATAATTATATTTAGAGTTGGTTGTAGGTTTTTAAGACATCATATGGGGTAGTAGATCAGTAGTAGTATTCTAAGAAACTACTTCACGTTGCCTTCCACCATTACCATTAGATACCATACCTTACAACATACCCTTTTAGGACTAATTTTTTTAATTATGAATACTTTTTTTGGACTGTTTTTGGGGTACTATAACAATAGCATACATACCATCTAATTACAAACCTCAACACCATGAACAAGATCTATATTACTATGAATAACACTATGTGCATTCACATCAGGATCAATCACAACAGCTACAGGTCCCACGAGTTGTTTAGAAAAAGAAAAATCACCTGTAGCATCTTCAATTGAGTGCAGATAATCATCATCCTCATCAACCACTTTTAATTTACCAAAATTAAAATTGGACAGTAATTGAGACAAATCATTTGAATCAACCATAGAGAAATCACCAATTGTATCATTTTGCATAAATTCCTATGACCAATTTCTGGTTTCAGTCACCGGAGCTCCACCATTGGAAAATAGGGGTTTTGAAGCCCTAATATCAAAATTGGAATGATTATGAGATGAACCAGATGGGGCTTTTAAGAAATAAGAGTTGTTGACCTTATTTTCCATCGAATTCCATTGGAAATTTTTAATTTCGTGCTCCAGCGCATGGGCACTACCATCGACGGAAATCACCACTGGTGGTGCATTTTTTTAACTAAAATTGGTGGCGTTTGATGCCATGATTTTTGGGGGGTTATTGGTGCATTTTTATTGCCTTGGTGAGGAACTTTTGATGGTGTGCTGATTTTAACATTTTCTGGTGAGATGCGGCGGCGCCGTCTTTGCCAAAGTTTTCCTGTGGTGTAGCTGCCTTTAAACTAAAATTGGGGTCGATTGGATTAGTATAATTTGGGTCTTTTTAATGGGGTAACCTCGTGGTGTGTTTGTGATTTTTTTGGCATGGTTTGCTTCCACAAAACTCATCGGAGCTCCGGTGATTGTGGCTAACAGTGGACCTAAAATTTTTGGAGATGTGAGATCTATGTTTTGAGAACAAGTCCAATCAATTTTTCTATCATCATTCCGACTGAAAAAATGTTGAATCGTCTGATTTGCTCTTTCTAAATTCATGGATTATACACCTAAGAACAATAATTGTTATTGTGAGGAATTTTTGGAATCACAATCTGGTCCCTCTCGGCAAATCCAAATACTTGTTGCTTCACATATGATTTCTTGGCTTCCATTGTTCAGTGGACATTGTTTCAAGTACAACGTTAATCTCTTCTATTTTTTGAGCATTAAGAGATAATTTTGTTGATGAATCCTTTTGTTGCTGATTGGCACTATTTATGTCCACATTTTTTTACTAGTCCGGTGTGCAGATAACCTTCATCGGTGGAGGTGAAGCCATTTCAGTGGAAAATTTAGAAGAAAATTCTAGAGAGAAGGGAGAGAATTTTTTCTAGAGAGAGTGTCCTCTTAATATACAACTAGAGTGTGTTTACATACTATTTACTAATGGTTTTGAGCATGTGGGTGCTTGGAAATTATGATTTAACCTAAGGGTAACATTGTTAACCCTAACTAGATAGTTTATGACTTCAATATTGGTTTGATAATGATAATTCCTCAACTTATTTGTAAAATGCCTAGGAGAAAAATGTTGTCACTTGATGATATGTATTTTGAACTAATGCTTGTCATAAGAATGTTAATGAAGGATGAATGGGTTTTAAAAGGTCTTGATGACCATAAATTGAATTGAACTAATGCCTTGGCCTAATAATGTAAATGGTAGTTAAATGGTTTCATGAAGACCTTGTGGGTCATAAATGCTTTTTTATTGTAACCTTGATAGTTTGAATGGCTATATAGGTTCTAGTCCCTAAAAGATGAATTGAATTGATGACTTGTATAGATAATGGGTTCAAGTCCCAAAGTTGAATTATAATGGTTATGGCATGTTGTACACTTGCATGTGGGGTTGATTGTACCATACCAATGGGATGCCTTTACTAAGTAATTGTACTAGTAGTTATGTTTATGTGTAATCAATTTTTTAAATTAGGCTTTAAAGTAGGATATGTAGCTGGTCCATCAAAGTGGAGTCTGAAGTACTAATAATGGAAACCACGCTAGCCGGTACGGGTGTCTAATTGATACGTAGGTTTGAGTCCCGTGAATGGATATATTAATGGGATGTTAGAGTCCCCCTTATTGTATATATTGGTACTAACTCACCTTGACTATGTAAAGAGATTTGAGTCCCCCATAATGGCATATACAGATATGGATGTTCTATTTTTCATATGGCTACATACACTTGGTCCCTTCTAGCTAGGGGAGAACTATGCTTATATAGAATGTAGGTGCTTTGTATTATGAGGGTTATGCATCATAACCCAGGTTAATGTTTTCAAATTTCACGCTAAGACTTGTTCCTATATTGACATGATACGTATCTATATGTATACTTATGATTGCATATGATGATTTCACTTGGTTTTAGACAATGACAATATTTTAATCCTCTATCTCAGAGTTACAAGCTAGCGCTCCAACTTTTAACCATCTTTGGGCATTATATCAATAGATGCAGGGACTAGAGCTTCTTCTACTTTTCCTACAGAGTGACCAGGTGATCCAGTGGTTTGTGAGATTGACATTAAAGTCGTGAGCTTCCATCTATTGGAAGACACTTACTCATGGTATTTTAATATTTTTCATAGACATTGTTAGACATGGTTTTTGGCTATTGTGGGGAGCATGTCCCAATATTTTATTGACTTTAACTTGTAGAGGCTTTGTGGATTATTATGGAATTTGGTATGTTAGTTTAGAGTATTGCATAGTGCATTGACTTAGATGAATTATGAGTTATCATCGTATTAAGTTTTATCTTGTTATATGTTCGGTATTCACCCAACACTTTTTGTTGACATACTGGTTAGGTTAGGTAAAAGGGTGATCTCTAGTTCACATGGAATTTGAGATACCAGTTCCAGCTGGGCCTAGGTCCAGGTCATGAAAATTTTTGTAATAGAGCCTAGGTTCATAGTCAATTGGGTGTCCACAAATCCATGTCAAGCAGAGTCTCTTTTATAAGTGTGTAGCGTTCCATACTTATAAGAGAGATGCTAGGAGACATTTAGGAATTTTTCCATTTCTTCTTGTCTTTTAGTTAAGCTATAGAGTCTAAGGTACTCGATTTTATTGATTTACATTTAATTTTCTTTAACATAAAACTTAAATAGGATTTGATGTTCATGCAAACCCTTCTATTCCATCTGAGGACTATGTTGTTTGAGCTTCTTGAACTTCTGGGGCTCAGAACCAGTCATGGGTTGCTTCATCTAACTATCCTCATAGGTTCTATCTTCCGTTACAAATTGTACTTTTGAGGGTGACACTCATACTTATTTTTCTCCCGGGAAGGTTACTATTATTGAGTTTTGTTGCTCTATTACTCTATTGACTCAATCAATGACGTCAGAGTCATGATAGTCTGGTTCTACTGGTGCTACTATGGGTACATATGAGGCCACTAGAGTTTCCCAATTCAAGAATTTGCATCCTCCGAGGTTTAATGGTACAATGGTTGAGAAAGATCCTCAAAGTTTCAATGATGATATAGAGACGATCATTTGGGTTATGCTTGCTTCATAGGTTGAAGTTGTTGAGTGTACTGCCTACTAATTAAAAGATGTGGCATACCAATGGTACAAAGAATTGGAGCAATCGAGAGGTGAGGATGCTAGTTAGGCCATGTGGGATAATTTCTCTAGTGCATTTCTATACCGCTGCATCCCTTAGGAGTTAAGGGAAGATAAAGCAAAAGAATTTGTTAAGTTTAAGAAAAAAAGCAAGATAGTCAAGGAGTATTCTTTGTAATTTCATCAATTTTCCTAGTATACTCCGGAATTGGTATCTAATAAGAGGGCCCGTATGAGAAAGTTTTCTTCGAGATAGTCCCTAAGTTGGTTCTTGAGAGTAAGGCTATATGGTTGATCAAGGACATGGAAATTTCTATATTTGTTATATATATGCAACAAGTTGAAAAGAAGAAGAAGAAATAGATGGAGATTGATTAGAGACAGAGTAAAAAGTCTTGATTATTAGAATAGAGCGGGGGCAAACAATTGTGTGGGAAGCGACCTAAGAGAAAGACTTGAGGGATTCATAACTCCTTTTTAAATACTAGTGCTCCTTACCCAATGTCGTTGGGAGATAGGGGATTCCTAATTCCTATTTGACAGCTAGTGCTACTTACCTAATGTCATTGGGAGGCATAAATTATTAGGGTAGTGATACTTTTAGGATACCCAGTGCCCATTCTCAGTCCAGTGAGGCCCATTCTATACCATCCTACTCTTTGTGCATATTCTCTAGTTAGCATCATCATGGTTAGTGTGAGAAGTAAAGGAACCCGATGTTTTATGTGTGGTCAAATTGGTCATATGCTGCGGAATTATCCCTCTAGAGTATCTTCTGGGCAAACAATGTCCATATTACCTCTTAATCATCTCCTACATCGAAGGGTGCCACCTCTAGCTCCAGCACTGGTTGAAACCACATGTATATCACACTACTCGTCAGGAGTCTGAGACATCTCCAGATGTTATTATTGGTATGTTGAAACTCTTTTCCTGTTATGTATATAATTTACTTGATCTAGGGTCCTCTCTATTTTATTGTCCCTATTTTCGGTTGTGCATTTTGGTTTTGATTTTTAGTGTTTTTCGAACTCTTTTTCTATTTCTACACCAGTAGGAGACTCTGTGGTTGTCAGAAGAGTCTATAGGGGGTATGTGGTAGTTGTTGGCCTTAGAGAAACTCTGGTTGACATGATTGAGTTAGTCAAGGTTGATTGTGATGTTATTCTAGGAATAGACTATTTGCACTCGTGCTATGCTTTCTTTTATTGTCGGACCTATAAAGTCACGTTTAAATTCAAAAATGAACCAACTGTTGAATAGAAAGGTGTAACGCCCCGATTATCTAAACCGGAATGCTACACGATGCTCATGAACTTGAAGGACCACAAGCTAACCCATGACTGATATCTGTACTTGTACACTGCATAATATATAAATATAAATGCGGAAACATGAACTGAAGGCCATAAGGTTCAATATTGAACATAATCTGAGTAATAAGAATGTCTGAATAAAAAGGTATCACAATAACAAAACAAAATTGAAATATTAAAGTCTGAATCTAGTCTGGAATCTAGCTTGCATCTAGTTTGAAAGCCTCTACTATCTGAATAATCTGAATAAGGAGATGATGGGACATGTCCCCAACTAACTTCGACTAATGAACTAATCAATGAGAAGATAGAGAAATAATTATGTCCTC
The DNA here is from genome assembly GCA_030864215.1 of Capsicum pubescens. Lineage (NCBI taxonomy): Eukaryota > Viridiplantae > Streptophyta > Magnoliopsida > Solanales > Solanaceae > Capsicum > Capsicum pubescens. The sequence continues at coordinate 179,954,719 of CM061541.1, forward strand.
GAAGGATGAGGACTCACTTCTAACTTTGACTGCTGAAATATTTAATGCTACAGCTACTCTGGAACTCGTGCCTCTGAACCTATGGTGTAACATAAGAGAAAACACCATAGCGTAAATGCGTCAATACATTTGAATGTACTGAGTAACGAGTGAGGTAGGCTAAATGGAAAGGGTTTATATGCATGAACAATGCTGACTGGTATGAACGTGAGAATAGATACATTCATAAGTTACTATAACTGAACTCATGGTTATCTAACTACTATGTCTGAATGCTGACAACATGAGTTTACTGATACTGAGATACTGAATAGATAAACGACTATTTCTGACAGTTGGAATTATGAAGAACTGGTTTGATTGACTGTGTCTAATAGTCTTGAAACTGAATACTGAAAACGTAAGCTATGACGATTGATCTAACTGATATAACTGTGATGATCGTCTTAACTGATGTAACTGATACTGAGCTACTATATCTACCAGTCTAAATCTACTAAAAATAATTAAGAGTGACTAAGCTTGAGATCAGGCCTAACTAACGGGTGATCTATGGAACTGATATTGAGAATATTCAACTGAATTTGAGACTGAGATCTAGCCTATCTGATAGGTGACCTCAATAAGTACTGATATTGAATAACTTTATGTTATACCAAACCTATCTAGTGGGTGGTCTATGAATCTATGGAACTATCTGAGTTACTTAATGAGATTGATGATTGTATCTGACATTCTTAATTTTTGAGTTCTACTATGAAGACTGATACTAAAACTATAACTATGGGAGTTCTCACTTAACCGACATGCCCCGAGTCTGAACTAGTGGGGTCCAACCAGTAACCCCAGCTGGAAGTGTGTCAATACCGTGCCACGGGTAAAGACCTCTCTGGTCAAGCCTATCTGATGGGTGACCCTCATAGAAAGTCAAGCCTAAGGCAGTATAATAGTCAAGCCTCTCTGACGCGTGACTCCTACATCTTATGCTGGGAATGTAGTTCTGGAGTTCAGGGATTTCTCCTAACAACTCTGCCTCTCTGACGGTGAGCCTTCATTCCAGCACACGCTCGGTGCTTACTCCTACTCCCAACTGAAAAACTCTGAACTGATTCTTAGAACATGTACTTGAACTGAACTTAAGCAGTTACTGAGTTTCTTACTTGACTGAGCTGACTGAGTTCACTTGGTTCCGTTATCTGACAGAATACTACTAAATCTATTATCTGACTGAATGATACTAAGTTCTGAATTAATTTCTTGAATGGTACTGAGATCTGAGCTGAGTACTAAACTGAAGCTGGAATGTAATGATACTTAGATTACTCAGATTTCTTAAGTTCTATAATTGTCTGAGAGTTCTGAATTCTGTAACTGACTGAGTTCTACTAATCATAGCATGACTAAGATAATCTTGAGACTGACTTGGCTCAGGGCACACAATTATTTTTTTTGGGTACAAGTTCCCCCAGGACTCGATGGAAGGAAATTGACACACATGATATTTCTTGATCATAGGAATAACATCCATAATTTATAATACCATAAGTAGGGGATTTCATACTACACATGGTTCTCAACACCTTATACATGAAAGGGAATACATATAACATGGGTATACTTTCATACATCAATATCATGGACATTCCATATCACAACAACAACTAATAACAACAACACATATCAATAACATGTAATTCATGTGGAAACATAAGGAATAGAACATGGACTTGTCATTTAAGCATTATTAAGTCATAAAAACATGGATTCTATCAGTCTTTGCATTTTAGAAAATGACTTACATGCACAACTTTGGGCATAGGTGTACTTATCAATTTGACAATTTTAATCCATCCAAAATTCATGGGTTTCAACTAACCTACACACATGCTTCCTGAAAAATACATCAAGATACAACCTTGAATCCAAACAACAATCATCAACATGAATATAGTCATAACATAACAAGGAAATCACAATTTATAATTTAAAATATTATTCTTGAGATCCATGGATGAAAGGGATATATGGATGAGAACAACGCATACATTAGAAAGGAAACTTTGATAAGGTGCTGGAGAGTTCTCTGATTGGGAAACTTAATTCTTGATTATCTTGAAATAAGGGCTTGAATCTTGCTTTTGGGAGATGATTTTAATAAAAACCATAATCCTGTGATTGAAAGTGTAAGAGAGGGTTTTTGAGATGTTTAACTAAAGAAAAATAGGATACAGTTACGTCCCTTGAGGGTTTTAAGTCGTGGGAGGTGAAGGAAAAAGGCCAAAATACCTTACTAAACCGCTTCCCAGTTGCTGAAAATCTAAGGCTGACGATATTTGTGATAGGACGTCATACTTGTGATAAGTCATCACAAATGTCGTCACTGGGGGAGTGGAATTGATGGATTTCTACCTAAGGCTGACAACGTTTGTGATAAGTCATCACACTTGTGATAAGTTATCATGAATGTCGTCACTCTATTTTCCAGGCTGACATACTGGAGTAAAATGGGTATAACTTTTTACTCAGATGTCATATTTGGTACAAATTTGTATCATTGGAAAGATAATTCAAATATATTTTATTTGACATATATTAGGTCCTCTTATTAGATAAAAAAAGGAGTTATTGTAGATTGAAGTTGACCCAAGTTTTGAAGCTCACTAAAACATGAACGATAGGAAAGCTTTCAACTTGTCCTTGCGTTAGGGGACCTCTATGATCTAAATTCTTGATCAAATAGATTCCCACAATAAATAATTGATTAACACAATAAATTTACATTTTATTTGAGGCTTTAAGAACATCTACGCATATGAATGACGGATTTTTATTCTAGTTCAAAATTTGGTGGATTACATTATCTTCCCCTTATAATCATTCATCCCCGAATGTAACTTCATAGACTGAGAATACTGATAGACTGAACTTACTTAAAGGACGTGAATTTTTGAACCATAACTATATGGATAGAATAGTGACATGCTAAAAATTCATATTGAATATGCATATCTGATTCATGACTATTTGATGGAATTCTTATACTGAGCATGCATACCTAATACATGAAATAGATGACTGAGCAATTCTCATGAAAGAATAACTAGATACACTGATCAGCTGAGATTCTGCTACTGATAATGCATATTTAATGTATGAATACTTGATAACGCTCAATCTACAACTCTCGTTTGAGTGTAAAGCGGTCGTTAGCAAATATAGAACCCAACCTGGGTTGGGTGTCGATCCCACAGGGAATAGCTTGGCCAACAAGTAAGTAAAATTACTAAACTTTTGGTGCAAGTCTCGTAAGAAGGGGGGATTCTTGTCTTGCAAGTAATGTAAACAAAAGCTGAAAATAATAAAGTAAAAAGAGAGAGATTGTTACGTTGGTTGTAAACAATGAGAATTGAAGCGTTGGGGTTATGTCCACCTTCTGAGGTATACGTCTCTATTGGCTATGAGTGTGTAGAATTCTGTCATGCAATTTCTTATAGAGAATTGTAGTCGATGGTAAATCCAAGCATCTCTCGACCTAAACAAGGACTATTTCACTTTAACTCTCTCGAGCTTAAAGTGTATCTAACGGTACGAATTCTCCAAGAGGTTAGTCCAGTTACGGCACTAGCTTTTTAATAGGAAAGGGTGTCCTACTACCTAGACATTATCTCTTTTCCAGACAAATAACTTTTCTCTCGAACAAGTTAAATGTTAGACTGGCGTATTCTTGCGTTTGCAACCGCAAAGAATGTAGATTAAGATGAAGAGAATAATGATATAAGCAATATACGTGCCTCGAACTCACAAACTCACAGCAATAGATAGTATCTCATACGGCTTCCATAACCCCAACAGAGAAGTTTAGTTACCCATGAATGCGAAGGAGATCACGATTGACATTGTTGTTATACCATAAGATTTAGTAATTTCGTGTAGCTTAGGTGGTAGGCGTGAGGCGTGAATTCCTAGGCAAAGTAACGATTCTCTTGTTGTGGAATTTAAGAATGGAAGAGTAGAAGAAGAAAAATAGAATTAATGGAAAGATTAGAAGAGTTGTAGAGTAATAGAATTGAATTGTAAGACGAGAAGTTATGAAGATGTTCTAAAATCTCTAGCATGATAGGGTATTTATAATACCCATATCCTAATCCTACTAAGCTAATGTAATAAATAACCAAATCCTATTAGACTAATGAAATCCTTAACCCAAATGTACTAGGTTAAGGTAACATTATTATAATCCACATAAAATAATGAAATACATAACCTAATTGTACTAGGTTAATGTATCATTGTCAAAATCCAGCTTTGTGTCTGTAAGTCCCCAAAGTCTTCAGAATTGCTGTTTTAGCCCGAGACAGATTTTCCATGCAGCAGTTTTGGTCCTTAGGCGTGTAAACTCCCTTCCCTTCCTTCGTGAGCTTTCTTTTGCGTCAAGTAAGCCATAAAATGCTGAATTCTGCATCATTTATACCTGAAACTTTACTAATCATGTTCGTTAGCTCATTTACAGGAAAAAGGACTAAAAGTGCATGAAATATATAATTTGTTCTCAAAACTAGGCTAAAATATGGGCAAAATATATTGATATAGGCGTGTAAATCCGCCTATCATCAACACCCCACACTTAGATCTTTGTTCGTCCTCGAACAACATATCATGTCCTTCTAAACATCAACTTAGGGTTTTTACAGCAACAACACAAAACATTCTTCAAGACAAGCACAACAATTGTCAACAAAGAGTAGCTTTCCGATTATAAGTAGAAACAGTTTAACCTCTAGCATAGACTCGTGATGGTGATCAACTCGCATGCAAACGTTAAGGTGCATGGAATCATATATAACTATCCAAAACTCATCAACCATGTGTGTCTCACAATATAGTACCCATAATCACTCACAAATATAGCATATTTTTCAAACATGGGTATCAAAATGTCCTTGCTCTCACTCTCACAAAGAGTTCATATGTAGCAACTGATGACCATAGGCTTGCCCTTAATGTAGTACTCCACTAAATGTCGGAATGTTAAGATTAGGATCAAGTAGGTCTTTTGATGGTTGTAATGTAGGCTAAGGGACGGGTAGGACTATTTTGGCCAAGAATAGTGACTAGGTTCCTAAGCGCTTTAATACATCACTTTGTATCATTGACACTTTTTTCTTTCAACCTTTCTTCTTTCTTTTTTTCTACCACCCCTGTTCTTCTCTTTTTTCAATTTTAAGCACAACTCACTTTTCAGCTTTCTTTTCTTTTTTCTTTTCACAACATACCTCTTATGATAGCATTTTTTTTTCTTTTTCATAACACATTCAAGAACCATTCTAATTTATAGCATTATACTCACCTAATTTCCTTTTATGTTGTCACATGACTTTTTCACTTTAAAGCACTTAGGGATTTTGGGATCAAATTACGGTCTTGAAAGAAATGGATTAGGCTTACATACAAGGTTGTCAAAGAAATAGGCTAAAGGCTCAAAAGGGTTAACTAGGATGATGCCCATGGGTAGGTAAAACTGAAGGTAAACATGTATAGGTTGCCAAAGAAATGCCTAAATCATATCCTAAACTTACACTCCTTATTTTCGCTTTGCATACATACCACACAAGTTCTAGCATCAGCCACATACATAGAATATACTATTATCTCACACACACAAGGCACATGGTCAACTTGATTGGAAGTAATATAGACTCTCGACCCAACAAGTGAAGGAATTGAATCACACAATATCACATATTGAGTCACAACTAGAGCCTAAACGTCTCAATAGTCACAATTGTAGCACATACTCTTGTTATAATCTCATGCTGCCTATCAAAATAATTTCATGCGAAGCTAAAAAAAAAAATTTAACTACTAAAAAAAACAAAACGAAACAAAAATGAAACAAAAGAAAACAAACATAGATGCGAATAGAGAAGTATAGCATGCAATACCACCACCCCACACTTAGTCGGGACACTGTCCTCAGTGGAAAATAAATACGAGGAACCTGGTTGGTCGGACTTATCCTCTATGTCTGGGGTCATACCCCTTGCATTGGAATCATCATCAGAGTCGTCATCCTCAGAAGTTCCTCATAAGTATCCCACTTAATTCCAAGCGTGAGTCGAGGTATTTGCAGCGAGGAGGGTTCTCCTTTGTCTTTGCGACTTCTCTTTTTGCCCTTTTGGGAGGTGGTAGCCTTCTCCTTGCCCTGTATCGCTTTAGGTGCCATTGTACCTGAGACTAGAAATAGTGTTAGTGGTATCACAATATCAATGGATACAATATATGCACAAGCAGTAGGGGTACCACCCCACACTTAGTTTTGTTGACACAAATCAGTGAAGTGAAAGTGGTCGATTACTCAGATTTCGTCGACATACATTTTAGGAGTTGTATTCCGGCAAGAAAATTAGTGATGTAACACTACTTGCAGCCATTGCATTACTTTCATGTTAGATATAACAACACTACTACATAGGGGTTACCACATAATATAGTTACTTTCAACAATCACAACCTCCTATGTCGGCAGGCACTATAAGTCTTATCCCGATGAACGGGATAGCCTAACATGTAAGTATCCAAGTAGCAATTTTAAACAATGTTCAAGACTATAGAAATTACGCAAATAGTATAACAATGCTATTAAAACCAAATTCAAGTCGGAAACAAGTCAAGATGATTCTAACGTATACGTTCACTCACATGATTTTGCATTAACATTCCAAACACATGAACTTCACCAACAATCTTTCAATATGTAGCAATTTATAATAGACATAGAAACGTAGTACTTACGAGAAATAAATAAAGAATAAGAGAGTACTTACTTTCTTGAAGCTTTTGGAGGTGGTTTTGTGAATTGGAAGAGCAAAAAAAAGAAAATTTTGAGAGGATTTGGATGAATATGCGGCACCTTTAGGTCACTTTGCAATTTGTTGTAAAACTAAGTCCCCTTTATATAGGAAGAGAATGGGTCGGTTTATGACCCATTTACAATCGGTTTTGGAGACAAAAATCCCACATATGCGGCGCATAATGCTTGGCATAGATATGACATATGCGGCGCATTGTCTATAGCATAATGGGACATATGCGCCGCATAGTCTATGGAATTTATAGACATATGCGCCGCATAGTCTATGGTATGTGAGATACTGAGACCAAATGCCATAGCATAGGCGGCGCATAGTCAAAAGCATACCTAGGAATAGGCGGCGCATAGTGTATAGCACACTGGATTCCGAGACCTTAGGCTATAGGATAGGTTGTGCATCGTTCGTGGCCTAGTTTTACCAAGGCCTAGCCTTCCTCGATGCCTATTTTTGCATGATAAATGCTCAATCCATAGCCTTATGCATCACCATTCCTAACTTACCAAATTTACCATACAATGCGTCCAAATCGTCAATTGAAATCAATCTCCTCGTTGCATTCCTCTTGCACCTATATTTTCTCAAAACCAAATGAAAACGATTAGTACGATGGGTTGCCTCCCATCAAGCGCCTTAGTTTTGGTCATGGCACGACTCTTATTTTTGGATTTTTATTTATCAAAAGCAAAACACTTACTAGAACGAAATGAAAAATGAAAAATGATAAACGATAAACGATGGGTTGCCTCCCATCTAGTGCTTGATTTATTGTCACGGCACGACATAGTTACCTCGAGTACTCAGACTTCGTCGGGATAGATGGTGGATCATTTTCTGAATGGATTCAGACGACAATGAGGCTTACTTGTAGGAGGGGTACCAATTATATCATCAATAGTCCAACCCATAGCTCTCATGTATCTCTTCATTGTAGAGATGAGAGCCTCTACGTGTTGTTTACTTAAATCATCCGCACTCACCAGAAGTATCTTTATACTTTCCAAGAACACATACCTTAGATAATCGGGGAGCTCTTTCGATTCTTGCATTGGTGGCTCTTCAAGGGAAGTCTTCGCTGGTGGTGTGGGTCAATTTTTGAGATCATGATCCAGCTTCTTGGGAGCATAGCGATATGTCCCTAATCCTGATAGAGCACAAATAGCTTCTTTGCAATTTTCAGCATCCTTACTCTCTCCATTCTTGACCAAAACCTCCAAAGGATCATCAAGAATTTGCTCTTCTTCAAGTCGTTCTTTCTCATCTTCAAAGAAAACATCAGCCACAGAAAATACACTCAGATCTTTTGGTTGCTTAATTGATTTGCAAACATCAAATCGAACCACTTCGTCATTTATTCGGAATGAAAGTTCATTAGCTCTCAAATCAATGAGCACACTTCCTGTAGCAAGGAAAGGGCGTCCCAAGATTATGGGAACCTCTGAATCTGCTTCACAATCCAAGATGACAAAGTATGCTGGAAAGATAAATGAAGAAACCTTTACCAAGACATCGCATAGAATACCAACCGGTCGTTTTACCGACCTATCCGCCATAACAAGCCTCATATTAGTTGGTGTAGGATCTCCTAACCCCAATTTCTTGTAGATCGATAATGGCATCAAGTTGATGCTGGCTCCTAGGTCACATAATGCTTTGGCAAAGATCAAAGATCCGACGGTGCAAGGAATAGTGAAAGCTCCGGGGTCGGCCTTCTTCTGAACTATCGATCGGGTAGCAATTGCACTACAATGATGCACATAATCCTTCAGCTCATAACTTGCTACCCTCTTCTTAGTCAAAAGATCTTTCATAAACTTCGCATACCCAGGCATTTGTTCAAGTGCCTCTACCAACAGAACATTAATGGTCAGCTGCTTCAACATGGTCATGAATTTGCTGAACTTTGTATCATCTGCAACCTTCTTCAATCTTTGAGGAAAAGGTGGTGGTGGGTATGGAATTTTTCTTTCCACGTCTTTCTTCTCCTCTTGCTTCCGTTTTTTAGCTTTTTTAGGTTGCAAATCGTGAGGAGTGACGTTAAGGACATTAGGATCGGTTGCTGCAGCATCTTCCCCTTTCACCTTATCATCAATTTCCGCCTCTTCGTTAGCCACTTGCTTGCCTTTTGCTGAAGGTTCCAGCACCTTACCACTTCTGGTAGTGATGGCCATGCATGACCCATCATTCCTTGGGTTTTGCACAGTATCGCTAGGTAAAGTGCCAGCCTTTCTTTGATTGAGTGCTGCTGAAAGTTGGCTCAATTGCTGCTCTATTTGCTTGATTGAAGTGGAATGAGAATCAACTAATTGCTTCATAGAGGACAAATCATTTATTACCTCCGTTACTCCTACGCTTGTTGCTTCCACTCCTTTCAGTAGTTTAGCCATCATGTCTTCCATACTTCCAGAATTAGATGTGGTGGTGTCACGTCTTCCAGGGGGAACATACACACCACTATTGTCATTCTTGTTCTTCCAACTACCTTGGTCCTTGTTTCCAGATTTCTCATAGTAGTTCCGACCTTGGTTTCCTTGGGCATTGCCTCGGAAACCCCCCTGATTATTCAAGTAGTTGGCTTCTTCTTCCGTATCAGCTTCGTTTCTTCCATGTGCTACAATGGCTTTGACTTTTTCGGTCTTCCCTGATAATAGATGCTTTGTAAGAAGATCCACTTGTGTTCTCATGTGCGCCATATCTTGGTCACGTTCCTCTTGTCTACGCCTCTGCTCTGTGGTCATGCCAATAGTTAAAGTGGGGCTTGCTACCTCGGAATCCCTGGTATGCCAAGCTCTACTTTGTTTCGTCATGCGATCTAGCATATTTCTTGCTTGACCAAAGGTGAGGTCCATAAAAGATCCTCCAGCCGCATTATCCACCACTGGTTTAGTTATTGAATTCAAGGCTCTGTAAATTATCTCCATTAGGTGAACATTAGTCATGTGATGGTTTGGTCACCTTATTAGCTTCGTCTTGAACCTCTCCCATGTTTCATGAAGGGCTTCAGTTGGAAGCTGACGAAAGTTGCTGATTTCATCTCTCAATTGTGCTCTTTTGGATGGCGGAAAGAATCTTTCGAGGAAAGCGTCTCTCAATTGCCTCCAATTTGTAATAAAATCAGGAGTCAGCCCATTCAACCATAGAGTTGCCTCCCCAGACAGAGACAATGGAAATAAGCATAACCAAATTGTATTCTGACCAACTCCAGGATTGTCAAATGACTTTTATGTAGAAATAAAGTTGATGAGATGCATATTCGGATCATCGCCTGCTAGTCCACCAAATAATCCCTTGAGTTGCAATAACTGAATCATGGTGCTCGTGATGTTGAACTTGGCTCCGGGGGCTAATGGCGGAAGAATAATGGCTCCAGTGGCACCAGCTCCATCAAGATCATCATCATCATCATCGAATGGTATTTCAAGTTGTGCATCCATTGATGTACTGAACAAAAATCCTGCAGTAGACAAAAACAAAAACTTAACGTAAAAGTACGAGAATCTTTGACCAAAGGGTCTAGTAATTATCACGAACTTGATTGACACTTGTATTCCTCGGCAGCGGCGCCAATTTTTGATAACGCTCAATCTACAGCTCTCGTTTGAGTGTAAAGCGGTCGTTAGAAAATATAGAATCCAACCTGGGTTGGGTGTCGATCCCACAGGGAATAGCTTGGCCAACAAGTATGTAAAATTACTAAACTTTTGGTGCAAGTCTCATAAGAAGGGGGGATTCTTGTCTTGCAAGTAATGTAAACAAAAGCTGAAAATAATAAAGTAAAAAGAGAGAGATTGTTATGTTGGTTGTAAACAATGAGAATTGAAGCGTTGGGGTTATTTCCACCTTCTGAGGTATACGTCTCTATTGGCTATGAGTGTGTAGAATTCTGTCATGCAATTTCTTATAGAGAATTGTAGTCGATGGTAAATCCAAGCATCTCTCGACCTAAACAAGGACTATTTCACTTTAACTCTCTTGAGCTTAAAGCGTATCTAACGGTACGAATTCTCCAAGAGGTTAGTCCAGTTACGACACTAGCTTTTTAATAGGAAAGGGTGTCCTACTACCTTGACATTATCTCTTTTCCAGACAAATAACTTTTCTCTCGAACAAGTTAAATGTTAGACTGGCGTATTCTTGCGTTTGCAACCGCAAAGAATTTAGATTAAGATGAAGAGAATAATGATATAAGCAATATACGTGCCTCGAACTCACAAACTCACAGCAATAGATAGAATCGCATACGGCTTCCATAACCCCAACAGAGAAGTTTAGTTACCCATGAATGCGAAGGAGATCACGATTGAAATTGTTGTTATACCACAAGATTTAGTAATTTCGTGTAGCTTAGGTGGTAGGCGTGAGGCGTGAATTCCTAGGCAAAGTAACGATTCTCTTGTTGTGGAATTTAAGAATGGAAGAGTAGAAGAAGAAAAATAGAATTAATGGAAAGATTAGAAGAGTTGTAGAGTAATAGAATTGAATTGTAAGACGAGAAGTTATGAAGATGTTCTAAAATCTCTAGCATGATAGGGTATTTATAATACCCATATCCTAATCCTACTAAGCTAATGTAATAAATAACCAAATCCTATTAGACTAATGAAATCCTTAACCCAAATGTACTAGGTTAAGGTAACATTATTATAATCCACATAAAATAATGAAATACATAACCTAATTGTACTAGGTTAATGTATCATTGTCAAAATCCAGCTTTGTGTCTGTAAGTCCCCAAAGTCTTCAGAATTGCTGTTTTAGCCCGAGACAGATTTTCCATGCAGCAGTTTTGGTCCTTAGGCGTGTAAACTCCCTTCCCTTCCTTCGTGAGCTTTCTTTTGCGTCAAGTAAGCCATAAAATGCTGAATTCTGCATCATTTATACCTGAAACTTTACTAATCATGTTCGTTAGCTCATTTACAGGAAAAAGGACTAAAAGTGCATGAAATATATAATTTGTTCTCAAAACTAGGCTAAAATATGGGCAAAATATATTGATATAGGAGTGTAAATCCGCCTATCATCAATACTTGAATGAACTGGCTCCTGAAAGCATGACTGACTATGCAATGATAACTGATGTAAAACTTGTAATGATAATTTGAGCATAAAAATGAATGGGTTTTAGGTATTGAAAACATCAAGGAGTTATATGGTATCTCCGCCTTGGGGCACTATGTCCCTCTAAGAACACTTACTTAACCGAAGTACTTGAGAAAACTGAGACGATGCACAAGGCACCTATGAACTGGTTCATAACTAAACATCTGGGTTCTGAATCTAATGCATGACACATGAACTGAGTTATGCTCACAACTACTAGAATATTCTATCTTGGAATAGTTACATGCCTAATATTTCTGATAGCATGAATAGATAAAAAGATGAGAAAACAAACTATACGAATCTGACTGTCTGACTGCTAAACTGACTTGCTGGTTCTACTGACTAACTCATGCTGAAAACATAAGCTCAAATGGGAGAAAAGGACCTAAGAATGCATATCATAAAGATAAAAGACTCATAATGTACCTGAATGTATGTTAGGGAAACTTTCTTTATCATGGTGAGCCTGAAGTGCATAAAGTCAGTTTTGACGCTGACGACTATTAGTACCAGAAGTGGCACCCTACTGACGCAAATCTCTAAAACATGTCTATCCACTTATATATTAACATAACATCCTCTACTGTCATGGGCTGCTAATATCACATCTTTTAACTTACATCCACACCTTCAGACTTAGTCTAAAGACCACCAACTTAAATTCTTCAAAGATTTGAAGCTTAGTTTCTAAATCATAACATGAATATCCACAAATCTTTAATAACCTTGCTACTCATATCCTAGCCTTCAAATGTCACATATCTTAAACTTATATTCTCCCTATACCATGAGGATTACCGCTATACTCACGTCAACGGCACATATAACTTTGAATTACTAAACTTAAACTCTTGCATACATTATTTCAAGCCAATTGATTCACCTTTTATACAACTAACCCCCCTGAAAAATAATCTGCCCAATTTTAGATAACACTATCCCGAACTATTTACGGGGACGATCTAAGAAATCTCTATCTGTAGGACTGTGGGACTCACTACTTCTACTACCTTAAGAGTAAGGTAAAGCTGAAATGAATGGAATATGATGAGAATTCACATAAGTTTCATAGAGAACCTTTCTATAGCATGATCTGAGACATGAAAGAACGAAAACTGTTCCTATAAACATCTTATAGCCTCCTATACATAAATATGGTGTGAAAACACCCATGTACGAGACTCTACTAGATATGGATTTCAGACTTCCTAGGACTCTATAGAACCTTAGGCTCTGATATCAAGTTTATAATGCCCCGATTATTTAAATCGGAATGCTACACGGTGCTCATGATCGTGAAGGACCACAAGCTAACCCATGACTGATATCTATACCTATACACTGCATAATATATAAATATAAATGCGGAAATATGAACTGAGGGCCATAAGGTTCAATACTGAACATTATCTGAGTAATAAAAATATCTAAATAAAGGGGTATCACAATACCAAAATAGAATTAAAATATTACAGTCTGAATCTAGTCTGTAATCTAGCCTACGTCTAGTTTGAAAGACTCTACTATCTGAATAATATGAATAAGGATATAATGGGACATATCCACAACTAACTCCGACTAATGAACTAATCAATGAGAAGATAGAGAAATAATCATGTTCTTGAAGGATGAGGAATCACTTCTAACTCTGACTGCTAAATTCTACAATGCTGCTACTGCTCTGGAACTCATGCCTCTAAACCTATGGTGTAACATAAGAGAAAGTACCATAGCGGAAATACGTCAGTACGTCTGAATTTACTGAGTATACGACTGAGGTAGGCTAAATGCAAATTGTTTATATGTATGAAAAATGTTGACTGATATGAACGTGAGAATAGATACATGCATAAGTAACTATAACTGAACTCGTGGTGATACTGACTACTAAGTATGAATGCTGACAACATAAGTTTACTAATACTAAGATACTGAATAGATAAACAACTATTTTTGACAGTTTAAATTATGAAGAACTCATCTTATCGGCAGTGTCTAATAGTCATGAAACTGAATATTGATAACGTAAGCTATGACAACTGATCTAACTGATATAACTGTGATGATCGGCCTAACCGATGTAACTGATACTGAGTGACTTTATCTGACAGTCTAAATCTTCTAATAATGATTAAGAGTGACTAAGCTTGAGACCAGGCCTAAATAACAGGTGATCTCTGGGACTGATATTAAGAATACTCAACTAAATCTGAGACTGAGATTAAGCCTATATGATGGGTTACCTATGTAAGTACTGATACTGAATAACTTTATGTTAGATCAAGACTATATAGTGGGTGGTCTATAAATTTATGGAACTATCTGAGTTTCTTACTGAGATTGATGACTGTATCTGACAGTCCTGATTTCTGAGTTCTACTCTGAAGACTGATACTAAAACTGTAACTGTGGGAGTTCTCACTTAACCGACATGCCCCGAGTCTGAACTAGTATGGTCAAACCTATAATCCCAGCTGGAAGGGTGTCAATACCATGCCATGGGTAAAAACCTCTCTGATCAATCCTATCTGACGGGTGACCTCGTAGATGTCAAGCCTAAGGCAGTATAATAGTCAAGCCTCTCTTACAAGTAACTCCTACATCCTACGCTGGCTACATAGTTCTGGAGTTCAGGGATTGCTCCTAATGACTCTTCCTCTCTTACGGGGATTTTTCATCCCTTCACTCGCTAAGTTCTAGCTTCTACTCCCAATTGAGAGACTCTGAACTGATTCATAGAACTTGTACTTAAACAGAACTGAAGATGTTACTGAGTTTCTTACTTGGCTGAGCTGACTGAGTTCACTTGGTTCCATTATCTGATGAAATATTACTGAATCTATTATCTAACTAAATGATACTAAGTTCTGAATTGATTTATTAAATGCTACTGTGATATGAGCTAAGTACTGAACAAAAGCTGGAATGATAACGATACTTAGATTACTGAGATTTCTTACGTTTTATAACTGTCTGAGAGTTCTGAATTCCATAACTAACTGAGTTCTACTTATCATAGCACGACTGAGATTATCTTGAGACTGACTTGGCTCAAGGCACATAGTTCTATTGAGGGTTTTAAGTCTTGGGAGTTGAAGTAAAAAGGCCAAAATACCCTTACTAAACTGCTTCCCAGTTGCTGAAAATTTAAGGCTGGCGATATTTGTGATAGGTTGCTAGACTTGTGATAAGTCATAAAAAATATCATCATTTGGGGTGGGGGGAGGAAATCATAGTTTTCTACCTAAGGATGACGGTGTTTTTGATAAGTCATCACACTTGTGATAAGTTATCACAAATGTTGTCACTCAGTTTTCCAAGCTAACATGTTGGAGTAAAATGAGTATAACTTTTTTCTACAATATCAGATTTGGCCGAAATTGGTATCGTTGGAGAGATAATTCAATGAGATTTCATTTGACATAATTAGTTCCTCTAATTTGATATACACAAGGAGTTATGGTCGATTGAATTTGACCCAAGTTTTGACGCTCACTAAAACTTGAACAATCGGAAAGCTTTCAACTTTCCTTGTGTTAGGGGACCTCTATGATCTAAATTCATGCTCAAAAATATTCCCACACTACATAATTTATTAACACACTACAAAAATCTGAATTTTTTTTGGAACACTACAAAAATCTGAATTTTTTTTGGAACATCTATGCATATGAATGACGGATTTTCATTCTAGTTTGAAAAGTGGGG